>JAUIMM010000348.1:1727500-2355013 GCA_031769625.1 Taudactylus pleione | reverse complement strand
CTCAGGTGAATAGAGGCACTGTATAGCGAAGGGTCAGGTAAATAGGGGTACTGTATTGCAGATGGCCAGGTAAATAGGGGTACTGCGTAGCAGAGGGTCAGGTGAATAGGGGCACTGTATTGCAGATGGCCAGGTAAATAGGGGTACTGCGTAGCAGAGGGTCAGGTGAATAGGGGCACTGTGTTGCAGATGGCCAGGTAAATAGGGGTACGGTGTAGCAGAGGCTCAGGTGAATAGGTGCACTGTATTGCAGATGGCCAGGTAAATAGGGGCACTGTGTAGCAGAGGGTCAGGTGAATAGGGGCACTGTATTGCAGAGGTCAGGTAAATGGGGGCACTGTGTAGCAGAGGCTCAGGTGAATAGAGGCACTGTATTGCAGATGGCCAGGTAAATAGGGGTACTGTGTAGCAGAGTCTCAGGTGAATAGGGGCACTGTATTGCAGATGGCCAGGTAAATAGGGGTACTGTGTAGCAGAGGCTCAGGTGAATAGGTGCACTGTATAGTGAAGGGTCAGGTAAATAGGGGTACTGTGTAGCAGAGGCTCAGGTGAATAGGGGCACTGTATTGCAGATGGCCAGGTAAATAGGGGTACTGTGTAGCAGAGGCTCAGGTGAATAGAGGAATAGAGGCACTGTATTGCAGATGGCCAGGTAAATAGGGGCACTGTGTAACAGGGGGTCAGGTGAATAGAGGCACTGTATTGTAGATAGCCAGGTAAATAGGGGTGCTGTGTAGCAGAGGCTCATGTGAATAGGGGCACTGTATTGCAGATGGTCAGGTAAATAGGGGTACTGTGTAGCAGAGGCTCAGGTGAATAGGGGCACTGTATTGCAGATGGCCAGGTAAATAGAGGCACTGTGTAACAGAGGGTCAGGTGAATAGAGGCACTGCATTGCAGATAGCCAGGTAAATAGGGGTACTGTGTAGCAGAGGCTCAGGTGAATAGAGGAATAGAGGCACTGTATTGCAGATGGAGAGGTAAATAGGGGCACTGTGTAACAGAGGGTCAGGTGAATAGGGGCACTGTTTTGCAGATGGCCAGGTAAATAGGGGCACTGTGTAACAGAGGGTCAGGTGAATAGAGGCACTGTATTGCAGATAGCCAGGTAAATAGGGGTACTGTGTAGCAGAGGCTCAGGTGAATAGGGGCACTGTATTGCAGATGGCCAGGTAAATAGGGGTACTGTGTAGCAGAGGCTCAGGTGAATAGGTGCACTGTATAGTGAAGGGTCAGGTAAATAGGGGTACTGTGTAGCAGAGGCTCAGGTGAATAGGGGCACTGTATTGCAGATGGCCAGGTAAATAGGGGTACTGTGTAGCAGAGGCTCAGGTGAATAGGGGCACTGTATAGTGAAGGGTCAGGTAAATAGGGGTACTGTGTAGCAGAGGGTCAGGTAAATAAGGGTACTGTGTAGCAGAGGCTCTGTTGAATAGGGGCACTGTATAGCGAAGGATCAGGTAATAGGGGTACTGTGTAGCAAAGGCTCAGGTGAATGGGGGCACTGTATCGCGAAGGTTCAGGTAAATAGGGGTACTGTGTAGCAGAGGCTCAGGTGAATAGGGGCACTGTATTGCAGATGGCCAGGTAAATAGGGGTACTGTGTAGCAGAGGGTCAGGTGAATAGGGGCACTGTATTGCGGATGGTCTGTGTAACAGAAGGTATACTAATTATACAATTTTACCTCAGGTTTGTGGACAATGGTATAAATGGGGTCATCTGGACAAATCACCCGCATGTATTGCTGGATACATTTCTCCATGTTTTTATAGATGGAAATGATAATTTAGTAAGCTTAGAATGCACAGACAGTTTGAGGTGTTCAGGTGTCAGCCACACTCACCAACATTATTATAATGGCATCTTTAGTGTAAATATATTTATATTAATGAATACATAGCATCAGTCCAACAGTTTGGGCAGGTTTCCAGTAAAACACGTGGACAACTTACATGACGCCCTCTTCCAAAAGTGGTTACCATCACCTGCCTGTACTGGGCTGGACCCAGTAACAGGAAGACCTGCAGAGAGTGGTCCCCCTATCAGCCAGTGCCAGATTAAAACCAGATGGGCCCCAAGGCAACATAGGGGTTTTGGGCCCCCTCTAACTAAGGGCCTGATTCAGTACAGATCACAACTGCGATTGCAATAGCGATTACGCACGCAGTCTCACTGCAAAAATGTGCTAATCCTTAGCGATCGCTATATTGTTGAAGCACAACATAAAGACGCCCACTTTACCTTACACACATCCGTAATACTTAGCAAGCTGCGACACCATCGGTAACATGGAGTACCATCGCAGCCTCCCGCACACTTGCACAAGCCCTGACCTTACTCAGGAATTACTAACCTTGTTGCACGCTATGAGTCCTCAAGCTGCATATGGCATCGCCGTGGATAATTATGCATACCCATGCAACCAAGTTCAAATACACTGGCACGCCGCCATTTTGACAACCACCTCCCCCCGTCACCACCCCCAGACCGAACTTCCTGTCAATCACTCTGCGATGGGTCTGCATAGTGCACACCCACTGCGATGCATAGGCATGCGCAGAATGCAACAATCGCCCAAATGCGTGTGTAATCGTAGTTGCAATCCTTGCTGAATCAAGTGTTACAGCTATCTCTTGGGGGTCTATTTCCCAAGCTGTGTTAGGAGATAAAGGGAACAGAGTTAAAGTACCAGCCAGTCTGCTCCTGCCATGTCACAGGCTGTGTTTGAAAAATGGCAGTTAGGAGCTGATTGGCTGGTACCTTATCACTGTTCACTTTATCTCCTAACAAAGTCTATAAATAGGCAAATAACCTGCCAAACATCCATGTAGAATTCCTTCTATGCATTGTTTCCTATTGATTAGAACTACTTCCCACATTATAAATAGAAGCACCTGAGAACCGCTATGGGCACGTACATGGCCCCCAGATTGGCTAATCTACTGATGGGCTACTCCTTCAACAACCAATTCTGTTCACAAATCAAAACTTCCCATCATTATTGGGTTATCATTTTGTGACAAAGGTGAGGTGGATAACACGGATTGTTAAAAAAAAGTATGTATAAGAAAGTTAAGAGGCTGGGCAGCACTCCCATTGGATGTAACTGTGTATCAGGTTGTAGTAATGACCACAAAAAGACCCAATACTATGTTCTCTGATTTTGGTTAAACACAATTTTTTTTTTCTATTATAATCATTAACCTCAAAATAAATTGTATTTTACTTTTCAAGAATGGCAAGTGATACATGTGCAAGTTTGGATTAGAGAATGTGGGATTGATCTTGTCCCACTCCTGTAATACTAGAAACCACTTTACAATTGAAGGCACTTGTACATGCCATTGGAATGCACTATATATATATATATATATATATATCTATATGTATAAAGAAAAAAAAAAAAAAAAAAATATATATATATATATATATATATATATATATACTACTTTAATAATTTACCACTTCAACTTCCAGTGTGTGGGCATTACAATTAGGTCTTTGAAGGAACTGCAGCTGTATATAGAAACTTACAGGTACCTCTTCTTACATATATCATTTGTTTGCTTAAAACATTTTGTACACAGTTGGGATTAGGTCGGATGGTGGATACTATCTCACTGCACCAGGGCCGTAATAAAGGGCCTCATAGGTCTGAGGTTGAAAATGTTCAGGGGCCAATACTGAGAAAAGGAGAAGCCGTGACTGGCGCTGTGTGGGTGTGCCAGAGCCACGTAGGCGTGTACAGCCATTGCAATATCAGCCTCACCGTCTTCCTAAATACATATGTAGAAACATTTTATCATTTAGTGATCAAACTAGAAATACAATTTTAATACTTACGATATATGGCCAACCATGGGGCCAGCTGGTCATCATCGTACTGTCATGATGATGGGCCTAATCTTACGTGGAGGCCTGGTCTGTAGCTCCATCTGCCCCATTGTTAATTTGGCCTTTCACTGTGGGAGATGAGAAGTGTGCGCACATTTTATGATCACTATGGGTTGGAGGAGCTGAGAAGCCGGGCAGTGGGGAAGACTGTGGTGATGGGCCGTGCTAGGCAGAGTGACCTAGGTACAGAGCCAGTTGTTAACACAAGGTCCTGTTGGCAAGGCTGCTGGTCCAGCCCAATACACAGCTGAAGAACTGGCTCTTGTGTTGCACAGCAGAGATGGGTATTAGCCATCCATGGCCAGAAGGAGACCAACCATGAGTGTGACAGCTCTTGCCAGTCAAAGTTGGATGGGAAAGTGTCACAGGGAATGGGGGAAGCTGGAGATCTATCAGGCTGACCCTAGATAACTTTTCGTAAGCTTAAGATGCAGCCCCTGGTATTTGGAGTCTGTGGTTAAACACACTGCTGTTAAGACAGCACCCATATTTTTTTGGACTTGGGAGTGTCTGACGTGGAGCCAGTAAGGTTAGTGGCACTTTGGAGTTGGAAGCCCCAAGTGGCACGAGGCCAACTGTGTTCTAAGATGAACATTATCTTTCATCGCATGGAGCTGATCTCTGAGAGTGAATGCAGAACTGCCATGCCAGATGAGGAAGTCCAAGCAGGGGAAATGCCCCAATGGGGAGGGTCTGGGTAGGATCTCGCTCTCTAGGACAGCAGTGAGAGGGTAGGTATTAATGTCATTGGTTGTGGGTGGAAAAATGGGGAGGTTGGGCAGGTGCATTCTGGTTGGCAAAGAAACATCAGGAGTTAGAAGGATGTGAGAAAAGTGAAATCGGTTTGCTGGGCAAATAAAGGGCAATGTTTTAAGGTTGGAAATGGTGCAAGATTTCACCAAATGATGCTAAGCATAGTATGGGCACTTTTGCAGCTCGTGGATTACCAGGGATCGCATGTGGCTGTATATACTGTATATCTACAGTAGGTGCATAATAAGTACCCAATTATAGAAATTTGAATTCAGGAATTTATCTGAATGCCGTCACCTTGTCCTGGTAGATAGACATTCACAATTCGGTGCACTAAGAAACTCATTTTATTTTAGACTTCGTAATATATAATAAACACATTTTTCTTATTTTTATTAGTCAGTCTTTAGTATATCCCTGGATTCTTGTCCTGTATTTTGCAAAGTTAGTCACAGCGATGATAAAGGTTTCCATTCACTTGCCAGAGTTGGGTGCGCAGCCTCAATCCCATTTTATACTTACACATATATTAGATTTTACTTCAGTGTTCAGACCAATCATTGACCGGCCACATCTCTATTCAGTTCAGCAATTTGCTGGACAGGGCCAGTCAATCAGTGCGTTGGCAACTGAATAGTTTGTGATATAGGCCAGAGGGGATGTAGTTAAATTGCCGACCCTCGGGATGCTGGCTGACGAAATCCCTGCGCCCGAATCCCAAACTGCGGACAGGTCACCGGCACAGGAATCCCAACAGGAGGGGAGATGCCGACGCCAGGATCCCGACAGCCAGCATCCCGATGGTAAGTACAGCAGGCGCCCTTAGCTGTTAGCAGCGGGAGGGGGGGAGGGTTAGGATTAGGCACCCCGGGGGGGTTTAGCGTTAGGCTGCGGGGTATTAGGGATAGGTTACGGACAGGGGGGATAGGCATAGGCATCACCGGGGGGAGGGTTAGGTTTAGGCACTAACGGGGAGGGTTAGGGTGCAGAGCAGGAGGGTTAGATGGTGAAGGAGGGAAGGTTAGGGTACTTACGTCTCCCCTGCCGGGGTTCTCAGCATCGGGATGCTGCTGTCGGTCTTTTGACAAGCGGCATCCCGAATGCCGGGCTCCCATCCCCAACCCAGGCAAGAAGTTCCCAAACTCAGGCCTCAAGGTAAGCTAACGGTCCAGGGTTTAAGAATAACCATGCTATATATATGGATATAGGTGACTTAGGGCCTGATTCAGCAAGGAACGCAAAGGAGAGAAAGCACGCACTCGGACGATATTTTCGCACTGCGCATGCATCTCACACTGCGTGTGCGAACTAGCCAGAGCGATCGGGTTAGGGTATGCAGACTACACGCAGTGTGCACGCAGACCCTTCCAATATTGATTGACAGGAAGTGCCGTTTGTGGGTGGTGATGGGAGGGTGGTCAGGTGAACGCAGGCGTTATAACGCCGTTATAGGGGCGTGCATAATTAAGGCAGTGCGGCGGCATACGCAGCCATACCGTAAGCTGTACACAGGAAGCGGACAGAATCCTGCAGAATGTCAAGTCAACCACTATTGTGCGTATGGATCCGATGGTTCTCGATGTTACCGATGTTTACACTATCTTACGTGCTGATCAGGCTGTGAGTAAAGGGAGATGGACGGCTTGGTATGGGGCTGGGCGCCTGCATCTTGCGCTGCGGTCTCCGTGCATCTGCATTGATTAGCATATTCTCGCAGTGGCCGGGTGCGTGCGTCTGCTAGCGTGCGTTCCTTGCTGAATCAGGCCCTTAAGTAGTACCTCAGTCAATCTGATTTAACCATCTTTGCTCAACCAAGGATATCCTTTAATCCTGGACTGTTAGGGTGCCTTGATGACTGAGTTTGAGGCCATTTACACATTTCAATGTGGTCATCGGGAGACTGGACTTTCCTGCTTGCAGACCATTCAGACCCCAGTGATATAGGGCAGGCTAGTGACTTATTGCTCTCAGTGGTGTGATGCGTGTACTACTCTCCATGATCATCAGTAGCACAGCTATCGAAAGCCTGATATTCACATGGCTGTTTGTATG
Source organism: Taudactylus pleione (assembly GCA_031769625.1). NCBI lineage: Eukaryota > Metazoa > Chordata > Amphibia > Anura > Myobatrachidae > Taudactylus > Taudactylus pleione. The sequence goes on along the minus strand of JAUIMM010000348.1, from coordinate 2,348,313 downwards.
GGTTGGGTACGGGATGCCGGCGGTCACAATACTGACAGCGTCATTCCGACAGTCAGAATCCTGACCCAACTAGGTAAGTACCCTAACTCCTAACTCTCCCCTAACCCTAAACCCGCCCACAGCTTAACCCTAACCCTCCCCCCCGCAGCCTAACCCTAACCCTCCCCCCCGCAGCCTAACCCTAACTCCCCCCAGCAGCCTAACCATAACCCTCCCCCCCGCAGCCTAACCCTAACTCCCCCCCGTAGCCTAACCATAACCCTCCCCCCCGCAGCCTAACCCTAACCCTCCCCCCCAGCAGCCTAACCCTAACCCCCCCATAACCTAAACCTAACCCGCCCCCCCCCCCCGGAGCCTAACCATAACCCTCCCCCCCCGCAGCTTAACCCTAACCCTCCCCCCCTGCAGCCTAAACCTAACCCTCTCCCCCGCAACCTAAACCTAACCCTCCCCCCTGCAGCCTAAACCCCCCCGCAGCCTAACCCTAACCCCCCCGTAACCTAAACCTAACCCGCCCCCCCCGCAGCCTAACCATAACCCTCCCCCCCGCAGCCTAACCCTCCCGCCCCGCAGCTTAACCCTAACCCTCCCCCGCAACCTAAACCTAACCCTCCCCCCCGCAACCTAAACCTAACCCTCCCCCCCGCAGCCTAACCCTAACCCTCCACCCCAGCAACCTAAACCCTAACCCTCCCCCCCTGCAGCCTAACCTTAACCCTCCCCCCGCAGCCTAACCCTAACCCTCCCACCCGCAACCTAAACCTAACCCTCCCCCCTGCAGCCATCCCTCCCCCCCGCAGCCTAAACCTAACCCTCTCCCATGTACCTAACCCTGACTCTTCCCCTAACCCCAATACTTATCATTGGGATGCTGGTGTTCGGGACACTGGCGCCGGGATTCTGACTGATGTCGGGATTCCGGAACCGGTATTTTGAGCCCCATCACTCCGAACGCCGGGTTGCCGACAACATCTCGTTTCTACATATGAGACCTATGACCAGTTCTGATCGGACTGTGGTCTAGGACATTTATATCAGGATTCACGTAATTATCCGCCAGCTTGATCTAAAATGGGAAAAACAATAAATACAAATCTGCACTTTGGTTTAGATCAGAAGATAATAAAAGATGAACAAACTGCTGAATGAAACAATATTTGGAAGGTGTACAAGATGCTTCATTGGATTTTTAATTTGTTACTGCACTCTGTCGCGCGCCCGCATCTGTTTTGCTTATTTACTAAAGCTTCCATGAAGTGATAATCAATAGTGTTATCTGTACAGAGGATGTGGTATCTTAGCAACATTGCCAGATCCAGCCCAATGTCCGTCCTGTCATCTCAATGTAATTGCATCTATGCAGAAGTGTCTGTGCTCCGGCCAGTGTCTCCTCGCTCACAGCGTAGGACATTGATAGAGTGATTTGTAAACAAGTGTTAGGCCGGGCTGTTCCTATTACGCAGAGAAATATAAACGATTATGTAGCATCACAGCACAACTACTTCTGTCTAATGCAGTTTCCAGCAACACTGCAGTGATGGTTTGTTCAAGAATATATACAAGAAAAAAAAGGGATAGTGGGTGCTTAGCAGTGGTGTAGCCAGGGGGGGAGAGAAACCACTTCTCCAGCTGAAAATTGCTGCCTAAGTTGGTGCCTAGCGGCGGAGGGCATAATCACCTCACTTTTTTTTTTTTTTTTAGTACCCCTACAACGTTGATGCAGTCCCTGTTAAGCGGATCCCGAGTTCCTGGCAGTATCGCAGATGTTATGTAATGACGGAGACCCTTGAGGAGGGCAAATACTCCACTGCAGAAGACTGGAGGGGTCCACGGAGCAGACAGAACTAGAGGAGCACGAGAGACTGGCGCACATGAGGCAACTTAACGTGTGTATTTTACTGTAAGTCACTTTTTTGGTTATGTACCTTGTAAGGCGCTGCGGAACACTTGTGGCGCCATATAAATAAACGATAATAATAATAGTGTTTGGGGATGTGGGGGGTTGAGAGCAAATGACTGTGCTGGCCCCCCGAACACATGATGATCATGTCACACGAAGCAGCGGCAGTAGAAAGTGGAGAACTGCCCATACCCTCCGGACGGCTCTACACGCTGCAGGGTGCGGGCAGCACTGAAGCAGGTCTACTGGCCGCTGGGTACCACACCAGGCACCCTGCTAGACAGATGCAGGGGTCGTGCGCTCTGGACGAAAGCACGGCTTTCATACCCCTTCTTACAGCCCTGGTTAAGACTGAGGAGGGGGAGAGGGATCAATACAACACATGCAGGTGAGGGGGCAGCAAAATGCAGGATAAACAAATGGGGTGTGGGAGCACTGTACAAACACATAGAAATGGCGAATGCAGACTGCAGGACATACACAGAAGGGGGGTTGGAAGGGCATAATACAGGACACAGTTGATTTTTGGAGGATGGGGCGCAGAACATAATACAGATCAAACAGGTGAGACAGGAAGAGCACAATACAGGATATACAGGTGGGGGCACAATACTGGACACACAGATGAGGGGGGCACAAAACAGGACATACAGATGGGGGGCAGGTGGGGGTCTGATGGGCCTTACGAGGCACACATGGGAAACGCCTGGGGAGCCTATTTTTCTCTGTTTGCTCCCCCTCATATTAAAAGATGTCTAAGCCGCTGGTACTCACAAATGCATAACTAGTTTTCCTAAATTGTTTGCTGCATTCTGCCATACTGTCCCCCTCCAAAGACACTCTGACTTCAGTGAGCAAATAAAATGTTTATTGAAAAACTCGTATAACACAACATGTAATAGTTGTAATGTCGCAGTTGTTGACAAAAGAATGTAAGTATATATACAATCGGGTTCAGTCACCAGGGGAATGTATTGGTAGGGGTCAATGACTAAGGGTTTGGTCAGCCACCAGAGGGGCTTTGGCTAACCATAGAGAGGGCATGGTCTGGACCACTTTATAAATATATCTATACTGTATATAGTAAATACTAGGGGACAAATGTAATAGGGTGAGAGTTTAAAAATTTGACAGTTTTCTCTCACATTTTCTAAACTCAGCCTATATAATACAGTCACAGAACATGGAAACTCAGCCAATGTAATACAGTCACAGAACATGGAAGCTCAGCCTATGTAATACAGTCACAGAACATGGAAACTCAGCCAATGTAATACAGTCACAGAACATGGAAACTCAGCCAATGTAATACAGTCACAGAACATGGAAACTCAGCCGATGTAATAAAGTCACAGAACATGGAAACTCAGCCAATGTAATACAGTCACAGAACATGGAAAGTCAGCCAATGTAATACAGTCACAGAACATGGAAACTCAGCCAATGTAATACAGTCACAGAACATGTAAACTCAGCCTATGTAATACAGTCACAGAACATGGAAACTCAACCAATGTAATACAGTCACAGAACATGGAAACTCAGCCAATGTAATACAGTCACAGAACATAGAAACTCAGCTGATGTAATACAGTCACAGAACAAGGAAACTCAACCGATGTAATACAGTCACAGAACATGGAAACTCAGCCGATGTAATACAGTCACAGAGCATGGAAACTCAGTCTATGTAATGCAGTCACAGAACATGGAAACTCAGTCTATGTAATACAGTCACAGAACATGGAAACTCAGTCTATGTAATACAGTCACAGAACATGGAAAGTCAGCCAATGTAATACAGTCACAGAACATGGAAACTCAGCTGATGTAATACAGTCACAGAGCATGGAAACTCAGTCTATGTAATACAGTCACAGAACATGGAAACTCAGTCTATGTAATACAGTCACAGAACATGGAAACTCAGTCTATGTAATACAGTAACAGAACATGGAAAGTCAGCCAATGTAATACAGTCACAGAACATGGAAACTCAGCCGATGTAATACAGTCACAGAAAATGGAAACTCAGCCTATGTAATACAGTCACAGAACATGGAAAGTCAGCCAATGTAATACAGTCACAGAACATGGAAACTCAGCCGATGTAATACAGTCACAGAAAATGGAAACTCAGCCTATGTAATACAGTCACAGAACATGGAAACTCAGTCTATGTAATACAGTCACAGAACATGGAAAGTCAGCCAATGTAATACAGTCACAGAACATGGAAACTCAGTCTATGTAATACAGTCACAGAACATGGAAAGTCAGCCAATGTAATACAGTCACAGAACATGGAAACTCAGCCGATGTAATACAGTCACAGAACATGGAAACTCAGCCTATGTAATACAGTCACAGAACATGGAAACTCAGTCGATGTAATACAGTCACAGAACATGGAAAGTCAGCCAATGTAATACAGTCACAGAACAAGGAAACTCAGCCGATGTAATACAGTCACAGAACATGGAAAGTCAGCCGATGTAATACAGTCACAGAACATGGAAAGTCAGCCTATGTAATACAGTCACAGAACATGGAAAGTCAGCCTATGTAATACAGTCACAGAACATGGAAAGTCAGCCTATGTAATACAGTCACAGAACATGGAAACTCAGCCGATGTAATACAGTCACAGAACATGGAAAGTCAGCCTATGTAATACAGTCACAGAACATGGAAACTCAGCCGATGTAATACAGTCACAGAACATGGAAACTCAGCCGATGTAATACAGTCACAGAACATGGAAACTCAACCAATGTAATACAGTCACAGAACATGGAGACTCAGCCTATGTAATACAGTCACAGAACATGGAAACTCAGCCTATGTAATACAGTCACAGAACATGGAGACTCAGCCTATGTAATACAGTCACAGAACATAGAAACTCAGCCGATGTAATACAGTCACAGAACATGAAAACTCAGCCGATGTAATACAGTCACAGAACATGGAAACTCAGCCAGTGTAATAAAGTCACAGAACATGGAAACTCAGCCGATGTAATACAGTCACAGAACATGGAAACTCAGTCTATGTAATACAGTCACAGAACATGGAAACTCAGTCTATGTAATACAGTCACAGAACATGGAGACTCAGCCTATGTAATACAGTCACAGAACATGGAAACTCAGTCTATGTAATACAGTCACAGAACATGAAAACTAAGCCAATGTAATACAGTCACAGAACATGGAAACTCAGCCAGTGTAATAAAGTCACAGAACATGGAAACTCAGCCGATGTAATACAGTCACAGAACATGGAAACTCAGTCTATGTAATACAGTCACAGAACATGGAGACTCAGCCTATGTAATACAGTCACAGAACATGGAAACTCAGTCTATGTAATACAGTCACAGAACATGAAAACTCAGCCAATGTAATACAGTCACAGAACATGGAAACTCAGCCAGTGTAATAAAGTCACAGAACATGGAAAGTCAGCCGATGTAATACAGTCACAGAACATGGAAACTCAGTCTATGTAATACAGTCATAGAACATGGAGACTCAGCCTATGTAATACAGTCACAGAACATGGAAACTCAGCCAGTGTAATAAAGTCACAGAACATGGAAACTCAGCCGATGTAATACAGTCACAGAACATGGAAAGTCAGCCAATGTAATAAAGTCACAGAACATGAAACTCAGCCAATGTAATACAGTCACAGAACATGGAAACTCAGCCATGTAATACAGTCACAGAACATGAAACTCAGCCAATGTAATACAGTCACAGAACATGGAAACTCAGCCAATGTAATACAGTCACAGAACAAGGAAAGTCAGCCAATGTAATACAGTCACAGAACATGAAACGTCAGCCGATGTAATACAGTCACAGAACATGGAAACTCAGCCTATGTAATACAGTCACAGAACATGGAAAGTCAACCGATGTAATACAGTCACAGGACATGGAAAGTCAGCCAATGTAATACAGTCACAGAACATGAAACGTCAGCCGATGTAATACAGTCACAGAACATGAAACGTCAGCCGATGTAATACAGTCACAGAACATGGAAACTCAGTCTATGTAATACAGTCACAGAACATGGAAAGTCAACCGATGTAATACAGTCACAGAACATGGAAACTCAGCCGATGTAATACAGTCACAGAACATGGAAACTCAGCCAATGTAATACAGTCACAGAACATGAAACTCAGCCGATGTAATACAGTCACAGAACATGGAAACTCAGCCAATGTAATACAGTCACAGAACATGAAACGTCAGCCGATGTAATACAGTCACAGAACATGGAAACTCAGCCAATGTAATACAGTCACAGAACATGAAACGTGCAGGATTTTCTGACTAAAAAAACTCTCAAGATTAAAACTCTCATCCAGGTGTTTCCTATACTGAAAATACAACTCGATCAATGTATTAGTGTGAGAGTTTACTGCCCTAGATGGTTAATAATGTAGTAGATTGATAACAGCAATGCACTGTAGTGAATACACCATAGTACTGGGATTGCAGTATAGCGTAACGGGATGTAGTTAATAGACCGGCGGACGCAATGCCGCCGGTCTAAATCACGACACGACCTGCCTGACAAGGGACTTAAGATCGGCGTTGAAATGCCAACGCCTATCTTAATCCCGACGCCGGAAGACCAACCCCTGCCTTCCCGATCGTCCTCTGATGGGTAAGTATAACACTTAGTCTGGGGATGGGGGGTTAGATTTAGGGACCCCCAGGGGGACTTAGGGTTAGGCTAGGGGAAGGCGGGCTAGGATTAGGCACTAGGGATGGAGGTTAGGCACCCCCCCCCGGGAGGGTAAGGTTTAGAGTGCGTGGAGGGGGGCGGGGTTAATGTAACATACGTATAATAATAAAGCACATGATGGTGATCCTGTGTATATATACCACACTAATATTCACTTTACATGTGATTGAGGACCCCGGTACTGACAGCCACAGTCTGGAACCTGACCCCTAGAGGAGGATGTGGGGCCCTCTGGCAGTGGGGATCACCGAGGATAACCCTGTGGGCCAGTCCAGCCCTGGGTGCGGATAAATACTCTGGTTTCTTATTCTCTTCAGATCAAATTTATATTTTGCCTTTTACTTGCGGAGCACAATAACCCTGAGTTTCACGACATTTTTTGAGGCCCAGATAACGTTGGGCCTAAACATTATCTGCTATACAATATACATAGAATGTGCTTGTATAATACAGATTGTACACTATATGCAGAAGTGTTTAGACCTTATCCGACATACCACATAAGGGTCATGCAGGTCCTCTATATCTCCTTCATTGAGTTTACGGGCATTATCCGGTATATAATATAGGTAGTATTCTGAGGCTTGGTATCTAACCCTCATTTCTCCTCTATTCTGACAGGAAATATTCAGGGGTCTGCATAATGACGGGGGCATCTGGGTGTTTTACTGCTTGAAGCCGCCTTTCATCGGTTGGTGGGCTGTTACGGAGGTTCTCTTCCATGCCAAAGGGGAGGTTGCAGATCCAGTGGGGAGGACCAGTAGGATTAGATCCATTTCTGCTGGACCGTGGTATTGACGACCTGCTCCTCTTGGTGGTCAGAAATTTAGTGCTCAGAAGATAGAGCTACTATGGTGAAACCCAGACAGGGTTTGGTGTCTGCAGCCTAGGTGCCAAGCTTTCTGCCTGACTGTAATGAGGAGTTCCCCCACTATTACTTGCATTGTCATTCCTTGCTTTTGTCATTCCAGTTTCCAGCATCAGAGTACTCAGACACCCTCAGCATAGAGAGCGTCTCTCTGTGGTGTCTTCCTCCAGTACTGCACAATCCTATTCCCCAGGCCTTTTTGGCACCTTGCATTATATTATCTGGCTTAACAGGGTGGGCCGCCTTCTAAAAGATAAAAAAAAGGATCCAAGACAGAATGGCCCAGATAATGTTGACAGCTGGAAAACCTGTTTCAGAGAATGTAGTGGACCTACATTTCTTAAGCTGCCCAACCACTAGCAGACCTCAAAACGACTGCACGATTACGACATTGTAATCGTGCAGTCGTTTGTCAGTCTGTGATGAGCCTGCACTGAGCAATCGTTCAGTGAGGGCACAATCAATCGTCTGCAAACATGCTCAACCTGATGTTATCGTCAGGTTGTCCAGCATGTTTGCCCGATGATAGATGTCTAAACAACCAGCGGGAGCGCGCATCGATGGTCGTTTTAGAAATTTTTTAAGCAATCTGCAAACGATTTTCAAACGATCTAACAATATCGTTCAATTTAATCGCCTAGTGGATAGGCACCTTTATGCTGCCCATCCACTACATGACATAGAAATGACAGCATGATTACAACATTGTAATCGTGCGGTCGTTTCTATGTCTGTGATGTGCCTGCACTGAACAACGTTCCCTACACACCAATCTTCCAGTTGGCCAGGTTTATCCTTTCTATTTGGAGTTCCCAGGGGTGACTCCCAGGTAAGCTGGCTCTCAATTTGGATGCATTTATGTATGTGCCTTTATCATGAGGCCTTACATTTGACAAAATTTATATGTGCCTTTACCATGAGGCCTTATAACTGGTATATTTTACATTTGGGGTGAGCGTTTTGGCGTAGGGCCCCCCGGGGCTGGTCTGGCTGGGCCTCCTCAGGGCATCACCACAATACACATAGCTGCTTTTCACATCACCTGTTATGTTTGTATTTTATTCATGTAATTTTTCACATATATCTTAACCCCTTTTTTCAACACTTATTAATTAGTCTTACACATCTATACTTTACACTGCCCTGTCACTCTTTTTCCATTTTTTGTGTGATGCTCGGGGGTGGTCCTGGGCTGGACGTTTTTCAGGGTGCACTGCGCCCTGTACGTGAACCCCTTAGTGTCAGGGACTGCTAGTGACAGAGAAGCCGTGACGTAGCCTAGCAGCTTCCCATGTATTTGCAAATGCATGCAACCAATATCTCTGAATTTCTATGATCATATAGTATTCATATATTGTTGCACGTATTATGCAGTGTGCTGAGGAACAATAGGGGGTTAAACCCCCCTCCTTTTTCTACTTATCCTTTCTCCTGCAAGTGGGAGTGGTTACTGGCTTGAGATCCTTAAAGGTCCAGGTGTTTCTGCGCTGTCATTGTTCTTCCACTGATGGCTCCTGTTTCTCCTGGAAGTTTATCCTTTCTTGCAAGGGGTACACTAAGTGCAGACCCCTTTTGTTCTTCCAGTGGTCTCCTGGTTCCTTATTATGGTTCTTTGGTCCCTGGATTATAGCCGTTGGAACTCAGCAGGATGTATAGTGACAGTGCTCAATAAGTACCACAATAAATGCACTAACAGTTATAATTCAAAAGTCCCACTGACCCTTTTACTTTTGAATTGGATTATATAGCACTGTTAGTGCATTTATCAGCTTAATGCGCGTTTACTATTAACTTGAATTGTAGTGTACTGACAAACGCAGAATTTCCAGAGGGGGGTTTCCAAATGTTTGATTTTAGAACGAGTGTGGCCAGTCCATGAGGAGGGCATAATCAGCACTTATCCAGCTATAGTATACGTCATACAGAGTGTATTGTGTGTCATAATTCCAGCACAGCCATCCTGCCTGAGCTGAATGTTTTTATTTCAGATGTGGGCACCTTTCCAGAGCCTGGGAGCAAATCCGGGAGTCTGGGGGAGCGGCAGAAGGACCCAGCACTGCCCTGGGCATATATGTACAGATTGGGCTCCTTATGCACTGGATACTGTATTATTATAGGGATGTAGTTAATAAACCTACCATCCTGGCACCAGCATCCCAAAACGCGAACAGAAGCCCAGTGCCGGAATCCCAACAGCCAGCAATCCCGACTGTAAGTATAGCGGCCGCCGTTAGCTGTTAGTCACAGGGTGGGGAGGTTAGGGTTAAGCTTCGGACAGGGGGGGGGGGTAGGTTTAGGCACCACCTGGGGGAAGTTAGGGTAGGCATTAAGGGGAGAGGGTTAAGGCCCCCATACATCAGAGATTGATTGCAGCAATCGTGCAATTTGCAATCAATTGTGTATAAAAATCTTTCCCTTTTTCAATCGATTGCAGAATTGCCACAATCGATTGAAACGGAAAGATTTTTATACACAATCGATTGCAAATTGCATAATTGCTGCAATCAATCTCTGATGTATGGGGGCTTTTAGGGTGCGAGGTAGGGAGGGTTAGGATACAGAAAAGGAGGGTTAGGGGGTGAAGGGGGGAGGGTTAGGGTGCAAGGTAGGGAAGGTTAGGATACAGAAAAGGAGGGTTAGGGGGTGAAGGGGGGAGGGTTAGGGTGCGAGGTAGGGAGGGTTAGGATACAGAAAAGGAGGGTTAGGGGGTGAAGGGGGGAGGGTTAGCGTACTTACTGTGCCCCTTTTGGGATGCCGCTGTCAGTCTTTTGACAGCCGGCATCCCAAGTGCCGGGCTCCTATACCCAACCCCTTATTATACAGTATTAATTATTAACTCTATTGATGGTCTATAGAAGTGCACCCCTAACAGTGCATGTTTTCCAGATCTCCTAGTTGATGCACAGGTGTATTTATTACTGGCTGACGCTGGGCATGCACTATACAATTATCTGTCAGATATCTGTCCAATCTGGCTGGTTGGAATGAAAACCTGGTAGTGCATGGGAGCAACTGACAGTGGATCATATGGTCTTAAACACTGGAAAACGGACAAAAAATTGTTCAAATTGGTTAAATTTTGTGTTTTAACCAATTTGTCTGAATTACCATTTTTGTCTGTTTTGCAGTGTTTGTGAGCAAATGGACGATTGTCATTTGCTCCCATACATTACCAGGTTTTCATTCCACCCAGCTAGATTGGACAGATATCTGACAGATAATTGTATAGTGTATGCCCAAGCATAACACATGTTAAAAGATTCACAGGTGGTGCTGATTATTTAATTTGTGATACCGAGAAAAATATTGCAGCACTAGTAACATTATATTAAATTACTATTTCTATTGTGGTCATTGTGTGGGCTGGGGAGGGGAGTTTCCAGGCAACCAGAAGCCCCCCCCCCCCTTAAATTTGCCTATATTGTAGCGGCATCCCAGCAGTGGCGCTTACTGCAAGGAGGATTGCTAGCAAGGTTTAAAGAAAAAAAAAATCTGTGTTTTATCAAACCTTAGTCTACGCTAGCAATTCCTCCTGGAATCCCACTCACATGCATGCATATGCAAGGATCAGCACAGCAGCGGACACCGCGGGACCACAGGACAATCATGGGGCTATCCGGTAAGTAAATTAATTTACCTAAACAGTCCGTACAATCGCGTCCGTGTTAATCTTGATACAGTACCTGTACTTTATATCACTCTAAGGGGAAACCTCTCCACTAAACCTTCAGTCCGAGTGATACACAGAGGTCCTCAGCTGAGTAACCTTAAACAGGCGGCACAACTCTTATGATTTTATTTTTGCAAATTGCATTTATTGAACACCAACATAAAATACAGATAGTACAGCATATCATAAATAATAGAATACGAAGAACAATGAGACAAAGAAGAATAGCTCAGCAGAACAAATATGACATAGGCTGGACCTTAAAACAAATCCCATCATTCGTTCAGTATTTTTTTTTTTTTTGTTGTAAATATCAATCAAAACTATTGAAAAACTAAAGAAATGAACAGAAGGGGAGAAAAAGAAAAAGGAAACATCTATTCCAGGGTTGAGAATAAGACTCCCATAGTCAAAATAAAATACATAAGATTATAACCAAAAATCTCTCTCTGCCATACTAATGTAGGGAAGCTGAGAACTATTCCCGAGTCTCTATGTGCCTCTCCCGCAACCCCACACTGATTTATAATGTTCCGATTCTTCATAAGTCAGCCATGGGTACCATATTGTTGTAAAATCCTGGTGGGTGTTTGGCAAGGAGAGTATAAGGTCATCCATAGACATATAATGGTCCAGACGTGCACACCATTCAGTCATAGTGGGTATAGAAGTTGCTTTAGGGGGCCGTGGCCACGGAGAGCAGGTAATAGCACACGTTTAGGTGCGCTCTCCGGACCAGAAATATCCGTTGATATAATCCTGTCGGCTCCACCGGGAATTCATAGCGGTGACTGGCCGGCGGAAACATTAGTGGCCGTGGAGAGCAGCTTGGTCGCGGCTGCGGGCGCGTACTTACCCGGCTAGAGGAGATTGAGGTGGACGGGGCCTGTCCGCGTGACCTGCCGGCGCCATCTTCCCTGCATGTGCAGAGTCCCTGCGGCGGCTTGTATGTGACTGCGGGTGTTTCTTCCCGGTGGCTGACGGCAGAGAGGCAGTAAGGCGAGTGGTCTCCCTGAGCTGCTGATGATGTGAGTAGCCTCTACTGACCTTGAAAGTGGGCTCAGTCCGGATGCTTATGATACAAGGCCAGTGCTTTCTCACTCACACTGAATTACATAGAAGGGGCCAGCCTCTTATCCAGCATATCTCATGACAACTGCTGTTCTTAATATAATTCCCACCTGTATCATCAATATAGAAAGAGTGACTCTTTATAGATCTTCCTCTACACTGCTATTTTTAGCCCTATACAGTAATATACGGCCAGACCCTCTCATATATACTCTCATGATGGGGAAAAATTCAGCTGCTGCAGCGAAGCTAGAGAAATTTTCCAGAGCGCCTCCTGCTCAATCCACTTCTACTGCACGGGGTGGTAACTCCCCTCCTACATCTCCAGCAGAGTCGACGACCTCGGTTGAGCCGTCAGACGCTGCGCTTCAACGCGTTCTCGAGGCGGTGACAGCCTGTGAGACCAGGCTGTCTCAGAAAAAATTGTAAAAGTGCAGTCGGATCTCTCATTTATACACCATGAGCTGTAGTGTGTGCATGAGAGAGTTGGAGAGGTGGAAACGTGCACTTCTACCCTGGAGGATAAGATAGCACCTTTGACTGTCAAAGTTGACTCTATGGGCTCACGGCTTCTTTCTATACAGAGGAAAATGTCTGACATGGAAGGACGCCTAAGGCGTAATAATGTCCGATTTGTGGGGTTACCAGAGAAGGAGGAGGGAAACAATCCTGAAAAATTCCTGGAAAAATGGCTGTCTGACACGTTTGGCTCTACTTCTTTCTCATCCTATGTTACGATTGAGAGAGCTCACAGGGTGCCTGCTAGACCCCTGCCCCCTGGGGCACCACCACGTACTCTAATAGCAAAGTTCCTGCACTATCGTGACCGGGACTCTGTCCTCAGATTGGCCTGCACTAGTGGTCTTTTACAATGGAACGGGACTCGTGTCTCAATGTTCCCGGATTTCGCTATGGAAATACAAAATAGACAGGGCCCAATTTCTACAGATAAAAAGGCGCCTACGGGACCTCAATAATTCATATGCCATGTTATACCCATCTAAACTCCTTGTAGTTGCTGATGGGGAAACCACATTTTTTACGACTCCGAGGGAGGCAGCGCTTTGGCTGGACCATCGCAGACGGATGCAATGGTTAATGATTGATGTCTGGAGCTACATCAGCCAGCTGTTAACATACGGCAAATGTTTTTTCCACCTTGTTATAGTTTAATTATCGACCAATCCTACACTGTATTTTTCAAAGACGTGTGTTTATTCCCGAGGGACGACTCCGTGTATGGAGGCCTCCGAGTGTTTTGTTTTATTGCCATTATATATTTTGCTCCATTTATTTTGTTGGTAGTAAGGTAATAATAGTATAACTGTATGGCCTAGTTTAGTTTAATAGAGTGGGGTAGGGTGTTCAGGTATAGATATGCCTAGGTTGGGTTTGTTATACAGGGTGGGGGGTGTTCTAGGGGAAGGGCTAATATTAGTTGATATGGGATATTTTGTTATTTTTTTCTGTGTAAAGGTTTCCTTCTGCTATGTGTGGTATTGTATACATTTCCTCTGTATGTTTCTAAGGCTGTTTAAGTACTTTCCAAAATATATCAAATGACGGCATTGCAAAAGGTTAATATCCTCACTTGGAACGTGAGGGGTTTAAACGATAAGGTCAAGAGATCATTAGTGTTCAGGCAGGTGAAACAGTATGCTTCAGATATAATCTGTTTTACGGAGACTCATTTGATTGGAGGGAAATTGATGTCTTTAAAAAAGCCGTGGATTGGTTGGACATATCAATCTACACACACTTCTGCATCCTGGGGTGTGTCCATATTAGTGCCTAAATCTGTCCAATTCTCAATGGAGCCAGGTGCAGTGTGATGCCTGGGGTAAAATGTTAAATTAATTCTATATCTATGTTGTTACTGGCGGTATACATTCCGCCACCATACTCACATGAGGTTCTCAAAAAGGTGGCTGAATTTTTGTCCATATTCCCAGACACACCCGCCTTGTGCCTGGGGGATATTAATAATATCCTAGACCCATTGCTAGGCAGGCATAGAATGTCAGCTCCAGATACACAGGGGAGGGGAACTGGTTTTTCAAGTATGGTCCAGGGAATGGGCTTGGTAGATGCTTGGAGGATGAGATATCCTAATGTGAAACAATATTCTTGTTTCTCTTACCAACACTCAACGTTCTCCAGGATAGTTATGGCATTAGTTACTACAGACTTATTGCCGAGAGTACATAAGATAATGTATGAGACTAGGGGTATATCCGACCACTCCCCATTGTCAGTCAGTCTGGACACGGAGGGACAACGCGGTCAACAATTTTGGAAATTCAGCCAGTTCTGGTTGTCACGAATGGGACCTGGGGCGGAGTTAAAAGCCGAATGGAAAGAATTTTTTTTATTAAATAGTGGTACTACAGCTGTTGCTGTTCTCTGGGATACCTTTAAGTCCTTTCTAAGAGGTTCTTTAATTCAAAAAGTTGCTAAATTAAAGTCTATAATAAAAAAAAACTGAATTGGATCTGGAAGCGTCCTGCAAATTTTTAGAATTAGCCTATATTTCTGATGGATCAGAGGCAAATAAAAAAGCATGGTGCGCTGCCCAAAAATTATGGAAGGATTGCTTAATGGACAAGGCCCAATATAAGATTCTTTTTCATTCGCATTTACATTATGCATCAGGTGATAGACCTGGATCATATTTGGCTAACCTGGCTCGAATAGAACAGAAGTCATCAAACACTGTGGTTAAATTAGTTGGTTCAGATAACGTTGCATATGTGCGTACTCTGGAGATAGCGGAGGAATTTGTACGGTACTACCATCACTTATACAGATATAGGTTGATTTATACTCAACCGGAGATGCGAAAATTCTTGTTAGTTATTTCACTTCCGACACTCTCGCCAAAGGCGAAGGATTTTTTGGGTTCTCCCTTGACAATAGAGGAAATCGAGGTGGCCTTAAACTCGTTTCCCAATGGTAAAGCCCCAGGGTTAGGTGGGATCCCGCCTGAGTTTTACAAAAAAAACACAGTAAAATACTTGTACCCAACTATTTGAGCTCTTTAATCAATTGTACACAAATAATACATTGCCTAAATCTGTGTCTGAGGCATTAATAATTGTCTTACCTAAACTAGACAAAGACACTACTAGGCCCGATTCTTATAGGCCAAAAATCCTAGCAAAAGTACTGGCCTCTAGGATTAATCAGGTCCTAACCCAACTGATTCATCCTGACCAGACAGGCTTTATGCCTGGTAAGTCCACGGCAGTCAATCTACGCCAATTATTTCCACACTTACAGTTAAAATGGGAAGATGCACAAACCGCTATTATTGTCTCACTAGATACCGCTAAGGCTTTCGATTCGGTCAAGTGGCTGTTTCTTTGGGAAACAATGGAATGATTTGGTATTGTCCCAGGATATATTAAGTGGGTAAAACTATTATATATGGATCCTGTGGCGAGAGTGTCGGTAAACGGTTTTGTTTCTGCATCATTTTCACTTTATAGGGGAACAAGGCAGGGGTGTCCCCTGTCACCCATTTTATTTGCTATGGCTATTGAGCCTTTGGCTTGTATAATTAGAGCTCAATCAAATATTTATGGTTTTCAGCTGGGCTCAGGGGTAGATAAAATCGCACTTTATGCGGACGACATACTACTCTTTATTTCGTGTTATGAGACCTCTATGCCTAAGGCTCTAGAAATCATTGATTTATTTGGGAAATACTCAGGATTGTTAATTAACTGGGACAAATCCTGTATCCTCCCATTCAGGGGAACTCGTCCCAATGTTCCTATCATAAATCTTCCCCTAAAGTGGGTGGATTCATTTAAATACCTGGGAATCTGGATCTCTAATACACCTCAAAAGTACTTATCAATGAACGTACAGCCACAGATTGAATATCTCAAGTCCCGTGTCCCGATATGGGGTAAATTGCCACTAACTTTAACAGGCAGGGTAAACTTAGTCAAAATGGTTCTCCAGCCAAAAATACTCTACATTTTGAATCATTCCCCAGTATATATTCCGCAGAAATTTTTCTAACAGATTGATGGTCTTTTGTCCTCATTGCTCTGGATTAACAAAAGAGCTAGGATCAAGTTGGACACTCTAACCAGACCTCGAGATTGTGGCGGCTTGGCGCTACCCCTTTTCAAATTATATTATTATGCCGCACAACTATCTCATATATGGGAATGGTTAAATGATAAAAATGCTGAATCTTACTGGCCCTCATATTGGCTCAGTCCAGAAGAAACAAGGAAGCAAGGAACCGGACACCACACAGACACCACACGCGACCAGACAGCGCCTGGCGAATACTCAAACAAGCAGCTGATTCCGCCGAGAGACACCGGAGAAGAGAAGGACGCGACTACAACACGCCGGCAAGGGGAAGAGCGGACTCTGCTGAGTCCCTGGGAGGTGAGTCCACAGTGGAGGCAGGGGAGACTGTGTCTGGTTTCCAGCACCACAGCCGTCTCTCCCCCTCCTGCTGCATACCTGATTGCGGACCGGCGGGATACACCGCAGACTACCTAGCACTGACGGGTAGGCTGCGGGCGTGCTCTGTGGCCATACATAGGTTTGGATACATACCTCCACACACTCGGACTAGGGTCCGTACTACTTACCCCGGGAAGACCCAATTAATAACAGCCAGCCGTGGATTATCCATCAGCAGCCCCATTTATTTATTTACAAGTGCGGGACGCCGCACCAACATTCAATTTAATCACACAACCGAATGTGAACTTTATGGTCTCCGGTTCCTGCTTCACCACATCAATTATTGATTGATTTTGGTTTTTTTTCTTGTTTTAATCAACCCCCTTTTTTCTTCAGAGACTGAACACTGCCATTTATACAGCATATATCTCGCAAATTGACTGTCATTATTCAGTCAATGAACTATCATCCTTTTAGTTTATTAGCTTCTACCTGTACCCTAATAAAGTCTTATAACAATAAATCTAGGGCCTGATTCAGACCCACTCGCGAGCGGCTGTCCGCTCGCAAGTGGGTCGATGTTATGGACTGAGCATGCGCACGACGGAGGGAGCTCCGTCGTGCGCATGCGCCAGACGCGACGAGCGAAGGAAAGTCCTTCGCTCGTTGTGTCCGATCAAAGGGGGCGTGCTGTCAATGTTGATTGACAGCACGCCCCCTTTGGTGGGCGTGCCGGGGGCGTGCCTCCCTGACGGGGGCGTTCCCACGGGAACGCCTCCCGTCAGAAGCCGGCCCACTGACATCACTAGTGATGTCAGTGGGAGTGATTTTGGCTCTGATAGAGCCAAAATCACTCCGGAGCTTGCGGTTGAAAACCTCAACCGCAGGCTCCGGCTCGCAATTTCGATGGTGGCGATGGTCTCGACCATCGCAATGCACGCTCGTATAGCCTGTGGGTGGTGACCCACAGCTATACGAGCGTCCAGGAGGACGCTCCATGAAAATGGAGCCCGGCCCTCATTCAGAGCGTGCGCTCTGCTCAGAGCGTACGGCTCTGAATGAGGGCCCTAGTTCCGAACTTATCAGTATTCCACACACCTACAACTAACACATACTATCCGGTTATAGGTTCTGAGCGCATTTTGTTGATCTATGACCATAGATCAGGTATTTGTATTGGCTCAGTCCAAGACAGGATTATCGCCCCTGCGTCTGCTTTTGAGTGATAATATACACATAGTCAACATGCCCTTAATTAAACAAGCCATCAAAATTTGGGGGATTGTCTCACGTATACTGCAGGCGGAAGGCATAGACCCAGATACTCCGCTAACCCATGCCAATAGCCTTAAGGAGCTCTCTGCCCTCCAAGCTGGAGAAGCCCGGGGCCAGTGGGATGTAATATCTTTGGGACAGATATTTCAGGCGGGAGTTCTAAAGTCCTTTCATCAACTACAAATCGAGTTTGACGTCCCCAATCAGTTTTTCTTTCGATACCTTCAGCTCAGACATGCAATTAATGCCCAATTTTCTGCAGCCCCTTTGAATATACAGGAATCTATTAAAACTTTATTACAATCTGTTAGTGTTTATCGCTTGATCTCTGTGATCTACTCTAACTTACTGAACAAGCATCATGAGTCTGATTTAGTATCCATAAAACAACAATGGGAAAATGACGTTGGGGGATTGGCAGAGGATGACTGGAGTGTAGCCCTTACCAGTCCTCGCCTTGCCAGTATGTCTGTAAGATACCAGCAGATACAATACTTCATACTACATAGAGTATATATGACACCCGTCCGGTTACTGAGAATAGGGGGAAGGACGGACTCAATGTGTCCCAAATGCAATTCGTCCGAGGGTACTTTTTGGCATTTGTTATGGTCATGTCCTATAGTAAACTCCTCCTGTCAAAGAGTATTCAGGGTTATTGTTGCTACAGGCATACCTCAGGATATTCTTACCCCTGCAGCATGTATATTGGCTGTAATAAATGAGGACGTAATTGACAAGCCTGCTATTCGCTATATTAATAACCTTTGCACGCTTGCCAAAGTGTATAGCAAGGGATTGGATGGCAAATAATGGGCCAAATCTGGAAGCTTGGATATCTCTGGTAGATGCGGTTGCTACACATGAAAATTACATCTATACCGCTAGAGATATAATACAAAAGTACTATAGTGTATGGGATAGATGGCTAGATTCTCTGTATAATCGAGTGATAGACCCTTCTCTTTCTTAGCGTGTAGATCCAAGGAAAAAGAGCACAATAAAATATGTGCAGTGCTGTATTTGATGTCATACTTATGTTTAAAGTTGTAAGCTTACCATATATACTGGTTTGATCTGTACGCGGAGGAATGTTGGTAATATGCAGTGATGTTTGAATAACAAAAAGAGAAACCACACTTGTATGTAATTTTTATTTTTCTATTTTGTTTTTAGTACATTGTATGGTTTGTAATGTTTTTTATTTGTATATTCAAAAGAAAAATTTAATAAAAAATGATTGTATTTAAAAAAAGAAGTTGATCTCCAGTGCACTGGAATAACTGGCTTTGAGGCACTCAGTATATGTCTAAGAAGTGTCTTTTTATATTGTACTTGAGGCCTCCGAAGAAGATTCAGCAACCAAAAACTGGGACACGGAGGTAAATCTTCCTGGAGAATGAAACTAGCCGTTTTACTCCAAAAAGGCCAAATAAGGGGACATTCCCACCAAATGTGTAAAGGAGTTCCTACCACTATATTACAGCACGTGTTTGGGACTCCAGGATACATTTTAGCTAATAAGCTGGGGCAACGATACCAGTGGGAAATAATTTTATAGTGTGTTTCCATCACCAGCATATTCAAGGAGCTAGAAAATGTATTCTTGAAAATCTCTTGCCAATCATCTTCCCCCACCAAACCCCGTAAATTTATTTCCCAATCACGGGTAAATTTGGGATTAGTGGAAAAAGTGTGGTCTACCAAAATGTTCTAAATAAAGGACAGAGAGTGCGAGGGGTACGTCTGAGAAGTACACACATGTATTTTCAAATGGAGTCTTCCCACGACAGGAACGCGTGGGGCGACCTAAATTCTGAAGAAAATGTTTTATTTGAAGATATCTCCATATCTCTTTATTAGGTAGATCCCATTTAGCTTGAGTCGAAGGGAAGCTTATAATGCCTGAGGTCTCTAGCAATTGGCTCACCTTAGTGATCGCCAAAGCTGAAACGCATTCTTCTGAACTCCTGGTGGGAAATTAGGATTCCCAAATAATGGAGTAAGAGGGGAAGTGGTGGGAGAGAGAAGTGGTTTGCGAACGCAAGCAAGAAATGGTAGGGCCTAGTAGGGGAACTCTTTTGACATAAATGGGGTACCCTGATCAGTCAGGATTTCCTTAGGTATTCCCACTCTGCTAAAGACATGTATTAGTTCCCTAGCAATGGTCTTTGTTGACATATTGCGTGATGGCATCGCTGCCAGGTATCTGTTAGCATGATCTATTACCACCAAATACTGATGACACCGGGCAGACTTTTTTTTTTTTTTTAGAAGTCCAACCAAATCCATAACTATTCTCTCAAATGGGACCTCAGTGGGACAAGTAGACGTCTATAATGTGGCCGGGAAGCATGGACCTGACACTCAGGGCAGGATGTACAAGTGGATGATAAGTTCACGGACCAATGTGTTTTCGCCATCACAGCGGCAAAAATACACCACTTTTTGGGGATAATTTTTAAGGTCATGAAAAACAAAGCCCTGATAAGTGCTGGCGTCGGGCGGACTTCGTTCGGGGCTAATTGGATACCGCTTACAGCATCAAACAAAAGAACTAATTCCACAGTGACTACAGTGGGACCACACTGTAATGCTATGTTCACATCAGTAGTATCATGATACAGTGTATCCCCGTGGCAGCAGGTTACATCAACAGTTTTCTCTTGACATTTTAAAGGGTTCACCAGCTCGGCGTTTACGAAGGTAACCAGGCTACCAAAATCTAAAAGAGCCTCTATCAGTTTCCCTTCTACAGTGATGATACAGCTTTGTTTGTCTGGCTCAGCCTGTCGGTCTGCAGTGCAGGCTAGCTGGGCAAAGAAAGATACTCTGCGATTCACAGAAGCCATATCACATTGGATAGGGTCAGAGATAAGTGGTCAATTAGCAGCAACATGGCCCAAGCCACAACATCTAAAACATTTCATCATATTTTTTTATCAAGTCTTACATGAGTGGGGAACCTTCTTGGCACAGCCGGACGGTTTCCAGATTCCAAACCTACCATCTCAAGATGTCTACGTTCAATCCACCGCCCAGCCCCCTTTTCCCCTGGAACAGTCACACCAGTTGCCACTGGAGATAGCCATTGCGGGACTAGGGGCCTTTGGGGTACAATCAAGTTCTTTGGCCACAGGTGCTCTGCTGTGTTAGGTTGCCCATGGCTCACCCACTTGCGCAGAACTGCAGACAGGGACCGTAGTGATCTGTCCTTAATGACCCTTACCACAGCCTCTGGCTGTAGCCACTTCTTGGTGAGATGGATGAGGTCATGCATTTGAGGGTGGGGAGGTTTATCCACTTAGTATCCCCAGCGATGAACTTGTTGTTCTCGAAGAGACATTTGTGACACCCAAACGAGACAGAATTTCAGCTTTAAGTTTTTCATAGTCTTTGATTTGAGCCTTGCTGATGCCAAAGTATGCCAATTCCGGTTCCCCTGGCAGGAAGAAGTCCTGCCCACTTACTTTTAGGTGAACTTTCTCTGTTATTTCAAAACTTGACAAAAAGTTATGATGTTGAAGACTATTTAACATCTTTTGCAGAAAATGACTGGCCCATATGGAACTGGAGCTAGCTGGGACATCAGTGGAAGCATCTCCAGACAGTGCTGTCAGATGCTGCACCACCTCTTTTAAGGCCTCGCAGTCTTGATACTGCACCCCTGGATTTCCTCAATATCCAAATGCTGTTGCCTCCGCGCCTCCATAGTGGCCAATTGCTGCACCCTGGTAGCTTCCTGCTGAGCAGATGTAGCATGTAGCTAGGCCTTACCCATGTCCTCCATGTTAGCTCTGGGTGTAGGAGTGAAGCAAAATCTGCCTTCCCTAACCTTCTGGCGGTCCTACACTAGCATATATGCCCAACATGCCATTAAATTGCAATTGAATGCACTTACCTCTCAGGTACAGAGCATAACATCCAGATTACGGGGTATATTTACTAAAGTGAGAGGTTTTTAGAAATAGAGATGTTGCCCATAGCAACCAATCAGATTCTACTTAACTAGCAACTTCTAGAAGATAATAGCTAGAAACTGATTGGTTGCTATTGGCAACATCTTAACTTCTAAAAACTCTCACTCTAGAAAAATATATATATATATGGTATCTGTGGTCCAGCACTCACACCTTATATCTTGTAATTTGCTGGGGTGCTTCTTTAGAGTTTCCACTGAACTGTGGGTACCCCAATGATAAAGGATATCGCATCTACTATACGTAGAGATAAAGGCACTCGCCAGACTTTTGAAGTCAATTCATACTTTAAGCTGTATTAGCATGCACATAATCCATAGTTGCCAGCATGCACACATACACTCTTTCAGCTCCACAGTCTTTTGTATTCTTATGAAGCCTTGACAAAGGTTCCAGAGTGGAACCGAAATGTTGGCAACTATGGATTATGTGCATGCTAATAAAGCTTAAAGTATGGATTGACTTCAAAAGTCTGGCGAGTGCCTTTATCTCTACGTATAGTAGATGTGATATATATAGTAAATCAGTGGCACTCAGGAGTCTTGAAATGGTTTTATGAAGTTGTTCCAAAGACCAACATTTCAGGGCCAGGTAGCACTTTTATCAAAGTAACCTTCATTACCTGTCATCAGGGAACACTGTTACCATGAAGGGGTGTACTTGATCTGCAACAAGATTTAGGTAGGTGGTACATGTCACAGTAACATTCACATGATGCCAGAACTCCAGGTTTCCCAGCAGAACATTGCCCAGAGCATCACACTGCCTCCCCTGGCTTGCCTTCTTCCCATAGTGCATCCTGGTGTCATCTCTTCTCCAGGTAAACCTAGGCATTAGCACCCGGCCATACACACGATGTAAAGAAAACATGACTCATCAGACCAGGCCACCTTCTGTCATTGCTCCATGGTCCAGTTCTGATGCTCACATGTCCATTGTAGGCGCTTTCGGTGGTGGACAGGGGTCAGCATGGGCACTATGACAGGTCTGAGGCTACGCAGCCCCATACTCCGCAAGCTGTGATGCATTGTGTGTACCGACACCTAATCACTGCATAGCAGGAACACCCCACAAAACCTGCCGGCTTGGACATGCTCTGATCCAGTCATCTAAACTTTACAATTTAACCCTCGTCAAAGTCGTTCACTTACTGCCTAATATTTCCCACCCCTTCACAGGTGCTATTTGCAACGAGATAATCAGTGTTATTCACTTCACCCGTCAGTTGTTTTAATATTTCATTTTTAATCAATTTTTCCACCTGTTGTAATTTATTTCATTCAACTATAAAACATGGAAAATGGTGAATTACGCCTGAGCCTCCGTGTATGTACTTTGCTCTAATTTGTATAATGAGCAGATCAGATTTCCAATTCTTGCGGTTCCCGAAAAATATATTGAAATGTTTATACCACCAAAAAGGAAAAATAAAATATTTTCTTAACTTAGAGCAGCCTGCGTGGTCCCAAATTGCATTAGCCCACACCACAATGGGTGTAGTATAAAGCTCTTATTAAAGCTAAACAGTCCCGATAAGTCCTTGATGTTAAAGACATAAACCTATAACTAATTTAATTGTATCAGCTTTTAAATCATATTACTTTTAAGTAAATCTTATCTTGAATTACCAAGAAACTACACAACTAGTAGACCTGTCTCTCTGAAGTTATTAAATCTGAACTTTTCAGTGGAACCCAACCCACAGATTAAATTACTTATGGTAAAAATTATGCAATAAGAATCTATTTAATTGGGTGTGTGACAGCAGAGCTATCCAATTAGACCCAAAGTCCGCCCGACGCCGACACTTATTAGGGCTTTGTTATTCATGACCTGATGTGTCCCGAAAAATTATCCCCAAAAAGTGCTGTATTTTTCACCGCTGCGATGGCGAAAACACATTTGTCCGTGAACTTATCATCTACTTGTACTTCCTGCCCGTTCGTTATTCGGGTAGAGAGCCTGTTCCCTCAGTCCCTTTTCTCCGTCCCCAGAAGCCGTTGACCGCACAGACTGTGAGATTGTTATATATACACAAGATACCGTTCCTTGCTCAGACCCCTTTCCTCATTGCAGGCACTCAGCAATCTCTCATTTGCTACAATTAACAAACCGCAATATCTTTATTATTGTGGCCATTGCAATCATTTGTACAGAAGAGATTTTGTTCCAGCCATGGTTATTTAATGGCACTTTCTGCTATTTTAGGACAGATTTAGGATTACTTTTATCAATCTGAGAAATTAGTAGTTTGCCTTTTGCCAACAAAGGTAAAAGATAGCCGGATAAAATGAATTAACAGCGTTTGACAACATCCAGGTAAATGGGCAGATATAATTGTTCCTGCCCATTTCCAGAGATAAAAAAGAAAATGTCAGCTTATATTGACGGTTTAAATTGAACAAGTCTAAATATCCTCAGGCTAATAGTGGCAGGTGCATGAGCCCAGATCGCCCTCTAGACCAGGGGTAGGTAACATTCTCCTGTTTGGTGCCAGAGTTTTAACAGTACAACCCCAAGCAATTTATGGCGTGCCTCCTCCATTAAATCACATAGAAACATTAGCAAATGCCGTGGGTAGTGGCTCCCATGCCCTTCATTTTTTTTTAAGCTACTTTAGCTCAGGTTATGTTGATAATTTGCATTCCTAGAGACACGATATCTCTTATTTTTAAAGGATGTCTAAGAACTTACCTTCGTTAGCTCTATTTCTGCGAGATCCATAGGGTTCTACCCAGATGTCGAAATGGGAATTTTGAAGTGGGGGTATGGAAATGTATTTAGTGAGCGCGCCGAAGGCACTTTAAAAAAAATAAATAAAAAAAAGTGGCCCCATGTCATGAGGGCGTGGCTGTTATGAGGGGTGTGGCATGCATCCATCTCTCACCCTTTGCACCTCTCACTACCTCCTTTCCCATACCAGCACGATTATAGCAATCTACAGTATCGTAACGAGGACTGGTAGACCCAGAGCTACAGAAAGGAAGATCCAGAAATGCAAAACAGTGCAGGTTATAATGGTATACCTGCTATACCCTCAGCAGGAGAATGAGTGTGAGGTGCCTGGGAGAAGTGTTACCTGGAGGTTTCTGGGAGGAGTCTGCATAGTCTCCACTGTTAGGCGCTCCAGGGTGTGGCATGGCTAAGGCAGGCTCCTGGTTCGTCACCCACCTGTAGGCTATGGTCCAGACAAGGCGGGATTAAGGGAAGGGGAGTGGGGGGCAATTATCCCTCGCCTCACAAGCGGCCCCCTGAGCCTTTGGGAAATTTTCTGTTGATACCACAATCAAGCAGCTGCATTGCTGCCATCATGGGCCAGTCACAGCTCTGCTGCAGTGTGCTGCCAAACTTTACTCTTAGTGGGCTGTCTGCACAGAGAGGAAGTCTTTACTCTCTCCCCTCCTGGTCAAGACTCCGCCCCTTTCCCCAAGAAGCCCCACCCCATTTCCCCCCATGAAGCCCCACCCCTTTCATTCATTAAGATGTGTCTAAAACAGAAAAGAAATATGCCCGCGCTCGGTTTTACCCATATCATACATGGTACCAGCAGCATGGCAATATTAATGCCATATATGTATACAAAACAGAAAAACTTTTGCTATCGGCACTAACAATAATATACTGCAAATTTATGTGTGTGCAGCAAATAAAACAAAGGGGATTTTGTCATGATTTGATCAAAGCATTTAAGCCTGCAGCCCAGCATCAAGGGACCCCATTTTTCTGCAGGTCCCTAACACTAGCATATATGCCTAGCACATCATTACATTGCAGTTACATGTACTCACCTCCTAGATACAGAGGGACACATCTATACAGGGGCTGGCTGTTAGCCACACCCAACTAGGCCTTTTATAGCCTTAATTGAAAGCTGCCATGATAGCACAAGGCAAAATGTTGAAACAAAACAGAAAAGAAATATGCCCATGCTCGGTTTTACCCATATCATACATGGTACCAGCAGCATGGCAATATTAATGCCATATATGTATACTAGGAGGTGAGTACATTTAACTGCAATCATGACAAAATCCCCTTTGTTTTATTTGCTGCACACACATAAATTTGCAGTATATTAAGACTATGTCTGGAGTTTTCTTTTTCGGGGGAAGTGGAGGTAAAGATTGCAGGTCAGTGAGAGGAAGGAGCATAGCTTTGGAGGGAGGGGAGATCAGCATGCACACCAAGCCATGCTGTCAGTCACTGGGGCAAAAAAAAAAAAAAGTCTTAACAGGTGCCTACCCACAGCACCGAACACAAGTTCCTGTTAGACTTTCAACTGGAGACGGACTGCCTGCCAGAGAGGGACCACGGCGCCTCCTCATTCACTCTGGTGTGTGAGGGTAGTGGAGGAGGTGACCGGCCCCTAGCTGCTCTGGGAGGAGGGAGGGAACTATGCTGCTGCCGTCTGGCTCATAGACGGAGGCCACACCTCTGCACTTAGCTGCTTAAAAAAAATAAAATAAATGTTCAGTGCTTGAAGTGCCGGTATCCCATACCGTTGTATACCGGCACACTTCGAGCACTGGTTCCACAGGATACCTTGGGGTATTGGCAATGGCTTCGTCCATCGGGCACCACACAGTTAAAAACTTTGCTTCCCAGGATGCACTGGGGCCCCCTCTCCTATACCCTGCCCCCAGGTCAAGGCACCGTCAGTTTAATAGCAAGCCATAAGCCGGAGGAGGAGAAAAAGAATTTAGAAAGTCTGGAACACACACACGAGTCAACCGGTGACCAGAACAAAACCCATGTGAAGCACAGGCGCGACAGGGCAGGAGTCCTGTGGCACCCTATGGACCTCGCAGAAAGAGATAACAAAGGTAAGTTCTTACCATATCTCTTATTTTCTGCAGCGGAGTCCATAGGGTATCCACAGGATACCTCGGAGGTGTCCCAAAGCAGAACCCTCAAGGGTGGGGATGCTCCTGTGCAGAAAGGAGAATCCGCCGCCCGAAAGAAGCATCCTGAGAGGCAAAGGTATCAAAAGCGTAATACCTGACAAAGGTATGGACAGGCGACCACGTGGCCGCCTTACAAAGCTGAACAGCCGAGGTGCCACAGCGAGCTGCCCACGAAGGACCCACAGACTGAGTAGAATGAGTAGTAACAAAGGGTAGCACTGACAGGCCCTCATGAGTGTAAGCCTCAGAGATGGTCATACGAATCCACCTAGCCAAAGTTAGTTTATTGGCAGGCCATCCCTTCTTGTGAAATCCATACAGGACAAACAAGGAGTCTGACTTCCGAAGGGAACTGGTACAATCCACATAAATCCTCAGAGCACATACCACATCCAACGAGGCCTCACCTGCTCATAGGTCTGGAGAGTTGAAGGCCGGCACGATAATTTCCTCATTAATGTGGAAACTAGACACCACCTTGGGAAGGAAACCAGGGCGAGTTCGAAGCACCTCCCTGTCCTGATGAAAAATCAGAAAGGGGAGGGCGACAGGAGAGAGCCCCCAAATCTGACACTCTTCTGGCCGAAGCAATAGCCAGAAGAAACAGCTGTAAGCCATTTGAGATCCACTGAGCCCAGGGATTCAAATGGAGGTCCCTGGATAGGCCTCAGGACCACAGCCAAATCCCAAGGAGCCATCGGAGGAACAAAGGGAGGCTGAATGCGAAGGACACCCTGCATAAAGGTGCCGATATCAGGAAGCGGAGCAATCCTACGCTGAAACCATACCAACAGAGCAGAGACATGCACCTTTAGGGAAGCGAGGCGGAGACCTTGATCTAAGCCCGCCTGTAGGAAAGCCAACACTCTGGATATCCGAAACACCTGGGGATCGTACTCGTAAGGACGACACCACTCAAAATAGGTATGCCACACCCTGTGGTAAATCCTGGCAGAAGCAGGTTTCCGAGCATGGTATTCACCACAGAGTCGGAAAAACCCTTGTACCTTAGGAGGGATGTCTCAAGAGCCACGCCGTCAAAGACAGACGGCCCAGGTCCGGGTAAAGGCAAGGACCCTGAGACAACAGGTCCGGACGTTGGGGCAACAGCAACAGAGTGTCGACAGAGAGACTCTGAAGGTCTGAGTATCAGTGATGTCTGGGCCACGCTGGAGCTATCAGCAGGATCTTGCCTCCTACTTGCTTGAACTTTCGAAGTACTCGATGAAGGGAGAACGGAGGAAACAGTTACGCGAAATGGAAGGTCCACCGTACCGACAGACCATCTACCAGGAGAGCCTCTGTGTCTCTTGTTCGGGACCCGTACACCCGCAGCTTGCGGTTGTGTCTGGAGGCCATAAGGTCTATTTTGGGAAGGCCCCACCTGTCCACTAGGAGTTGAAATAGCTCCTGGTGAAGAGACCATTCCCACGGATGCACGTCGTGTCGGCTGAGGAAGTCCGCTTCCCAGTTGAGTACTCCTGGAATGAACACTGCCGAGATGGCTGTGAGATTGCCTTTCGCCCAACTCAAAATGCGGGATTCCTCTTTCAGGGATGCCTGACTTCGAGTTCCTCCTTGACGGTTTATGTAAGCCACCGTGGTGACGTTGTCTGACTGAATTTGCATGGGTTTTCCTTTCAGAATGAGTCTTGCTTGTTGCAGCGCTCTGAACACTGCCAGAAGTTCCAATAATTGATCGGCAGGGCGGATTCAGCTGACGTCCACAGTGCCTGGAAGACGCGGGGACCCGTCACAGCGCCTCAGGCATCAGTCATTAGAAGGATCCATTCAGGCATTCAAAACGGGCGTACCCTGTTGAGATGAGACTTCTGTGACCACCAAGTCAGAGACGGGCGCACCTCCGGAAAAAGTACAATTATTTGTGTCTTTATCAGACGGGGTAATCCGTCCCATCTGAAGAGAATCAACATTTGCATAGGCCTGGAATGAAACTGGGCATACTCCACCATGTTGAACGTCGATACCATGGAGTCCAGTAACCTCATTGCCGAATGAAGGGACACTCGGCGACCCTGGAGGCAATTGCGTATCCTGGACTGCAACATGGAGATATTTTCCTCCGTCAAGAAGATCCTCTGCTGCTGAAAGTCCAACAATGATCCCAGATGGACCATTCTCTGAGAAGGGGTTAGGGAGGACATCTTCCAGTTTACCAGCCAGCCGTGAGTCTGCAACACTGATATTGTCAGTTGCAGGTGGCTGCGAAGCACTTCTGGAGACCCCGCCAACAGTATGTCGCCCAAGTAGGGTAACAGGCGAACCCCCTGCAAGTGGGCCGCCATGACCGCCATTATCTTTGTAAACACTGAGGTGCCGTGGAGAGGCCAAACGGCAGAGCCTGAAACTGGTAATGATGATCTAGTACCGCAAATCTGAGGAAACATTGATGAGCCCTGGCAATGGGGATATGCAGGTAGGCATCCTGAATATCCAGAGACACCATAAAATCCCCAGGTTCCATAACTAATAGGGACCCTTAGAAACTTGATCAGGGACTTGAGGATAGGGTGGTATGAACAGTTTGTTTTTTGAACCAGAAAGAGGTTGGAGTAATAACCCGTCCCCCTTAGGGGTAATGGAACAGGTAGTATGACCCCTGCTTGGAGCATAGAGCGCACCAACTTCTGGATTGCAAGGGCCTTCTCTGGATCTGAAGGGAGGCCAGCTGTGAAGAACTGATGAGGAGGCCTTCTGCGGAAGGAGAGGGCATACCATTGAGAGACCACTTCCCTTACCCAAGTGTCTGTGGTGGTCTGGCACCAGCACTGGGCATATTGCAGAAGTCGGTCTCCCACCTTGGGGTCCCCGAAAGGGGAGGCCCGACACGTCAGGCTGAGGGTTTGTCGTCCTGCTTTGTGGCTGGACGTCTGGTGCTCCAAGCCGTTTCTTGGGCTTGGCAGCATTTTTAGTCCCTGAGTGCCTCAGAAAGGACTGCAACTTAGGCTTACCCTGTGGACGACAGGGCCGAAAGGACGAGGCCCTAGACCCTGAAGGAGCCGAGGCTGAAGGTAGACATGCAGATTTTGCTGCCGCCAGTGTGTCCACAATCTTGTCCAAATCGGGGCCAAACAGGACCTGACCATAATAAGGTAAGCATTTCAAACCCTTCTTGGATTCAGCATTCGCCCTCCAAGAGCGTAACCACAAGGAGCAGCGAGCAGACACCGCCGGCGCGGAAATCCTAGAAGTAAGCAGGCTCACATCCAAAGCTGCTTCATTAATGTACGCAGCTGAATCTCGGAGATTGCCCACTAACACAACTTGCTCACTGGTAACCTCCGAAGAAAAAGCTTCCAAGGCGTCCGCCCATCTTTCCATGGCCCGAGTCACCCAGCAGACTGCCATAGCCTGTCTGGAGGCCCCACCAGCGAGGGAGTAAATAGACTTAAGGCACACCTCCACTTTACGTTCCGTAGCTTCAGTCAGAGAGGACATGGACGGCATAGGTAATGCCGCACTCTTCACTAAGCATGTCACATGAGAATCCACCTGAGACTCCCATTTGGTGAAATAATTCTCCGAAAAGGGTTATGCATAGTCCAGATGCTTTAGAGGTTGAAACCATTTCCCCGGAGAATTCCACGCCTCCTCTAAGTGATCCACTAGCTGACCAGATAAGGGTGCTGCTGCAGTTTTTCCCCTAACATCCTTAAAATAAGCATACGTAGGTGCAGGGAGACTGTAGTCTGTGATTACCACGGCCATACGGACTGCCCGTATGAGGCCTGGAATATATATCTTAGACTTAACCTCAACCCCTGATTGTGAGGTATCGGTGTCAGACAAATCCTTAAGTTCGCCATCATCTGAAGACATGTCATCCTCCTCATACTGTGTAGTCGGGCATGACAATAACGGTCTCTTAGCAGGCCTAAGCGGCGGTTCTTGCAATTGGTTCTGCACCGTGGCGGAACCGAGAGTTCACCCAGACAGATTCCGCTTGGGAAAGAGTCTGTTGAAGGGGACTCTGCGCTACCACCATCTATCCAGAGACCCTTAGTCCGGGGGACGGGGCTACCGCCTGCTGCGTGACCCCAAGGGGAACGCAGGGGGGGCTGACAACTGATCCACTAGGACATTCAAAGCTTGTGCAAAACAAGCCCAGGGAGGTTCTCCTGAACTGCTGGGTACAGCAGGAGTGCCAGGAATGGCCAAGCATGCAGTACATAAACCATCCTTTAGTACAACCCCCTCCCCCATACCTGCTTTACACCTGGAGCAGGAACAGGGGAGGTGCACCAAGTTACACAGAATCCTCACTTGGCATATTGGTATGTGACCCACCGCACAGTAAGAAACACTTCAAACTGTGAGGCAAACTCCCACCCTGACAGCAATGGCACTGTGAGGGAGATATAGGGATAGTAAAATGGCTGACAGTAGAAATACAGGCACAAAGCGCTAGCATAAAGTCACACACCATGCAGAGAAATACCTGAACAAATGGCGCTATCATCAACTACACAGACCTACAGTCTGGTAGGAATAGCACTACATACGCTGACCTTACTTGGAGGAGAGGTATGTAAAGGGGACGTAGGCTCCGCACCCTGAACCAGCGTGTAATGCACAAAAAACAAGATATATGGTAAGAACTTACCTTTGTTATCTCTGTTTCAACGAAGTCCATAGGGTCCACAGGGTGACCTTGGGGTATAGCTGGATCCTGGATCCTCGGGCACCACGGAGTTAAAGCTTTAGCTTCTCCCAGGATGCACTTGGGTCCATCCTCCTCTATACCCCGCCCCCGAGCCACAGGCACCTCAGTTGGTAAGCAGCCCAGGCCGGAGGAGGAGACGAAACAAGAGAGAAGGAAGACTGGAACACACAAGAACCATACTCACAGAAATGGGAGATGGAAAACCGGTGACCAGTCACAGAGCCCACATGAAGCCAGGTGCGTCAGGGCGGGTGCCCTGTGGACCCTATGGACTTCGTAGAAACAGAGATAACAAAGGTAAGTTCTTACCATATCTCTTGTTTTCTACTTCAGGGTCCATAGGGGTCCACAGGGTGACCTTGGGGATGTCCCAAAGCAGTCCAACTAAGGGCGGGGACGCTCCTGTGCTAATAGGAGAACCCGGTGCCCAAAGGATGCATCCTGAGAGGCAAAGGTATCAAACGCATAGAACCTCAAAAAGGTCTGAATGGAAGACCAGGTGGCTGCCTTACACAGCTGAACAGCAGAGGCGCCACGGCTAGCAGCCCAAGAAGGGCCCACAGATCGAGTGGAATGAGCCTTAACAGAGGCTGGAACAGGTAAACCCTCCTGCATATAAGCCTCAATAATAACAGAACGAAGCCAAGGGGCTAGAGTCTGTTTGTTGGCAGGCCAACCCCTCTTGTGAAAACCAAAGAGGACAAACAATGAATCAGACTTCCTCACAGAACTAGTCCTGTCCACATAAACCTGAAGTGCACGGACAACGTCTAAAGAAGCCTCCCCAGCCGAAAGATCAGGCGACTGAAAGGCTGGAACAACAATTTCCTGATTAATGTGGAACCTGGAAACCACTTTAGGCAGGAAATCAGGACGAGTGCGAAGCACCACTCTGTCCTGATGAAAAACCAGAAAAGGTGAACGACAGGAAAGCGCCCCCAAATCCGAAACCCTCCTGGCAGAAGAAATTGCCAAGAGGAAAACCGTCTTAAAAGTTAGCCACTTGAGCTCCACTGACTCCAAGGGCTCAAAAGGAACCACCGCCAAATCCCACGGGGCCACAGGTGGCACAAAAGGAGGCTGGATTCTTAAAACACCCTGGAAAAGGGTGTGCACGTCCGGCATAGCAGCAATCCTGCGCTGGAACCACACCAACAGAGCAGACACGTGCACCTTCAGTGAGGAAAGACGTAATCCCAAGTCCAAACCCGACTGAAGGAAAGCCAGAATACGCGAAACCCGGAACACCTGGGGATCATATCTTCTGGCCTCACCACAGAAAGTAAGTGTTCCACACTCTGTGGTAGATCCTCGCGGAAGCAGGCTTGCGCGCCCTCAGCATGGTGGTAATAACGGAGCTAGAAAAGCCCCGAGACCTCAGGACGGCTGTCTCAAGAGCCACGCCGTCAAAGATAGTCGACCCAGATCCGGGTGAAGACAGGGCCCCTGAGACAACAGGTCCAGTCGTGAAGGTAGGAGGTACGGAGCGTCGATGGACAGGCTCCGCAGATCGGAGTAAAACGGCCTTCTGGGCCACCAGGATCAGTGTGCCTCCGTCCTGCTTGAACTTGTGCAGGACCCGAGGCAGCAGAGATATCGGAGGAAACAAGCCAGGTGAAACAGCCATTTCACCGACAGCGCGTCTATCAGACTTGCGCCTGCGTCCCTTGTCCTTGACCCGTACACAGGCAGCTTGTGATTGTGACGGGACGCCATCAGGTCCAGCTCTGGCAGCCTCCACGAGTAGTTGGAATACCTCTGGATGAAGCGACCATTCCCCGGAATGCACGTCGTAACGGCTGAGGAAGTCTGCCTCCCAATTGAGGACTCCCGGGATGAAGACTGCCGAGAGAGCTGGAAGATAGCGCTCCGCCCAAGCCAGGACGCGGGACATCTCCGACATCGCAGCTCGACTGAGTCCCTCCCTGGGACTCAAATGAACCATCCGCTGTGATGGGATGAGAGAGGACTTCTTCCAGTTGATCAACCACCCGTGCACCTGTAGACAAGCGACCGTCAGGTGGAGATGCTGGATCAGTACCTCCAGCAAGAGGAGGTCGTCTAGATACGGTAGCAAACGTATCCCCTGGCTCCGAAGGTGAGCCGCCATGACCGCCATCACCTTGGTAAATACCCTTGGTGCCGTGGAGAGGCCAAAGGGTAGAGCCCTGAATTGGTAGTGGTTGTGGAGAATAGCAAACCGCAGAAACCGTTGGCGCGACGTTGCTATAGGCACATGGAGGTAGGTGTCCTGGATATCCAGGGAGACCATATAATCCACCGGTTCCATCGCCAGAATGATGGAACGCAAAGTTTCCATCCTGAATTTGGGAACCCTGAGAAATCTGTTCAGGGACTTCAAATTGAGGATGGGGCAATGAGAGCCATTGGGTTTCTGCACCAGAAACAGCGTAGAGTAATACCCCATCCCACGTTGAGATTGTGGTACGGGTATAATGACCCCCGCCGTCAGCAAGGCCTCTATGGCTTCCTGAACCTGCAAGGCCTTGGTTTTGTCCTGAGAAGGACTCATGCAAAAAAACTGGCGATGCGGCCTGTGCAGAAAAGACAGGGCGTACCCCTGGGAGACCACTTCTCGCACCCAGGCATCCGTGGTGGTATTGTGCCAGCACTGGGCGAATTGAAGAAGTCGGCCTCCCACTCTGGGGTCCCCCAGAGGGAGGCCCATCCCATCATGCAGAAGGCTTATCTTCTTGCTTGGAAGAAGGGCGCCTAGCACTCCAGGCTTGCTTCTTTGGCTTTGAGGCGGTCTTGGTTGCGGACTGCCTCGGGAAGGACTGACCCTTTGCCTTGCCCTGAACCCGAAAGGAGCGAAAGGCCGAGCTCCGGACCTTAGCAGGTGTCGTAGCTGAAGGGAGGAAGGCTGACTTGGACTTTGCCAGGGTATCTACTATTTTGTCCAGGTCCGGACCAAATAGTAACTCTCCATTAAAAGGTAAGGCTTCCAAGCCTTTCTTTGAATCAGCGTCTGCTCTCCAAGACCTCAACCACAAGGATCTGCGAGCAGACACTGCAGCCCCGCCAAAACCCTAGAGGTCAGCAGGCTAGCATCCAAAGATGCTTCTCCAATGTAGGAAGCGGCATCTCTCATCTGTCCTAACAACGCCCTCTGGACATCCGGAGCATCATCCGTAAACGTATCCTCCAAGGCGTTGGCCCAACCCTCAATGGCCTTGGCCACCCATGAGATGGCCATGGACGGCCGGGATACAGCCCCTGAGAGAGAATAAATAGACTTCAGACAAGTCTCCACCTTCCTGTCCGTAGGATCCTTCAGCGAGGATATAGACGGCAATGGCAAAGTAGCACTCCTGATTAGGCGTGTTTCCCATTTCTTACAATGCGCCTCCGGAAACCGATAATTGGACGCCAACCGCTTCTGTGGCAGGAATCGCTTACTGGGCGTCTGCCAGGCCACCGCCATGGGTTCCGCCAACTGGTCAGACAAGGGGAACGCTGCAGAAGTAACCCTTTTTTAAAACTAGGATACCTCGACTTGGGAGCGGGTGCCTCATCCTCAATCAGAAGAATGGCCCGCACCGCCCTAACCAGAGCCCGCACATTGATGGAAGACTTAGTGTCTACCTCCTGGACTGAGGCATCTGAGGCTGAGTCATCCTGCACCTCGCCATCATCCGAGGACCCCTCAGAGTCCGAAAAATGCGCAGCCTGCGCCATAACTGTGCGTTTAGACGCCCTGGAGGGCACGTCACTGCGCAACATCGACTGAAAAGCCGAAGATGCTGCCGCCAAATCTTAGACAGTGTGGGAAAGCACATCCACCCAGGGTGGAGGAGCTGCCACAGTTGCCTGAAACGGCACCACAGCCTGCTGCGCCACAGGGGTGGACTGTATATACAATGGCAACCCCGCATAGGGACCAACAGACTGAGACCCCGGGGGAGTCTGCAATAATTGTGGGACACCCAGGGAAAGGGGGATGGTAGGCTGGGGCAACGCCCTAGTAGGGACGGCAGTCGGGACCGACAGACGGTCCGCGATGGACACCAGCACCTGGGAAAACATCTCCCATGGTGGTTCCTGCGACATAGGAGGTTTAGACGTACCAGGGATCGCCTGGCACCGTCCGCACAGGCCGTTCTGTGACCAATCCTCTCTATCCACTCCTGCAGAACAGCGCCTGCAGGAGAACAATACCGGAGCCACGGAGTGCTCAATCTCCTCCTCAGACATGACAGACTATATAATTAAATATACAGTTATGACATAGGAAGAAAACTTGCGCACTCACCAGCCCACAATATGGTACTGTGTAGCACACAACTGTATGTGACGGACCTCACAAATACGTGATCTATATAAGTGAGGTCAGTAGAAACACCCTTCCCCCGCACACCTGTAGGGCTTGTAGGAGAAGTAAAGTGATAGGTATAGGCTGACAGTAAGTAGAAATTAGCACAGACAGGCAGCACTAGCAAAAGTCACATACCATGCAGGAAGATCTACTCACTGCACCTTTCCACTACAATCAACCTGCCCAGATTCAGTGTCTGGGAGGGCTATAGTGCTGTGTACACTGTCCTTTAGCAGGGGAGAGGTACACAGGGGGACCGGTCCGCGTGCTCCCTGTCCGCGTGCTCCCTGAAGATCTGCGCTGCCACAGAGAAAATGGCTGCTGGAGACCTCAGAGGAGGAGTGGCCGAGTATCTGCAGCTCAGCGACGCCAGACTACTAGCTGAAAGGCGCGCTGAGCTGAGGGGAGGAGCCGCTAGACAGGGAAGGCTTCCTCCCCTGGCTAGCATATTAACCCCCGGGTTGCCGGCATCCCGCTTGCCGTTTATTCACCCTGGTGGTCTAGTGGTCTGGAGGGGTATGCCTCCACTGGAGGGGCCCGCCGCCACCGCTGGCGCCCCCGGTGGAACTGCATTTAAAAGGAACCCGCGCACCGCCGCTAGGCTTACCTTGCTCTCCCCGGCGTCTCCGGCAGCAGTCCCGGGGGAAACCAAAGTCCGCAGCCCACCCCACAGGGTGACCCGACTCCGGCCGGGCACCATCTTAAACTGAGGTGCCTGTGGCTCGGGGGCGGGGTATAGAGGATGGACCCAAGTGCATCCTGGGAGCAGCTGAAAGCTTTAACTCAGTGGTGCCCGAGGATCCAGCTATACCCCAAGGTCACCCTGTGGACCCTGAAGAAGAAAGATGGCCGCCGGAGAGATCAGAGGAGGCGGACTCGGGGCATGATGGCTGCCCCAGGCCGCAGTGGAAAGGCACTGAGTGCAGCGGGGGAGGGGCCTCTTGTACTCTACAGGGAAAGCGCCCTCTCCTGGCAGGAGATTAACCCTCAGAATGCTGGAGCATGTTTCGTAACGCTACAGCCCCTCATCCTGGTGGTCTAGTGGCAGCGTAGGCTCAGTGCCTGGCTCCACTATACTGCCGTCCCCAGGGAGCCCCCAGCCCTGGGGACAAATTGGACTGTGCACCAGCAGACGCCTACCGCAGACGCCCGCTGCTTACCTTGGCTGCCCCCCCGTGCGGTCCGGCCACAGTCCAAGGCCCCCGAGGGTTCCCGCAAGCTGGAACCCCTAAGAGCCCACCGAGTTTCACGGATCAGTACCGGTGGTCGGCGCCAGCGGGGGTGTCAGAGCGGCAGCACGGACGTCCGCTGGACTGTTCGTGCAAATCTTCAGGGGCTGTGTGACAGCCCCCCTGTGCAGTGACCCGACTCCGAACGTGCACCTACTGAAACTGAAGCTGCCTTGGCCTGGGGTATAGGAGAGGGGGCCCCCAGTGCGTCCTGGGATGCAACGTTTTTAACTATGTGGTGCCCGATGGACGAAGCCATTGCCTATACCCAATGGTATCCTGTGGATACCCTACAGACTCCGCTGCAGAAACTTTGTATTGTTTTTAGACTGTAAACAGGACTAACTGTGGCAGTGTTCACTCACCAGAGGCGCAGGTGTCCCAACGCACTAGCACGCCTGCAATCGCCCAACGACCCCCCCCACCGCCTGTCACCACCCACAAACGGCACTTCCTGTCAATCACTCTACTTTGGGTCTGCGTGGCCTCTGCGATCGCTGACCCAATCGCATTAGCTATATCACACACTGCGATGCATACGCAGTATGCAACAATCGGCCGATTGCGTGCGTATAAGCAACTGCGATCCGAGTTGAACCAGGCCCACTGTTCTCAAGTGTGGGACTATATAGCGGGCGTTCCATATTCTCTGTCTTTATTTGTGGAGAAGCCTCCATCTGTAGAAGGAGAACAGGTTATTACTGCCACCTTTTGTACTGCAACATTAACGTATTACTTCAAGTACTTACGGTGTATAATAAAGAAGTGTTTTTGAATATATTCCTGGTGACAGAGTCGCATATTTTTAGAATTGTTCAGCTATTTAAGTTTCTGGGCGCGTTTAGAATACATACAGATTGCCCTATTGCCCTAGGCTTTTTTTGTGTGTTCTGTCCCCATTGATCTTGTGTTGGGTGTGTCCAGGCCTTCGCCCATCCACCCAGTGACTTTGTAGAGGTATTCAACATTTGGCACTCCATCGGCTGTGGAACTACACATCCCAGCATGCCCTGTCACATCATCCAGCATACCCGGTCACATCATGCCCTAAAGGCAAAACAATGGCAGAGCATGGTGGGATGTGTAGTTACACAACAGCTGGAGGGCTGCATGTTGTATACCCCCTGCTGTATTGTATAGGGGTCACTGTGGATTTCCCAATCAAGTTACGCTTCCAGAACGAATACATATCATGCAGACAAGTAACGGGGTCATTGTACAAATCTTTATTTACAACACATTCAACCTTTTCTTTAACAATTATGCATCAAATACATGTACAATAAGCCAAACAAATCCATAAAAACTAGATGACAAAAGAGAGGAAAATATAAAGTTTCACATTCAATAGTGAACAGAAAAATTAAGTAAGTTTGCTCCAACGCATTTAAAATGACGCAATTAAATGTGCGTGCGATCGTTTCACAGATGCTTTGTCACAGGACAAAGACAAAACTATTCTTGTGCCTAGAGTTATCCATGAAATACCGTTTGGATGGGACTGCTGGAAATCTGATTATACCAATAGTTGAAATATACTTTTATTGCAGTATTTGCCATGTACATGGGTTGGGCTGTCTAATGCGCACACTGTTACCCCCACCTCTACTGTTATGCAGTAATTGAGTGGGTAAAGCACGGAGTTCGCAGACATTGCCCAGTGTGGTCTGACCAGGCAATCATTTGGCAGAGGCCTCTGGAAATGGTTATAGCAGGTTGATTCATCAATCCAGTTACATGGGATGATTTACACATCAAAGTCCTGATGGAGGTTATTTAAATATTGCCGAGCTTGTCCATAAGAACCGAATCCATGAAACACATCCACCGCTTAAGGCGCCCGAACAGGGCGTAAAGAGCAAACGGAATCTTCCAAGACAAAGTCCCGCCACAATTGCGCTCTCGCAGAAATAGAAAGGACAATCGTTCTTATGAAAGATCTCTCAGTCCTTTTTAAATGCAAATGCCGACAGCTTGCTGTTGGTGGACTGATCGAAAGACTTGCGCTTCTTGCCCAAACCGGCGTCATCCTGTGTCTCTGCCGCAGGACTTTCCGCTGACTCCCGATTCTCCTGCTCTTCCCGTTTCCTCTTCTTTGATTCTGTAGAATCGTCACTTTTGGCTCTTTCTGTCCACATCTAATAAGAGAATTAAAATTATATATTCATTTTATTATTATTATTAAACCCTCCCAGGATCAGAGGTGATTTACACTTCAAAAAATCTGACTGAGTTTTCACGCACTGGGCATTATTTTCCTGTGGTGTAACAGAATAGCTGAGAAGCACATTGGTCTAAGACTTGTCCTTGCCAGTGTGAACCATGGTTCAACATGCATGTCATTAGCTGTACTCACCATCCTCTCCTCATTAGTCAGTGCCCTGACCTTACCAGTGTGGTCGATGGTTCCCCATACAAGTCATTAGCTGTACTCACCATCCTCTCCTCATTAGTCAGTGCCCTGACCTTACCAGTGTGGTCGATGGTTCCCCATACAAGTCATTAGCTGTACTCACCATCCTCTCCTCATCAGTCAGTGCCCTGACCTTACCAGTGTAGACCATGGTTCCCCATACACGTCATTAGCTGTACTCACCATCCTCTCCTCATTAGTCAGTGCCCTGACCTTACCAGTGTAGACCATGGTTCCCCATACACGTCATTAGCTGTACTCACCATCCTCTCCTCATCAGTCAGTGCCCTGACCTTACCAGTGTAGACCATGGTTCCCCATACCAGTCATTAGCTGTACTCACCATCCTCTCCTCATTAGTCAGTGCCCTGACCTTACCAGTGTAGACCATGGTTCCCCATACCATTCATTAGCTGTACTCACCATCCTCTCCTCATTAGTCAGTGCCCTGACCTTACCAGTGTAGACCATGGTTCCCCATACAAGTCATTAGCTGTACTCACCATCCTCTCCTCATCAGTCAGTGCCTTGACCTTACCAGTGTAGACCATGGTTCCCCATACCAGTCATTAGCTGTACTCACCATCCTCTCCTCATTAGTCAGTGCACTGACCTTACCAGTGTAGACCATGGTTCCCCATACACGTCATTAGCTGTACTCACCATCCTCTCCTCATCAGTCAGTGCCCTGACCTTACCAGTGTAGACCATGGTTCCCCATACCAGTCATTAGCTGTACTCACCATCCTCTCCTCATCAGTCAGTGCCCTGACCTTACCAGTGTAGACCATGGTTCCCCATACACGTCATAGCTGTACTCACCATCCTCTCCTCATCAGTCAGTGCCTTGACCTTACCAGTGTAGACCATGGTTCCCCATACCATTCATTAGCTGTACTCACCATCCTCTCCTCATTAGTCAGTGCCCTGACCTTACCAGTATAGACCATGGTTCCCCATACAAGTCATTAGCTGTACTCACCATCCTCTCCTCATCAGTCAGTGCCTTGACCTTACCAGTGTAGACCATGGTTCCCCATACCAGTCATTAGCTGTACTCCCCATCCTCTCCTCATTAGTCAGTGCCCTGACCTTACCAGTGTAGACCATGGTTCCCCATACACGTCATTAGCTGTACTCACCATCCTCTCCTCATTAGTCAGTGCCCTAACCTTACCAGTGTAGACCATGGTTCCCCATACCAGTCATTAGCTGTACTCACCATCCTCTCCTCATTAGTCAGTGCCCTGAATCGGTTCATCCCCTCCTTAATAATTTCAGACTCCTCAAGTTCAGAGTCCTCAGACAAAATACTCGTCCGATTCTCATCCAACCAAAGTTGGAAGCCGGTTTTGGGTCTGTGAATAAAGGTAAAAGCATTATCACTACACACCACTGCGTACTATGTATAATTTGAGCCACTAGTAATTTGTTTTAACTGAAGTTATAAGATCCCATTTATTGCTGGGAAGCTAGAAACTAACAGACAACCATTCCATTAATAGAGACGTTGCAGGAACGTTTAGGTTTGTGTCTAATAAGTCGGTGATTCCAGTGAATGTGTCACATGAATACATCCGCTGCTACAGTCTATCTAACTAGACATCTTATTAGTAGCACTCAAGTTATCTTTTTTTAGGGGTTTGCTACAAAACACTGACAGTGGCTAGATAGACAATCAATAGGTCGACAACAGATGATCGACAGAAATAGGTCAACAGTGTCGTATGGTCGACCGTTAAAAAGGTCGACATGAACTTAGGTCGTTAGGAACAAAATGTCAACACAAATGGCTGACATTTTCTTGAGTGTTATTTTAACCTAATC
The DNA here is from genome assembly GCA_031769625.1 of Taudactylus pleione. NCBI lineage: Eukaryota > Metazoa > Chordata > Amphibia > Anura > Myobatrachidae > Taudactylus > Taudactylus pleione. The sequence continues at coordinate 2,306,952 of JAUIMM010000348.1, read as the reverse complement.
CTCCCCCCTTGTGACTAACTCTAAGGCTGGGTACACATCAGGCGATATATTGGCAGATATATCGCATCGACGCGGATCGAAACGATATAAAGTGTACCCTCAATTGCGCGATCAAGTGTGTCGTCGTCCTATCTGATGTGATGCATTGTCAGATGGGCCGAGGTCGCTGACAACCCCACGGAGGTGAATGCAGGATAGAAGGGTATATTGTGCAGTGTGTACGGCCGCCCGAAATATCCTTACATCGGGCGTCGGGTCGGCTGGGATACACATTGTTCTGATGTGTACCTTACCCTCTACCTGGTGCCTAACTCTAACCCTCTGCCAAGTGCCTTGACCCTCATCCTAACCCTAAATGTCATGAAAAATGCTGAAAACCCCCCCCCACATGTTGACCTTTTCTGTGTCGACCATTTGACATCAACCTATTTTAGGTCATTTTATTTTTAAATAGACTACGGCTACCGAATGGACGTTACACTTATTCTCTAGAGGACTATATTCTAAATATTTAGTTAAAGCCGAATTTGTGGTTCTATGGGGAAACATAAGCAGTTAGTACAGAGAAGATGAAATTACAAGGTTTCCAGTTTATTTTCCTTCCGCTACGGAGATAATTCACTGACAAACAAAATAATGATGCAACATTGCAGAAGTATACAGCCCTGGGCCGTTCGTGTCTGCGCTCCATATTATTTTAATGCCAAGCCACAGAGTTTTTAAATTAGATTTATTCGTTACACATGTCTACTGCCAGGCCCAGATCTGCTCCGAGTTAGTGTGTGTACAAATTGCCACGCTTAAAACCCATGAATAGAAGTCTTGTGTCTGAGAAACACACACATTTCGCTTCAGAAGGCGGAGAGGGGCCAGGAGGATAGGACCCCCACCAGAAGCCCCCCCCAGGCTGGTTAGGTAATGAGAATTATCACTTTCTTATTAAGTAAGGGCCTCAATAGATAACCAAGCCATCCTCGCGGTATTTCATAGTGAAGCCTTTTTGCTAGAGGAGATCATGAGATATAGACAGGATAATGTACATCCAAGCATAAACACATCTATAATTAAACATTTAATACGTATGTGGGTGGTTACTGGAGTATTATTACTAAGTTGCATGAAGATATCCTCTATAGGGTGCTTGCACACAAAAAATGAACAGGAAAAACTGAGAGCAGCTTAAATCAGACAAAGGTTAGGAGGAGGGTCCCAATGGGGGGAGTCGTCCAGCCAATGGGAAAGCAGGATTCATCTCGAATGGCCTGGGGTTAAAGCGCACACAGATATGCAGGGCGATGGACAGGATTACTACTGCATATAATCTTAGATGTATACAGCAGTGGTGGGTGGGAGTGTGGTACAGCGTGCAGGAAAGGTGCAGCACAATGCCGATATAAAAAACAGCACACAAAGTATTGTGGAATGACCAACAACACAGTAATTAAAAGGACATTAGAATGGCGATCGGGTCGGGGAGGGCTCAACCTACCTTTTTGGCTCGGTGTTCTCCGGCGCTGAGCTCGGAGATGGAACTGGAATGTTTTTCTCTTTATCTTGTGTTTTCTTCACATTGGCTTTAGGTTGGATATTTTGGAATAACGTAGCCTGGCCCTAACAGAAAATAAAGATACCTTGGAGTTTGACTCGTTACAAATAAAAACTGAACACATAGTAACTGGCGCACACATGATTGGTTGCTTCTAGATTGGGGCAAAAGTAAGAGAACTCAAAGGTTCAAGTTTCTACGCCCAGCTGAAATAAATCAGCCACGTTCACCAGTTTGCAGTATACAGATTTTGCTTACACAGAATTGGATACAAATAGGGGAAAATATATATATCTATAGGTTAAAGTGTCAGAATCGCTCTATCTACTCAGTTGGTCATTGCACTTGGTCATATTTCTGAGGGCGTTCCACACACTGCTTAGTCACGGACTTCGATCTACAAATAAACTGCAGCAGACCTTCTTACCGCCTTTAAACAGCAGACAGATCAGTTTATATTACATTTACACCTCATTTCTAGGTTCCCGAATACAGTAAAAACGAATAAATAAATGATTAAACAAAAAAGTTGACATAAAAATATATATGCCGACTGTATTTCTCAGAAGTTTAAAGGATGATCAAATAAGTATTGCAAAAGTATTTGGGTGGAAAATACAGGGACTTTCCTTTGACAATGAGGACACTGGGAGCCCAAGCTAGGACCAAGCTGTAAGTGTGTATAGATCACATGTATGGGGAACATACATGTGAGCATGGAGTTTAAATATACGTGTTTACATTTCTTGCTTTGGAACATGTATGAAGACGGCAAAGCTAATGCCAACCCATCACAGCATCTCACTTACTGTTTGTCGGGCTCCGTGTAGGAGGCGCTGTTTTGTCTGCAATGCTCGCCACCAGTGCGGGGTGAGCAGAGGTTGAGGCACAGAGGAGGGCGAGCCCTCCGGGATCTTTCTACCAGCAGGGGGCAGCTCTGCTCAGTGAGCATTTGTTGATCACTGTGCCCTGGCTGGCGTTCTATGCGCTCAGTGAACTCTTGTATAAGTCAGGCCAGCCCTGGGTACCTGCTGCTGTGACTCTCTGCCAATCACGGATGCTGGTATAGAATCTACGTATTATGGATTGACAGCTGGATGGTTTGGCGAAAATGCCGGGAGGTGTGTCTGTGAAAAAGGCCCTGGGGAGAAGACTGATTTGGGTTATTTGAGTTGACCCTTTGTTCAGGCTATCCATTGAGAAGGTACTAGTGACCCCACTGAGGCATGAGGCACTTTGTGCCTGAAAGTTACAGGGTTTCTTTTCCTGCCAGACAAACCAACACAGCAATGGGCTGTGTTGGCCCGTATACAGAATCCGCAGTAGGCAACAGGAACACTTCAAACCCATTAGAGAAAACATCTAGTAAAAAACAAACATCCCCTAACCTACAACATGATGCAAAGAGCAGCTCGAAGCCATTTCCTGGGCTGGGAACCTATAGATCAGGTGAGAGATGGAAACAGAACGGGTCTATGCAAATTACCTTCTTAGGCTTTGCCCGCGGGGGGAGGGGCTTTATGAGCACAGAATCCGACTTGCTCGCAGCCTGCTTTACAGCCACCGGGGGCTTCTTAGTCAGTTTGCTCATGTTATCTAGGATGCGCGTGGAGTTCCCGGCCAGTGCTGGGCTTTTCTGGCTTGCGGATACCTGGTGATGATACAAGATCATTATAAGACACGCTCCAGAAACGAGCATTTTGTGGACTAAAATAATTATACATTAAAAAAAAATAAACATCTAACACATTTCTTTAGAAAACAAGTTGGTCAGCTTCAAACGGTCTAGCACAGACTGTAAAATGACAGAAGCTGATTGGTTGGTTCTTATTTCTCTCCCACTTTATCTCTCCATCCAATATTTGATACATCTCCCCCATTATTGGGTTAGTTCATGCGAGAGATAATTTTCACCCACACACACAACAGGAAAACAATAACTGAATAATGTCTGACAATCCTCCTCCAGCCGAGCAGCCTGCAGTTACCTGACGAGCACATCCCTGGGGCAGGAGGAGTATACACGGAATACAAAGACCATAAATATACAACTTCCTAAACAATAACATAACACAGCCCATCACCAGAGCGCACAGCGGGAGGGCGTCCTATGCCATGCAGTTACACTCCCCCACCTGGCGGAATGCGCAGTCACTTATCTAGAATAGGAAATCCTACTCAAATGTAAGATCGCCGAAAAAACTATGTAATCCACCTGGCGATTGTTTGGCTGCCATCTCGTCCTTTGTGCATCACATGACTAAACGATTATCAGTTTTTCGCTTGACCCCTGCTCTCCATTTTGGAGAAACCCCCCCTGCCTTCCCAGAAGTAGATAAACTTGAGGGCAGATCTGTGTGGCCGTCCTATGGTGCGGCCGCGATTGGTCGTTATATCATGATAGGTCTCTCCACTTCTTCGCTTATCTACCCTTCACCTCTGGCCTTCCAACCCAAATATCTTTTTGTTATCTGCAACTCAGGCACGCTGTGCACAGTGGAGGGGTACCTCTAATATCTCTGAATCTCCGTTTTGGCTGTTAGTCTGTACCTTCCGTGGAAAGAAGGCTACCTCCCTAACCTACTCTGCTCTACTCTCACATCATGGGGCCGGTGAGGAGTCTTAGACTTTGAATTTATGCAGTTAAAGGCAAATTGAGATAAATGTTAATGCAGGAACAGTCCCTAAAATAGATCCCTTTTTGCAATGGAAGATTTCTTCTGATAAAGCAGGCAGCCGGGTGGCGAAACGCGTGTCAAGCATCACTGGGACTCTGACAGAAGAGTGATGGAGGAATGTTTTTTTGTCTGATGATGATAATGTTCTGAGAGGCATGGATGGGATCTGTAGTTGGAGGGTGTGCTGGCCCTTGTAGTGCCATATTGAAGGTTCCTGGGGTGCCTCCAGCTGAGTTAGTTCTCAATTTAGAATTACATAAAGGTGCTATTATGTAGCATAAGAAAATCCATAAATGTACAGTATGACCCAAAATGGGTGCGATCATCACGTATCATTAGGACCACTAGAAAACAGACGCCGTGGTGTGGCTGAACCATATATTTGTAAATTTATGTACGGAGATCTCTGCAATTACTATTATTCTATAGGATGAAAATTTCTTTACTGGCCTATGTGCAGGGGTCTGGGGGAAGTTTTTTTTTAGCCACGCACCTGTAATGTCCTTATAAATTGTTTGAGCAACCACCATTAATGAGGGGATAAGGATTTACCCCCTTATTAAAGTTGCCTGTTTACCCTTAGACATTGTGAGCGCAATTGTTATTTTTATACAAAAAAAACCTGTTGCTGTATCACCACTATTTACGATTCTCTGAAGGTCAGAAATAAATAAAAATCCATGGCATGTGGCCAGACATTTCATTAACAAGTGTGAAGAAAACTCACCTACAGATGTGTCCACATACATCTTACTTCCATGCACATTAAACAGCCCTTCTAGTCTCGCCATGCCACTCGTTAGCGCTGAGTGTCTTTTTGTGCGACTTTTTACCTTCAAATGTGTCTTATTCGCAAAGTTATGTGAATAGGACGAACCGGCAGCTTCTGCTGATTAAAATGATATGCGGCATGCCTATATTCTGTGTGCAACTGCGGGTGTACCTGCATGCTAAATGCTACGTTACAGTGTCACAGCCGCTGACACTGTAACGTAGCATTCTGCATGGAGATACAGCCGCACACAGAACATAGGCATGTCGCATATCATTTTAATCAGCAGAAGCTGCTTGTGCAGCCTATTCACATCACTTTGTGAAAGAGACACAGGCAAAACGTTGCATTAAAAGACACTCAGCGCTACTGAATCGCATGGCCCTGGCGCGTTATGTTTAATGTGACTTGTAGCATATGGAGGTAAGATGTATGTGCACACATCTGAAAAAAGTGAATAGCGTATACGAATTAAAGGGATTTTTTATTTTATTTTATCACACAGTGTGCACAATATCTTTTCCCTTGGCGTTTCCCGCTTTATCTTTACGCTAATGAGAAGCCCTTGTATTAAATTGGTTTAGCTAAATAAGAATAAGGAATTTCGGAAACTGTTTGTAGTAGATCGTCAGACAAGCCACCTGGGCCCGGGACCACACACAAATGTTAAAGTCATTTTATTCTGGTTTTGCTGTAAAGTATTTAAAAATGCAGAACAGACCAAAAGGTGGATTTATCGCTATAGAGCCCAGGAGTGTGGCACAGGGAAAGGGACAGGTCTCATGTCACGGGGTTGCGTTATGATATCACTTGGGCCGCTGCCAGGGTACAGGGGGTCAGCACACAGCTCTGTAACCGGCACAGGAGGATGGGACTAAAGAAAAGCACCTCTGTGCGGGCTGGGTGCCTCCTCCACTTTCCCATATAAAAATATAACTAGGGACAGCAGGAAAAACTAAGGAAATAATTGGACTACGAATGGAGATCCAAAATACTCCTAGCTCCATTTAGTACAGAATTAGTACTACACTGGCCCGCAGGGCGGGATTGGCCATCTAGAACTTATGTCAAATGCCAGAAGGGCCAATAGCCTCAGGGCCGGCTCGAGGAGGGCGGAAGTGCCCCTGCCCTCCACCCCACGCCACCGGATACATGATATGAGCTCAGGGCGAGGGAAAGGGTGGCGGCAGTGATGGGCCGGGAAGAGACAGGGGCATGTCGAGAGGCCATGTCCCTGTGACTCGCAGCACGCCCCCTTGAAACTTAACACACGCCCCCTTCGCGAGAGCTGGGCACCCAGGGCTGATCTACAGCCCCAGTCCATCCCTGCTTTCCCGTATAGTTCATTTAATGTATTTCCTGCAATGTTATAGCCGTGTCTTCGTTTTACTGAACACAGAACCTGTACAAAGTTGTTTTTTTTAGCAAAATATTCTGCACTTTTATCAGGACTGAAGAAAAAAAAACCCCAAAAAACCCCAAAAAACACAAATCCCCTAACTACACCGGACGGCTAAAGCCGCTTCCATGAGCAGCGGTTACCTATTGCCAAGATCATTGCGTGATGTATTTGAAGGCTTTAAATTAAGATTTCTTTAAATTGATATTGTGACTCATTCTTCGCCCCCAGGCTAATAGAACTAGAGATAATATTGCTCCTGTACATCCACGCACGATATGTATGTCCCTTCCTGATACTATAGGAACTTTCCGAGATAAATGTTCAGGGTAGAGTTTGTGAACTGTCCTGAGGGGAAGATAAAGGGCGACTCCAAACAAAGAAATGTAGTTTTGGAAACTGAAGACTTTATATAAATATATAAATAAATAAAAAACCCGCATTCGCACGGTGAGCAGCATTAATGCATTCGGTATGATTCACCGCCGGCCGCATGGCTGGCGGTTCAAATCCCAGCAGCGGCTGCCCAACAGAGGATGAAATGCCGATCGTCCTAAAGCTAAGTATAAACTAACCTAATTTTACCCCTAACCCTCCTTTAGGGGTGCCTAACCCTAACCTCCCCTCCCCTTGTGCCTAATCCTAATCCCCCATCTAAGTGCCTAAACCTGACCCCCCCTTCCCCGCCGCCTAAACCCAAGTCTCCCGGGGGAGTGCCTAGCCCTAACCTCCCCCCGGGCGGGTGGCTAACCCTAACCCCCCCTTCCCCTAGCCTAACCCTAACCTCCCGGGGGGGTGCCTAACCCTAAGTCCACCCCGGGAGCCCTAAACCTAACCCTCCCCCTCCCGCAGCTGTCCACGTTGCATTATAAAACTCCGTTCTACTTAAAGCTGAATTTTATTACCATATGGAACACATAAGGAGATCATTGCATTTACAGCCCGAAGGTTTACAATATTGAAATAAAAAGAAAAGAAAGCACCTTGAAAGGGTTGACCCTGCCTTGGCTGCTGGACACGATTGCCCCTGAGGGAAGAGAAAATGGATCCGTAATCACTGTATAATAATGAGGCAGAGGACGAGCGTGCTAACAGGAAAACCGCTTACCAGCCATCGCAGTGGGCTGCTCAGGTGACGTGATGCTCTTGCTGGAAGAAGTTACTGCTGGGAAAACAGGAGGGATAAATAGTTACACCAGCTATCCTGTCTGTAAACCTTTTGTTTCTAAAACAAACTTGGTCAGCGACAATATAAATCTGCCCGGTTCCAACCGGAATGGTGACCGCGCAAACTAACCCCCCTGTCCTCATACTGTAATACCTCCAGGGAGACGTTACACTGTGTCTATATTTAAACGCTGAATTAAAGTTTGGATTATAGCAGCCAATCCTGACAATTTTTATAAAAAAAAACATTTGGAGTCAGACATGAAAGGTGGGCGGAGCTATGCAAATATTAGGGGCTGATTCAGGGGTGGACGCAGAAGCGGCAACTGGCAGTTGCCCGTCTGCGGTTTTATGCAAATACCGCGTGCGTCTGAAATCTGTAGGGACACAATCGTAAAGAACGCGCGGAGCGATCTATACGCATGCGCAGTAGCAAAATATCACTCCACTACGTCTGACATTGGCAGTGCGCCCGCCTCGGAATGAGCCCCATGTCGGCAGGCGTAGGGGTTAGCAATGAGCGCTGTAGTGATTGCTGGAACAGACCCGTCTTTGCTCTCAGTTTGGGGGTTTCTGGAGGCTCCTCTTGTTCCGGTTCCTCATAGTCGTCCTCTCCATCCACGTCCTGCTCCTCCTGCGCGGCTGGCTTCGGTTCTCCCCACTCTGTGGCACTCCTGTTGTATCTGGAGGAACACCACCGTATTTTGTTTAAAACCATAAATACTCGTCATCACTAAGGAACCACAGTTTCATATTGTTTACTTTAAAATATTTGGGAAATAGGTCTAAAAAAATAAATTTTAGTTACAGGACTTCATGCAGTTTCTACATTTGAACAATTTATTCAGTATAGTTTCCATTAATTGCCTTCTCTTCCCCATAGTCCTCTCCCTTGTGTTATGGGGTACGAGAACCCTCTCCCAATCTCACAATACAATAACTTGGGGGGGGGTATCACATTAATGACAAAGGTTTTATACAGAAATGACAATATACAGTCACGTAACCTAGGTTGTCCCCTGGGCTTCCACACACTCACTTTAGTGCTGCAGAAAATTAGAGTTATGGAATAACATGCCTCAGTTAACTCTTTTTCTTCGAGGTCCATAGGGTCCACAGGATCTACCTTGGGGTATGTAGTTGGAGAGATCCATTGCACCAAACAGCTACAGCTTTAAAGCTCCCAGCATGCACTGGTCCTCCTCCCTATATACACTGCCCCCAGCCACAGGCATTCAGTTTGTAAACAAGTCTAACGGCAAGAGACGCAAAGTGGAGAAGGAAGTACACTCTCAAAATACGAAAAGGGAATCAGTGATACAAAAAGGCAAAGAACAGATCCCAACTGAGGCCAGGTGCATCAGGGTGGGTGCCCTGAGGACATCGAAGAAAGAGTTAACTGAGGTAATGTTATAGCATAACGCTAATTTTCTTCTTCAGGGTCCATAGGGTCCACAGGATCTACCTTGGGGACGTTCTAAAGCAGTTCCCTTAAGGGTGGGGACGCTCCTGAGCAGAGAGGAGAATTCGCCGTCCAAAGAAAGCATCCTGGGAGGCAAAAGTATCAAATGCATAGAATGTAATAAAGGTATGGACGGAAGACCAAATGGCTGCGTTGCACAGCTGTTCAGCCGAGGCGCCATGTTTAAACGCCCACGATGATCCAACAGGCCGCGCCTAGTACCGCTAAACTCAGAAGTTCAAAAAAACGAAGGTAAATCATAAAATAAAAGCCTGGGACTGTCTAGGCAGTCCCGCTGTTAAACAGGTGCGTCTGGATACTTGCCGCGCACCAAACAAAAAAACGGAATGCCTGTGGCTGGGGGCAGGGTATATAGGGAGGAGGACCAGTGCATGCTGGGAGCTTTAAAGCTGTAGCTGTTTGGTGCAATGGATCTCTCCAACTACATACCCCAAAGGTAGATCCTGTGGACCCTATGGACCCTGAAGAAATGTGATACTTTGTCAAAGTTCCACTATCGCATCACAATATTAATACAGAGTTTGTACAGACGGCCAGGGTGTTATACCATGTTTCCCCAATAATAAGACACTGTCTTATTTTTTTTTTTGGTCAAAAAAACTCCATAGGGCTTATTTTCGGGGTAGGGCTTATTTTAATTAACATTGACAGCATAATGCCCTCGGTCCTGCTTTTATCCCCATCATGCCCTCAGTCCTGCTTTTATCCCCATCATGCCCTCAGTCCTGCTTTTTATCCCCATCATGCCCTCAGTCCTCCCAGCGGGAGCGCGCAATTGTGCATACACAATTTGTCGTGCCAAAACGCCAAATCGTGCCAATATCGTCCTGGTGTGTATGCACCCTAAGTCGTGTCCCTACGCCGTCCCCAATGGCGGCAATCACATATACATTTTAAACCCATATTTCTGAAGACACACTGGGTCTGATGGGAGAGCTGAACGCCAGTCGGCTGTGACTGCTCCCACACTGCCTGCATGGAAATAAATGCGCACAGTCGCCCGCATGAAGAGTTCATACCGCCACCAATCCGTGCGCATGGTTTGATACAGTCATCTCATTATCAGTGCGCAATTTCACCAGCTCTGTCCTTCGTGAAAAACATGTGTCCGGAAACAGGTGTACAGGCGCTTACAGCCAACTCCGCGTGCCCACAATTCCAGCCATACGCCCGCACTGATACGCCTACGAGAACGTCTGGTTACAGTATATAACTCTGCATCGCCCGTAGTTGCATCTGCTGGGTTACAGGGAAGGAGCACGCAGAAGACACGCACGTGACACTCCGCAACTGCATATAAACTCTCCACCAGCCCACAAAGGATCTGTCCCCATTGCTAAAGTTTACAGGGCCAATACACGTGTGTGTTAAGTACGGGGGGAGCAGGAGTAGTTAGCAGCGAGGACATGACTTCTACGTGAGACGGCTCTAGAAAATGCTTTGAAGACTTGGGAGTTTCGTAAGTGCAATCCGGAGTGAGGAATTCTGCCGGCATGAGGGACTCATTAGTAGCGCTACCTGCGGAGATCACATGCAGATATACACACAGATGTGATGGGCGACAAAGTTCCTAGAAGCACTACCTCTCGGCGATGGATTCCAGCGCACCATTAATAGATGTGCACTTACCATCTCCACAATGTAAAGCCATTTATGGAGATCCTAAAGGTGCGTACACACGGTACGATAAAAATGCACGCTATGAGCGATATCGTTATCATGCCTCCATCCCACCAACGACCGGCGATGCGCGGGCACGTATGGGCGATAAAGATATCGTCCATCGACCGTGCATGCAGGCCAACCTGGACGATATCAACCAGGTTACTATAGGGACCCGTGGGTGCTGGTCCTCGTCGGTGGTGTGCTGGATGATCGATATCGACCATCCAGCACACCGGGAAGGTGCAGGGAGATCGTTCAGCGATATCGTTATCACTGACGATCGTACCGTGTGTACGCACCATAACAGTTCACCAGGAGCTGGATCCGTCTGCAGATACAATGTAGCTACATACTGTAAGGAGAGCATCTAGTCAACAAACCCTCTGCTAGTGACTGTACCTAACCAATGAAACAGGGATTTCTATTTGCAAAAATACTAACTTGGCGGGTGAGGTTGCAAAAATTAGGACCTTCACTTTACCCGCGCATTTAGAACAGCACTGTTCTCTCTCAGTATATATCTTATTTCTTACTTTGCAAACGCCCGGCTCAACCAGTCTGTACTAAACGTGTACCATAGGGCATTCATTCTTTGGGCATGGCGTCACAGGCAGACAAAAGGCACTACAGGGTGATTGTGTGACTAGGAAACAGAGATAGATCAGCAGTGTCATATTTTGGATCTCAGTGAAAAGAATACAAGCGTACCCCAAGTCTGTTACTGCCATGCCCCACCTGGCTCCCTCTTACCCTGGTCAGGTAGATGAAGCGGACACATCCGCGAAACGCGTCGCAGATGGACATTGTAATGGGGCTCATACATTAGCAACCAAATGTGGCAATTCTGCATTTTGCAGATGATTGTGTATAAAAAAAAAATAAAAAAAAATTGTCAATGTATTGGGTTCAGATTGCCGATTCTGACCAAAAAGTGATGGGAATCGGTGAACCAGGTTGTCCAACATGTTGGATTTCACCGACCAATTCCGGCTGTAGATTGCCAGCGTATGGTAACGATCAGCCGTTTTGCAGGCCGTTTCATGGATACAACAATTTGAGAAGATGGACACCATCATCATTTACAGGTCTGATCTTAGGATGAAAAAAGATCTGCAAATCACTGAAATATAAGGTACGGGCGAATATTGGTGGATAGGAGAAGCGTTCAATTTTATTTTATGCTTTATTTTTCACTGTTTTTTTCTTTTTATTCCGTTTTTGATGTTCTGACTTTAATCGCTGCCTATTTTTAAATATACAGGTACTGAAATTGTGAAGTGAATGACATTGTTTGGATTTTAAAAAAAGTTGTTCTTCAAGTCTGTAATAAGAGTAATAACTCCAGGAAACTGCATTTATATGTTTTGTGGAAAAAAAAAAAGAAATATATAGAACCACTACTATAACAATTGAATATATGACCAAATGGAGAATATCTTAAATTTCATATATTTCACCTTTGAGTAAGGAAGACTTACATCGGAGATTTGTGGTTTGATCATCTCCTGACTCTTCTCCTTGAGTAACCCCTACAGTGACCTACATGATATTCTAGCCCTTAGCGCCAGGGAAGTAAGTTGTTTTGACTGTTTGCGTTTGAGGGGTTGTTGGGAAGCCCCGGCCTTCCCCTAGGCTGCAGACCTAGGAGCTTACTCCCAATAGTCGCCAGTAAAAGGGTGATCTATATGTCTTGTTAAAATCACTCGGTTCAGGAAAACAAAAATCATTCAGAAGTTGCTCGCCGCATGCAGCCATATTTTCCTTTAACTAAGGACTATGCCATATGTCTCCTCACCAACATGGATCAGTATATAAACTACCCTCTTATTCATATGTATGCTGCAGCATGTATCACCGGAACATGTAAAACCATTCACTATTAATCTGTTCCATGTCCAAAAAAAACATTTATAATGGTAAATAAAATAAAAAATAAAGTGTTTAGTGCCTTAAAGGTTTTCAATTACAAGAAGACTCAACTGAATGAAATCAGGATATATGGTCAGGTAAATCCTCGATCCTGCACTGTAACACCGTTATGAAGACCAGATAGGGCACAAACACACATGGGAAGGTGAGGACAATCCTGATATGATGGAATGGTCGGTGGTTACACTGCAGTACAGATTATTGCTAATCCCCAATCTCCCAGAAGCAGAACCTCAGTCCCTGCACGTAATGTAAGTGGCTGCACCAATCCGTCTTGTTTGTGGCATTAAGTGTTCTTAGTAAGAGTTAAAACCAACACAGTGTAATCTTATCAAGCGTGCGCCTGCGAATTATACTGAGGATCACAGGAAAGACGGAGAATTACAGCAACAAGGAACCAGGTAGAGAAATTATAAACACCTACTTCATTATATAAAAAGGAAAGGCTGGATACATTTATTCTGTAACACCATCTACATAAATGGGTCTGTACTGTCCATTATGGACGCAGATAGGACCATCCCTAGCACATAATCCACGTCTGACACCACTGTGTAAGTCCCGGATGCCCAGAGGTGCTGAACAGTCCCCACTGTCCCACGTTATCTATGCCTCAGTTTAAAGCACAAACACATGGAAAAAAAAAAAAAGAGCAGCTGCAGGTTCTGGGGTGGGGTCACTTAAAGAGCCAGACGTCCCAAATTCCGGCAGCTCATTCAAGCAATGCGGCCCCTCCCTCAGTAGTGATCGTCTGGTGATCACGGGACAATTACTCTATTTTAAAGAAATCATTAAATGGTCCAGGGAAGGAGCTGGGTGCCCAGATCTCCTGCATCTTGCCTTCGATTACCACGCTGCTGCCTTCATTAGATGCGGGCAAGGTTGTCTACTTGGGTTGGGTATGGGAAGTCGGCGCTCAGGCTCCCTGCGGGCAGTATCCTGACACAGGGTTAGGATAACGACACCTGTCATTAAGTATCCTAACCTCACCCCTAACCCTCCACTCCCAGTGACTAGCCCTAACCCCCCCCCCCCCCCCAACCCCATTACTTACCAGGAGTCTGACTGGCGTCGAGATTCTGGCGCTGGCATTCTGAGCAGCCGGAATTTATACCTCAATCCATCTACTTTTCACAATGGTTTGACGTAACGTGCAGCGATGATGCCCCTGGTACTAGGTGTAACTGTCCACCATGGTGTATGGTGCCCAATCCTACTGCTCAGGCTGGTCGCGGGTGTGGCACGAGGACCTGTGGGTCCCCGCATACTCCGGTGTTTAACACAGGATGCGGTGTTATAGAGTGGGTGCCAGTGCGGTGTATGCACATGAACTGGTGGTGTTTCTTCTGGGGTACCCCTGAGGGTGGGGATCCCCCTACTGCTGGGCTATGGGTGCTGCTTGGGGTCTTGCAGGGTTTACAGCGGCAGCACTTTTCTAGTAGCCTGGGCAATTCTCACAGTGGCCACTAACTTCCAGGGGCTTCCTCACCTCTCATCATCAGGGGCAACTTACAAGGGGGCTTCCTCCTCTTTACCATCGTGAGGGTTCTTACGGGGTAGGGGGGGGGGGGAATTGTTATAACGGGACTTCCCTTACTGCCTTCCCCTTGTCCACCCAATAACTGACAGCAGACATCACCAGGAGGAGGGGGCTAAAGCCCAGGAGCATCGGGTGCTACACGACTAAATCACAGCTACACATTTAATGCGTTTCATTCAAACTTTAACAAAAACTAATAAGACGACATTGTTTACAAGCCCTGAGAGTGTCGCTGTCCTTTAAATCTTTCTTTCCATTAGTACTATTGGCACCTGGGCGATTTGTTTTACCTCCAGGAAGCGAGTGCTGGCCAGTTTACGTTCTAGGAATTTCAAGCAATATAATAAAAATTATGTTTCAGCGCTTGCCAAATAAAGGGTTAATACTGGCTGCACATCCGCGCAGAGCGTATAACGCTAAACAGCTGCAGCTGACCATTTCGGACATCGGCAGAAGTGGATCCTGCAGCACAAATGCAGAGAACACCAGGATTAGGTAACTCGGACGGCCTGCGCCTCCATCCTTTTCTCCACCTGCCGGTGATTTTGCTTTTCCTGTCCAGTGATTGGATTGGGCTGTGTTTAACCGGCATTAAGCATCAAACAAGGATACCCACTGCCCCATGTGTTGTAAAACAATGGCAGAGCAGCTTTCAGGCACAATCATCATCACACTATGTCGCACTTGAATATAAATATACGTAACCAGTTTCAATCACGACACGAGTGAATGGTATTACCAGTTCCTTTATAAAGACACCGACATATTCTGCACCTGTCACTCAATTGAATCATTAGGAGACAGGGAATAAAGGGCCTGATTCAGACCCACTCGCGAGCGGCTGTCCGCTCGCAAGTGGGTCGATGTCGTGCTCTGCGCATGCGCACGACGGCGGGAGCTCCGTCGTGCGCATGCGCCAGACGCGACGAGCGAAGGACTTTTCTTCGCTCGTTGTATCTGATCAAAGGGGGCGTGCCGTCGATGTTGATTGACAGCACGCCCCCTTTGGTGGGCGTGCCTCCCTGATGGGGGCGTTCCCACGGGAACGCCTCCCGTCAGAAGCCGGCCCACTGACATCACTAGTGATGTCAGTGGGAGTGATTTTGGCTCTGATAGAGCCAAAATCACTCCGGGGCCTGCGGTTGAAAACCTCAACCGCAGGCTCCGGCTCGCAGTTTCGATGGTCACGATGGTCAAGACCATCGCGGCCATCAAACTGCACGCTCGTATAGGCTGTGGGTGGTGACCCACAGCTATACGAGCGTCCAGGAGGACGCTCCATTTTTATGGAGGGCGGCCCTCATTCAGAGTGTGCGCTCTGCTCAGAGCGTACGGCTCTGAATTAGGGCCAAAGATCAACAAAAGGAGTTAACTAAATAGCAGTTTTCTAAACCAAGCGTTAGGCACCGTGCGACGCTCCAGCCGCTGAGGAACTACGCATCCCAGCAATGCCCGGCCACAGAGTTGTTGTTAGGACATCCTGGGATGTATAATGACACAGCAGCGGACATACGACACCTGTGCTAAATCATGCTGACAGCTGTTTTTTTAAAAGACATGACGTACTTCTAACCTTTACCGCTGACCACAGAACACCACATATCTCACTCCTAGATGCCACCTTAGAACAACTGAATGACACATACAGTACACTGGGGCAGCAATGAGAGCCATTGCTGGCACTGGGAGATGCTAGAACACTTACCCAGCATTCAGCCTGCTGCGGAAATCTTCTTCCTCCTCCTCCTCGTCACTCTGCGGCTGGGCAGGCGCCAACTCGGCCGCCTTCTGCAGAGCCAGCTCTCCCAGCCGCTGGGCCAGTATTAGTCTCTTAGAGCGCGAGGCGTACTTAATAGCCAGGTTCATCACGTTGTGAGTCATGAGCTCGGCCAGTTCCACGCAGCGGAATTCACGCTCCAGTTTGCAGGACAACTGCAGAGGGCGAGAGAGAGGATGATGAACCGTGTGCATGTGCTGACCCAAACCAGCCCCCATCCACGACCCTCTCATACAGCTAAATATAAAGCACAAGGTGCATCAAGTCAGAGCTAGAAATATCTTGAAAGCAATTATATGTCATGGCGAGAGCAGCTACGCACAGCTGGGTTCTCATATAAAGAGATCACTAGGGAGAATTACAGAACGTTGCGTGGAACGCCTTGCAGGTGATAGTGTAAACTCTACTGAAGTGGAGGAAAGTCAAAAAAGAAACCACTATACAATTTCCACCGTATTCTAATAAAGGGGTTTTACACTGTAAAACAACCCTGTAATTAAATTCCTACCCAATAATAGCGCAAAGCAGCCTTAGCGCTAACGTGTCAAATCGCCCCCGATACTGGGAGACGCAAGCAGCCCCAACAGGTCCCCGGTAACAGCGAGAGCAGGACCCTGCTAAACACAGTGATCCGTGAGAGGTGACCTCAGTGAGGGATCTCCAAAGAACCATTATTGGGAAGGGAGGGGGATTTAAAGTACAGTAGATATTCCAAGCGGAGGAAGTAAAAAAGACTAGTTACAGTTACAATGTATAAGATTGAGGAAGCTGAGGAGGAGCAATGTACCGTTGAGGGGTCATAGACCACTGAGCGTACAATCTGTACACTTTCTTTGACGCGTGTGCAAATGGGGCATTACAAAGTGTGGGTATACACAGATCCAGTCGTCAGTGCCGAGACACACTTAGACACATCACGGGGGGTTTTCACAGGGAGAGCTGGAGACTTTAATTCTTTATAGTTACCCAAAAATCAGACCTTATGCGAAAGGTTGCAAAAGGCGGAGTTAGTCCAACGTAGAGGGCAATGGGGGTTGGAGGGATGCTGGCAGAAGTCAGGAAGTAACTTTAAAGAGTTCAGTCATTTAAAAATCCAGTTCTCCCTTAAATTGCTATAGTCAGCTCCATTTTATCTATGGCGGCTGGATGGTCGTATCATAAGGGACACTGTGATTTAGGAGCAGAAAGAGGCTGATGCCACTTAGCAGCGAAAATCTTATATGCATCATTGAAAGACTGAATTGGGTTGGAATTTTGGCCCTTAAGCTGCATACACACTAGACAATGTGTGTATGCAGTGACGTCAGCCGCGGTGGGGTGCCCGGCATCAGCAGGTGTATACACACTTGCCGATGCCGACCAGCGGCGCACGATGGCGGGGGAGGCCCGGCCATGCTGCATCGCTCACGATATCTCCAGATTGGGCTACATGTACAGCCGACAGGGGAAATCGTTAACGGCCTGCGGGATAGCACATCGTTGGACTCTCGGACCATACACACTAGACGATATGAATGATACATCGTTGAACAACACAGTTATCGTTCAGTTTTATCGTCTAGTGTGTATGTCCCATTAAAGTCTCAGGAGAGCGCAAATAGCTAGCGATTCTAATCCTACGCCTAGCTAGAACTTCCTTGTCTGCCCAGAGATTGAACACTGAGATGTACTAAAGCTTGGGGAGAGAAAAAGTACCAGCCAATCAGCTTCTAAGTGTCATTTTTTTCAAACACAGTCTGTAAAGTGACAGGAACTGATTGGTTGGTATTTTCTCTCTTTCCACAGCTTAGTACATCTCTCCCCGAGTGAGAAAGAATAATGACCGGCATATTTTCGAGAGCAAAAACCGCACACATGCTCTTTGTAAAAGGGACGTCCTATTGTCTACAGTGCTCACATTTTATTTATCAACAGAAGTGACAACAAAAATGACAATATAAAATGGGCAATGGCAATGCTGAACAAGGTACGGTAAATTGTCTATTCCTCAGAATTTACAGTCTATCTCCCCAATATAATTCAACGCACTCGGCTAAGTAAATGCAAAAAAAAACAAAAAAAAAAACAACTTTCTGCCAATGTATGGAAACTTTATATGCAAACATCGGTGGACCCTGTCTATCTTCTCCTGTAATACTCATTTACCCTCTATATAGACTTCGCCCAAAGTAATTATACTGACCGCAAACATCTTCATCAGTAACTCTTGCTGTTCTTTTTGGGCCTCAGTCTTAACGCTTTCGTCACATTCGTACCCGTTCTTAGACAGATAGTCTGAGTGATTCGTGAAGATGTGAGACCTCCAGTATTGCTCCTGAGCGGGGAAGAGGAGACATGAGATAACAGACTGCAGCACAAAAGAACGCTCTCATTGTAGACGCGACTTCTAGTTATCTAAATGCACTTGGCATTGGGTCCATAACTCAATCTTCTATTCCGACGGAGAGGCCCTGCAAATACTGCTGGTCTGAGGACAGGTAATAAACTCATCAGTAGCTGAAGGAAAACCATGAATAAATGACACAAACCACACTGCTATAAGAACATGAAGCCGCGCACAATGGGGATCACAAGTATTCTTGCAGTCAGCGGATTGTTGCTGGTAGAAGCATAGGAAAACAAGAGATATGGTAAGAACTTACCTTTGTTATCTCTGTTTCTACGAAGTCCATAGGGTCCACAGGGTTGACCTTGGGGTATAGGTTGGGAACCAAATCCGGGCACCACGCAGTTAAAGCTTTTAGCTCCCAGGATGCACTTGGGTCCACTCTCCCTATAACCCCCCCAAGCCAGAGGTACCTTAGTTTGTAAGTAGCCAAAGGCCGGAGGAGGAGAGAAAAAGAGAGAGAAAACTGGAGCACTAAATAACCATACTCACAGAAATGGGAGACGGAAAACCGGTGACCAGCCACACAGCCCATTTGAAGCCAGGTGCGTCAGGGCGGGCGCCCTGTGGACCCTATGGACTTCGTAGAAACAGAGATAAAGGTAAGTTCTTACCATATCTCTTGTTTTCTACTTCAGGATCCATAGGGGGTCCACAGGGTTGACCTTGGGGATGTCCCAAAGCAGTTCAACCAAGGGTGGGGACGCTCCTGTGCTAAGAGGAGAATCCGTCGCCAAAAAGTAAGCATCCTGAAAGGCAAAGGAAACCAATGCCTAGAACCTTAAAAAGGTGTGGACAGAAGACCACGTGGTCACCTAGTAAGGCAAAACAGCCGAGGCGCCACAGCCAGCCACCCACGAGGGTTACAGGGTCCGAGAAAAAACAAGCCTCAACGACAGAAAGGCCTACCCATGGGTAGGCCCCTGAGGAAGACATACGAGGCCATCCAGCCGACATTTGATTATAGGCCGGCCATCCCTTCCTGTGAAAACCAGAAACCGCAGACCACCAATAAGGAGTCCGATTTCCGTAAGGAACTTGAACGGATCACATAAATCCAAAGAGGCCGGACCACAGTCAATGAGGCCACACCAACCGAGAGGGCTGGGGACTGAATGGCCGTACCATAAGTTCCAGAAGAATATGGAACCTAAAAACCACTTTAAGAAGAAACACAGGGCGAGAGCAACTGACACCCTGACATGATGCCCTCCAGAAGAGGGAGCCACATGAGAACGCTCCCAATTCAGACACACTCCTGGTTGATAGAACCACTCTGAAAGAATGAGAGCGCCTAAACAATAGACCATGTAATGGCTATCACAACCAGCGGTTCCATTGACTGTCCCCGGAGGGAACGAAGAACCACTACTATATCCCAAAGAGTCCCTAGGGAGGACAAATGGAGGCATAATCCAGAAAACACTCCAAAGGATGAACTGGATACCAGAGTGGAGCAATTCCATATCTTAACCATACTGACAGAGTAGAGATCCGCACTGTCAGGAAGGCCAGGCCGAGGGAGAAACCCAAGCCAGTCGGAAGGAATGCCAGAATATCTGGAGATCCTGGACACCGGAGGATCGTATCGACAGGTACAATACCATAAGAATTATGGCTGCCACAGTTTGTGGCAGGTCCCAGCAAAAGCTGATCTATATGCTCTAATCATTCCAACGATGACAAAGCCAGGGAAGCCGTAAGACCACTGTAGGGACGCAGTCAAAGACAAACGACCCAGGTCCAAGGCAAAACCAAGGACCCTGAAACAACAGGTCCGGGCAGTGAAGCATCAGGAATGGAGTGTCGTTGGAGAGACTCAGAAAATCCAAGTACCCCTGACATCTGGGGCAATCAGGAGCCATCAGCAGGAAAGCATCTCCGTCTCGATTGAAACACTTCCCCCGAGGAAGAAGGGAGACCGGAGAACACAGGTACGCAAAGTGGAAGGACCACTTCACCGACAAAGAGTCACTGAAAGTTGCTTCAGAATCCCGAGAGCTGGACTGTAACACCATAGTGTGATAAAGTCAGAAAACCATGAGGGTCATCTCAGGGGCCCCCCCTGCTCACCAGGAGATGAAACCTCTCTTGGGAAAGAGACTAGTCCCCGGGATGCACGTCGTGACGGCTGAGGACTCCCGCTTCCCAATGGAGAGCTCCCGAAATGAACGCTGCCGAGATGGTCGGGAGGAGACCCTCGGACTATGTCCGAATGTGTGACATACCTGTCATTGCCACCCAACGAACAGTGTTGCTAAAAAGGAAGCCACTGTCCTGACCCTGTCGGACTGAACCTTTTCAGGTTCCCCCAGGAAACAAGAGTTATGCCAGAGTGAAGGCCCAAGACATGCTAAAGTTCCAACAAATTAATTGACCGGGTGGAATCGACAGACGTCCAACTGCACTGAAATGGATGCGAACCAGACACTGTCCATAGCAAGGAATACCCTGGACGAGATGGCCATAGCCACCCGGAAAGGGACCGACTTGCCTCCGGAGAGAGCACATCGTTGGAACAGTGATCCGACAGAAAAAACTCGTTCCATCTGGAGATAAACCAATTATGGAAAGGCCTGGAATGGAACTGAGCCCATTCCACCCCCCCAAAGGCAGACACTGAATATTTGACCATGCATCCCAGAGTGTAAAGACATATGTCGACTGCGTAGACATCCATGTACTCCTAATGGAAGAGTGGAGACTCTGTCTTACGCCAGAAGAATTCTCAGATTCTGAGAATCCAGCAGGGCTCCTAGATGAAGAATACCCAGAGAGGGATGCAGGGATTACTTATTCCCCGTTGATTCAACGTCTGCACCCTGAAGAAGCCACGGTCATCCTGACCTGGCTGTAAAGTACTCCGGTGATCCTGTTAAGAGCAGGAGGCCATCCAGGTACAGGAGCATTGGGATATACTGAACAGGTCAACGGTCAGAAAATCCAAAACGCTGGTAAACCCCTGTGGGGCTGAGGACAGTCCCAACAGGCAGAGCCCGAAAAATTGTAAGTGCTGTGATACAGCAAACCTCAGTCCATGCTGAGGAAAGGTCTCTGTAAGTACCCGTAGGCACTCGTCCTGTATATCCAGTGATACCATAAAGTCCCCAGGTTCCAAACATAGTATGATGGAGCATAGGGATTGCCTCCTGAGCCCAGGTAGCTTTAGGAACTGGTTCAGGGAATTGAGACAGAGAATAGGCCAAAGAGGACCATTCAGCCACCGCACCAGAAAGAAAGCAGAACAACCAGTCCCTCGCTGAGAAAGTGGGGATGGCCTAATTAGCTCCTCTTACCGCAACAACTGTATAGCTTTCTGGATTTGTAAGGCCCTGTTCGGGTCTGAATAAGGGCCCGTGTACCATCACATGTAAAGAGGCCGTCTGAGCAAAGAGAGGGCGTACCCTCCTACCCACGTAGCCGCGGCAACTTGACACTAGTACCGGGCTAACTGAGAAAATCGCCATCTCCCAGTGGTAGGCCTGTCTAGTCAGGCTGAAGATATATCCGTAGGTTCAGAAGCAGGATCGGCTGGCAGTCCAGGCCTGCTCGGTACTGGATATGTCGGCCCTTGTAGAGGCCGACAGTCTATGAAGAAACAGACCTTTAGGCTGACCCAGAGGACAAAAAGACTTAACAGACTTAGTCTGAGGCCTTGTAGTGGGCATAGCTGAAGGCGGTAAACTTGTCGTTAGTAATTCTGCCAATGTAACTACAATCTTGTCAAGGTCAGGACCAAACAAGATCTACCCTATAGATGGTATCTGCACCTCTGCATTCCCAGAGCGCAGCCATAGGGTATTACGGAGGATACAGTCGCAGCCGGAACTCTGAAAGTTAGGAGACTGGTATCCAATATAGGCATTTCCACCTATGACAACTGCATATATTACGTGAGCGACCAAATACATTTGAACCCCAGACGTGTTGGAGAGGAAAAAACATTACAAATGCATCAGCTCAGTATGCAATAGTATTAACCAACCATGCTATAGCCATGGTAGGATGGGTAACAACCCCTGAAAGCGAGTATACTGATTTCAGGCAGAGTTACCACCTACGGATCCGAAGAATCCGACCACGCAGGAATGGGAGGCGTAGTAACGTCTGTAACACGCCCATCCACCCCAGGAGGGGCTCGTGATGACCATCAGGGAATTTGGGACAGGAGGCCAAACACTGTTGTAATACCTCGTATCTGGCAACAGCCAGAGTCCCGCCATGCGATCCACCCGCTAGTCAGCAACAGGGAACCCGAAGGCATGTAAGACAGAGGGTGTATGATACAGGTGCAGGTCCATTCACTCTAACCAGAATGGACCTGCTACCAGCCCTAAAGCAGGGATAATAAAACCTGAAATAGGCTTCCCCCCGTGTAAGAGGGAAAGAGCCCAAAACAGTATCCAGTACACGGCAGAGCCAACTGGGAAGTAACCACAGGGCGTCAACCACGCCAATTTACGTTTTGTAGAAAAACGACATCCACCCAGGGTGGCTGTGGCAATCCCTGCAAGGGGAATGACATACTATTTTGGCACCAGAGGGAATTCCTATACTGCGAAAAAACCCTGCAGGGAGCGGTAGTCTGTGTCACAGGGGAAGAGTGCAAGAAACTGCGAGATACCCTGAGATGAAAAGGGCAGTATGGTGAAGTAACCCCAAGTGAGGTACAACAACGGGGCCCGCCCGGCGATCCACAATTGAGAGGATCCCGAGAAAACAAACCGCCCAAGGGGGTAAGAAAGAGGCCGGCACCAGATGATGCCACATACAGAACCCTTTATGAGTTAAATCCTCCGCACTAACACCTGCAGCACATGGCTTGCAGGATAGTAAAAATGGGTGCAGTATAACGCTCTATCTCCTGGTCAGACATATCTGACCAAGCTTGGCGGAAATATCAAGCAGCGCTATACTGGTCCTGACTGATGCCAAAATTAGCTGCAGGGACCCATTTTCTGCGTACGCAACACACAGTTCCACCCAAAATATGGCAACATGCAGCATGCAACAGTATGTGACAAACCTCACAAATATTAACAAGTATATAAATGTGAGGTCTCAGAACCACCCTAAGTACAGCTGTATTAGGGCAGATAAGGAAAAGGGATAGATATACACTGACAGGTGAGAGAATAAAGTACAGTCAGCACTAGCATAAGTCACATACCATGCAGAAATATATATATACACACACATAAACATGTCATACAATATACTGCACTATGTCACTGCATTCAACTGCCCAGATTCAGTGTCTGGGATGGCTACAGCGCTGTGTACACTGACCTGATGGTGAGGTACGCAGGTGGACCGGACCAACTGCCATCTCCGGAGATTTCTGCTGCCCCACAGAGAAATGGCCGCTGGAGACATCAGAAGAAGCGTGGCCCGCGGAGGAAGCAGCTGAGCGACGCCAGAATATGGATACTGAAAGGTGCGCTGAGCTGAGGGGAGGAGCCGCTATAACAGGGAAGGCTGCCTCCCCTGGCCGGCTATTAATCCCTGGGACGCCGGCTCCCTGCGCCGATCGCTAAGTCCCTGGTGGTCTAGTGGACACACGGGGAATGGGGGGCCCGCCGCCACTGCCGGCGCCTCCGGTCTGTCCCCAGAGACCGGAGGCACAGGACTGCCTTTCAAAAGCGTGGATCACCGCAAGCGGTGACCCGCGACCTTACCTGCTCCCCGTGGATCCGGCAGCAGTCCTGGGCGCCCACAGAGTCCGGCTAGTACAGACTCTGGGGTCCCGCTGAGATCCCCAGATCTGTACTGGCGTCTCAGTGCCGGCGGGGTGACAGAGCGGCAGCTTAGACGTCCTATGGACAGTCTGACGCTGCCGCTCTGAAGAGTCCAAAGTAAAAATAAAAACTTTGTCCTTCGAAAAAAATAAAGCTTAGGGGCTGCTAATCAGCTCCCCACTGCACTAAACGGTGACCCGACTCCGGCCGGGCACCAACTTAAACTGAGGTGCCTCTGGCTTGGGGGGGTTATAGGGAGAGTGGACCCAAGTGCATCCTGGGAGCTAAAAGCTTTAACTGCGTGGTGCACGGATTTGGTTCCCAACCTATACCCCAAGGTCAACCCTGTGGACCCCCTATGGACCCTGAAGTAGAAAGTTATTCCAATGCACACTCATATTACATTATTTGTCTGCAGAACTAGCCATCGCTTCTGGTACCATTAGACCACAGGTTCTCAAACTCGGTCCTCAGGACCCCAAACAGCGCATGTTTTCCAGGTCTCTTCCCAGAATGACAAGTGAGATATTATCCCCACCTGTGGATCTTTTAAAATGTGTCAGTCAGTAATGCCTACACCTGTGCACCAGCTTGGTGACCTGCACAACATGCACTGTGTGGGGCCCTGAGGACTGAGTTTAAGAACCACCAGTATACAGAGACGTTAGCGCCTACTCCGGTTACTTATCTGGGCCAATGCCAAATAAGGAATAGTGCTTTTTATTTGGATATACGGATAAACCCTGATGCTATACTGCTCCTTCTCGTGCTTTGCAGCCTGGTTAGCCGGGATAAAGCAGTCACTAAATCAGGCTGGGATCCCATAGACCTGTGCGCGCCCCATTGCTCAGAACCCAGCCTGGTCATTTTACTCCTCTCATTCCATACCTCCATCTGACCCTTCTCTGTTGTGATTTGACAGTACGGAAGCTTGAAAGGCAGAATGGCCATAGCTGGACGGGGAAGCGTTGGGGGGAACCTCGATCCTTTGCAAGGAATGCACCTTCAATTGCAAAACAAAAGAAAACATATTAAGCAGCAATCTTATTACATTTGTCAATTTCCCATAGTCTGGGTGGTCTAAGCCATTACATTTGTGTGCCAGAACACTTCAACAATTCGATTTTTTTGTGTTTTTGTTTTAATTAAACACCATTAGAAAAGACAAGGAATAAAGGGGCACTTGAGACATTTTATTATATAAATAATACAAATATACACTATATAATGGCCATGTTGTCAGTGTATATACTATTCACTAATTATCGTTACATACCATACATTTCATCTATTTTGGTCATTGCACATTACCCAACTGTAATGTAATAGCTTATACCAGTGAAAAGGGAGATGTAGCCGTGAGTCTCGCTAACTCAGCAGCAAGTGCAGTGCTACATCATCCCACTCACACAGAGAAAATAATCCCCCACATCACTAACCTCAGCTGCTGCGGGTTCTCGTGGAACCCTACCACCCAGTAGTGATCAGACTTCCCCTTGCAGTGTTCCCGGGTGTTACATACAGGTGTCCAGGTATCTCCCAGGGATCTGTTCAGCAGCCGAATCACACCTTCAGAATCTACGTAACACGGGCTACCTGACCAGAGAGAGCCGCACATTACACTCATTACCACAGTCACCGGCATGTACTACCTGACCAGAGAGAGCCGCATATTACATTCATTACCAGAGTCACCGGCATGTACTACCTGACCAGAGAGAGCCACACATTACACTCATTACCACAGTCACCGGCATGTACTACCTGACCAGAGAGAGCCGCACATTACACTCATTACCACAGTCACCGATATGTACTACCTGACCAGAGAGTGCCACACATTACACTCATTACCACAGTCACCGGCATGTATTACCTGACCAGAGAGTGCCACACATTACACGTCACCGACATGTACTACCTGACCAAAGTGCCACACATTACACTCATTACCACAGTCACCGGCATGTACTACCCGACCAGAGAGTGCCATATATTACACTCATTATCACAGTCACCGACATGTATTACCTGACCAGAGAGAGCCGCATATTACACGTCACCGACATGTACTACCTGACCAAAGTGCCACACATTACACTCATTACCACAGTCACCGACATGTACTACCTGACCAGAGAGAGCCGCATATTACACTCATTACCACAGTCACCGGCATGTACTACCCGACCAGAGAGTGCCATATATTACACTCATTATCACAGTCACCGACATGTATTACCTGACCAGAGAGAGCCGCATATTACACGTCACCGACATGTACTACCTGACCAAAGTGCCACACATTACACTCATTACCACAGTCACTGGCATGTACTACCTGACCAAAGTGCCACACATTACACTCATTACCACAGTCACCGGCATGTACTACCTGAGAGCAAGACGGACAGGCAGACAGAGAGGGGCAGAGTGAGACAGACAGAATTAAACTTTGAGCAGCTTGGTAAATGGGGCATTCTCACAGACAGCTAAGGGGGCTGCTTTTGGTTTTGCAAAGAGAGGGACACAGATCTCTCAGACTTGTAGCGATACCTCCCCATTGGTCACGATATTTAAAAAATTTGAAAATCCTCCAAAAACAGATGGTTTGAGAGGATTTGCTGCATTTTTTTATTTTAATAAATAAGCCCCTTAGTGTCTGTACCTACCCCAAACGCTTATAGATAATCTAGACGATTGCAGACACTTTCAATTCTCTCTTACATGGTCAAAAGATCTTACACTGATCCAATGCTAAAATTCCAGGACACAAGCACCAAAACGAAGAGAGGGCTCATTGATACTAAGACCCCATCTCTAGACACTAACTTTTCCCCTAGCTGTTGTTAATTGCCAATACTGAAGAATTGCGGTTAATGTTTTCATGAAAGACGGCCACTTGCAAATTTATTGCAAGCTGTTATTTAATTACATACAGTAATTATTATTCCAAACACAACTGTAAGCCAAGAGACGAAGGAACCCGCGCCATGTGGACTCATCTGCCATCTTGTGGTCAAGAGCAGAACTACTCAATTGCCTTGAACATCCGTGTAGATATCATTTAAACGGGTATTGGATAGATATCCTGACGGCACTGTGAAGGGCTACCAGTCCCTAACTCACGGCCCAGATGGTTAGTGAGCAAGCTACCATGTGTGAACCACTAACCAGGGTCTGGTCTTGGCAATACTGAAGCACTTCTTAGCAGCGAATCCACATATGCGCCACGGGACAGGCAGCTTTCCCACCTCCCTAAAGAATTTTTATTTTATTTAATTTTTTTTTCTTGAGAGAAACAGATCTGATCTTACCTTCAGCACTGAAGCCCAGCCAGGAGAGGTAACTCTTCTTAGACAGAGGAAGGGGGTCCCCTCGCAAGATCTGCTTCTTTCGTTTACCAAGCTCAAAAAGTTGTACCCCAAGGCACTGGTCACCATCAAAGCCGGTACCTGCAGACCGTCGAGGTGGTCAATTAAATGAGAGACATAACTGAACGGTGTTGCCCTTAGCAATCTCGCATTTTGTCATTTTTTTTTTTTCTAATGCAGATTGATAAATTGAAAGCGGAAATCTGTACATATAATTAGCAGGGCCCAACAACAAACTACGTACGTACATATATACATGCATACATACATAAAGAGCACTTCTTATTCTATCCTGTCTCTCGATGACAGAGTTGCCGGTTTAAAACAGACGAGCAGTAATTGAAACCAGCCGCTCGCACCATTGAAATCCCAGCGTTTTATAGTAAAGTAGTTATTTAATTATGGCTGCTTCTTTTTATGCGTCTCAAGTAAATGGAATCTGGTCCCTGCAACATTCTTCAATGGGTGTAAAGACATTAAATCAGGTACACAGGACACAGCCCCTTCCCCACAATTATATCAAATCCCGACGACGGAAGACCGGCACCAGTGAAGATCCCGATGGGTAAGTAAACTAACTATACCTAACCCTCTCCCCCGCCTAACCCTCCCTTTGGGGTGCCTAACCCCCCCCATCCCCGCAGTCTACACCTAGCCCTCCCGGGAGGGGGTGCCTAACCCTAAGCCCCCTTCCCCTAGACTAACCCTTCCCTGGGGTGTGCCTAACCCTAAGTCCCCCCCAGGAGCCCATCGTCTAACCCAGCCGCCCTACTCAGGCGGCTGTCCGCGGCCGCCGCCCTGCTTACCTTCGTTCGGTATGCCGGGCTACCGGCGCAGGGATAATGATGGGCGTTGGGAATGTCGACAACTATCTTTAGTCCCGTCGGGATTGCTCAGTCGGGAAGCCGGCGGTCTGCATTTCGACAGTCGGCTTCCTCACTGCATACCGATATAAGATGGTCTCTTTCTGCAGCAGGGTGGGGGGAATCAGAAAGTATTTTCCCTCCCTGGACATACAGGTTGCTAAAGCTGGCCTTAGTAAGTAAATAAGAGGTTTTAGAAGATCCTGCAAAACTCCAGGTGAGTGATACCAATCTGACTTCAAGACTTCTTGGGCAAAGGCATAGGGTACTCAGGTTAGCTCTGACCCTCCAAAACCAGATCATTAAAGGAAGATGGCAGCTACCAGGAAAATGAGAAGACAGAATACTATCAACGTGCATCTGAAGGCTATTTTACTATACTACCGAACACGGTCAAACTGCTTTGTCTCTTTAAGACCTAAGGATCAGAAACAGACGATGGTCCCACCTCGATGATAGATGATGAGAAGCTGTTCTCCATGGGCCGCCATGCAAACAACCGGACCGAGAAGACTGAAGATCTCCTTCTGGATTCCACCCACAGAGAAGAGGCGAAGCGACAAGGCAGAAGTAGCGCAGGCCGCCCAGCCCTGGCCCAGGCACACAGCCTGGACGTCCTCTCCCCGGGGCATGTCCACAATCCAATCCTTACTGGTGTCCCAGGAGCTGAAGTGCAGGCACTGGAGTTTGCTGTACAAAGGAAGAAACTAGCTGAGTGTAAAAACATAGATTATGCCAAATGCAAAATATAAGTTACAATGTATCGGAGTATTAGCCAATCAAGGCTCAAAGATGATACCTTATTGGAAATGGTTCCTCCTTCTGACCGCAAGCACTTGTTACTACCGCACACCAATGATTGCCATGCAGGGTCACTAGCAATTTCCTACAGTCGGCAGGTAACCAGCCCAATAGAGGCTTGTTGTCCCCTATTGGTGTCTTACCGTTGACCCTGCCTCACCCCTACAACCACATAGTCACCGTTACTGCCACTTCACCCCCCCCCCCCCCCCCCCCCGAGTATAAAGGGATGGGAACCGAATAGCATAAGCAGAAACCATCCATACATGTGAGGCAATGCTTAAACATTCAAGGGGAGATACCAAGCCTTGTAGTTGCCTGAAGCAACAAATCAGCATCTAACTTTCATTTCATTTAAATTAATATAATTTTTTTTTTTCTTAAAGGAAATACAGAGATAATAGGGGGTGATAAAAAAAAAAACCCTCAAAGTTGGACCCAGCGTACAGACAGCAGGCTGATTCGCCTCGGGGAAGCCATCATTAGTCCATCAGCAATGACATCACAACCCCTACTCTGATAGGCTGGAGCGGCTGGGGGGAGCGCAGCCCAAGGTTCCCGGCAGGCCAATCAGCACAGGAAGCACTCACCTAGCCAGCTCATCGGTGCCCTCGCAGGCCAGCAGCACAGCTTCCTGGGAGAGATCCGCTACAGTGTGGTTCAGTGTGTTGGACAGGTGGATGGCATGGTGCACGGAGGTGTCATGGAACTCCACGTCTATGGCATTGTCCTGCTCGTCCGTGTAACAGCGGATAACGCCGATGGAATTCCACATCTAGGGAGTAAACAAGATGGGGTTTGGCAGTGTCACCACATAGCTGCGTATACCAGTGCCCTGGTGTATAGAAATTACCGTCACGGCAATGGTCACACAGTATTTTGGGCAGAAATAAAATGTAGAATAAGGGATACATAGGCACTGAAAATCATGCATATATAGCATTCTACCATTTATTGGTTACAGTAAACAGCAGAATTAGACTTCTCATGCTGTGCTGTAGTGTTACGATAATTCGGCTCCTGACCTCCTGCGCTGCTCACCATGAAGCGATGTGTAAGATGTGCCGGGGTAGAGCCAGGCTGGAAAGGCCTTTGGGGCGGGGTTGGCATGGGGCCACAGTAAGGAGGCCTGGTAGGAACAGCTTGGGCAGTGACGGAAAGCGCGTCCTCATCCCCTTCTGGCTTCGCGGCATCGGTGGCTTTCAAGGACGGAACATCTTAAACAAGAAGGATCACAAGTCACAACATAGAAGTGACAGCTGTAACAATGGCTGCTTACTCCAGAGAACAGTTATACATAAAACCAAAACAACCCCCTCCCCCTTCCCTTGTGTCAGGAATAAGACCAAGATATAAAGCTTAATCTATACACCGTATGTTTCCAAATTCAGTCTGCAGTGGACATAGTGAGTACAATAAACCTCCTGAAAATGTCAGCGCCTGATCCCCCCTAGAGCAGTGGTTCTCAAACTCGGTCCTCAGGACCCCAAATAGGTCACGTTTTCTAGGTCACCCAGCAGGTGCACAGGTGTATCCATTGCTCATTGACACATTTTAAAATCAGGCCCAACGTCCTTTTCCATGAAGCTAATCTGTAAGTATAGCTTTATAAGGAAAACCTAGAACATGCAATCTTACTGTGATACCTAGAGAGTTGTCATCGTCATCCAAGATCCCCCTGCTTCTCACACGGCTAGAAGTGGGCGTTAAATGGTCGTCATCGTCTTCATTACCGACAGACGCCTGATGGTCAATCATATCCCCGTTCAAGAAGTCTTCATCATCATCGTCACCATCAAAGAGCTCATCGTAATCCTTGGTCGCAGAACTTGTCGCCTATCAGGAAAATTAAAAGAAAAAAAAATTATATATACATATATACAGTCAGGTGCATAAATATTGGGACATTGACAGAATTTTCATATTTTGGCCTCTATTCACCACCACAATGGCTCTGAAATGAAACAAACAAGATGTGCTTTAACTGCAGACTTTCAGACTTAATTTGAGGGTAATTACATCCAAATCAGGTGAACGGTGTAGGAATTACAACGGTTTCTATATGTGCCTCCCACTTTTTAAGGGGCCAAAAGTAATGGGACAAACTAAACAATCCTAAATCTAACTTTCACTTTTTAATACTTTGTTGCAAATCCTTTGCAGGCAATTACAGCCTGAAGTCTGGAACGCATAGACATCACCAGACGCTGGGTTTCATCCCTGGTGATGCTCTGCCAGGCCTCTACTGCAAATGTCTTCAGTTCCTGCTTGTTCTTGGGGCATTTTCCCTTCAGTTTTGTCTTCTTCAAGTGAAATGCATGCTCAATCGGATTCAGGTCAGGTGATTGACTTGGCCATTGCATAACATTCCACTTTTTAGCCTTAAAAAACTCTTTGGTTGCTTTTGCAGTCCAGCAGTGGAATATGGGTGATAGGTAACACCTATCACCCATATTCCACTGCTGGACTTTTCAATGTTATAGAGGAGACGTAGTTTGTTTATTGGACACTACGGATAGAGACACCCTAAAGGAGTCTCTAATTTTCCCATATAACCATTCATATTCAGAACTTTTACAGCTACTATAGATATTGTAGCATTGTGTCTCCCAGAATAAAAACACGATATTTCTTTTTATATATCCAATTTCATTTGATTTTTTATAGAGTAATACCACAACACTGTTATATCTTATCTTCTATAGATAGGTGAGCGCATCATACAATACTTTTCTTCTATGTACTTTGTAAGGCGCTGCGGAACACTTGTGGCACCATATAAATAAATGATTATAATAATAACTCTGTTGCTTCTATCAGAGCATTGTAGATTGCTCTGAGTTCCAATACATTTATGGGCCACTTCTGATCCAGAGGGGACCATCGACCCTGAAAGTGAAAATCGAGGACTACTGCTCCCCATCCTCGAAGGCTGGCATGCGTTGTTACGATGATCCAGACCCACACCGAATTTTCAGCCCGCTAAAAGACTGTTGGATTGTGTCCACCAGAGGAGGGCCACTCTGGTAACCTGGCTCAGACGGATTTGTCGCTGTAGAAGCAGATGAGACCCTGATCCTTGTGACAGCAGGTCCATCTGAAACACTCTGGAGTGGACAACGTCCGCACTGTAGTGCCTCGAAGGCAGCTACCATCTTCCCTAAGAGACGCAGACAAAGAATTAGGGACACCTTCTTGTACTGCTCGCTTCTTGAAGTTGATTATCCAACCGTGTTTTATTAGAGTGTGATATGTCAGTAAGGCATGGTTTCTTAGAAGGGATACCGATGGAGCCTTGAGGAACAAGTCGTTCAAATAAGGGATTATGGCCCTCATTCAGAGCCTCTCGCTAGCGGCAGTACGCTCGTTCCGAGCGATGTTCGCACATCTGCGCATGCGTACGGATCGTTATACACATGCGCGAACCAGTCAGTGTGGCCGAAATTCATGTGCTCGCAATATAGCGAATGCCTGCTATTTTGAGTGACAGAATGAGGCGTATGTGGGTGGTAACAGGGGAAGGTGCTTGAAAACTGGGAGTGGAAATCCGAACGCAGGCGTGCTTAAAGGTCAAAACGGGCGTTTTATGGGTGTGCATAATTAATACAGCAGCGTCATTGACCACGTCACTGGGTTATTTTATAGCCAGAACTGCTCGCAAGATTGTGGTAGCAAAAACCAACCACAAGAATAGCGAGCAGTTCATACGCTGGTCGATGTACTCGATTAATCTAATAAATAGCGGACATGACGTATGGTGCGAGCGGCCAGGGGGCGTTTTTAACAAATAAACGAGCGTATGTTTTGCTCGCTCGTTCAGACTTAGAGGTGTGAACAGACTGCAATTTGCGAACGGATCATTTGAATAGCCACCCCTTGTTTTTGAACGAACGACCGCAAATAGCGAACGGCTCTGAATCAGGCCCTATGTTCACTCCCGATCACCGAAGGAGAGCAATCATGACTGACATGAGATTGGTGAAAATGCGGGGATCCGAGGATAACGCGAACGGCAATGCCCGAAACTGGTAGTGATCCTGCAATAAGGCAAAACTTGGGAAGGCTTGATGTGGTTCCCAAAAGGGAACATGGAGATAGTCCTTGATATCCAGGGATAATAGAAACTCCCCTGGTTTCAACCACACAATGACGGACTGCAGGGACACCAAGTTGGAATGCTACATCTTCAGAAACAGGTTTTAAGGACTTGAGGTTAAAGATGGGCCTAACTGATCCATCTGGATTTGGTATTACAAACAGGTTTGAATAAAACCCCATACCTCGTTGATGTTCTGGAACCGGAACTAGCACCGAGGATCCAAGTAGAGACTGGATAGCCTCCCGTAGAACCCTGGCCCTGTCTGCAGGTATTGGCAGACGTGTAGTGAAGAACCGGGATGGAGGGGGGACTTCAAAGTCTATTCGTTACCTTAGGGAAATCAGTCTGTGAATCAACTGATCTGAAAAGGTCTAGTTGCAAACTTGTTGAAATTTCTCCAAAATGGGCTCCCACCACAGGAGATCCCAGGTGGGGCGGAAGACCATCATGCCACCTGTTTTTCACCTGGTTTAGGCTCCTGTCGACCTGCAACAGTGTGTGGACGACCTCTACCTCTGTCGCCTCTTGGTTGCGTGGGAGCACCTCTGGCTCTACCACGAAAGGAATGTGGCAGACGAAAGGAAAGAAACGAAGGTCCCGTGTAAGATCCTCTGGGATCCGGAGCAGTCGAAGGGAGGAAGGAAGACTTACCCCCCCATGTGGCCTGGGATATCCATCTGCCCAATTCCGGGCCAAAAAGCATGTCACCAGTGAATGATAAACCCTTCACTGCACGCTTAGATTCTGCATCCGGTTACCAAGCGCGCAACCAGAGGGCTCAGCGGTTCGAAATGGCAGAAGCAGATATGCAAGCTCATTAGAAACTTCTCCCAGATAAACTGCAGACTCACAAATGTGTTCTGCCAGAAGACGTAACTGTGCCCTGGAAGTACCTGAGCCCAACCCCGCAATCAACTGGTCAGCCCAGCAAACCATAGCCTTGTTAACCCAGGCGGTAACTAGCGTAGGTCTAAGTTAAACTCCCGCTGCAGTATAAATAGACCACAGTGTTGACTCCAACTTGCAATCAGAAGCCTCCTTCAACAATGAGGCACCCGGTACTAGGAGTGCAGTTTTCTTAAGGAGACAGTGAGCAGACGCGTCAACAGGGGGAGATGTTTCCTACTCTCCCATCATGGATGACAGAAATGGGAAAAGACGAGGAATTTGGAACCTCTTCTATGGTTGATTCCAGACTATTTGAGCGTACAGCACCTGGTATTCCCAGGCAGTATCCCATCCAAGTATTAACCAGGCCTGACCCTCCGAGATTAAACGTGTTCAGGGTGGAGTGGCCCTAGGGTCGCGAAATGGAAAAACAGACGACCTTTTTGTTGGTCACCGAGAAGATAGTTAGCGTCCAATTACATTGTAATTGTTCCAGGCTAACTGTGTTCTGTATACAGAAACAGGTTACTGCCGTTCTGGCCCTGACACAGGGAGTAACATACTCAAATAGTACGCACTCCTAGGATGCAGGAACTATATCCACAGGTAGATTAAGTACCTGCCTGACCGCCAGAATTAAGGATTCCAGGCCGGTAGAGGCAGACTCTAAATCTTGAGGAGTACCGTCATTATACAAAACTTCCTCCATTCCCTTCCTTAGTATCCTCTGGTGTGAGGATTTCCTTGTCAGACCCTCTCTGACTGGAGAACAGTCGTTAGGGGACGCTTTTGGTAGGAAGTGGAGGGAGTAGAAACAGCGGTACCTATAACCTGTACCAGGGTGTCTAGAGACTTGGTTAACCCTGACACCCTGGGAGGTGCGAGCCTCAGCCAACTGTGACGTTAAGTCAGCCATCACTCCTACCATGTCAGCGGCCCATGGAGGAGCGGGAGATGCAGTAATAGCCATAGGTGGATAGATTACTAAACATGCGTCATATCTCGTGGTTGTACAGTTTGAACAAACATCTTTTGGAAACTGTTTGGCATTTAACAGTCACCCACACAGAGGGACAGAAAACAGGCGGCTAGTTTGGGAAACAGAGGAGGAGATCACACAACTCCCTTCCCACAGAATTGATTCCCTGCTGTACGCTCCCCTGTGCTCCCAGCCTCCCAGGGATGCAATCAGGAGAACCAGCCCTTCTGTAGTAGTGCTGCTACACCCTTCCTAAATTGGAGAGATGCAGGCAGATACATGTGAAACGGCAGCCACACTGTTCTAACAGCCGCTGCCGCTCTGAATGGCGACAGAGAGCCTGCGCTGTTAGGCTCCGCCCCCCTTCATGCCCTAAGGGTTCTGAAAATAGCAGTCGCGCTGGAGCTTTCACCTCCCCCTGTGAAGCCCCGCTGAGTAGGAGCGCTACGCCGCGGTTATCAGCGGGGAGGATACTCTTAGTGGAGTATGTAATGTGGAGCAGTGCTGTAGCGCTATGCTCTGAAGCCAGCGTCGGCAGCGGGGACAGGAGCCGGGGGATGCGCAGCTGATGTACTCACTGCGTCCCTTGGATGGCCTCTGATAACAGCACTCCTGCTACTCACACTGTCTTGTCCTCAGTGCTTGTAGAAGTGCTGTGTGGCGATAAGGAGCGGTCAGTTGCTTTTTTGAAT
The DNA here is from genome assembly GCA_031769625.1 of Taudactylus pleione. Taxonomy (NCBI): domain Eukaryota; kingdom Metazoa; phylum Chordata; class Amphibia; order Anura; family Myobatrachidae; genus Taudactylus; species Taudactylus pleione. The sequence continues at coordinate 2,271,176 of JAUIMM010000348.1, read as the reverse complement.
AAGCACTGTGCACTCCTTCCTGTATAACAGGGCGCCAGGTACCCGGACCCCACCTATCAAGAGGTGGCAAAGGGTACCAATACAGTGTAAAAGATGCTATTAAAATAATAAAATAAATGTGTTGCTGGAGCACAGCATAATGTGACCAGCTCCTAGAGACACATTTTCTAAACTGAGGGCTGATGGGGAATAGAGGGGGGAGGAGCTTCACACTTCTAAAATATTTAAAGTGCCAGCTCCAGTTATCCACGCCTCTATACCCCAGCGTAAGCAATTCTAGTGTCCCCTAGTGGATGAAAGAGAAAGTTAAGTTTTAAAAAACCTTAAATACGCACCTTCAGCAAGCCCCTGCAATCAAAAAAACACCTCCCCCACACTTGCAGACCCCCCAAAAGCTTATTAAACTAGTTTTTATGGTTGTACCCCAACTTAGTACTTTTTCAAAGTTATTTTTTGGGGAGGTTTTTTTTTTTTTTTTTGGGACAGTTAACCTTTAAGGGGCTGTCCCAAAAGTGCAGAGTGGTTTCCCCACCTTTGCACCCCAAAACCGCAATTCTGCACTTTTTTCCGCCTGCTTTCATAGACTAATCTTTTTCGCCTATTCCAATGCATTGACTTTCCGCGTATGCGAAAAGGCTTTGGAATTGAATACGGGAATAAGTTTTCGCCTGCCGAAATGACGTCCTCCGCCATACTTTTTCGCGGCTACTTATATATGCCCCTAAATGTTTTTAACAAATTTGCAAGAATGATTCATGAAGTCAACAGAAGTGAAGTAAAACCTATTAAAAACTATACGGGTAGGTCTGGTGTTCTGGGAGCCACTTGTTCAGCAAACTCCAACAAGTGCGCCATCTGCAGGTTAGGGAGTTGGCTTTGCATGACACTGAGAACACCTTTACAAGAGCAGGTAGTTGGGATCTTCAGTTTGAAATTACTAATTTTTATCATTACTTTCACGATGCAACAGCAAACTGGTAAAGCACAACACATTGTATATGCTCTGCAGATTTACATACACAAATCCAAATGTAATCAGCAATGTGTAGTCCGCTTACATAGACTTATCGCTTACAGGTCTAAAAAGGTACATGGGTTTCTGATCCAGTGTCTGAATGACTTCCCAAACTTCTCCCATTATAAAACAGCACATGCAGCACGGGCGGGGAATCTGGCCAGCCAGGGGGTACTCTGAAGAAAAGGAATTATGGGTAGTAATCCATTTTTCTCAGTGCAGGCCTTACAATGGGACGTACCATGCCTTGGCCACACAGATAAACTACACGTACGCTGCATAATCATTTAAGCGGCTACATGTAGAAAATGCCTCAGTAGAGCACAATATATCCAGGGGATAATGACTGGAGAAGGAATGGATAGGCGTTAAGCCTGCTGCCATACAAAGCTCTGTCACCGGGGCTTGATGTTACCGGCAATACTGCCGAGTTGGCTGGTCGCACCTTTACAGGCCGCGAGCAGAAACCAGTATGATACAGTGCGCCCAATGCAGTAGCAGGAGGCACCTTGTGTAAACAGACACCCCTCCTGCCGGCTTCTGAGATTCACTGCTGCATCCGAGGACACAGCCATCGGATCACTTGCGTGAACATCGGCCATCTGAGTAACCGTCAGGTTGGACATGAAATTCACGTTTCTGGGGCCAGTGGGGTTGCGTCGAAAGACGCAGACACAGGCCTCGGCAGGACTTAAATACGGTATGTAGTCAGGAAGCCGGCGGTCGAAATGCCAACCGCCGGCTTCCCGACTGTGAAATCCCTGTATGGGACTAAGGATAGGCGTCTAAATACCGACGCCTATCATCAGCCCCACGCCGATATTCTGACACCCGGCATAGCGAACGTAGGTAATCCGGGTGTCGGGACCTGCTAGCCGCGAGGGGGGGTGTTAGGTTTAGGGAATCCCGGGGGGACTTAGGGTTAGGCTAGGGAAAGGGGGGGTTAGGGTCAGGCACCACCGGGGGTGGTTAGGGTTAGGCACCCCCAAGGTAGGGTTAGGGTGGGGGGGGGCGGGGAGGGTTAGGATACTTACCAGTCGCCATCAGGATCTTCATCTGCCAGACTTACGGCATCAGTATTTCATCCGCCCGGCTTAGGTCCGGCGGTATGTCATACTGATTCCCTTAAATACTCCCCGTCGCCACCCCCAGATGACCGCAGCATGCCAATCGGGGGGGCACTGCTATTGTACACACACAATGGCACTTGCGTAGCACCGACCCTGCGCATTTGCCGATCGCCAAACATTGGCATTATGTGTAAACCGTAGGATTTGTGTCAATCGCTGAATCAGGCCCATAGACCAGGAAGACGCAGCGACTTAACTGAATCCAGCCCCATAGAACATTTCATGCCTGTGTGATAGCTTGCTAGGAAAGGGCACAACCTTCACAAGGTCCCATGGAATGACAAACAATTGTTCTGTATTCAGAATCCCCTTTGTTCTGGACGAATACACAGCGATTGCCCTCACACGATCCAGTGAATGCAGTATCATTACTTTCCAATACCTCGGCTGTGAGTGACAGGACGGCATCACAACCTCCACAGTGGATGTGAAATGCAGACACAATCTTTGGTAAGAAAGTAAAATTGGCTGGTAGAAAAACTTGATCTTAAAAGAGCTTTAAAAATGGGTTCCATGCATCATTAATGCTACTAACTCTTCTAGAAGTAACGGTCACCATGAATACTATTTCCAGTGTCATCCATCGCAGAGACACTTACGGCATCCATCAGAGCATTGAAGCACTAAATTAGGTCCCATGGAGTCACAAAGGCCCTAACAGAGGGGCCAAACCCTCTTCACCACTTACAAAACTTGAATCATCAATTCTTCTGAGGCCAATTTAGTCCTGATACTTGTAGTGCGAGTGTGGATAAGCCACGGCCTGTACCTAGTCCTCCCAGCAGAGAGTCAGGGCTGCGGGCAATGGTCGTGCTTTAACTGGATTTATTTTATTATCAATTTGAAGGTCACCACTATCCTGTTCTCTGAGGATACTCTGAGATGGCTCCACAGTAACTGGTAATAACCAGGCGGGAGCGGCTGAGACCTGTAACGTAGCATTTTGCATGCAGATATACTCGCAGCCGCACACAGTATATAGGAATAACGCATATCATTTTAATCAACAGAAACTGCCTGTGTGTCCTATGTGCATCACTTTGCAAATAAGGCGCACTTGAAGGTTACAAGTCGTACAGAAAAACGCCATGTAAAGGAAGCCAGTATTTTCCCTGCATGGAAAGGAAATAAATGCGTTTGCACCCCTTACATTACAACAGAGTATGTCCAGGGGCACATGTGCTTCTTTTTTTAGGCCTTGCTCCCCAGTCTGCATCAGCCTCTCAGAGCTGTTCCGAGACCTCACTCTCTGCCCGTCCCAGCTCATGCCTGAACACGAGCGACAAACGCAGAGCGGTGTACCCCGCGCAGCCAGCCCCCACCTCAGCTTGCAGCATCTGAAGAGAAGGTAGCCAATGGTAACGGTGACCGTACACAGGAGGGCCGGCAGGACTCACCTTAGCACTGGCCGGTTTGCCGTCCCCTTTGCAGACATTCTCCAGCAGTCCCAGATTACCCTCATTATCAGTATAAGCCACTTGAGCCAATGTTGGGTGCCAGGAGAGGCCACAAATGGTAAATCCCTTCTCATGCTTAATCCTAATGAGAGGAATACAAAAGAACAAAGGTGATGGTGAATGGCGAGGTTACAGAACTGGCACAGTGGTCAGTAATGCTGCCTTCCAACACTGGGGCCTAAGGTTCTATTCTGATCAGGACCCTATATATGTGTGTGTGGTTTGTATGTTCTCCCCATGTACCAGTAGCTTTTCTCCAGTTTCTTCTCAGTCCAAAACTACATGCTGGAGCTGTATACAGGATGAAGATAAACTCCACAGGAGCCTCACAACATAAGAACCCAACTTGTTTGTTCCCAACTATATTGAGCTTTCCTGCTGCCTAAATTCTCCTCCTCACATCACGTCACTGCCCCTGTCACATGCAGCCCTGTCCTCACTAATACATCACTCATCTCCTGATATACTCTGTGCTGCTGGGGACTCTGCTCCTCCCACTATATAACTCTCAGTCTGTGACTTCCTGCTGCCTCCATTCCCCTCCTCACATCATGTCACTGCCCCTGTCACATGCAGCCCTGTCCCCACTAACACATCACTCATCTCCTGATATACTCTGCGCTGCTGGGGACTCTGCTCCTCCCACTATATAACTCTCAGTCTGTGACTTCCTGCTGCCTCCATTCCCCTCCTCACATCCTGTCACTGCCCCTGTCACATGCAGCCCTGTCCTCACTAACACATCACTCATCTCCTGATATACTCTGTGCTGCTGGGGACCCTGCTCCTCCCACTATATAACTCTCAGTCTATGACTTCCTGCTGCCTCCATTCCCCTCCTCACATCATGTCACTGCCACATGCAGATCGTGCCTTATATCTTTTAGTGTGTACGGACGGCCAACAGTCATTGGGGCTGGAGGAAAGGCATCTGGTGGATAACCGAGGACTTGCCAGATAACCAGCTTCTAGCTAGGGAATAAGGGTTACACTATACCTAGGGGGCTTTAGCAATATGTAAAAATTACCTTTCAAAGCAAACTTTGCTAACCACGTTCCAGGCAACAATGCAGCCATCCATACTTCCAGCTACGATGTACTGTCCACATGGGGACCAGGTCAGCACATTCAGGGGCTGAGACATACAGAAGAGAAGGTCTAGATAAAGAAACCGTGATGGAATGGAGAACACCCCACATTTACAGTGTGCATCACAGAACAGGCATATGCAGGAACAGAAAGAGAACAAATAATCTCTGGGTGTTTGGTACATCGGTACAGGAACATGACGTATCCCATCAGTAATTATATAGCGCACACACATTCTGCCGCTCTTTATAAAGGACATTTGATCAATCACATCAGTCCCTGCCCCAGTGGAGCTTACAATCTATATTCCCTATCGCATGTGCGCACAGACATAGGATTTAAATTTGTCACGAGCCATCTGACCTACCAGTATATTTTTTGGGGTGCGGGAGGAATCCGGAGCACTTGTAGGGAATTCACGCAAGCACGCGGAGAACATAAAAACTCCACACAGTTAGGGCTGTGGTGGTTGTCAAACCCAAGACCTCAGTGCTGTGAGGCAGTAATGCTAACCATTACACTAACTATGCTGCCCACCAACTTGAACGGGATGCAGTCAGAACACAGACCGTCGGGATACTGGTGCTCAGAATGCAGAACATTGTCTAGTGTGTACCGGCCTTAACCCTGATGGGCTACTGGGATTCTGACTGCCGGGATCTTGAGCACCGGCATCCCGTACCCAACCCACTTGAACAACTCATGGGAAATGTAAGATTGTATAATGCCACCCACACGTCTCACACAATGACTTCGTAGAACCCTTAATGATGCACATCAGGTAGCAGAGACAGGCGCAGGAACTGAGCAATGAAACTGGCACTCGCGCCCCCCCCCCCCATGAGGAAGGGGGTAAGTGTTACTGCACACAGGGAGACAAGTGTGCCGTTAGGTAGCATCCATTGTACTTTGCGATGCCCAGACTCCGCCCCACATACAGTGTAACACCGTATACAGATTTTATTCTAGAGTACTACTATTCTAAGATCAGCACGGCTGGCTGGCGTAGTGTAGAGATGGCTGAACAAGAAGGAGCCGCTAACAGATTTCATTAGAAATATATAAAGATTAAACCCATTACTAGGTGTATTTTTAGCTTGCTATACTACTCAGATGCTTAATGGGATCTTAAGCCAAGTTAATGACAATTCACCAGACTCATTGCTCAGGAAACCTCGAGAAATAACCCAAATAAATGCTCTCAGTTTAATGATGCGTGAAATGACCGTGAAAATACCAACAATTAGAAGATAGGAAGAGCTTATCACCGTAATCAGCCCCCTGACGTCAGGGCAAGACCGATGTTCTGACAGGTTAGAGGGGAGGGGGGAGGTCTGATGTGCCCCACAAAGTAAGCATTACATACGTGTATTTAAGCAGCAACACACGTGTGGGACTCAAAAAATAAGGGCTACATAGAAGGAGTTCCACCGCTGGCTGGGGTGTGTGTATGTGTGTATCATATCTATCTCACATCTATCATATCTATCTCCCTCATTATCGCATATCTCCCTATCGCATATCTACATATCTATCTATCCATCTCATATCTATCTATCGTTTCCATAAATGATTCATATAATTTTAATATTTCACCGGGATGGCAGCAAAATAGTAACAGCGTCTCTAGAGAGAACGGAAAACGCAGCAATCAGGGCGGAAGTAATCTGTATATGGCTCAGTCATTAGAAATAAAAGCCAATTTCACTTCTTCAAACATTTGCAAAACAATCTCAGCACCCAAACTGGACCTGTTAGGATTCCCGTCCCCTGTAACCCCATCCCCGTCAGGTATTCTGGTGAAATTGGGCCTTTAATAAGAAGCAGTGAAATTACATTTGCGCCATTAAACATCATGTTGGCCCAGCGGGACACTACTGTGTAAATGACCCCTTCCTTAGGTGCAGGTCTGAGGCCAGCGAGACATAGCAGAAGTGAGGAGGAAGGACGGGTGCGCCAGGTAAGAACAGGGGGATTTTCTTTTTCTAAAAGGTGAAATTATTCTATAGAATCGACAACCCAGCAACTAAACTTTTCATGAAGAAACTTGAACGGAAAAAGCTGCATGTGTCTTACAGCCGTGCCAACATCCTAAGCCACAGAAGGGGGTGTAGTCATTAGGTAAACATTTATAATGTCAACACCACAATGTTGACAATGTTAAAATGTCGGCAACGTGTCAATATCATCAGAATGTTGACATTAGGGATAGGCTGCGGGCGGGTTAGGTTAGGCACTAGAGGGGGGGTTAGCGATAGGGTTAGGGGAAGAATACTTCCTGGAATACTGTAGTATCACTGGTCTGACCCAGACATGACAGTCACATGACCGCCGGGACCCAGAAGCTGCGCTGGAGCCGCTGCAGCCGTCAGGAGCAGTTCAATCGTCGCGGGGCCACCAGAGTCGATAGACCGACATTCTAACATTATGTAGAAATTTCATCAGTGTCTACATAATGACTGACAACATATTATACCACACCGCCCACAGCAGGCCCATCAAAGCTGACATGACCACCAATTAAAATAGTACCATTACAAGACAAAAATCTAAAACTAGCAAAGCACGGCATGTCAGTTAGCGAAATTGAAAAGTGCTAAGACATGACTAATTGAAATGCGCAGCTCTACAATAATCTATAGATCATATCTGTTATCTGTGAGACTGGAAACCGGTCACTCACACCAGATTCTGCGCGGACCAAGACGGACGCTTTGCCAGCTATTCCACGGCAGCACTAATAATGTGCACAGCAGGGCAAGACGTTACAGGCTCCTGCCCCACTATATTACTTCTGGTGATGGCGCTACAAACAGATGCTCAGGCAGCCAGTGTAGGTCATTTTTATTAGTTCCGATAAGAACAGGCTCCAACCTACAGTAAGCGGCACTTACCTGAGTAATAAAATTATCCGACAGGGTAAAAGTCATCTTCCATGTAAATCTCTCATAAAAGTGAACTGTTTTATCCACCGGAACAGCAAGCAGCTGCGGGGAGAGAGGGAGAAGAAAGTGTCAGAAACAACATTACACACTAACTAAACTCTAACACTAAAGCCGGGTACACACATAAAGATGGTCTGTCCAATCATACAACTAGTTGATTGGTTGGAATGAAAATCTGGTAACATATGGGAGTAACAATTTTTTTTAACGATTTGTCGTTAATGGCATCGTTATCGTTCAAAAAATCGTTCAGTTTCTGAGTTGTAACGATGAACGATAATCGCTCAAGCGCGCTCCCGTTTGTAGTTATCGTTCATCGTCCATTTCAGACTGTCCAACATTACGATTTTCATTAAGGGAAGGAACAGTTTTCGTTCATCGTTGTAAAAAGAGTTCATTACACTTCAAAAATCGTTCACTTTTTCAAGGTAAAATCGGACAGAAAATCTGACAGATAATCGATGGTCAAAAAATTGTTACGTGTGTATGTACCTTAACTGATGATCAGCAATTTGCTCCTAAATGCCAGAAAACAGATGAAAATGGACGTTCAGACAATTTGTTAAATGTTTGATCTAAACCAGTGTTTCTCAAAGTCGGTCCTCAGGACTCCACACAGGTCACATTTTTCAGGTGGTGCACAGGTGTATTCATTACTCACCGACACATTTTAAAAGATCCACAGATGGTTATAATTATTTCACTTGTGATTCTGTGAAGAGACCTGCAAAACATGCACTGTGTGGGATCCTGAGGACAGAGGGCCTGATTCAGAGCCGCTCGTAAGCAGCCGCTCGTTCGCTCTAAGCGATGTTCGCACAACTGCGCATGCGTATGGGTCGTAATGCGCATGCGCCAACCAGTCAGTTCGGTCGGAAATCGAGCGCTCGCAAAATAGCGAGCGCCTGCTAATTTGAGTGACAGGATGAGGCGTTTGTGGGTGGTAACAGGGGAAGGTGCTTGAAAACGGGGAGTGGTGATCCGAACGCAGGCGTGCTAAACGGTCAAAACGGGCGTATTAAGGGTGTGCATAATTAACAAAGCAGCGTCATCGGCCACGTCACTTGGTTGTTTCTTAGCCTGAACTGTTTGCATGATTGCGGTAGGAAAATCCAACCACAAGCACTGCGAGCAGTTCAGACGCCTTTCCATGTACTCGATTAATCTAATAGCGGAGATGACGTATGATGCGAGCGGCCAGGGGGAGTCTTTACAAAATATCGAGCGCATGTTTCGTTCGCTCAGACATAGAGGCGTCAACAGACCGCAAAGAGCGAGCGCTCAATTTAAATAGCCGGCCCCTTTATCTGAACGAGCGAGCGCAAATAGTGTCCGGCTCTGAATCAGGCCCAGAGTTTGAGCACCTGTGATCTAAACAATTTGTTCAAACAACAGTTTTTGTCCATTTCCGGCATTTGGGAGCAAATTGCTGATCATCAGTTACTCCCATACGTTACCAGATTTTCATTCCAACCAATCAACTAGTTGGATGGTTGGACAGAAAATCTTTACATGTAAGATACTAGTACTAATGGGGTATTTATTCCCATAAATCATCTCTCATGTTAAAGTATACAAATGTACATAAAATTTTAACACGCTGCATATATTTACACAGAGGGTAAATCATGAACGGGGATTATGAAAGAACCATTTTATGCTACAGTAAAATTATCTCTGACTCGAGCCTCTGGAATAAACCAACACGAACAATTCTAAAGACTCTACAGCGCCGCAATCAGACATAATTCTAAAATCGTAATAATTTGAACAAGGGTATTTATTATAAAATGGGCAAAAACCTTTAACACATACACATTATAAGAACTAATCTAATAAAGGTATAAAAATAAACGTATTTTACCAAATATCTCCACAGTAAAAGCGGACTCTCCGTCTGTGTACATACAGTATGCTATTCTTGTCACTTTGTTGCATGACACTTTCTGAATACACGGTGGGTAACGGCTGAGCTTGTGCCTCTAAGCAGAGATTATTGCTACTATATTCATAAGCACAAATACTTTATCGTTGTTACTACAGTCATTCAATTTAGACGACGTAGGTGTCCTGATTTTTAGACTAGAAAGGTCTGCTGTTATTACGTGTACACGTTAAACTATTTTGGGCTACATTATATTAAGTATTATAGCTATTTACATGATCACAGTCTAATCAGGATATCTCCACATTAGAATGTGAGCTAATATATGTCCCAACATGTTCTCGTCTCCTAGATCCCCGGCTGCCGGCTTACCCTTCCACTTTTCGGCTGCCATTGCAGGCGGCATATGGACTTGGCGTTGATGACATCATTACATTTCGGTAGTAGGGCCAGGTTTACTTCACAGCTCTAAATAAAGAAGAGATGGTGGGGGGGGAGAAGAACTAAAACAAACACTAAGCAAAAGGTTTATTAAAATGCAGAATTCTGATCCTAGAAGATCCAAAAATCTTCCAAACTTTGTACAGACCTGATCATCGATGTTCCAAATTCTGACGGATCCATCGCAGCTCGCAGAAGCCTGGAAAACACAACAGGCAGGACTTGTAGAGGGGGGATATTGTGCAATTACTGATAGATCATGCAATAGCTAAATACATCATGAAGGGCGACGGCAGGAAGGCGGTTATGCCTAGATTGCCTACCACATATACTGCAAAGGATGTCCGGCAATATAGCGGAATTCTATTCTACATGTCTAGAAACTAATGCTGGCCATACTATACATGACAAAGCTACGATCCAACCAACCAGACAAGGGGAGCGTCACCCCAATAACAGCCGTGCCTCTATACACTGAACGAAGCATGGGGACGAATCACAGTTCCCTGTAAAACAATCGGCAGAACAACAGTCGGGTGGATCGGACAGATTTGATAATAAAATTAAACGGTCCCGAGCGTTTCTCTGTCGCGCGTCAGCCATAACGGAACGACTATTGTTCAGCCAGTGACTGGCATAACAGTGGATGGAGCAGGAAGCATTTATATTACAACCCTTTACTTAAATGGCGCCACGTGGGGTCCGCAGCACCTTGCAAAGTACATAAAAAGGAATAGTATGTACAAACAAAATAAAAAGGGACATACAATACAAAACATTGCAGGACGTGGACAAGGTTTATAAACAAAATCCGTTCAGTAGTTTTAGAGTTAACCTGGAACAGACATAATGAAAACGGCTAATTCACCTAAACAAAACAAAAAAATGGGATTTTTGTTCTTCCCTGTAAAATCCTTTTCTATGAATCTATGGAGGACACTGGAGACCTTGGGTATAGGTGGAGCGTACCCCAAGGTCTCCAGTGTTCCCCATGGCATGGAGGAGAAATTACATTTAAAAAGTTATCATTTTATTTAAATATATTGATTCATTTTAGGTCAATACATTTATAGCATTATTTGGTTCTATACTGTACTTATTTGAAGGCTATTATATAGATTTTTGCAGTAACCCAAAGCTGCTCAACGCACTGGTGTCCACCTGGATCGCAGACAGCATGGCACAGATATCAATGCATCGCTGTGCTATACTAAAAGCGCTCATGTGAACGAGCAATTGCGGCTGAACAGATGCAACAGATTTCCAATCGCGCGAGAGAGACACTCGCCGATTACCAACCAGCTCCTTATCCTTACAGAGGAACGCAAACGCAAAGCTTTATTCAACTGCAAAGCGCTATAACAGGGCGGCATTACGCTCTGTGCCTGCCCCACCCCCTAATCCTGTGACATCACACGTAGGGGGTGGGGCCGCTGGCTCTGGGAGGCGGCTGTGCAGTAGCGCCAATGGCTGCAAGATGCCATTCCAGGCAACATGCAGGTGCCGTGGGACAGCGATGGTGCCGCCCCCAGGGCCAAGCGCAACGGCAACATTCACACACCAGCTAGTTACGGCCCTGATGGTACAACTGAAAAACGTGCTGCCTTAACTGCAAACAGATCATCGCATCAACTGACCAAGATGGAATGAGCACTTCATAAGTCAGACTACAGATGCGCCCACGGGCTGGGTAAGTGACGATGATAATGCCGGCAAGTCAGAATCCAGACGGTGGAAATCCGAATGTATGCAGGTAAGTATTCTAACCCCTCCCAGCCTAACCCTTCCCCTAGTGCCCAAAGCCTCCCCCTAACCCTAATACTCGCAGTCTTCGGGATTCTGGCGATGAGTATCTGACCGCCGGCATTGGGGGCGTTGGGATGGCGACTACATCCCGTGCCCACATACGCCTAACCTCAAATCACGCCGCACACTTTGCACGCCAATATATTAATCCTAAATGCCTAGTGTACTATAAGCGAATTAGGACGCAAGCAGAGGAAAAAAAAAAAAAGTACATAATCTAGGGTGAGAAGGCAGAAGTCAGGTGCAACACAAGTGACCGGCGCCATGTATCGCTACTACGTCTTTATACAAATTGCTTTGCAGCAAAAAACACCCGAATCCTAAGTACCTAGTGCACTATGGAGCTCATTCAGGACCTCATTCAGAGTCGGTCGTTGCAGCCGCACGGTCATAAGGTAAAAGGGGCCGGATATGCAAATGAAGCGCTCGCAAGTTGCGTCGTTAAGATGGAATTGTAGCTGGACGAGCGAGGGGAGGATGCGGCCGTAAGACTAAAAATACACCCCCTTCTCGTTCGCATTACACGTCATCTCCGGGCATATAAGGATTAATCGAGACCATCGGAACTGGTCGTAGAGCTTAAGGTTGACCATACCCTCTCTTAAGCTCTACGAACATGTCAGTGTAAAAACCTCCCATGTCACGTGTGCCATGACACGACTTAGTTAATTATGCACTCCCAGAAAACGCCGTTTGCATAGTCAGGCACGCCTGCGTTCGGATCTCCACTCCCCCGTTCACAAGCACCTTCCCCTGTTACCACCCACAAACGCCTCATCCTGTCACTCAAACTAACGACCTGGCTGTGTTCATGGAGAGAGAAATTTCTGATCGTAGCAGCTAGTTTGCGCACGCGCATTGCGGATTTTACGCATGCGCAGTTTAGCGAACATCGGTGGGGTACGACCGTGCGGCCGCAAAGACCAACTCTGAAAGAGGTCCTCAGTCCCGTTCGCTAAGCTGTGGCCGCTTGCACTGACCGATAGTTGCCCATCTGCGCATGCGTATAAATCGCAGTGCGTGTGCGCAAGCCAGTCTCAGCGATGGGGAGTCGTGCACTCGTAGTACACAGGGTGGATGCTACTTTGAGTGACAGAATGTGCCGTTTGTGGGTGGTAACAGGGGAGGGTGCTTTTGAACAGGGGAGTGGATGTGCGAACGTAGGCGTGTCTGGCCGTCAGAACAGAGATTAATGGGTGTGCATAATTAGCAAAGTAGCGTCATTGTACACGTCACTTGGTTGTTTTTTATCCTGAACTGCTCGCATTGCTTGCAGGAGGGTAGAGTCAACCACAAGCACTGCGATCGCTTCTGATGGTCTTTAATGTACCAATGTTTTAAGATACTTCCTGGAGATGACGTGCGCTAGTGGGCGTGTAAAGATACGCTAATGGGCGTCTACATTGACAATGTGATCGCTCACCAAGACATAGTGGGAGTGCTTATTGCCTTGCCGAGCGAGCGGCTGCCTTGACATCTCTTTGCCAAATTTAAATACGCTGGGAGCGAGCGGCCGCAATTAGCGAACGTGTCTATATGCGAACTGACGCACAAAAATGAAAGAAAAAGTAGCAAAACTGAGGAAAAAGTATGCAGTACAGGAACCACTGGGTTGTATCAGGCGTCTCACGCCATATGGCGCAAAAAGAATAGGTGTGGTCCAAAGAACCAGATTCGACAGAGGGCACAGCTGTAATTCTTTAGACAATTCAGTGCAGAACATTCTGCTTTGTACGGTGTACGGAGATTAATTTGAGGCAAAATTATCGGAGACTAAAAGTCGCCTGTATAGTTTACGCCCAGCGCTGTTTTGGGATGCTAGAACTGTAGCCACATTGCACCACATAGTACTGTGTAAGATATACTACCTGGTGTCAGTGCAGGTTATGTAGAATACTGGGGCATACCTGAATCTGGGGGCTTTATCTCACATTGTGTTTTTCTATTTGCCTCTTGTCTTCCTCCTTGTGTACATTTCGTGTGTAGTTTATACAACTGTTGCATATACAAACATGCTATTTTACACTTCTGGTGAGAAGCCTCCAAAACCGAAGTGTGAACTACACATCCCAGCATTCCCAGCCACAGTTTTAGCATGGCCAGATAGCAAAACTGTGGAAGGGCATGCTGGGATGTGTACAGCAAACACACCCCTTGACCGGATTATATTACAGAACATTCCTTTATACAAAGGCTATGATTTAATAAAACGCACCAGATATTTATCCTTAGGATCAAGTGAAACGCTGAGGACGGGAGCATCGTGTCCGCGAAAAGTTTTTTGCACGCTGCTGTCTTCCACCTGCACAACTTTCACCAAGAAATCGCTGCAAACAAAACGAAAAACACACAATTACTAATAATGCTGATCAGGTCACTGGTTATAGCAAACGTGTGCATACAACTGGAAAGAGAGAAAGCAAACAAAGCCGGTATCTTAGTAACAGCGCCGGCTCGCCTGTCGTCAAATTTGCAAAATAAATGTAAGCAAAAACGTTTACGTCAGGCCACCAATTCTAATTCTGTTTTTTTCTCTTTAGCCCCATCACCGACGTCGAATCTACATGCTGTCCTGTCTCACACTCACGTTGGCATAAAGCCTCCGTCGCTTGGCATCCTCTCGCGTCCTGCACTAAGGCAGCAGTCCGGGTTCCTCATTGACAGCCAACTGCTACAGAGGGCAATAGCGATAAACTCAGAGCATTCCCCGTCTAATAATGGTGACTTCATCAATATTTCCTGTATGCAATAGATAATCTGGGTACTGAAAGCCTCAGTCAGGTCAGACAGAGCCCCTAGATGTCTATATAAAAACTTAACTATTAAATATTTTTCTCTGGTATTTCTTATTTTCTTCTAAAATACTCAATGGCAGCCATTACCATTGGTATCGTCGCTTCTAAGATAGGTAGAGACGGAGATTAAAAAAAAAAAAAAAAAAAGAATGAAAAATCTCCCTAGGGTGGTCTATAAAGCAGCTTCTCCTATTCCCCTGTGTATCAGTGACAGGATCAGTATGATTTACCACCGACCACATGGCTGGCGGTTCAAATCCCGACAGCGGCAACCCGACAGAGGAGGAAATCCTGATTGTCCTAAGGTAAGTACTAACTAATCTAATTCTACCCCTAAAAACGCCCTTAGGGGTGCCTAACCCTAACCTCCCCCCCAAGTGCCTAAACCTAACCCCCCCTTCCCCGCTGCCGAAACCCAAGTCTCCCGGGGGGGGGGGTTTAGGCCTAACCCTAAACCTCCAGCAGCTGTCCGTGCCCGGCTTGCCTTCAATCGGTAAGCTAGGTGTCGGGCTACCGACGTAGGTCTAGTGACAGGCGTCGGGATTCGACGCCTGTCATTAGTGCCTTGCCGGGATTAGACAGTCAGGATTACGTCCGTCGGCTTCCCCTCAGTGACTGCCCAAACTGTGAGGTTTATGCATCAGGCAGTGGAGAAGTTCCTACAGCAACCAATCAGCTTCTACCTATCATTTTATAGCATGTACTTAATAAATGCTACCTCAAATCTGATTGGTTGCTAAGGGCAACGTTTCCACTGGTCCACTTCCCCACTCTGTCACTGCTTGGTACATCAAACCCTGTATCTGAGTAAAAAAAAAAAACCATCCAAAACAACATGGGCAGAAATCCTGGACCATGGAGTATTTTGAAGAAAAGTAATTATGGGGAATTATAATTTGCTGTTTTCTTCTTCAGTGCCCCATGGCAGCCATTACCATGAGAAGTACCCAAGCAATATTATAGAGGGCCACAAAGCCACATATGCAGCATAATCAAACAGTTACGTGGTTGTGTACAGAACAGGTCTCCCATACTCAGTCAGCAGAGGATAATAAATCCAGACTAGTTAGCAGCCCGTCAAAATGACGGGACATTGTCACGCCCGCGGAAAGTCCCGTATCAGTATTCAATTGGGTCACTCTCTGGTCATTTCTGCTCGGCAGCTCGAGGCGGGCTGCGAGTAGAAAGGTCAGCGCCAGCAGCTGTGTGCGCCTGAACGGAGCAACGATTGAATTGCTCCGTCAGGCGCCATTTAGTGGCCGCCGGCACGCAACACACTTGAATTCCCCCCCATAGAGGTGCAGAGCAGCGTTAGCCTTTTAGATATAGGGGATAGGCTAGAGAAGGTGTATATAGATGTCCATCCCGCTGCTTTCCAAAATTCTGTCACCAAGGCCCTGAGCCGTCTTTGCCACCGCTCGAGTCGGGTGGACTCTTCGTATTTCTTACACTTTATGTCCATCTTTCTTTTATGTCTGTAGGCCTACCTCGCTGAACCACAAGGACAAGGCTTGCGTGCAAACCGCATGATCAATCTGAGGTCCCGTCGTATTACACTGTTCTGTATTCCTAGAATCTCCTGTCCAGGATAAGCATGCAGGGATTGCCCCTACCAGATCTCCTGTATGCACTTTCTTCTCATTCAATTCGCTGTCCAAAAATAGATGGTAACACAACCTCCCGGATGATAGGATATGAATAGGTAAGCGCAGACAGTCAAATCAGCAGTCCCAATAAGCGTATAGATATCGAGATGACGTACCAAGTGTTAGCAGAGGTAAGTGATTATATTTCGCACATACGGTAAGTAATCCAGACGTGGAAATAAGCCGCCATCTTGAGGAAATGCAGGGCTGACGGCACTGAGGGGAGAACTCACTGATTCAGTGCGAAACGGTCCAGCATCGACAAAGTTGCAGCGTTTCCTCAAGTCCAGATATTTACTAAGCACAACTGCTTTGCGTCAATGTTTAAGCACAAAATTTAAAAGGGCAATACCGTCAGTAGCAAAATGCCCCATGTAAAAGCATTTGCCTTTTAAATTTCAGGCTTAAACACACTGGGAAGCGGCTGCTTTTACAAACCGCTTCTTAGTGAATAAACCCCTGTGACGCCAACTGTCAAACATGGAGAGGGGGGGGTCGTGATGGTCTGCGGCTCTTTTACTGGATCCTGAGCCGGTGACTTGCACAGACTGGCGCCCTGAGCCAGAAGGGCTACACAAGTGTTCTGCAGAGTCTATGCCTAGTTAGTCAGGGGTTTAACCTACAG
Source organism: Taudactylus pleione (assembly GCA_031769625.1). Classification (NCBI taxonomy): domain Eukaryota; kingdom Metazoa; phylum Chordata; class Amphibia; order Anura; family Myobatrachidae; genus Taudactylus; species Taudactylus pleione. The sequence continues at coordinate 2,254,342 of JAUIMM010000348.1, read as the reverse complement.
CAAGATAATGACCCACAGCATACCCCCACGCTACCTTCGGGGAAAAGAACAAGACAACAGGAGGTAAATCATGGAACGACCACACAGTCTCCAGACTTGCAGCCCATCGCGCTAGCTTGAGATGAACCGGACAGAAGGGTGAGAGCAAAGCGACCTGTAAGTGCAACACATCTGTGAGAACTTCTTCAGCAGTGTTGGGAGGAACTTCCCAAATAATATGTGATTTCCAGTGTAGAAAGACTGGCGGCGGGGTGTTCTGTGGTGATGCAGGGTCTGCAAAAGGTGGTTATTCTGAGGAGTCAAAACTTAGCATTATTTTGTTCAACAAAATGTAATCTAATCATTTATTTATCATCTCCAATGGTTTATTTGTTCTATGCTTTACTTTCAGAGTACATGGAGACATTAAACTGCGTACATTTCATTCAGAACTGGAAACATGGGGTGTTCTAAAACTGTATAATGTCGAGACCTTGCCTATGTACACTACAGTGACCGGTATAAAGGTGAAGATCTCGACATTATACAGAGTAAACTTTACATGGTTCTACTTCGATTTCCTCTGATACTTTACGAATACCATTTAATACATCTGAATATCTATCTTCTACATCCAAACTCAGTTGGGACTTTGCCCTTTAAACTCTTTGCTTCGTGTAGAGCAGGGGTGGGGAACCTTTTTCCTGCCGAGGGCCATTTTGATATATAGAACATTATTCGCGGGCCTGGTGCAGGCCGTGCCCCCTCCGTGTGACATTACACGGGGGCAGGGCCACAATCGCCTGTGATTACAGCAATGCCCGGCAATGACCAAATGATTCCCAGGGCCCTTATACGGCCCACGGGCAGGAGTTTCCCCCACCCCTGGCGTAGAGGGTCTCCATAGTAACAACTTTATTCTGGGGGCTGACTATGGAGGGATTAACAAATTGCTGAAAAATCATGGAGTCAGCTTGAAAGTTTAATGATCAGATTCTGCCACATGCTCGTACCTGCCTTCAATCCAAAATAAGCCACTCAGCGGAGGATCCAAAGTCATACAGTGCCACTCAGCGGAGGACCTAAAGTCATACAGTGCCACTCAGCGGAGGGCCCAAATTCATACAGTGCCAGCGGAGGGCCCAAATTCATAGTATGCAATAAAGTACAGCTTCCCACATCAAGAAGAAACTGGAGAAGAGAGTAGTACCCCAACCATGGCAATAACACTAGAGGAGGATGTCAGTGTAGAGAAATGAAGCAGCTGGGTGCAGACAGAAGAGTGAAGGCATCCAGGCTCTTAGCTCATTAGAGGACCCAGTTGAGGAGCCAGAATGCACCATGTGTTTCAGCAAACAAAACATTATTACTGTGCATCATGTGATGCCGGATCAACAAGCTGCTCGTGTTCTGGGACAGGCAGTGTCCAGCTCCCACAGAGATTACACTCCACCTTCATAGTGACAGCAGTGCTGCCGTGGCAGGGAGAAGCACCGGACTCCATCTAGCCAACCTGGCGGCATCTTTCGGGCAGAACTGAGGAGGCAGAGCCACACTGATCGGATGGCACGTACTCCTCCTCACACAACCAAATGCCCAATCCTGTAACCGCCTCTGGACAAGCGCTTCTTTCTTTGTTAATTGCAATTAGCTTAATTAGTAGTGTAGTGTTCATTCAAGCACCCTGCATTTGTCACAACACGTGCAGTTCCTCTTTCCTGCCTGGGGTGTCGCTCTCTGCTCTGGTGCTTCTAGCACACTCAGACAACAAACTGCTGAGCTACAGACTCGTGTGTGCTAGAAGCACCAGAGCGACACCCCTCGCAGGAAAGAGGAACTGCACGAGTTGTGACAGGTGCAGGGTCCTAGAATGAACACTAGTAATGTACCTGGCTCTTGTAAAACCTAGTCGCCAGGACTAAAATCTTGGTCCCCATAGCAACCTGGCAAGCGGAATTTGTCAAGCCCTGCTGTAGTCTGGGACTTCACTTGGAACATAAGACACTATCGGATGCTGTTATTGTGCCTGGCAATCCTTCTGCCCAGCAGATTCCAGAATAGTACTGGAGAGAACACAGTCACTGATCTAACTATCCGATTTAGCAGCCCCATGTAGACAGCACTCTTAAATTTAGGTGCTTACCTTGTGCTAGTGGAGGTCTGGCTCCATCCTGCTACCAGATGCCAATTTCACCATGCGAGTGTTCCATGAACTGGGTACTGAGGATAGGAAATGCCCACAGCAGTTCCCGAACCCCTTACAAACAAGCGTGCCAACTTCTGACATTTTTCAACCAGACTTGCTAACAGTCAATGGGGTTACATTTACTAAAGTGAGAGTTTTTAGAAGTTAAGATGTTGCCCATAGCAACCAATCAGATTGTAGCTATTATCTTCTAGAAGGTGCTAGTTCAGTGTTAAGTTGACTCTGGTTGCTATGGGCAACATCTCCACTTCTAAAAACCTGCACTTTAGTAAATTTACCCAATGTCCTCAGCATGCAGGATCAGATGGAGCATCGCCGGGACAGAAGAGAGGGTAAGCCCCTGCACTACAGACACCACAAGCACCGCCTGGCCGACCTATACTTAGAGACAGAAAGGAGACACAGCGCAGGAGGAGGAGCTGCATTTTATACCAAAAGGAAACTACCCTTTGTAATGGCTGTCAGGGTTAGATGAAAAAATAATAATAATTATATATGTTTTTTTATTCTTTTTTTATTTTATTCTTAAATGAAGTGAAAAGTAAAAAATATAAAAGACAAAAAACATTATGATCAAAAATGAATCCATTTTGTGAAAGTAATAATTGGCTACATGGTAACAAAAGAAAGCCCCATCTGTCCAGAGTAATGATAGAACCCACCGCCATGATCTCACTACATAGAGCAGACAGCAGCCACACAGATTTGGTGATGTGATCAATGGGGGCATAACATATATTCCTACACTCAATGCTGACATTATAAATATGGCAGAGACCATTATAATCACATGCAGGATCAGCAACCAGGTAAGAAGGGCGGTAGCGATGCCCCACCTAATACACTTGTGTTACTCAGTAGTTTATAAGGCAGGGGGATAACAGAACAAGATGCCTCATACAACAAACTCATTCATTTCATTTTCTTAACATGTAAAAATCACTATTCAATGTTTAGTCCATAATGTTAAAAAAAACAAAAAACCATTTGCGATTTTCTCGCTTTCAGTTCCAAACAGCAATTTTACAAGGGCAGGAGGTCACTTCCTGATTACCCAATGCTTAGGTACGGAATCGGTATTTAATGCCGGCTGTCGGGGTGCCTCCTGTCACAATACCGACAGCGGCATCCCAATGGTTGGTATCCCAACAGGGGTAGGGTAAGTAAACTTACTCTCCCCCCCTTCTCCACCTAACTTCCCTTCTTGTAGCCTAACCCTAACCCTCCCCACACCCTAAGCCTCCCCGTTAGTGCCTAAACCTAAGTCTCCCCCCTTCGTGCCTAACCCTCTTTTATTGTAGCCTAACCCTCCCCACCCCGCACTCTATCGCTCACACTGTTAGTCCCTAAACCTAAGTCTCCCCCCTTCGTGCCTAACCCTGCTTTCTTGTAGCCTAGCCCTAACCCCCCCAGTGCTGCCAAACCCTAATCTCCCCCCAAAAAAATGCTAACCCCACTACGCTCCCTAAACCTAACCCTCCCCCCTGCGGCTAACACTAAGGGCGCCCTGGACTTTCCTTGTTAGGGCAGGCGTCCTTCAGTGTTCCGGCATCGGGATTAAGAGAGGAGTTGGTATTTCGACACCTTTCTTAAGTCCTGTGTCGGGCTTCCTCCCTCGGGCTTTAGAACTACATCCCTTAGGTATATACCCTGGCATGGACTGTGTGTCCAGGATTCAATGACTACTCCCAAAACTCTCATGTCATAGGAACAATAGGGATCAATGATTATTTTCTACTTCCTGTGGCTCTGAGTCCTAGGCTTACATTGGACTGCGATTATTATCTGATAGCCTCCTATTGGATCGCGGTGACCGCAAACCCGCATACACTTACCCAGAGCCAGCTGCAATTTTGGTGCCGTCAGTGTTAAATACCACATGATTCGCACAGGCGGTGAAACGCGTCAGTATTCCATCCGGGTCGCCGCCTGGAAAGGTGTGCATCTGAATCGTATTATTGGACGTTGCGGTGACTACTTTGCCATTCTGTGACAAAAACAGACAAGTACATAATCAGAACTCTGCATATATTTTTAAATGAGCTACAACAAGATTCAGTCACAGTCAGCTAATGACAACGCAAATATGGCACTGTCACAGTGCTGCATGTAAAATATAACAGGATAAAATACAATGCTGGAAAAATCATTAGAGCCTATTATTTTCTGAGTAATAAATTAAGAGAATCCGTTTGTATGCCATACCCAATTTCCAAAAAGGTATGGCATACAGCTAGGAGCTGACTGGTTGGTACTTATCTTCCTCCACTTTATCTCTCTCCGAGGCTTAGTGAATAGACCCCTAAGAGCTCAGTGAAAACCAACTGTCCGTGCTCTTACTTACACTCTACAGTACGCCTTTTATGCGCTATAGGAGGATAGGGATGCGGTTCTGTAAAATGAGCAGGTCTCACAGAACCCACTGCAGACAAGAGGAGCTGGTTGTGTCTTCAAATCTGATCGCTGTCAGCACAACCGGCCTTTGCCTTTAGCAAGAGCCACCCAACCTGGGTGTCTCCTCATAGCTTCAGGCCCAATATAATGTTTCCCAGCTGCCTGTATTTGGACCGGCAAGCTGCCAGCTCCCTCTCAGCAGTGGAGCTGAGCAGTTCCCTGACTGGTACTCACCCTCCCCAAACAGTTCTGCATACCATGTGGCCAGTGTGGTCACCGAGGCACCCAATCTCCCTGCCCCTGAACCTGGCGGTAGTGTGGTTCCATTTGCTTTCCCTGTCTTCTTGCGGCTGTTCTTGCTCCCTGCACTGCCACTACCTAACCGACTGTGACCCGATTATTGGCTGATGAAGGACATTCCTCTGTCCCCACGGTGACCAGTGCATCCTCTGTCACAACGGTGACCATCGTGAGGAAGTGTCTGGCTTTGAGGCCACCACAACTCTTCTCCGGTAATTTTTGATGTAAACCCTTACCTCCCACACAGTGTCACCATTGGAGGTCTTTCTTATCTATTTCTTCATTTTGCATCTGTGTCGCATCGAAGCTGCATCCAAAGTCTCTTATAGTGTTTTGGGCACTGAATAAAGTCACAAATCAAAGACAACACTGGATGGTAGGGTGCATGGCGCAAGCCACCCGTATCGGTCCTCGGACTTTTGCCCACCCCTTCCCATGTAATCGCCCGAGCCGCACACTGCTGTTGCATGCAAAGCCAGCAGGAGTGTCCATGGTACTCGTGCATTGTACTTTTGCCGAAATTAGAAGCCAATTCAGAACAATATTGCATGGTGCACCTTTGATTTATCTGTGGTGCGCCATATGGAGCTATTTGGCCCGATTTGAAGACACGTGTGCGTTTACACATCTGTGAAGAGAAATTTATAACACTCCTCTTCCCTACAGGCCTAGTGCATACAAACTGTGAGCATATGATTTAGTGCCCCTTGTTTCCTAAACTATACCACAAACCTCTTTAGGGTAAAATATTAAAGTTCCTGAAAGTGCAGAAACTTCTGTGCACCGATTAAATAAAGCTTCAGCATCAGGCACTACAGAAGTGTTTTCAATATTAAATAAACTTGATGTGGCTAAGTCAGAGGTGCATTTATAGGGCCTGTGGGGGGAGGGAGGGTTAGATGGGCATTTAAGGGCACATGGAGAGGTCTGAGGTGCATTTAGAGGACCTGTGGTGAGCCCAAAAAGCTCTTTCATTATTTCTCTCAAATGGCTTTAAAGATTTACACCAAGCCTTGCTGTATGACGGGACCAAGAAACAATGAGTTACAGGTAAATTTGTTAAATAATGGGTTCCCGCGACCCACATAATTCTCGTTCACGGGCCGTGACACAAACATCTAAAAGAAAATGCATAATTTGTTGTCCTAGCAAATAAAACAAGGGTCATATAAGCACATTATTACAGCAGCTAGGGACATACTGTAATGAAACTGATGCAGGAGTGCTGCCTTGCGTCTATTCTATACATTGGTTACCAGCCGGAAAAGACCAGGAGAGATAAACTGGGCAACCACTCAATACAGCGTCTAAATAAACGCGGGAAAATTAGAGCTGACGTTCTCTACAACCTTAGCAGAAGGAAAAACGTGTAGCGAATTAGCCCAATGCCGCAGGCAAATAGCGTTTGTATTGTAAAAATACAGAAACCATACTGCAATAGATTTATATATTCAAAAAGTCGTTAACAGGTTTCCTAGAAGAGAATGGGGTAGATGTATTATAGCCGCACTTAACGTGCCGCTATAATGCTTCCTGCTACGCCTCTTTACCGAGGCGAAGCTGGAAGCACTACCGATGAGATGTATGAACATCTCATCGGCCGGAGCGGGGTAACGAAAACTCCCCCCCTCCGGCGCTACCCGCTAGTGACCACAACGCATCGGCCTAGTGCTGATGCGCTGTGTCTCAGTCCCGGCCGTCAGCACTGAGCATGCGCAGGATCTCACAAGTATCACGAGATCCCCGCGCGCAGCCTGGAGCCGGCAGCTGCCGCAGCACAGACAGCGCTGTCCCTGTTGTGGGGATAGGGAAGCGCCAGGCTGTAGCTGTTGATAGCGACAGCTGCAGCCGGCCAAACGGTCAGGCGATATGACCGTTCATACATGGCCCAGGCTATCGCCGTTGCTATCTTGTAGATCGCAGCGCCGATAATGACAGGGGCACATAGCCAAACCCCCCGATCATACATCGGGTAGAAACGTTATCAGTGCACATAACATGCGCTGATACTGCTTCTGAGCTTCTTACATCTCCCCCAATATCCCAAAAAGCTTTTACTGAAGAACATGATACTCATCTCCTAGAGTACAGGGTGTTAGCACGTGGGAGACTAGCATCCAAACACTGATACAACAGACGAATGATACCGTACTGAAAACTTACATTTGGACATCTATACAAGATATTATTTAACAACGAGTGTTATTATTCACAACGAGTGATAAAACTCGCTGTATATGATAAATGGTGCTCCAGCCAATCAGCTCCCAACTGTCATTTTTCAAACAGATGACAGTTGGGAGCTGATTGGCTGGAGCACCATTTATCATATACCGCGAGTTTTATCACTCGTTGTGAATAACAACACTCGTTGTTAAATTAGGCTACTGATAAGTCGCCTCAAAAAAACCCGTCAGATTTGTGTTTCTTTTTCTTTTTTTTAAATCACTAATCATACAAATATAGGACACAAAAGATGCAACGTCAGAGGACCCAGCTCCAAACAACTACAAATGATCAATACGGCAGAAGCATGAGAGGCTTAATAAAACAAAGCGAGCTTACCTTTACCGCCAAGGAATACGCCTTTTCTCCAACGCTGATAGACTTCGGGTCATCGTCGTCTAAACTTTCCCAGATCCGAATGTCCCCGTCACTTCCGCAGGTCACCAGACATCTGGGGGAGACAGCACGTTATCTAATGGAGACGGGGTCTATCCCAGTATAGATGTGAATTAACATGACCAGTTTAAACAGATATGTGCTGTGCAACCGACCACTTCTATTTGTTAAGCTGGGTACACACCATACAGTATATCGTCCCAACGCGGATCATATACTGTGTACATGCCCGGCCATCATTCATTCGTCCCATCTGCTGTTCTGCCCATGAGGCGATGTAATGAATGACGCAGTGCTGTTACATTAAGCATGTAACCATACATTACACCAACGAAGGGCGGATCGTGCAGTCTGTACTGCGCACGTACACGCTGCACATAAGGTGCGTATCCAGATTTAGGGGTCTATTTACTAAACTGTGTTAAGAGATAAAGTGAACGGTGATAAGGTACCAGCCAATCAGCTCCTAACTGTCATTTTTTAAACAGCCTGTGACATGGCAGTTTAGGAGCTGATTGGCTGGTACCTTATCACCGTTCACTTTATCTCCTAACAGCTTAGTAAATAGACCCCTTAGTGATGACATCAGGTCTCTAGTGGTAGCACAATGATCACTTGATCCACATTCTTGATGCAAAAATAGATGGGATAGATTTGCCAGACAAGTCATAGATGAAAGCACCAGCAGCCACATTTCCTATATGTGCCAGCTACAGCGATCTCACTATAGAATGGCACCATTCCAGCTCACCTTCCAGCATCATCAAAAGTGACATCTGTGTGACCCTCGGGATGTCCGTACCGCATTGCCTTCTTTTCAGCAGGCATCTTCTAAAAGCCTAGGAAAGATTCATCATTAGCACTTAAATACATGGAAATAAAAAAAATAATAATGATAGTAATTGAAAATAAAAATTCCCTTAAAGACCACAGTGAACAAGAAAAAGAAACCACAATTAAGCTCTGAATATATGTAGGTAGAATGGAATTTGTGTACATACGTTTTCAGATCCTATACGAATAGTCCTTTGGGGGACACTGGGTATAAAAGAATAGGTAAAGCTTGGGCACTTTCAGAGTATAGAAAAGAATTACATTTGTGCCCCCCCCCTCCCTAAATCCTCTACAGCTGGAGAGCCACCAGTTACTGGACCTGCACAGCCCGGGACAGGGAAACCACAGAGCAGGGGGAGGTGACGTGTGGCATTGCCCACTGGGCATTTCTAAACTGCTGACATGAAGATGAACAGCCAGATCGCTGAAGTTTAAACTTGGATGGACAGAACTATTTGTATATCTGTGTGCTAATACAAGAAAAGATATGCAGGGAAACATCTGTATAATACACGCCGGCTGCATACAATGTATACATATTGTACATATAGTACACACACGCCGGCTGTATAGAATGTACACATATTGTACAGATAGTACATACACACCGGCTGCATAGTATGTATACATATTGTACATATAGTACACACACGCCGGCTGTATAGAATGTATACATATTCTACATATAGTACACACATGCCGGCTGCATACAATGTATACATATTGTACATATAGTACACACACGCCGGCTGTATAGAATGTATACATGTTGTACATATAGTACACACACGCCGGCTGTATAGAATGTATACATGTTGTACATATAGTACACACATGTCGGCGGTATAGAATGTATACATGTTGTACATATAGTACACACACGTCGGCTGCATACAATGTATACATATTGTACATATAGTACACACACGTCGGCTGCATACAATGTATACATATTGTACATATAGTACACACACGCCGGCTGCATAGTATGTATACATATTGTACATATAGTACACACACGCCGGCTGCATAGAATGTATACATATTGTACATATATAGCGTTCCCGCTAGGCTGTTTTAGCGGGGCGCGGCGCCCTGCCCTCCTTCTGGAGGGCAAAAAGCACCCTGCCCTCCAGGAGGAGGGCAAAAAGCGCCCTGCCCTCACAGCCTGCGGGAGCCGTTCTCACCCGCGGGACGCAGTGTCCCGCGGGTGGAGAAACATGCGGTGACCCGGTCACCGCCGGAGAATAGACGCCGGGCGCATGCGCCCGGCATCTATTCTCCGTCTGCAGGGCTTGGGGGCTGCCGGCGTGTCCGTAAGTGCCGGGCACGCCCCCAAGAGTGACGAAAAGGGGACGCGTCTTATAGACACGCCCCCTTTTCCGATGACCACGCCCCCTTCTCGGTCGCGCGCGCACTGGCATGCCCTCTCTAGCTCCGGCGCCCTGCCTCCCGCCGGAGCTAGAGGGAACACTACATATAGTACACACGCTGGCTGCATCAAATGTATACATATTGTACATATAGTACACACACACGCCGGCTGTATAGAATGTATACATATTGTACACACACGCCGGCTGTATAGAATGTATACATATTGTACATATAGTACACACACGCCGGCTGTATAGAATGTATACATATTGTACATATAGTACACACACGCCGGCTGCATAGAATGTATACATATTGTACATATAGTACACACACGCCGGCTGCATAGAATGTATACATATTGTACATATTGTACACACACGCCGGCTGTATAGAATGTATACATGTTGTACATATAGTACACACACGCCGGCTGTATAGAATGTATACATATAGTACACACATGCCGGCTGCATAGAATGTATACATATTGTACAGATAGTACACACACACCGGCTGCATAGAATGTATACATATTGTACCTATAGTACACACACCGGCTGTATAGAATGTATACATATTGTACCTATAGTACACACACACCGGCTGTAGAGAATGTATACATATTGTACACACACACCGGCTGTATAGAATGTATACATATTGTACATATAGTACACACACGCCGGCTGTATAGAATGTATACATAATGTACATATAGTACACACACCGGCTGTATAGAATGTATACATATTGTACATATAGTACACACACCGGCTGCATAGAATGTATACATATTGTACACACACACACCGGCTGTATACATACTGTACCTATAGTACACACACGCCGGCTACATAGAATGTATACATATAGTACACACATGCCGGCTGCATAGAATGTATACATATTGTACATATAGTACACACACCGGCTGTATAGAATGTATACATATTGTACCTATAGTACACACACACCGGCTGTATAGAATGTATACATATTGTACACACACGCCGGATGTATAGAATGTATACATATTGTACAGATCGTACACACACACCGGCTGCATACAATGTATACATATTGTACATATAGTACACACACCGGCTGTATAGAATGTATACATATTGTACACACACGCCGGCTGTATAGAATGTATACATATAGTACACACACGCCGGCTGTATAGAATGTATACATATTGTACACACACCGGCTGCATAGAATGTATACATATTGTACACACACGCCGGCTGTATAGAATGTATACAGATAGTACACACACGCCGGCTGTATAGAATGTATACATATTGTACATATAGTACACACACGCCGGCTGTATAGAATGTATACATTTTGTACATATAGTACACACACGCCGGCTGTAAAGAATGTATACATATTGTACACGCACGCCGGCTGTATAGAATGTATACATGTTGTACATATAGTACACACAAGCCGGCTGTATAGAATGTATACATGTTGTACAGATAGTACACACACACGCCGGCTGTATAGAATGTATACATGTTGTACAGATAGTACACACACGCCGGCTGTATAGAATGTATACATGTTGTACCTATAGTACACACACACCGGCTGTATAATGTATACATATTGTACCTATAGTACACACACACCGGCTGTATAGAATGTATACATATTGTACACACACGCCGGCTGTATAGAATGTATACATATTGTACATATAGTACACACATGCCGGCTGCATAGAATGTATACATATTGTACCTATAGTACACACACACCGGCTGTATAATGTATACATATTGTACCTATAGTACACACACACCGGCTGTATAGAATGTATACATATTGTACACACACGCCGGCTGTATAGAATGTATACATATTGTACAGATAGTACACACATGCCGGCTGTATAGAATGTATACATATTGTACAGATAGTACACACACGCCGGCTGTATAGAAAGTATACATATAGTACACACACGCCGGCTGTATAGAATGTATACATATTGTACATATAGTACACACACGCCGGCTGTATAGAATGTATACATATTGTACATATAGTACACACACCGGCTGCATACAATGTATACATATTGTACATATAGTACACACACGCCGGCTGTATAGAATGTATACATATTGTACATATAGTACACACACGCCGGCTGTATAGAATGTATACATATTGTACACACAAGCCGGCTGTATAGAATGTATACATGTTGTACATATAGTACACACACGCCAGCTGTATAGAATGTATACATGTTGTACATATAGTACACACACGCCGGCTGTATAGAATGTATACATATTGTACATATAGTACACACACGCCGGCTGTATAGAATGTATACATATTGTACATATAGTACACACCGGCTGTATAGAATGTATACATATTGTACCTATAGTACACACACACACACCGGCTGTATAAAATGTATACATATTGTACACACACCGGCTGCATAGAATGTATACATATTGTACCTATAGTACACACACGCCGGCTGCATAGAATGTATACATATTGTACATATAGTACACACACGCCGGCTGTATAGAATGTATACATATTGTGCACACACGCCGGCTGTATAGAATGTGTACATATTGTACACACACACCGGCTGTATAGAATGTGTACATGTTGTACAGATAGTACACACACACCGGCTGTATAATGTATACATATTGTACCTATAGGACATACACACCGGCTGTATAGAATGTATACATATTGTACACACACGCCGGCTGTATAGAATGTATACATATTGTACAGATAGTACACACACGCCGGCTGTATAGAATGTATACATATAGTACACACACGCCGGCTGTATAGAATGTATACATATTGTACATATAGTACACACACACCGGCTGTATAGAATGTATACATATTGTACAGATAGTACACACGCCGGCTGTATAGAATGTATACATATTATACATATAGTACACACGCCGGCTGTATAGAATGTATACATATTATACATATAGTACACACACGCCGGCTGTATAGAATGTATACATATAGTACACACACGCCGGCTGTATAGAATGTGTACATATTGTACACACACGCCGGCTGTATAGAATGTGTACATATTGTACACACACGCCGGCTGTATAGAATGTGTACATGTTGTACCTATAGTACACACACACCGGCTGTATAATGTATACATATTGTACATATAGTACACACGCCGGCTGTATAGAATGTATACATATTGTACAGATAGTACACACACACCGGCTGTATAGAATGTATACATATAGTACACACACGCCGGCTGTATAGAATGTGTACATATTGTACACACACGCCGGCTGTATAGAATGTGTACATATTGTACACACACGCCGGCTGTATAGAATGTGTACATGTTGTACCTATAGTACATACACACCGGCTGTATAGAATGTATACATATTGTACATATAGTACACACGCCGGCTGTATAGAATGTATACATATTGTACAGATAGTACACACACACCGGCTGTATAGAATGTATACATATAGTACACACACGCCGGCTGTATAGAATGTATACATATTGTACATATAGTACACACACGCCGGCTGTAAAGAATGTATACATATTGTACATATAGTACACACGCCGGCTGTATAGAATGTATACATATTATACATATAGTACACACACGCCGGCTGTATAGAATGTATACATATTGTACACACAAGCCGGCTGTATAGAATGTATACATGTTGTACATATAGTACACACACCGGCTGTATAGAATGTATACATGTTGTACATATAGTACACACACGCCGGCTGTATAGAATGTATACATATTGTACATATAGTACACACACGCCGGCTGTATAGAATGTATACATATTGTACATATAGTACACACACGCCGGCTGTATAGAATGTATACATGTTGTACAGATAGTACACACCAGCTGTATAGAATGTATACATATTGTACACACACCGGCTGCATAGAATGTATACATATTGTACCTATAGTACACACATGCCGGCTGTATAGAATGTATACATGTTGTACATATAGTACACACACGCCGGCTGTATAGAATGTATACATATTGTACCTATAGTACACACACGCCGGCTGTATAGAATGTATACATGTTGTACATATAGTACACACACACTGGCTGCATAGAATGTATACATATTGTACATATAGTACACACACGCCGGCTGTATAGAATGTATACATGTTGTACATATAGTACACACACGCCGGCTGTATAGAATGTATACATATTGTACCTATAGTACACACACGCCGGCTGTATAGAATGTATACATATTGTACCTATAGTACACACACGCCGGCTGTATAGAATGTATACATGTTGTACAGATAGTACACACCGGCTGTATAGAATGTATACATATTGTACACACACCGGCTGCATAGAATGTATACATATTGTACCTATAGTACACACACGCCGGCTGTATAGAATGTATACATATTGTACCTATAGTACACACACGCCGGCTGTATAGAATGTATACATATTGTACCTATAGTACACACACGCCGGCTGTATAGAATGTATACATGTTGTACATATAGTACACACACGCTGGCTGTATAGAATGTATACATATTGTACACACACACCGGCTGTATAGAATGTATACATGTTGTACATATTGTACACACACACCGGCTGTATAGAATGTATACATATTGTACACACACACCGGCTGTATAGAATGTATACATATTGTACCTATAGTACACACACGCCGGCTGTATAGAATGTATACATGTTGTACATATAGTACACACACACTGGCTGCATAGAATGTATACATATTGTACCTATAGTACACACACGCCGGCTGTATAGAATGTATACATGTTGTACATATAGTACACACACGCCGGCTGTATAGAATGTATACATATTGTACCTATAGTACACACACGCCGGCTGTATAGAATGTATACATATTGTACATATAGTACACACACGCCGGCTGTATAGAATGTATACATGTTGTACAGATAGTACACACCGGCTGTATAGAATGTATACATATTGTACACACACCGGCTGCATAGAATGTATACATATTGTACCTATAGTACACACACGCCGGCTGTATAGAATGTATACATATTGTACCTATAGTACACACACGCCGGCTGTATAGAATGTATACATATTGTACCTATAGTACACACACGCCGGCTGTATAGAATGTATACATGTTGTACATATAGTACACACACACTGGCTGCATAGAATGTATACATATTGTACCTATAGTACACACACGCCGGCTGTATAGAATGTATACATATTGTACCTATAGTACACACACGCCGGCTGTATAGAATGTATACATGTTGTACATATAGTACACACACTCTGGCTGCATAGAATGTATACATATTGTACATATAGTACACACACACTCTGGCTGTATAGAATGTATACATATTGTACATATAGTACACCCACGCCGGCTGTATAGAATGTATACATGTTGTACATATAGTACACACACACTGGCTGCATAGAATGTATACATATTGTACCTATAGTACACACACGCCGGCTGTATAGAATGTATACATGTTGTACCTATAGTACACACACTGGCTGCATAGAATGTATACATATTGTACCTATAGTACACACACGCCGGCTGTATAGAATGTATACATATAGTACACACACGCTGGCTGTATAGAATGTATACATATTGTACACACACACCGGCTGTATAGAATGTATACATATTGTACCTATAGTACACACACGCCGGCTGTATAGAATGTGTACATGTTGTACATATAGTACACACACGCCGGCTGTATAGAATGTATACATATTGTACCTATAGTACACACACGCCGGCTGTAGTGATTACTCTAGGTCCAACATGGGGCAGGGCGTCGGACCTTAAAAAAGGCACTAGCGTGTGGCCGAAAAGGAGGTGCAGCCACGAGAAAAGGGGAGTGTCCTTAATATGCGGCCCCTTTTCACCTGTCTTAGGGGCGTGCACACGTCATCTATTCACCGCCGATGAGCGCTCACTGCATATTTTCTGCATACATACAGCAGTGATCAAGTATATGCACTTCAGGTATGGACCAGCTGCTACTACTTTAAGCTGCGATCTACCATTGCACCCTCCCTACCCCCAGCACTGCCTGCCCCTAACCTCCTTCTTGCCTCCCAGTACTGCCCCAGCTGCTATCTACCCTTGCTCCCTCCCTACCCCAAATTCTCCCTGCCTTTACCCTCAACTGCTGCTTGCCCTTAACCCCCTCTACCCCAACTGCTTCCTGCCCTCACCCTCCATAATATGTGATGGGACCCAGAATCAGTGGAGTAGGACCCACATTATTTAAAGTGAGAGTTCCCTGAGACCCACAAATGTTTTAGCTCAGCGTGATCACTGATATATTACACACACACGCCGGCTGTATACAGTGTATATATAGTACACACACACGCCGGCTGTATACAGTGTATATATAGTACACACACACGCCAGCTGTATACAGTGTATATATAGTACACACACACGCCGGCTGTATACAGTGTATATATAGTACACACACACGCCGGCTGTATACAGTGTATATATAGTACACACACACGCCGGCTGTATACAGTGTATATATAGTACACACACACACCAGCTGTATACAGTGTATATATAGTACACACACACACCAGCTGTATACAGTGTATATATAGTACACACACACACCAGCTGTATACAGTGTATATATAGTACACACACACACACCAGCTGTATACAGTGTATATATAGTACACACACACACACACCAGCTGTATACAGTGTATATATAGTACACACACACACACACCAGCTGTATACAGTGTATATATAGTACACACACACACCGGCTGTATACAGTGTATATATAGTACACACACACACCGGCTGCATACAGTGTATATATAGTACACACACACACACCGGCTGCATACAGTGTATATATAGTACACACACACACACCGGCTGCATACAGTGTATATATAGTACACACACACACACCGGCTGCATACAGTGTATATATAGTACACACACACACACCGGCTGCATACAGTGTATATATAGTACACACACACACCGGCTGCATACAGTGTATATATAGTACACACACACACACACCGGCTGCATACAGTGTATATATAGTACACACACACACACCGGCTGCATACAGTGTATATATAGTACACACACACACACACACCGGCTGCATACAGTGTATATATAGTACACACACACACACACCGGCTGCATACCGTGTATACAGTCAGGTGCATAAATATTGGGACATTGACAGAATTTTAAAATGTTGGCCTCTATTCTCCACCACAATGGCTTTGATATGAAACAAACAAAATGTGCTTTAACTGCAGACTTTCAGATTTAATTTGAGGGTAATTACATCCAAATCAGGTGAACGGTGTAGGAATTACAACGGTTTCTATATGTGCCTCCCACTTGTTAAGGGGCCAAAAGTAATGGGACTATCAACTCAAAAGCTGTTTCATGGACAGGTGTGGGCTATTCCCTCGTTATTTCATTATCAATTAAGCAGGTAAAAGGTCTGGAGTTGATTCACATTAGGTGTGGCCAAATCAACTGTTTGGAACAGTCTTAAAAAGAAAGAACGCACCGGAGAGCTCAGCAACACCAAAAAACCCGGAAGACCACGGAAAACAACTGTGGTGGATGACAGAAGAATTATTTCCCTGGTGAAGAAAAACCCCTTCACAACAGTTGGCCAAATCAAGAACACTCTCCAGGAGGTAGGTGAATATGTGTCAAAGTCAACAATCAAGAGAAGACTTCACAAGAGTGAATATAGAGGGTTCACCACAAGATGTAAACCATTGGTGAGCCACAAAAACAGGAAGACCAGATTAGAGTTTGCCAAACAACATCTAAAAAAGCCATTACAGTTCTGGAACAACAGCCTATGGACAGATGAGACAAAGATCAAGAGTGATGGGAAGAGTATGGAGAAGGAAAGGAATTGCTCATGATCCAAAGCATACCACCTCATCAGTGAAGCATGGTGGTGGTAGTGTCATGGCGTGGGCATGTATGGCTGCCAATGGAACTGGTTCCCTTGTATTTATTGATGATGTGACTGCTGACAAAAGCAGCACAATGAATTCTGAAGTGTTTCGGGCAATATTATATGCTCATATTCAGTCAAATGCTTCAGAACTCATTGGACGGCACTTCACAGTGCAGATGGACAATGACCCGAAGCATACTGCAAAAGCAACCAAAGAGTTTTTTAAGGCTAAAAAGTGGAATGTTATGCAATGGCCAAGTCAGTCCCCTGACCTGAATCCGATTGAGCATGCATTTCACTTGATGAAGACAAAACTGAAGGGAAAATGCCCCAAGAACAAGCAGGAACTGAAGACATTTGCAGTAGAGGCCTGGCAGAGCATCACCAGGGATGAAACCCAGTGTCTGGTGATGTCTATGCGTTCCAGACTTCAGGCTGTAATTGCCTGCAAAGGATTTGCAACAAAGTACTAAAAAGGAAAAGTTAGATTTAGGATTGTTTAGTTTGTCCCATTACTTTTGGCCCCTTAAAAAGTGGGAGGCGCATATAGAAACCGTTGTAATTCCTACACCGTTCACCTGATTTGGATGTAATTACCCTCAAATTAAATCTGAAAGTCTACAGGTAAAGCACATCTTGTTTGTTTCATTTCAGAGCCATTGTGGTGGTGAATAGAGGCCAAAATATGAAAATTCTGTCAATGTCCCAATATTTATGCACCTGACTGTATATAGTACACACACACACCGGCCGCATACAGTGTATATATAGTACACACACAAGGCCGCATACAGTGTATATATAGTACAGACACACTGGCCGCATACAGTGTATATATAATACACACGCCGGCCGCATACAGTGTATATATAGTACACACACACCGGCCGCATACAATGTATATATAATACACGCGCCGGCTGCATACAATGTATATATAGTACACGCGCCGGCTGCATACAATGTATATATAGTGCACGCCGGCTGCATACAATGTATATATAGTGCACGCCGGCTGCATACAATGTATATATAGTGCACGCCGGCTGCATACAATGTATATATAGGGCACGCCGGCTGCATACAATGTATATATAGGGCACGCCGGCTGCATACAATGTATATATAGGGCACGCCGGCTGCATACAATGTATATATAGGGCACGCCGGCTGCATACAATATATATATATATATATATATATATAGTACACACATCGGCTGCATACAATATATATATATATATATATATATATATATAGTACGCACATCGGCTGCATACAATGTATATATAGAGCAAACCGGCTGTATACAATGTATATATAGTACACACATCGGCTGCATACAATGTATATATAGTGCACACCGGCTGCATACAATGTATACATAGGGCACACCGGCTGCATACAATGTATACATAGGGCACACCGGCTGCATACAATGTATACATAGGGCACACCGGCTGCATACAATGTATACATAGGGCACACCGGCTGCATACAATGTATACATAGGGCACACCGGCTGCATACAATGTATACATAGGGCACACCGGCTGCATACAATGTATACATAGGGCACACCGGCTGCATACAATGTATACATAGGGCACACCGGCTGCATACAATGTATACATAGGGCACACCGGCTGCATACAATGTATACATAGGGCACACCGGCTGCATACAATGTATACATAGGGCACACCGGCTGCATACAATGTATACATAGGGCACACCGGCTGCATACAATGTATACATAGGGCACACCGGCTGCATACAATGTATACATAGGGCACACCGGCTGCATACAATGTATACATAGGGCACACCGGCTGCATACAATGTATACATAGGGCACACCGGCTGCATACAATGTATACATAGGGCACACCGGCTGCATACAATGTATACATAGGGCACACCGGCTGCATACAATGTATACATAGGGCACACCGGCTGCATACAATGTATACATAGGGCACACCGGCTGCATACAATGTATACATAGGGCACACCGGCTGCATACAATGTATACATAGGGCACACCGGCTGCATACAATGTATACATAGGGCACACCGGCTGCATACAATGTATACATAGGGCACACCGGCTGTATACAATGTATATATACTGCACACCGGCTGTATACAATGTATATATAGGGCACACCGGCTGTATATATAGGGCACACCGGCTGTATACAATATATATATAGTACACACATCGGCTGCATACAATGTATATATAGTGCACACATCGGCTGCATACCATGTATATATATAGTGCACACCGGCTGCATACAATGTATATATAGAGCACACCGGCTGCATACAATGTATATATAGAGCAAACCGGCTGTATACAATGTATATATAGTACACACATCGGCTGCATACAATGTATATATAGTGCACACCGGCTGCATACAATGTATATATAGGGCACACCGGCTGCATACAATGTATATATAGGGCACACCGGCTGCATACAATGTATATATAGGGCACACCGGCTGCATACAATGTATATATAGGGCACACCGGCTGCATACAATGTATATATAGGGCACACCGGCTGCATACAATGTATATATAGGGCACACCGGCTGCATACAATGTATATATACTGCACACCGGCTGTATACAATGTATATATAGGGCACACCGGCTGTATATATAGGGCACACCGGCTGTATACAATATATATATATAGTACACACATCGGCTGCATACAATGTATATATAGGGCACACCGGCTGTAGACAATGTATATATAGTACACACATCGGCTGCATACAATGTATATATAGTGCACACCGGCTGTATACAATGTATATATAGTACACACATCGGCTGCATACAATGTATATATAGGACACACCGGCTGCATACAATATATATATATAGTACACACCGGCTGCATACAATATATATATATAGTACACACATCGGCTGCATACAATGTGTATATATAGGGCACACCGGCTGCATACAATGTATATATAGGCACACCGGCTGTATACAATGTGTATATATAGGGCACACCAGCTGTATACAATGTGTATATAGGGCACACCGGATGCATACAATGTATATATAGGGCACACCGGCTGCATACCATGTATATATAGTACACACATCGGCTGCATACCATGTATATATAGTGCACACCGGCTGCATACAATGTATATATAGGGCACACCGGCTGTATGCAATGTGTATATATAGGGCACACCGGCTGCATACAATGTATATATAGGGCACACCGGCTGCATACAATGTATATATAGGGCACACCGGCTGCATACCATGTATATATAGGGCACACCGGCTGCATACCATGTATATATAGTACACACACCGGCTGCATACCATGTATATATAGTACACACATCGGCTGCATACCATGTATATATATATAGTGCACACCGGCTGCATACAATGTATATATAGAGCACACCGGCTGCATACAATGTATATATAGAGCAAACCGGCTGTATACAATGTATATATAGTACACACATCGGCTGCATACAATGTATATATAGTGCACACCGGCTGCATACAATGTATATATAGTGCACACCGGCTGCATACAATGTATATATAGGGCACACCGGCTGCATACAATGTATATATAGGGCACACCGGCTGCATACAATGTATATATAGGGCACACCGGCTGCATACAATGTATATATAGGGCACACCGGCTGTATACAATGTATATATACTGCACACCGGCTGTATACAATGTATATATAGGGCACACCGGCTGTATATATAGGGCACACCGGCTGTATACAATATATATATATAGTACACACATCGGCTGCATACAATGTATATATAGGGCACACCGGCTGTAGACAATGTATATATAGTACACACATCGGCTGCATACAATGTATATATAGTGCACACCGGCTGTATACAATGTATATATAGTACACACATCGGCTGCATACCATGTATATATAGTGCACACCGGCTGCATACAATGTATATATAGGACACACCGGCTGCATACAATATATATATATAGTACACACATCGGCTGCATACAATGTGTATATATAGGGCACACCGGCTGCATACAATGTATATATAGGGCACACCGGCTGTATACAATGTGTATATATAGGGCACACCGGCTGTATACAATGTGTATATAGGGCACACCGGCTGCATACAATGTATATATAGGGCACACCGGCTGCATACAATGTATATATAGGGCACACCGGCTGCATACCATGTATATATAGTACACACATCGGCTGCATACCATGTATATATAGTGCACACCGGCTGCATACAATGTATATATAGGGCACACCGGCTGTATGCAATGTGTATATATAGGGCACACCGGCTGTATGCAATGTGTATATATAGGGCACACCGGCTGTATACAATGTATATATAGTACACACATCGGCTGCATACCATGTATATATAGTGCACACCGGCTGCATACAATGTATATATAGGACACACCGGCTGCATACAATATATATATATAGTACACACATCGGCTGCATACAATGTGTATATATAGGGCACACCGGCTGCATACAATGTATATATAGGGCACACCGGCTGCATACAATGTATATATAGGGCACACCGGCTGTATACAATGTGTATATATAGGGCACACCGGCTGTATACAATGTGTATATAGGGCACACCGGCTGCATACAATGTATATATAGGGCACACCGGCTGCATACAATGTATATATAGGGCACACCGGCTGCATACCATGTATATATAGTACACACATCGGCTGCATACCATGTATATATATATAGTGCACACCGGCTGCATACAATGTATATATAGAGCACACCGGCTGCATACAATGTATATATAGAGCAAACCGGCTGTATACAATGTATATATAGTACACACATCGGCTGCATACAATGTATATATAGTGCACACCGGCTGCATACAATGTATATATAGTGCACACCGGCTGCATACAATGTATATATAGGGCACACCGGCTGCATACAATGTATATATAGGGCACACCGGCTGCATACAATGTATATATAGGGCACACCGGCTGCATACAATGTATATATAGGGCACACCGGCTGCATACAATGTATATATAGGGCACACCGGCTGTATACAATGTATATATACTGCACACCGGCTGTATACAATGTATATATAGGGCACACCGGCTGTATATATAGGGCACACCGGCTGTATACAATATATATATATAGTACACACATCGGCTGCATACAATGTATATATAGGGCACACCGGCTGTAGACAATGTATATATAGTACACACATCGGCTGCATACAATGTATATATAGTGCACACCGGCTGTATACAATGTATATATAGTACACACATCGGCTGCATACCATGTATATATAGTGCACACCGGCTGCATACAATGTATATATAGGACACACCGGCTGCATACAATATATATATATAGTACACACATCGGCTGCATACAATGTGTATATATAGGGCACACCGGCTGCATACAATGTATATATAGGGCACACCGGCTGTATACAATGTGTATATATAGGGCACACCGGCTGTATACAATGTGTATATATAGGGCACACCGGCTGTATACAATGTGTATATAGGGCACACCGGCTGCATACAATGTATATATAGGGCACACCGGCTGCATACAATGTATATATAGGGCACACCGGCTGCATACCATGTATATATAGTACACACATCGGCTGCATACCATGTATATATAGTGCACACCGGCTGCATACAATGTATATATAGGGCACACCGGCTGTATGCAATGTGTATATATAGGGCACACCGGCTGTATGCAATGTGTATATATAGGGCACACCGGCTGTATACAATGTATATATAGTACACACATCGGCTGCATACCATGTATATATAGTGCACACCGGCTGCATACAATGTATATATAGGACACACCGGCTGCATACAATATATATATATAGTACACACATCGGCTGCATACAATGTGTATATATAGGGCACACCGGCTGCATACAATGTATATATAGGGCACACCGGCTGTATACAATGTGTATATATAGGGCACACCGGCTGTATACAATGTGTATATAGGGCACACCGGCTGCATACAATGTATATATAGGGCACACCGGCTGCATACAATGTATATATAGGGCACACCGGCTGCATACCATGTATATATAGTGCACACCGGCTGCATACAATGTATATATAGGGCACACCGGCTGTATGCAATGTGTATATATAGGGCACACCGGCTGTATGCAATGTGTATATATAGGGCACACCGGCTGTATGCAATGTGTATATATAGGGCACACCGGCTGTATGCAATGTGTATATATAGGGCACACCGGCTGTATGCAATGTGTATATATAGGGCACACCGGCTGTATACAATGTGTATATAGTACACACCGACTGCAGTATCTCCGAGTCCTCTTCGAGAATTTTAACTTTCGCGGGAAAATTGTCAGCTGCTGGCGGGAAGCGGAGGACAAGTCTATAGCTCTGTGCCTAGAACTTACCACAGGAGAACAGACAAGGGGTCACACAGATGGAGAGGACAGGTCCGCCAGCAGCCGCTGCACTCCGGGGGAACCCACAGCAAGACTCGGGGTGACAGCGGCACTGAGGGACGCGGGGGTAACAGGAAGTGCGTTCCACGGCTCACACAGCATGGTGCGTTCCAAGCCTCGCTTCCGGCAGTCACGCCCAATACGCAAATGAGGGTGACGACACTGCGTGAGAGGCGGGAGCTCCCTGATGTTATATTATATTATTGTTACATTATGTCCCTACGTTCTCCATGTGACTAGTGCGTTGTGCTCCACTGTTACTGCTCTCACTGTGTTAGTCCCGGCTTTCTGACCCTCCCGTGTCAGGTCCCTGTTTTCTGCCTGATGTGCGGATATCAGTTCAGAGTATTTTTATTTGAGGGTATAATCCAGGCCCCTAGCTGCCCAGTGGGCCCCAGGCCAGAAGGTAGGTTGCCCAATGGCTGGGCCTGTTGTGGGAGAACTTTAAGCACCGTGGGTGCGATAGATGGAACGGGCCTGATTCACTACAGAACGCAACTGCGATTGCAATAGCGATTACGGACGCAATTCAAGTATGATAGTATGCTGACCCATTGCGATCGCAAAGTGCCATACGAGGCACTACAAAAGGACGCCCACTTTACCTTACATCCGTAATGTTTAGCAAGACTGTGAAGACATCGGTAACATGGAGTACCATCGCAGCACAAGCCCTGACCTTACTCACAGATTGCTAACTTCAGCGCACGCTATGAGTCCTCAGGCCGCGTACGGCATTGCAGTGAATAATTAATGCACGCCCCTGCAACGGCGTTCAAACGCACTGGCACGCCTGTATTCGGCCGACCACCCTCAAAAGGGCACTACCTGTCAATCACTCTGCGATGGGTCTGTGCGCAACAATCGGCTGCGTTCCTTGCTGAATCAGGCCCTCTGGGCGCAATAAGTTGCGTCTCGTGCTTATCCAAGTTTATCCTGTATTTTCTCTATTCTGTGCTATAACCAATACATAAATGATCATTGTTTGTTCGCCTGTTTACCAAACCGTGGAACAGATTTTGAAGTCAAGAAAAAAAAAAACAACCGGTCCGTCTGATGCTTTTTTTTTTTTTTTTAATCTCGTGTAAGTTTTTCTTTTTTTTTTGAGGTGCGTTTTTATTTCGATATGTTAGCACACCTGTAGTCTTGATTGGAGGGGACTGACAACATCCCTTGATCCTCACGTTTGTTGCGGGAGTTAAGTCCAATAATGGCCTAATATCCCATAATATCTGGGAGAATCCTGAATTTTGGGAGTTCTCCTGGGCAGCCCTGTTACATCAGCTTAGCTTAGGGATGAGCTTGACTATGCATTTCCTAGCAAATGGCATCCACATGGCCACGTCCCCTGATGTCCTGATGATGATAGCCACGATATCACGCCCCCAGCACTTGCCACTTTGAATCTCACCCCTCTGGGATCTTCTTAAGGAGAGGTCCATAAAGTAGGAATATGTCCCCACTCACAGTGGTGTGTGTGGTAATTCCAAAGAACTGGGGCAGCTTGGACCCTCAGACGCCAGCACTAGATACACCCCTGGGCATACTCGCCTACTCCTCTGGAATGTCCGGGAGGTTCCTGAATCTCAAGTGGCTCTCCCGAACGAACTGAAGTGAGGTGGGGTGTCCATCGATGACACACAAACCATCTATGATGAACCATCGATGGCCACCGCTGCTGAGAGATGCCGGACTGCGGGCCAATCAGAAATGGGGGCAGGGCTTTGTGGCTGCCGGGAGGTGGGGCTAATCTCCCAGGGGAAAAAAAACATTGACTCCCAGTCATCCATCGATGGCAGAGAACCATTGGTTCTCTGCCATCGATGTCTAAACTTGTTGACATTGGCCAGCCACCATCGATGTTTTTAAAACTCCAATGGACGATGGCCATCCCTACCCTGGGGTATCATGTGGAGAAGCCCTAACGCAACATGGGTAATTGCTTGGGACTACCAAGGTAGAGATGGCCATAGGTGGGTTAACCATTCATGGAGTCATCGGTAATTATCATTGATAGCATTGAACCATCAATGTTGAATCTTCAATGGTTTGCATCTGTTGATGGGCACCGCTGCTGTGGGGCACGGTGGGCCTATCTGCATCAGGGTGGGGCTAAGTTCTGTGCCCCCGTTCCCAATGGGTAAAAAAAGTGGTTTCCCAGTCTGCCATCGATGGTGGAGAACCAAAGAGTCTCTAACATAGGTGGCAAAACCATTGATGGTCAATGGTTATTATCACTATACCAAGTAATCATTTGTGGGTAAAAAAAACACATTAGCGGGGTGTGGAAGCATCGCTAGGTCACTCGCAAAAGACCGTAAAAAAAGCAAAATACTTTTGCTGTCAAGTAATCCTGCTTAAAGGATCAAAATAGAAGCAAAATGAGTTGTTCTCTACATCAAATAGTAATCATAAGGAATAAAGGTTTAAGGAGCTTATTCAGACCCGGTCGTTAGCTCTAAGAGCTCACAACCGGGTCGATGTTGCTCCAGTGCGCATGCGCACGACAGAGCTGGTTCCGTCGTGCGCATGCGCGAGACCCGGATAACGACGGGTGATCCGTCGTTAGGGGTCTCGTAGCAGACGGGGCGAGCTGTCGATGTTGAGTGACAACTCGCTTCGTTTGCTGGGCAGGCCGGGGGCGTGCCTGGCCAAACGGAGGCGTTCCTCTCTAAACGCTTGCCGTTTGGGGGCGGCCCCACTGACATCATCAGTGATGTCAGTGGGGAGCTTCCTGCTCAAACAGAGCAGGAAGCTCCCTGGGGCTTAAGGTTGACCATCGCGACCATCACCCTAGCGGTCGTTAGAGCTGTGGGTGTTAACCCACAGCCTAACGACCGACATGGAGGCGGCCGTTCAGGATGCAAGCGGCCGCCCTGTTTCAGAACGACCGCTTGCATCCTACGACCGGCTCTGAATGAGACCCTAAGTGTTTTACTCAGTTATCACAAATGTTAATTAAAACTACTCTCCACTCCACTGATGTGAGCAAATATTGTAATACTCTGACTACAGCTTGGCCTTGACAAGAGCGACAGGCAGTGATGTAGAAGTGCCTAAGCTGGAGCCAGGGCCGGGTCTAGGGGTGTTCGACCTGAGCGGTCGCACAGGGGCGCCAACCATAGAAGGCGCACCCTTCCCCAACATCCCGACTTCAGCGGGACATTACTGTCCCGCTGTTCCACCCGTGGGCCGAAGTGGCCCGCGGGTGGTTAAATCGGAAGTATGGGGACCCCCACTGCTGCATCTGGGGAGAACTGTAGTGCTCTACCAATATTCAAACTGTCAGTTCTGCAGGTCCTAGATGCAGCATGGGAGCATGAACACGCCATGTCATGTCCATCAATGATGTCCCTAGTTCCTGCTGAATTGATACACTGCCTTCATGCCAATGTTGGATAGGCCCACAAAATGGCTGCCTCCATTGGGAATGCACAAATGTTCCGTCTGCATAGAAAAATAAACTAAAGAAAAAAAAATTAAAAAAGGGTGCAATTATTATTACTCTTTTTTAATCAGTTATACATGAATAAAATAAATATAGTATATAATATAGTGGGAAAAGCTCCACAAAAAAAATCTGCCATTTTCAGAATAGCAACGTTAGGTCAGATCCTATCGCTTTTGCCACAAATAAGTTTTTGAAAAGCTAACCAGTAATATGTGCTTTGTAAATATACACGAAATGTCTTATTTGCTGTCAGTTTGCATTGAATTCCTGGCAATTCCTCTTTTCGTCTGCTGATTGAAATCACAAGGGCTGACTCAGACCCTGTGACATTTTGGAGCAAAGCTCACCGAACATTTCTATCTGTGCCAGGCTGGGTCAGTCAACTGGATTGATTTAAAAAAAAAAAAAAAATGAATAAAAATTGTATATAATTATAATATTTTTTACAATGAAGCATTGTGTAACCATTCATCCAAGTAGACTCTGGTGCCGTGCAGTATTTACCATAAAACAGACTAGCGCTGCATTTTGGGCCTGATCCTGAATTGGACGCAAGTCCAAAAGCGGACGCCGCTCGCGTCTATCAGCAGACTGTACCACGCACGTGCACTTTCACGCTGGATATGAAAGGGAGGGCGGTTCACTCTGCATGTAGCGGATTGCTCTGTCCTTGGCCATTTCTGGTGGCAAGCAGGCGGTTTAACTTGCGGACGCACGAAACTGATGCATCTCATGGGAGTGTTGTTTACGAGTAGCCTGACTTCCGTCCTTGTTTGAGGCGTGCGTACAGAGGTAGGACAAATGGTACGCATAGTTCCATGGGCACACCCGGAATAAGGTTAATTGAAACACTGACAAATTTGTGCACCCTCATCTTTCCAGGCCCCTCCTAGTATGCATCACCCACGCCCCCCAACTAGACTTAGCGCTGCCCACAAACAGTTATGCTATCCCCAAACGCTGGATGGAAACGCAGCCTGCAAATGTATTTATCCTTCTTTTCCTGTCCCCTGAATAAAATATAAAAGCATCCCCAATCAGTGCGCAAATCTAAGTGGGAACAATTCCTGAAGAATGTGCAATCAACACTCAGGTACGCTGGCTTGGGGCCGCATTCAGACCTGCCCGCGACTCAGAATTAGAATCTCTGTCTTATTGCTGCGCCAGCTTCGGAAACGAGGTCACCTGGCACGTTTTATCATTATGAATAGACCTGATATTTCTGGAAGAGCTAGCAAAGGTTTGTTTGTTTCATCTATGTAATGTAATTTTGTATAACCGTCCATCATGTATACCTGCAAATATTGTCTAACTCTAACTCATGCCATTGTTATACCCCGTGGGCATGTTATGCCATAACATATCATTACCACAGCTCGGTAGAATTGACATTATGAAGTGTTCACAAAAACAGGGAATAAACATTCTCAAGTTTTCATACAACATAAAAGAATAAGTGGTCTGTTGTGGGATGAAGCAGGTCTTTGTGCTCCTGCCTCGTGCTAATTTAGGACATTTAGGGGTCTCTGTGACCTTATTTCAGCAGGATTCTCACCATAGAACACCTAGGCAGCCATTTTGTGACCTGAATAAATATTCACCTATCAATCCACTCCCATCTAGTGACATCAGTATGAGGCACCTTTTCATGTCGCTGGTAAAATGATAGGATAAGTATTAGCTCAGTACCCCAACATTATAAAAATAGGGATACGGGAGGCAAGGCCAGGTCATAATGGATGTGCTTAGCAATTCGGCAGTGCCAGATCAACCTGAACCTCCCTCGCTGCTGCAAAAGAGTAAACAGGTCTACAGAGACTGTCCTGGTGAAGTGGTAAGTCAGCCGTTACCATTGCGGTCCAGTAAAGCAGGCGATATTTTCTTGATATATAACAGTAATAACTGACTTTATATCGCTGCTGCAAAATAAAATTTAAAAAAATCCTGACAGTCCTAGAGTAGCCCCACAATAAAAACTGACACCCTCATAAGTTGCATCGTGGGTCCGAAACAGATGGTGGAGCAATATTTAGAGTGGACCCTACTACACTATACTTTGCAATAGCCTTGACTTTGGCGGTACAGTAGTGATTTTTACCACCCAACTCGCAGGAGGTCGGAGGCATACCTGTAGTGAATGGTTGCCTAAAATACCCCCTCTGATTTAGCCTCTGAAGGTCCGCCACCAGCTCACTCCTCTCCAATCTTCTTCCCGAAGAGACGTTGTTGTATTTAAGCATATAGGCCGTTTTCAATTTGAGGCAAAAAGTCCGTATACGCGAAAAAATATCGCTGATTACGTCTTTTTGCCAGGCGGAAAAGTATCGCCGTATTCAATTTCAAAGACTTGTCGCCTAGGCGGAAAGTCAATGAAATGTAATAGGCGAAAAAATTTCGCCTATGAATTGCAGGCGGGAAAAAAGTGCAGAATTGGGGTTTTGGGGTGCAAGGTTGCAGGAACCCCCGTGCAGGCTTAAGTCAGTCCCCCAAAGGTAAACTGTGTAAAAAAATTATTAAAAAACACTTTAGAAGACCCCCAAAAAAGTACTTTCATTTTTGGGCAAAAATGTTCAAAGTTAGGAGACAAAGGGCCTGATTCAGACCCACTCGCAAGCGGCTGACCGCTCGCAAGTGGGTCGATGTTGTGCACTGCACATGCGCACGACGGCGGGAGCTCCGTCGTGCGCATGCGCCAGACGCGACGTGCGAAGGACTTTCCTTCGCTCGTTGTGTCTGATCAAAGGGGGCGTGCTGTCGATGTTGATTGACAGCACGCCGCCTTTGGTGGGCGTGCCTCCCTGACGGAGGCCACCGTCAGGAGCCGGCCCACTGACATCACTAGTGATGTCAGTGGGAGTGATTTTGGCTCTGATAGAGCCAAAATCACTCCGGGCCTTGCGGTTGAAAAACTCAACCGCAGGCTCCGGCTCGCAGTGGCGATGGTCAAGACCATCGCGGCCATCAAACTGCACGCTCGTATAGGCTGTGGGTGGTGACCCACAGCTATACGTGCGTCCAGGAGGACGCTCCATAATTATGGAGGGCGGCCCTCATTCAGAGCGTGCGCTCTGCTCAGAGCGTACGGCTCTGAATGAGGGCCAAAGTTTAAAAACTAGCAAAATAGACTCGGGGGTCCCCCAAGTATGCCCCATGTGTTTTTTACTTTGCCAGTGCTTGCGGCAGGTGGATTTTTCACGATTTTTTAAACTTTACTTTAGCAACTTTAAAATATACTACCCCCCCCCCATTTTCAGGTACCCAAAATGTCCTGGGACTAGTTATTTTCACCAGAATTAACTCCTAAATGCTATTCTTCACCCCTTATGCAAATACGCAAAACAGCACCCATTGAGACCATTTAAATGCTCCACATACCTTCAGCAGCCCAATCCTGCGGTATCCATAGTGATCCCCCATGTCAGTGCATCTTTTGGGGGGTGTCAGGCTGATTACCCCATTTTAGAGAGGACTTTCCGCCTGTTCCAGTATCGCCGGGTGCTGTTTTCTCGTACTTTCAAACTGAATATGGGGAATCTCGGGGACACACGTGAAAAGTTTCGGCACCCAATGCACGCGATATAGGTGAAAAGTCTGGCAGGCGAAAAAGTATCGCGGGTGCGAATCTAATTGAATATGGGCCATAGTCGGTGTAATTCTTATTTTTTATCATCGGCAAAATTGTCTGTAAAGTAAAATAAGCAAAACACAATACATTATAATAGAGATGTTTTTTTTTTTTGTTCTTTGCATGAAACCTCTGATTTCCTTTGTAAACCACTAAGTCCTGTCTCTGTTATGGTACATGTCACACACGCGTGTTTTTCGGGTACAGGATAAGATCACATAGAAGAGAGGAACATTTCTTACGTCGTGTGCACAATGCCTTTTTGCCACAAAACTTGTACGATAAGGTATTTAGGGCCTGGTTAAGCGGTGGACAGTATAGCTCAGTCTCTGCGTCTTTGTGTGCTAAACTATGGGGAAGCTGCAGGAGACGTTTGTAGTGGAAAGACGCCCACTGCTGGATTTTGAGATCTGCAGCTGTGCCAAAAGTTGCAGCATCGGATCATCTGCGTGACCATCGGATCACTGCATGACCCTCGGTCATCTGTGTGACCCTCGGATCATTTGTGTGACCCTCGGATCATTTGTGTGACCCTCCGATCATCTGCGTGACCATCGGTCATCTGCGTGACCCTCGGATCATCTGTGTGACCATCGGGTTACTCAGGATGGGCGGTGTTTTCACGATGCAGGGGCCAGTGAAGTACCAGTAGACGCAGACACTGGCCTCGGCACTCCTATAAGACGGGCTGACATGCTACAGTTTTGTAAACCGCTCTCCTTCTCCGTCCCCTCCCTGTCCCCACACAGCTGATGTCTGCCGCCGCACTGCGTCTGACAAGGCAGGACCTGATCTACAAATGTGCAGTACGGGTCCTGCGTATGTGCAGTTCAACAAGCTTTGGAGATGTACAGTATGTAAGCCATTGGGTTTGTGTACATCTCAGAATTAGGGCCCTTAGTGCAGTGTTCTGCCATCGTGGCAAAATGGCGGCCACAACATCATTTGTCATAATGCTGAAGTTGTGTGGCCACGTGTTACAGGGCAAGGGACAATTACTTTCTGGTACAGTCTCTTTTGTAGTCCTCTGTAGATAGATACGAGATAGATAGATAGATGGATAGATATGAGAGAGATGGATAGATATGAGATGGATAGATATGAGATGGATAGATAGATATGAGATGTATAGATAGATATGAGATGGATAGATAGATATTAGATAGATATGAGATAGTTAAATATGAGATAAATAAATATGACATAGATCTTAAGGTGCATATCCATTACACGAGAGTGGAACGACTGTACGTTCTCCATTCTGTGCAGTGGACAATGGGCCTGATTCAGACACGCTCGCGAGCACGCGCAAGCAGGTCGATGGTGACCCAGTGCGCATGCGCACGACGGAGCCGGCTCCGTCGTGCGCATGCGCGAGACCCAGATAGCGACGGGCAAACCGTCGCTCCGGGTCTCGTAACAAAGGGGGCGTGCTGTCGATGTTGAGTGACAGCACGCCCCCTTTGGTGGGCGGGCTGGGGCCGTGGCTGCCCAGACGGAGGAGATCCCATGGGAACGCCTACCGTCTGGGGCCGGCCCGGAGAGCTTTCGGCTCTGTCAGAGCCAAAAGCTCTCTGGGACTTGCGGCAACAAGACCCTACCACAAGGGTCTCGTCGCAAGCCCGATGGTCGCGATGGTCTTGACCATCGTGACCATCTTCCTGGCCACTCGCTATAGCTGTGAGTGGTCACCCACAGCTAGGCGAGCAGCCAGGAGGCCGCTCTAAAAAACAAGAAGGCCGGCCCTGATTCAGAGCGAGCGCTCTGTCAGAGTGTCCGGCTCTGAATCAGGGCCAATGTGCCCACACTGAACGATATGTAATTCGGTGTAGGTACCCTCCCCCATTCCCGAACATGCACAACCTGTCGTTATCGGCAGATTGGCCCTACATGTTCAGGCTATGATTTAGATAGATACAATAGATAGCTATGAGATAGATACAATAGATAGCTATGAGATAGATACAATAGATAGATAGGATATATAGATAGATATGAGATATAGATACATATGATATATAGATAGATATGAGATAGATAGATAGATAGATAGATATTAGAAATAGATAGATATGATAGAGCTCTATTGATCATTAATGGTTCAACAGCTGCAGTTATCTGAAGTCCATTAATAATTGATCCCTCCAGGGCTCCTATTGGAGGATCTGCAAACCCCCGCTCATGATTGAAGGATTTCTCCCTCTTGCCGACAGCCTAACACCGGCGGAAAAGGATCCCAGTGACATGTGCAGCGCTTGCCGTCATTACTTAGCCTAGCCTAGCTTTTCGACGCTTGATAAAGTGAGTTAATTCATTGTCTCCACAGAGGTTTATACGGGAGGTAGGTTAAGGTCGTGCATTAGCCCTTTAATAACTTGGAAAAAGCGGTGATAGAGCCTTATATTGGCGTTTACATCTGTCAAATGACTGATCATCGCTTGATAACTGAAGAGCCCATAATGAGTTACCGGCTTTTTGGACCGGCCGAGCGGCTTTTCCTTCAAAGTGTGTGTCCTATGCAGACGAGCAAAACTACTGGAAGCAATAAAGCTGTATTGCTTATGTACGCAGACCATTGTGATGTGTAACATTTGTACAACTGTGTGTAACTGAGTCTGAATCTGTGCATAACGGGCCCCGATGCCAGCGGCCGTGGCTCTCCTCACGCCAACTTCCGGTGTGCTTAATCTGCCACTTTGTACGTGAAAAGATTCCTGTAAGTTAAAAGTCGCTGCCCAGCGTCTCTAGTACACTGCGCTGATTCTGTGATGAGTGTAATAGCGGAATTTTATGGAATTTAATGAAATATACGATATGCAACTCCTCTCAGAGGGTCTAAGGCCCTGATTCAGAGCCGGATGCTCTGACAGGCGTATGAGGACACATCGGTATAAGTCCTAGGCGTATGAGGACACAGCGGTATAAGTCCTAGGCGTATGAGGACACATCGGTATGTCCTAGGCGTGTGAGGACACATCGGTATAAGTCCTAGGCGTGTGAGGACACACTGGTATAAGTCCTAGGCGTATGAGGACACAGCGGTATAAGTCCCAGGCGTGTGAGGACACATCTGTGTAAGTCCCAGGCGCGTGAGGACATATCTGTATAAGTCCTAGGCGTATGAGGACACATCGGTATAAGTCCTAGGCGTATGAGGACACATCGGTATAAGTCCTAGGCGCGTGAGGACACATCTCTGTAAGTCCTAGGCGCGTGAGGACACATCGGTATAAGTCCTTGGCGTGTGAGGACACATCGGTATAAGTCCTGGGCGTGTGAGGACACATCGTATAAGTCCTGGGCGTGTGAGGACACATCGTATAAGTCCTAGGCGTGTGAGGACACATCGTATAAGTCCTAGGCGCGTGAGGACACATCTGTATAAGTCCTAGGCGCGTGAGGACACAGTGGTATAAGTGAGGACACACTGGTATAGGTTCTAGGCGTATGAGGACACACCGGTATAGGTCCTAGGCGTGTGAGGACACACCGGTATAGGTTCTAGGCGTATGAGGACACACCGGTATAAGTCTTAGGCGTGTGAGGACACATCGGTATAAGTCCTAGGCGTGTGAGGACACATCGGTATAAGTCCTAGGCGTGTGAGGACACATCTGTATAAGTCCTGGGCGGGCGCGTGAGGACACATCGTATAAGTCCTAGGCGCGTGAGGACACATCTGTATAAGTCCTAGGCGCGTGAGGACACATCGTATAAGTCCTAGGCGCGTGAGGACACACCGGTATAGGTTCTAGGCGCGTGAGGACACCGGCATAAGTCCTAGGCGTGTGAGGACACACCGGCATAAGTCCTAGGCGTGTGAGGACACACCGGCATAAGTCCTAGGCGTGTGAGGACACACCGGTATAAGTCCTAGGCGTGTGAGGACACATCGGTATAAGTCCTAGGCGTGTGAGGACACATCGGTATAAGTCCTAGGCGTGTGAGGACACATCTGTATAAGTCCTAGGCGTGTGAGGACACATCGGTATAAGTCCTAGGCGTGTGAGGACACATCTGTATAAGTCCTGGGCGGGCGCGTGAGGACACATCGTATAAGTCCTAGGCGTGTGAGGACACATCGGTATAAGTCCTAGGCGTGTGAGGACACATCGGTATAAGTCCTAGGCGTGTGAGGACACATCTGTATAAGTCCTGGGCGGGCGCGTGAGGACACATCGTATAAGTCCTAGGCGCGTGAGGACACATCTGTATAAGTCCTAGGCGTGTGAGGACACATCGGTATAAGTCCTAAGCGTGTGAGGACACATCGGTATAAGTCCTAGGCGTGTGAGGACACATCTGTATAAGTCCTGGGCGGGCGCGTGAGGACACACCGGTATAAGTCCTAGGCGTGTGAGGACACATCGGTATAAGTCCTAGGCGTGTGAGGACACATCGGTATAAGTCCTAGGCGTGTGAGGACACATCTGTATAAGTCCTAGGCGTGTGAGGACACATCGGTATAAGTCCTAGGCGTGTGAGGACACATCTGTATAAGTCCTGGGCGGGCGCGTGAGGACACATCGTATAAGTCCTAGGCGCGTGAGGACACATCTGTATAAGTCCTAGGCGCGTGAGGACACATCGTATAAGTCCTAGGCGCGTGAGGACACATCGTATAAGTCCTAGGCGCGTGAGGACACATCGTATAAGTCCTAGGCGCGTGAGGACACACCGGGATAGGTTCTAGGCGCGTGAGGACACACCGGCATAAGTCCCAGGCGTGTGAGGACACACCGGCATAAGTCCCAGGCGTGTGAGGACACACCGACATAAGTCCCAGGCGTGTGAGGACACACCGGTATAAGTCCCAGGCGTGTGAGGACACATCGGTATAAGTCCCAGGCGTGTGAGGACACATCGGTATAAGTCCCAGGCGTGTGAGGACACATCTGTATAAGTCCCAGGCGTGTGAGGACACATCTGTATAAGTCCTAGGCGTGTGAGGACACAGCGGTATAAGTCCCAGGCGTGTGAAGACATATCGGTATAAGTCCTAGGCGTGTGAAGACACCGGTATAAGTCCTAGGCGTGTGAAGACACCGGTATAAGTCCTAGGCGTGTGAAGACACATCGGTATAAGTCCTAGGCGTGTGAAGACACATCTGTATAAGTCCTAGGCGTATGAAGACACATCTGTATAAGTCCTAGGCGTATGAAGACACATCTGTATAAGTCCCAGGCGTATGAGGACACAGCGGTATAAGTCCCAGGCGTATGAAGACACATCTGTATAAGTCCTAGGCATATGAGGACACATCGGTATAAGTCCTAGGCGTATGAGGACACAGCGGTATAAGTCCCAGGCGTATGAAGACACATCTGTATAAGTCCCAGGCGTATGAAGACACATCTGTATAAGTCCTAGGCATATGAGGACACACTGGTATAGATAGGTCCTAGGAGAGTGAGGACACGTAAGTCAATCTATTACGACCAGCTGTTGTGGAACCATAAGTCCCTGTTATTCTTGCTGCCACCACTCCAAGATTTTTACTTGTAAAATATTGAAGGGAAGAAACCTGTGTCTCTCCAGTGGTTGTGGTACTACAAGTCCCAGCATTTCCTGGCAGCTAGGGACTTGCAAGGCATGTCGGGACTGGAGAGTAGCAGTTTACATAAACCTTAAGTAAATAATATACAGTAGTCTGACAGCCAACCCATATTCTCTTTTTCTAGTGTTGAGCGCTTGTGTTAGTTTGAGTATCTAAGAGGTTAAAGTCCCATGCTGCAGTGCATGATGGGAGGGGTGACTCTGGGTAATGTAGTTCTTCTATGCACAGGAAATGGCAGCAGCCTGGGCTGGGAGATTCTGCCTCTCGTCCTGTGTGGTTGCAAAATTCGCTCTTTCTTTGTTCTTATAGACACAGCAGATAGCACTTTGCTGGCTGAGCTGAGCAGTAAGGTAAGAGAGCAGATCTGGTCTATGCAGTGCATGCTATTGTGTGATCAGTTGTTTTATTGATGTGATAATGTGTTGGGGGGCTCCCTCTATCTCTCACCCCCACCCCCTATACTGTAATGTGCATTATTCTGCATGCTTCTGTCTGTCATCCGTGGATAGATCTGTCATAAAGTATCAAAACTGATCTGAATGTACTGTCTATGGGGCTTCCACTATGCTAATGGCTTAGGATACAGTTTATTTTTTTATTCTGTGCCATCAGTTGCACCATTGTGTCAGTAACTTTTTCAAAATGCTGTCTGTGCTCTGTTCTGTTACTCTGTGACAGTTATCCTGTTCTCCCCCAGTCTGTGTCATTTAACTGTGCAAATAATAGCACAATGTGTAATAATAAAAAGCATAGACTAGGTCGTTTTTATTTATTTTGGGTACTGAGTGATCACCATTATGGTGGGTACTCCCTACCTGCCTTTCCATTCTAAGGAGCCTCTGCTGTGTAGCATAGAGAGGAGACCCCCCTTACTGTAAATCCTGGTACTCAGAGCTGACAATCTATTTCCGCATGGTGAGATGAATGCTTGGCAGCCCTTGTAGAATGTCCTGTATTTTCCTGAGCTGTGGATTTTGCTGTCATTGAGGAGACTGAGCTGTTAGAACATAGTTTTCGGAAAGAATCAGGGAGTTCCCTGCTCAGTCGTTGCATGGGACTTTAATAAAGCAATGACATTTTCCAATCCTCCAACAGAAATGAAAACTTTTTTTTTTTGTGTGTGTTTGTAGTCCTGTATTTATTAATTCAGACACTATTGATTTATTGTGTTATCCTATGCATTCTGTTTTGTGTTTTTAATTAGCGGGGGACATAGAAGCCCCTCTGGCACTGTAAGGTTACTTTTATATCTGTGTTGCACCAGTTCTGTACAGGTTTTCTGACTTTCCCAGCAGACACAATGTGGGAGGTGTAAATAAATCTAGTTTTTGAGCTAGTCAGTACAAGAAAAGCAGCATCTATCACTAAAGGTATAATTTAGGAAACGGATGTATTGTTACATGTCATTTACCATCAATGCAAACGGAAGTTTGTGATGAATAATTTGGCACACTTAAAGTGGAACCAAATGTAGAAAATATATACATTGCTGAAAAAGGTAGACTGTGCTGCAGTGTTTCTCAGACCCAGTACTCAGGAACCCCTAACAGTGCATGTTTTACAGATCTCCCTAAATGGTGCATATGTGTGTTCATTACTGGCAGATATAGGTGGAGCTAATTATTTCAATTGTAATACTGAGGAAATCTGTAAAACGTGCACTGTTAAGGGTTCCTGAGGCCTGGAGTTGGGGAAACACTGCTGTACTGTGTGATTGTCCTTTTAAATGTCTGAAATCTGGAAAAAAAAAATATATTGAGAAGTTATTCAGTGCATGGTGCCATATTTCTGTGCAAGTCTGTTCTTCTATTATGGTGTGGGCTGAAATGCAGCCAACTTTACCCCTTCTACTGAGTGCCAGAGGCATTTCTATACGAGTTGTGTGGGTTTTCCAAAAAATTTAAAATATTATTAGATTTGCAAACAAATGAGATGCCAGTAATTTGGAGTATTATGCTGCCATGTTCAAATTAAATGTTCTGCCTGATATATTTGCCCCTTTAATCACTTTGCATGCCTGCTCTACACCTCCTGTATGAAACAGTTCATACTGTATGTCAGAGGTTCCTAAACTCAGCCATTACAGTCCAGGTTTTAAGGATATCTCTGCTTGAACCCAGATGGTTAAATCAATTTGACTGGTACTAATTAATACCCCTTTCATACTACCAGCAATAACCTGGTTTATTGCACATGAACGCGCTGCAACCCGGGTTACAGTGCAATGTGAAAGGGCCCAGTTGAAAGAACCCAGGTCGAGCAACCTGGCATTTCAGCTCGGGTAATGCGCAGGGTTGAACCCGAGTTCAACCCGGCTCGTGGTGCATTGTGAACGGGTAACCCGGATCCCGTTCACTTCATAGGATGACCTGGCGCTTGGAGATGAGATCATTTCCAAGCGCTGGCTCAGCAGTGATGGCGATGACCTCATCAACCCGGCATTATTGGCGGGTCGGGCCACCAGTCTGAAAGGGGTCGCACCCGGGTTGGACGCGTGTACAAATCCCAGGTGCCACCCGGTATTTGCACTGTGAAAGGGGTTTAAGTCACCTGTGCTCAAGCAGGGAAATCCTGAAAACCTGGCCTGTAATGGCGTAGTTTGGGAACCTCTGCTATATATCCAGATTGCTTAAATATGTGTAAAGATCGGGCAGTAAAAAACAGGTCAGGCCTTGAAGAGCTAATCTATGTAAAAAAATAAATGACCAGAATAAGAGGCACCCCCTCAAATCCTCGTTTCCAATTATCTAACTTGAAAAGGAAAAATATAACTAGTAGAGTATAGAAATGAGGAATACAGAATAGATATTATTGTAATAATAAATGTTCTTCTCTGTCTTTATGAGACCTGTAAATCTATTTTCCCATTCATCCATCCGGCTGCCTCATTGAAATTCTCCGCACATTTTCTTCAGCATGAAGTCAGCAGAAAAAAAAAAAAAAAGTATGAATATTATTTGATTGGGGAAGAAAGGGCGACGTAGGTTACTGAGGCTTAGATAGTGCTGGTTTCTCTCAGAAGCTTTATGAATGAGATCATTATAAATTCATAAGCTCCTTTCCATTCAGGAAAATACAATTTGTCATCCTTGCTCTGTTCTCAATTTCTGTCACTAATTTTCTTTTTGTTTTAAGAAAATATAATATATATATATATACAGGTTGAGTCTCCCATATCCAAAATGCTTGGGACCAGGGGTATTTTGGATAACGGAATATTCCGTATTTTGGAATAATTGCATACCATAATGAAATATCTTGGGAATGGGACCCCAATATACACACACAGAATGCATATATGTGTTATATGCACCTTATACACACAGCCTGCAGGTCATTTTATACTATATTTTCAATAATTTTGTGGCTCAAGCAAAGTTTGTGTACATACATGAAATAAATTTATGTTTAATTTACACCCTATACACACAGCCTTAAGGTAATTTTATACCATATTTTTAATAATTTGTGCCTTAGGCAAAGTTTGTGTACATTGAACCATCAAAAATCAAAGGTTTTATTATCTCAGTCATGCCAAAATTATTCCGTAATTCGGAATATTTGGATATGGGAGACTCAACCTGTGTATGTGTGTGTGTGTATATATATATATATATATATATATATATATATTTATTATTATTATTATTATTATTCTTCAGTAACTCAGTACTCCCATCATCTCCCTACACGTGGCTCAGTCTCCTCCTTTTTATCTTTTTATTTTATTGTTTTCTGTTTTTTGGGGGTTTTTTTTGTTTTTGCTACCAGCAGAGTGGACTTTCCCTCATCTCTTTGGTCCTTCAGACTTGTCCTGACTTGTCAGGCGGGTGACTGCTGATAGATACATGAGAGAGGGAGCTTATCCCCTGAGGGTCCGCTCCAGTGATTCATTGTGACTTGATATGATCTAGAAACATGGCTTATTTTAAGAAACGTTTTAGGGCTTAAGAAAACTGGTGCACCGGTATCTGCGCGCTACAGGGCCTAAGCCTAGCAATCAGTCCGATGTTTGCTCTTATTTTCCAAATCATACTGGAAATACTATATGATATATAGGTTCTGCAGACCCTCCAACATTTCCTAGTAAGAACCCGGTACATGGGGGGGCATGACCACAGATAAAGGGGCGTGGTAATCGGTAAAGGGGCGTGTCCATGGGGGCTGGAGGCATCGGACGCTGGCTAGTTTAGAACATGCAGTAATATACTGCATGTTCTGTATACCGGCGCTGGCGGTCAGAGCAGAGAAGCACGGAGGTCGGCTGTCACTCAGCAGCGCTGCGGGAGTCCTGTGTCCCAGCAGCGCTGCTTAACAAATCTGGTGAGTGTACCAACCCGGTACAAAACGGTACAGCCCCGTTTGCCGGTACAGACCATTAGAAAACGGTACTGTACCGGCTAAAACGGTATAGTTGGAGGGTATGGTTCTGATTGGCTGCTGTGAGTTACACCAGTACCTGTACACCTGTCCTTTACTATGTTCTGTAGGTTGTTGTGGAATTTAGATGTAGATCCTCTCAGTGATTTTTCTATGGTGGCAATTCAATTGTTTTCACTCGCAGCTGTGAATAATTGGCGCCCGACG
Source organism: Taudactylus pleione (assembly GCA_031769625.1). NCBI lineage: Eukaryota > Metazoa > Chordata > Amphibia > Anura > Myobatrachidae > Taudactylus > Taudactylus pleione. The sequence continues at coordinate 2,212,695 of JAUIMM010000348.1, read as the reverse complement.
GAGCAATTCAATTGTTACTCAGGCGCGAATGCTGCGTGTGAACACACTCTGCTGTCACTGAGGTGGTGAGCAAAATTGTGTGAAAAGTCCCGGTTTTGAGCGCCCAAACTGCTGTTTAGGCGTGCTAACCAGCAGGGGCTGGCTGGCAACTTTTAGCCTGGGGGGCAAATGCATGCAGGCGGCCCTGGCAGAGGAGTAGCGTGTAGCCAGGGGGCCCGAAGAACGTGCGTGCTACGGCGCCCCCCCCCCTCAAGTGTTCCAGGGAGGAGGCGGGTCCATATGGGATTAATGTAAAGTAAAAATAAAGACTAGGGGCAGCCCCGTCGCAGTGCCCCCTGTGCCCCAGGAGAGGACCCCCTTATGCAGGCCTCCAGTAGTGATCCCCCCTATGCAGTGCCCCCAGTATTGGTCCCCCCATGTGCAGTGCCTCTTGTGCCCCCAGTAGTAAGCCCCTTATATAGTGCCCCCAGTAGTAATACCCCCTATGCAGTGCCCCTTATATAGTGCCCCCAGTAGCAGTCCACCCCCCATGCAGTGCGCCCAATAGTGGTCCCAGTTGTAGTCTTCCCCTATGCAGTACCCCCAGTATTTCCCTTTTTATAGAGCCCCCAGCAGTGGTCCCACGATGCAGTGACCCCAGTGGAAATCCCCTCCCCCCTATGTAGTGCCCCTAGCAGTAGTCCCCTCCCCCCTTGTAGTGCCCCTAGTAGTTGTCCCCTCCCCTTGTAGTGCCCCTAGTAGTAGTAGTCCCCCCCTTGTAGTGCCCCTAGTAGTAGTAGTCCCCCCCCTTGTAGTGCCCCTAGTAGTAGTAGTCCCCCCCCTTGTAGTGCCCCTAGTAGTAGTAGTCCCCCCCCCTTGTAGTGCCCCTTGTAGTAGTAGTCCCCCTTGTAGTGCCACTAGTAGTAGTCCCCCCCTTGTAGTAGTCCCCCCTTGTAGTACCTCCAGTAGTAGTAGTCCCTCCCTTGTATTGCCCCCAGTAGTAGTAATCCCCCCCTTGCAGTGCCTCCAGTAGTAGTAGTCCCCCCCCCTGTAGTGCCCCCAGTAGTAGTAGTTCCCCCCTTGCAGTGCCTCCAGTAGTAGTAGTCCCCCCCTTGTAGTGCCCCCAGTAGTAGTAGTCCCCCCCTTGTAGTGCCCCCAGTAGCATTCCCCCCCCTTGTAGTGCCCGCCCCTCCCCCAGTAGAGTCACGTAATAACAAAAAAACAAAACACTTACCTGAATCCCTGCTCCCACCGTCGCCATCCGCTCCTCTGTTTGTCCTTCCCGGGCCGCTCTGCATTATGGGAGAGACGTCATGACATCATGACGCCTCTCCCATTGCCCACTGCTGGAGCCGGAAGATGGAGCGGCTCCTACAGTGGGCGCAGCAGCAGCTAATGAGAGTCTGACAGACTCTCATTGGCTGCTGATAAAACACACAGCTGCCGGAGCCGGCGGCTGTGTGTTTGTCACTTGTGTAGCGCTGACCGAACTCCGTCCGGTCAGCGCTACACACGCGGTGCAGCCTGTGTCACAGTAAGTGACACAGACTGCCCGCAGCTCGCATGACGCTGCGGCCCGGGGGGCACATGGCACCCTGCCCCCCGGCCCAGCCCGCCACTGCTAACCAGGACTTTAGAATGGCTGAACCCGGTCTATGTGGGTGAGACGTGCGAAAAGGCATGGGCGCCCAAAACAATTGAATATCGCACCTCGAATTCCCGTCACTTTAGACGGGAGATCGGGCGTGATAAATCAATTGAATTGCCCTCTATAAATCCTAGCAATCCATTTTTTTTCAGCTTTTTATCCTTTAGAATTCAGTTACTGTTTTGTATCATTTTAGAATATTTGCATATGTAAATGAAGGTGACCATATGATTTCTTTGTTCTATTGCGCTCCTATCCCGTCCTGAGCAGAGCAGCAGGATTGGCTTGTTGTCATATTTAAAGTCTAATTGGGTGTAGACACAACCCAGATAGGCAGACAGCAATGCAGGCAAAAAATGAATATCCATTATAAGCACCTATAGGGGGGTCAATCCAATTAGTTGCGAGTTTGTTACTCGCAGACTTCGCATGAATGCGCGCACCCGAGAATTCGCCAATCCAATTAAAAATGCCTATTCGCGGTTCTTGCAGCGGGGGGGTTGCGAATTGACTGCCAAATGTGAGGTGAGAGGAGTACATTAAAAAGTGGGGTGACCTTCCTGGACCCCGAAAAAGTGACAATTCTATTTGCAGAATTATACAAAAAGTTGTTAGAGGGCATAAGGAAAGTACTGGAGCTTTTTAAATAGTGTTAAAAAAATGAATTGTGCATTGGAAAAGCAAAAAAATTATAATGAAAAGCAAACTTTTATTCAAAAAAAAGAAAAGTGCAATAAATGTGAAAAAAAAAAAAATATATATATATATATATATATATATATATATATTATACACACAGTGTTTTTAAAAGATAAAATAAAAAAAAAAACTTTAAAAAAAAAACAACCTCTTAATACTGCTTTCACACAGAATGTGTGAAATATCCCGGCTGGCTTTTACCCGGCATTTAAATGCCGGTGGGTTTGCCGTTTCTAGTCCTAATACCCCTTTCACACAGAAAGGCAAAAAAAAAAAATGACCGGGTAAAAGTGCTTTACCTGTTAATTTGACTTTCTGTGTGAAAGGGGTATTGATTTGATTTTGGGGTAATTGAGGACATTTTTTGTAAACCACAAAGATTGACTTAAAAACTTGGAAACTTTCAATTGCCTAATTAGTCACTAGGAGAGGGTCCGAGAGGTTCTGCACGGTGTCTCGTCATTTTAACCTTAAAATAAAGATTTTTCCCTTCCATCTTTCACCCTCAGAGAGGTGCGAACGGAAACATGTAAATTCACTCTGACTGGTTCAATGCGAGTTTTGTAATTGGATTGCATAATGAATTTGAAATGCGAATTTGCTGAGAAAACGGCAATTTGCACCTAATTGGGTTGGGCCTTGCAACAATGAGGTTGAAAGGTGGGTTTTCAGTTTATCCTTGATGACCCATAGTGACCGTTTGCTGCAGGGTCAGAGGGGTGGAGATCCAGAGGTCAGGAAGGGTCAGAGGGGTGGAGATCCAGAGGTCAGGGATGGTCAGAGCGAGTATATGCAAAGTCCCATTGCAGTAGCTGTTACACGCAAACCATAGTATACTATCTTAAAACCAAATCAGTATGATTTACCGCCGGCCGCATGGCAGGACAGCGGCAGCCCGGCAGAGGTGGATATCCCGATCGTCCATTAAGGTAAGTATAGCTAATCTAATTCCTTCCCCCCTAATCCTAACCCTCCTTTAGGGGTGCCTAACCCTAACCTCCCCCGCAAGTGCCTAACCCCCTTCTAAGTGCCTAAACCTAAGTCTCCCGAGGGGTGCCTAACCCTAACCTCCCCCCGGGGGTTCCTATCCCCCCTCCTTCCCTAACCTCCCCCTGGGAGCCCTAACCTAACCCCCCCCCCCCCACCCACACGGCTGTCCGCGCCCGGCTTACATTCGACTGGTAAGCCGTGTGTCGGGCTCCCGGCGTAGGTCTAATGACAGGCGTCTGGATTTCGACGCCTGTCATTTGAACCTTGCCAGGATTAGACAGTCGGGACGCCGGCGGTCGGCATTGCGACCGCCGGCTTCCCAACTGCTTCACCTTAAACTATAATACTAAACAAATTAAAGAACAAACTAAAACAAGAACATCTAACACTCCTTTTCCACTGCGGCTTATACCCGGGTTATTGCGTGTCAACCCTGGTTGCTGCTCAGTGGAAAAGGCTCCTAGTAAAAAATTCCAGGTCTACTTACCCGGCATTCCTTCCTGGCTCTCGAGCAGGGTTTTACACAAATAAGGCTCAGTGGAAACGGGTATCCCAGGTCATGCAACCGGGTCCTGTTAACAGCACAGGGAGAGCCGCATTTCCTGGCGCTTGGAGATCTCATCTCCAAGCGTCTGTAGAGATAAGCACCGGCAATATCCCGGTCCAGCCTGCGGTGTACATGGGGTTCAAGCCGCTGTGATAAAGCTTAAAACCCGTATTCCGTATCCTGGCTGGACCCGGGATAACCTATTTGTTTCAAATTACTTGCGTATCAGTACCCAGAAGTTTAGTTCTAGAATTCTGTGTGTAAGGTGCAAGGCATTATGGGAACTGCATCAAGCACAATCCACATGAAGTCCGGGCTCCCTGCATTACACGAGTCATTTCCACAAGGACATGGGAGGTTTAGGAACTGGGCAAAGTACCCAGTGGAATTATTTAGTGGTTCCCTTACGCCTGCATGGCTCACTTTGTGATTTGTAATGATAGTTTTAAAGCAGACTTATGGTGCGTACACATGGGACGATGTTTTTTTGAACGATATGTCGTTAATGACAAATTGTTCAAAAAATCGTTCCGTTTCTGAGGTATAACGATGAACGAAAACTACAAATGCGCGGTCCCGTTTGTAGTTTTTGTTCATCGTCCGAACTTCCTGTCCAACCTGACGATAATGTTGAACATGTTCGGGGATGAGGGAGCCCGGCACTGAACAAATTCGTTATTGATTTTGTTCAGTATTGTGCTCAGTGTTGTTAACGACACTGAGCACACCCCTGCCAGGGACACACAGGACTCGTTTGGGGAGAAAATAGTCCTGTGTGTATGCACCTTTACACAGTATGGATGCACCCATGTCCTGGGACATACCAGTCTAATTTGTATATAATTTATTAATCAGTAACTGTTGGCATCACTGGGGAACAAAAGTGTGGCTGTCGCTATTATCTAGTGAATTAATCAGCTGTATTTGCATGAACAGGGGTTTTCCAGTCCGAGGGCCGCATTGGGAGATCACACTCCTTCAAGGGGACCCGATAAAACGTTACTCAGACATGTAAAGCACATACAATTTACTAGTGGAAAAGTCCATGGAACATTGTTAACAGGTCCCTATGGAGATAGACGTCTGTGCAATGCCGCAAAGCAGGATTTCCACACCTCTGCAGCAACTTTATTACAACCCTATAGCAATGTGCTCTCTCGTATGTGGGCTCAGTAGTGGTGCCCTCACACAGGTGCAATCCGAGGCTCTTACAGAACTATTGCCCTCTCTCTGTGACATTAGATTTTCTTCTTTTGCTTCAAGATCGTCAGGTTAGCCTGCATGTCAGCCCGATGAACGATGATAACGAACGACCCACGGGAACGCGCGTCGTCGCCATCGTTCATCTTTTTGGTGTTAAAAATGGACTATAAAGTGGACGACTGAACGATAACGATATCGTTATCGTTCAGTCGTCCACTTTATCGCCCAGTGTGTACGCACCATAAGGGGCATATTCAATTAGGTGCGCAAAAGTCCTGCACTTTCCGCAGACTTCGCATATTTAGCCGCACAAACTTATCGTGCGCACCCCCGCTATTCACCATATTCAATTCCAAAGGACTCGAAAACGCATTCCAGTGAAACTCAAACAGGCGAAAAGTGCTGTCCGTTTTGTGGAAATCAGCCTAACACCCCCCCAAAGATGCACTAACATTGGGAATCACTATAGATGTCCCCGATTAGCCCCCCTGGCGCTATTTTGGGTACTTCAGTGCTTTCAATTGACGTCTTTGCACAAGTGGTGAACAATAGCATTTAGCAGTTTTTTGTTTTGTTTTTTAGAAAATAAGTAGTCCAAGCAAATTTGGGGTACATGAAAATGGGTGCAAGCATCGTTAAAAATCGATAGTGAAGTTTTAAAAAAAACATAAAATACGCACCGTCAGCAAACACCTGCAATAAAAAAAAAACGCCTCCCCCACACTTGCAGACCCCCCCCCCCAAAAAGCTTATTTCACTAGTTTTTAAGTTTGTACCCTAACTTTGTACTTTTTCACCCCCTTTTTCATAGTAATTTTTTTGGGGGTGTTTTTTTTTTTTTTTTTCGTAGTAAACCTTTGGGGGGCTGTCCCAAGGGTGCAGGGTGGTTTCCCCACCTTTTCACCCCAAAACAGCAATTCTGTACTTTTTTTTTTTTCGACACCTATTCATAGGCGAATCTTTTTCCCCTATTACATTGCATTATGTTTTCGTGTAGGCGAAAATTCTTTGGAATTGAATACGAAGGAAACTGTCTGACTGGCAAAAGTCGCAATCGGCGATACTTTTTCGCGGATCTCGGCTTTTCGCCGCTAATTGAATACGGCCCCAAGTCCTTTTACTTATCTTTCAAATAAAAAACATCTCAAAATTAATTATCTGAACTTTTTGGCTCACTTCAATAGTTCATTGCATTATACCCTTAAATAATGGTGAAGCGTGGAGATCCTTTTAAACCAATATACCCACCTGGGCTAGAAGCTATGGCTCAACCTGTCTGCTGGAGTAGAACTAGAGCCGTGAGAAGGAAAGCGCTTTGTCACAATATAATGATTTACATTATTGAGACTCAGAGGTCCGTAGCCAATTCTCTGCAATGACTGACGCTTGGCAGCTAATTTGATTGGCCGATCAGGCTGCCTGTCGAGTCCCACCTTGATGAGTAATTCCCTGCAAGTTGTGCGTGGCCGTGCATGAAAATGGCTGCCTCTGTGTGTGTGGATAAGGGGGTAGGGTTTATATTTGGGTAAAAAGTTGCTTGCTTTCCTGACAAACCCTCGGTTGTACTAAGTTATTGGTACAGTTGAATGTTTATCTGTAAATCTCATAATTTGTGCTTTTTTTATTTATTTATTAGATACCATTGACATACCTCCTAACTTTCCAGATTTTGGTTGGGACTGTCCCGTGGGTCAGCACATTTGCCCAAACTTGCATGCCACCTGGCCCCCTTTTTAGAGGAGGCATGGACGTGTCCCCATTTATATATTTGAAATGTTGGGATGTGTCTGACTGTTAAAGTGCCTACACACTAGACGACTCGCAAACCATGCGATGGTGTCAGCAATTTCCCTTGATCTCCCCGGCACTCCCGGACATACGATATTGTGCTTAAACTGTGCAATCTGTACAACGATCTGACCAACTACTTTAATCTCGTTAACGAGATTACCAGATCTTAAAGCGCACATCCACTAGGCGATATTAATGTGCGATTGCACGCTTACAACATCGTAATCGTGCAATCGCTCATTAATCGTGCACTATAATGTCGGAAACGTCCAGCGATGCGCGCTCCCGCTGGTCGTTTTCCACATCAATCATCGCCCGAACATGCCGGTCAATCTGCCGATAATGACAGATTGGCCATGTTCGGGAATGATGGAGGGTGCCTACACTGAACGACTAATCGTTCAGTGTAGGCACTGCAGGGGATGGGGAACGACGGTGCGATCACGATGTTGTAATCGTATTGTCTATCCCTAGACAACTATTGTATGTGCGGCTTTACTGCATTTAGGTAAGATCTGAGGATACGACAAACCTCCCGCAGGACAGCGCATCATTATCGTTCGTGGACACGGCGCGATTTGTCGTTCCGATGAGTCAAAATTGGCCAAATTGTGCAAAAAATCATCTAGTGTGAAGGCACTTTAAATTGAAAACCGTTCTCTACTCTTCTACAATGAACTAACTCTTTATTATATCGACTTACAGATACGGCCTGGATCGAAAAGGAGCGTGAAAGCCACCCTACAACGGGAGCGTTAATTTATTATCATGGCTGAAAACATTGAGGATAAGCTCAGCAATCTCGACGTCCGACCAAAGAGTGGCCGCAGCCGAAGTGTGGACAGAAAAGATGGCTACGTTTGGAGTGGAAAGAAGCTTTCCTGGTCAAATAAAAGTGGCCATTCATCTCAAGGGGATGCTGTGTACTCCGTGGACAAGACTGACGGCCCTGCAAAGAGCCAGGATAGGAAGCATAGCTGTTCCTCTATTGAAATTGATTTAGACCACTCGTGTGGACATAAACTCTTAGGCCGGTCTTTGAAGCAGAAATTGCAAGACGCCGTAGGGCAGTGCTTTCCCATAAAGGCTTGCAGCAGCCGCCATTCATCCGTACTGTCTTCCAAAAGGAAAATTCATATAAGTGAACTAATGCTGGACAAGTGTCCCTTCCCCCCTAAATCGGATCTGGCCTACCGGTGGCATTTCATTAAAAGACACACTGCCCCCGTCAGCCAGACGCACAAGCAGTGGGTAATTAAAGACGCCCCAAAGGTGGAACTGCTAGACATGGCTTACCATGACTCTGATGGGGCAGAAAGTATCTTAGCCGATGAACAGGACCCGTCTTTTGATATAAACATGGGAACAATGAAGTCAGTCACCACCAAAGCCTTGAGAACCACTAAGGTGGACAGTGACGTTGACTCAGACGATGAAGTCCTCACACTGTGCGCAAGTACCCGGAAGAGGAACAAGCCCAAGTGGGATATAGACGACGAGACCTTTCAGGAAGTAACCCCGCCTAAATATCACACCCAGATAGATTATGTCCATTGCCTGGTTCCAGACCTCTTTCAGATCAATAACAACCCATGTTACTGGGGAGTGATGGACAGGTATGCGGCAGAGGTCCTCTTAGAAGGAAAGCCAGAAGGGACATTTTTACTCAGGGACTCTGCACAAGAAGACTACCTTTTTTCCGTCAGCTTCAGGCGTTACAGCCGCTCCCTCCACGCCAGGATTGAGCAGTGGAATCATAACTTCAGCTTTGATGCCCACGACCCATGCGTGTTCCATGCCCCCAACGTCACAGGTTTGTTAGAGCATTACAAGGACCCCAGCTCATGTATGTTCTTTGAGCCTTTGCTCTCCAGCCCCCTCCATAGGACATTCCCCTTCTCTCTGCAGCACCTATGCAGGACAGTTATATGCAACTCAACGAATTACGACGGCATTGATGCCCTCCCCGTCCCTTCTTCCATGAAACTGTACCTGAAAGAGTATCATTACAAGTCCAAAGTCCGAGTCCGCAGGGTGGACCTACCAGAACGACATCGGAAGTGATTACAAGGTTTATCAATAATTTTATATTTTTTGTTATTGGACACGTTTGGTGCCATGGAAGCCTGTGATCTGAAACCTGCTTGGCTACGGGCAAGATTGACTAATGTCTCATTTGCCTTCAAAGTATCCTAATAAGTGACTAGCTAGCCTATGTTGGAAAAGCTCCAAAGAGAAGTTGGAATCTCTACCTTTTTAAAACGATGTGTTTTATAATATTATGTATGTTGGGCTCCGTTGCTATAGACTTGTATTTATGATCATATGGAGGCCTTTATTTGTTTACTCTAAGGTGCGTTGTTGCTTGTAAAATGTTATTTAAACCTGAAAAATATCCTGCGCCATTGATGTCATGACTGATGTCTTGGTTTCAGATGTATCCATATTGTTCCTGCCAACAGAACGGCATTCTCCTTTGCGTGTAGGGTACCGATGCCCACTAAGGACTTTGCTAACCCCAAAAAAATCAATGTAAAGTTTCATATTTAATAAAATAATGATATGTCTGAAAATCTTCTGGACCCCATTGGAAAACATTTGTGTCTGACCAGGCAAATGACTACGAATCTATTATGTAAATTCCTGCATTGCTTTCACAAGGAGCAAAAAAAATATAAAATCTTAACGGCAACATTACTGTGGTTACAATGATGAGAAAACAGCACCCGCCATTTATAAAATAGTGACATAACTAGTTTTCTTTTCTTCCAAGGCATTATCCAGATGATGGGGAGTAATTTATCAATGCAAAAAAAACAAACCATGTCCAAACAAAAGGTCTAGTTCAGAGGTGGACACATATCCCGGTGGGACACCGACTGGGACTTGTATTGAGGCACCCAAGCCCGACGCATACCGCAGCATCCGACTTCTGAGAGACCCTATGCTCGCTCAGAATGTCCCTCTCAAGTAATGTGCCGGTGAATAAACCACAGCGTACAAAGGACCTCATTCAGAGCACTCGCTCTGAATGAGGGCGGCCACTTTTTTTTTTTTTTTTTAGCCGGCCTCCTGGCCGGTCGCTAAGCTGTGGGTGACCACCCACAGCTTGCGAGCGGCCAGGTGATGGTTGCAACCATCGGGCTTGCGACGAGACCCTTGTGGTAGGGTCTCGTCTGCCGCAAGCCCCAGTGAGCTTCTTGCTCTATTGGAGCAGGAAGCTCACTACTGACATCACAAGGGATGTCAGTAGGGCCGCCCACAAACGTCAGGCGTTCCTTCAGGAGTGCCTCAGTTTGTCCAGCCACCCCCCCGATCAACATCGACAGCCGCCCCGTTTGTAGCGAGCCCCGGAGCAAGTTAATTTCTCACTCGCTACGGGGCTTGCGCACGTGCAGTGCCCCACCATCGACCCGCTTGCGAGCGGGTCTGAATGAGGGCCAAAGTCGCAGTTCCTGGCTGCGACAAGTCCAGTCGCAACACGCCATGTAACAGCTGTCCCTGCCCCCCCCACACAGTTGCGACTCGGACACTTGCGCAGGCGTTGCGTCTACCTCTAAATCAGGCCTAAAGCGAGGGGGTGTATTTTTATTTGTACTGTATACCATCTTTTGTTTAGGTTATGGTTTTATTCGTTTTTAATCATAATATTAACAGAATTATAAAATGGCTGCCAATTTTTTGTTTGATAAAAAAGAACCTGCATAAAGTTTCTGTCTGACAGAATAAATCTCCCAAAATGGCAGCTTGTGGTGCCATCTCCCTACCCTGTGCTTTTACATGGGAAGTGACATTTTGGTGGATTTTCAGTATTCGATATAACCAATCACCTGTAGAATGTCCTAGTGGTCACTGTAGCTTATGGTATTATGTACAATGGTGTGAAATGGAGCCATTAAATGTCTTGTCACAAAATGTCTCTATGCATACCCTCCTAAGCCATTGCAATTCCAGTAATAAACTTCCGACTCTGGGGGTCATTCAGACCCACTCGCGAGCGGCAGTACGCTCGCAAGTGGGTCGATGGTCCCCACTGCGCATGCGCACGACGGGAGCTCCGTCGTGCGCATGCACGAGACCCGGCGAGCGAAGGACTTTCCATCGCTCCGGGTCTCGCACCAAAGGGGGCGTGCTGTCGATGTTGATTGACAGCACGCCCCCTTTGGTGGGCGTGCCAGGGGCGTGCCTGCCAGACAGAGGCGTTCCCATGGGAACGCCTACCGTATGAAGCCGGCCCCACTGACATCACTAGTGATGTCAGTGGGAGTGATTTTGGCTCTGATAGAGCCAAAATCACTCCTGGCCTTGCGGTTGAGAAACCCGACCACAGGGTTTCACTCGCAAGACCATCGCGACCATCTTGTTGCACGCTCGTATATGCTGTGGGTGGTGACCCACAGCTATACGAGCGTCCAGGAGGACGCTCCATATTAATGGAGGAGGGCCCTGATTCAGAGGGAGCACTCTGGTCAGAGCGTCCGGCTCTGAATCAGGGCCTCTGTCTCTCTGGTATCACTGCTGGCTCATGATGGTGATAGGAGCATCTCACTGACATTGAGGAACTCCCATTTTACAGTTTGACAATATTCCCTTACACTGCAGCCTTCCTATTATACTTGTCTGCCACCAATATCTTGCATAATAAGTTACCGTAACTGTAGGAGTAACCTTAATCTCTGTCACAGCAGCCGATTGTGGCGCTCCACCATCTGAGAGCTAAGGACACCGCTGACTCATGTAGTTACCCGTCATTCCTGTAATTGCTTCCCGAGATCTGTGGGCCTGATTCGGAGATGTACGTTACTGCCATTGCAGCTTCGATCCCGTACGAATGACGCAGACGCCGAGGAATGTATGAAGACGGCCACCTGCGGTTTTAATGGCCGCGGGAGACGCCGGAGACATTTATTCTTGCGTATGGGATTGCAGATGCAGAGTGTGACACGCCCCAAAATGGTTGTGACACGTCTGCTGTCTTTGCCGCTGCTCCCCGTAACCTCCTCCCAAACGCTCTCTGACTGTCAATCACACTGTGAGTAAGTCCTTGCTGCGAACGACTGGTAATGTACCTTGATGCATTCGCATTGATAGGTACACATTAAACGACTCGCCAATCTGGCCGATGGTCGGGCGATTACCCTTCGCCCTGTATCATGCAAGATTGCCGCTACGCACTAGAAGATTTAATGAAAGACAGAACGATCACTGATTCCATCCTTCATTAATATGCACTGCACCGCACGCCATATCACATGTTGTCATTGACGACGCGCGCAATCGTGGGTACACAGACAATGTGCCCGATATATATCGTTCCGATACCCTTCAAACCGGTATATCGGACGATATATCTAATGTGTACCCAGCCTAAGGTGCATGTGCAGATTTCCGATTATCGCTCATCTGCGTAATCATCGGAATAGCGTACAGCTCTGAATCAGGACCTATAACGGTTTCCAATAAAATTGGAAACGCTCCCTTGGCTGTCTCCAGCCCTATTGCCTATTGCTGCACCTACAGTGACTATGTACAATATGTCGTTTTCCGATGTTGCGCAAATAAACAACCATTACAGCAGTGTGATGTGTTTCTTGACAATTGACCTGTATGTATACTTATTTTCTTAAAGTATGTTTGGCCCTAGAGGGGATCATTGGTATATATGTAACATCCACATGCAATGGCACATGCCTGCCTGGGCAGGACCCCAAGTAAGATCTCAAGGTGAGTGCTCTATAACCTTATCAAGACCATCTACAGTGGTGTGCAAAAGTATAGGAACCCCCTGTTAGGCTGCAATACATCCTCTGCAGGGTACAGACTTGATCGTGATCCATTTCTGCACAATTGATAATTGTTTTGTTGATTTTAATAGACTGAAAAAAAAAAAATGGAATGAATAACAGAATTATATTATATAATAATTATATTATAATAATAATAGGGCATGTCCGACAGTTTGGTCACATGTATTTTTTTTATATTGGTTCTTTAGCTATAAAAAGAGCTTTGAATGCTTCCTGCTCTGAATTTACGCTGTCAGAAACATTATCGTGAAATGGAAATTTGGGGGAACGGTGGGTGTTGATGGCCAGACCTGGTAGAAACAGCAACACCTCTGTGCAAACTGCTCGTAAGCGATTCAGTTGTGAAAAGCAGAAACCACACATCGCCTGCAGAACGGGCCATCAGACGTCGCAGTGGTGACTCCGATGTCCGCCGTGCAGTATCCGGTGTGCAAAATACAAGTTTTGTGAACAAGCGAAGGCTTTATCGCGGCCTCACCGCAAAAGTCAATGACCACATGAACTTTTTGGAACAAATTGCTGTGGACTTTTTCTTTATTTTTATTTTTTTACTTTTTGGCCATAGCCACAAAAGTGACATTTGACAAAAAACAAACAGGTGACGTGTCGGAAGAAAAGGACACTTAGCCAAATGTTGAGCCTGGAGGTGGATCCATGAGGCTTTGGGGATATGTGACACCTAGTGGCACGGGACATATAGTTAGGGTGGAAGGGAGCCTGGATTCAGCAAATGCTAGAGGCGAATGTCCTTGAGATCTGCAAGGAAGTGGGAGAAGATCCAAGGTTTGATCTCTATACAAAATAAAAAAAACATTTGTTAGCTGCGTTTTCTTCCAAAGGGGTTTCTTCCTACAAGCCCGGTGCCAAACTCGTGCAAATACCCACTAGTGCACACTCACACACTTTTGCATCATGGTGAAACTAAGACACGCAATATGCATCCCCCCCCCCCCCCCCGAAAGTAAAAAGGATGTGCGCCTGTCTGTAATACATTGATTACTTCCTTAATGTGCCCTATCCACCCCCTGCTAGCTCATGTTATCAATGTGCCCCACAAAATGATATTTCCTCGCTGCACTTCAGTACTTGGCAAAAAAAAACAAAAAACATTAGACCGAAAAGATGTTTCCTGCATTTGTCCTAAACGGGGGTGTGTTTACTATGTCACTGAAGAGCATTTGGCACCGTATTAAGCCAACAATGGCATTACAAGAACAGGCATAATGGTGCTGCTGTGATATATAATACATAGCACTCTCCCCATACAGTGATGGATTGAGCTGTTCAATAATGCAGAGTGTAAAAACACCCGTCATCACCGGCAGTTTGCCCAACGGTAAATAAAGCTCTATGTCTGATGTTTGCCAACAAAGGGCCTGATTTTAGAGATGGACGCAGATCTCACAGCCGCTGCATCTTTGTAAATAGTCGCCTCCTGTCGACTTCTATAATCCACTGATGCGTTCGAGGATGCAGCAGTGGATCATCTGCATGAACATCTGGTACTCGTTACGGCAAAAGAAAATCGTGCTGACGCTAGCCAAAGGCTTCACTGCCTTCAGTGCACCCATCATGGTGCAGATGTTCCCCCTGATTTCTGTGACGCTGCCTGTCGCCTCCCCCCCCAAACGCCAGCAGCTGCGGCATTCGTGCCGTTTTGAGCGGCATCGCAGGCCCGGATCGGCACATGCACAGTGCGGCTTCTGCGCAGATCTAAGGAAACCGTGTTTATGTACGTCTGAATGAGGCCCAAAGTGCCGTAATCTTCACACTTTTTGTTTTATATGAATAAAGCTGCCGGCTCTCACCTATAGCTGCCGGTTGATGCACAGATGCTCATTTCATTCATTTCCTAAATGAAGGCCTGATTCAGAGCCGCTCGTAAGCGGCCGCTCGTTCGCTCCGAGCGATGTTCGCACAACTGCGCATGCTTATGGGTCGTAATGCGCATGCGCCAACCAGTCATTGCGGTCAGAAATCGAGCGCTCGCCAAATAGCGAGTGCCTGCTAATTTGAGTGACGGAATGAGGCGTTTGTGGGTGGTAACAGGGGAAGGTGCTTGAAAACGGGGAGTGGAGAGCCAAACGCAGGCGTGCCTAACGGTCAAAACAGCGTTTTAAGGGTGTGCATAATTAACAAAGCAGCGTCATCGACCACGTCACTTGGTTGTTTCTTAGCCTGAACTGTTCGCATGATTGCGGTAGGAATATCCAACCACAAGCACTGTGAGCAGTTCAGACGCCTTTCGATGTACTCGATTAATCAAATAAATAGCAGAGATGACGTAGGATGCGAGCGGCCAGGGGGCGTCTTTACAAAATAGCGAGCGCATGTTTCGTTCGCTTGCTCAGACATAGAGGCGTCCACAAACCGCAAAGAGCGAGCGCTCAATTTAAATATCCGGCCCCTTTTTCTGAACGAGCGAGCGCAAATAGCGTCTGGCTCTGAATCAGGTCCTGATTTCACTGATCTTATCCCAGTTTATGGAACTAGTTATAAGCATTAAAAATGAGACAAACCTAACAAGGTAACACGTACCCCTGACAAACAATGCCAATAATTCTATCACTGAATCGTACGCCTTGTTGCCTAGCGCCTTTAAAACAGGATTTAAAAATGATTTTCTAGAATTGCCAATGATTTTCTATGTATGCTATATTAGACGTATGTCTCACTATTGCTATAGCAGCTAAAAGACTGTTTGTAGCACAGAAACCTGTCTGTTGTCAGCCGGGCCTGCAGCCATTTTCCATTTGTCAGTACACAGCCAGCCCATAGCTAATTGTCCGGGACCAGTGTAATGCAGCAAAGTCTGGTTGAACTGACTTAAGTAGTGTGAGCTCAGTGGGAGGAAATGACCTTTAGAGGGGTCACACATTCCATTTGCTTATGTTCCTTACTGACTCACTGCATTACTGACACACAGTTTGCAAACCTTTGACCCAACAGTAATGATTGAGCTGAATGACCCACAAGACCCTTATGACAGGAACGGCTCCCACCTATCCTTAGGAGGCTGAGCTGTGATTGTGAGATCTCGCCAATGTCTAAGGGATCTATTTACTAAGCAGTGTTAGGAGACAGAGTGAAAAGTGATAAGAAAGTGATAAAGTACCAGCCAATCAGCTCCCAACTGTCATTTTTCAAACACAGCCTGTGAGATAACAGTTGGGAGCTGATTGGCTGGCACCTTATCACAGACTTATCACTTTTCACTCAGGGGTCTATTTACTAAGCAGTGTTAGTAGACAGAGTGAAAAGTGATAAGTCTGTGATAAGGTGCCAGCCAATCAGCTCCCAACTGTCTCACAGGCTGTGTTTGAAAAATGACAGTTGGGAGCTGATTGGCTGGCACCCAGGGCCGGATTAAGGCCCACATGGGCCTGGAGCTGAAAATGTTCAAGGGCCTATATTGAGAAGGGGGAAGAGCTGTGATCGGTGCTGTGTGAGTGTGGTCAGAGTCACCTTGGTGTGTACACGTCCTACACTATGAACACAATGTCTCCCTAACTACATAGAAATAGAAAAATTGCATAATTGTTTTCTTTTGGGTGGGGGGAACTAGAAAAACAATTTAAATACTTAAAATGTATGGCCAGTTAGGCACCTGGTAATCATGCTGTCATGTTGATGGGCCTATTTTTATGTGGAGGCCTGGAGCTGTAGCTCCATCCGCCCCATTGTTAATCTGGCCCTGCTGGCACCTTATCACTTTTCACTCTGTCTCCTAACACTGCTTAGTAAATAGACCCCTAAGTGTGAGGACTCACAAGCTCATGGAACCTAGGGCCTGATTCAGACCCATCCGCACGCAGCCTGCCGATGTTTGCAATCTGCGCATGTGTACAAGACGCAGTGCACGAACCAGTCCATGCGATCGGGAAGCGATTGCACCCTGTACACAGACGCTCCACAAGCATGAGTGACAGGACGTGCCGTTTGTGGGTGGTGACAAGAGGTGTTCGATGGTAACGGGCGTGTGGTGGTGCGAACGCAGGCGTGTCTGTGCGTCTGAACGCTGATTCAGGGGCGTGCATAAGTAAGACGCAGCGTCAGTGTACACGTCACATGGCTGAAGTACACACAGCAGCACTCGCAGGGCTTGTGGTAGGGTATGGTCAGCCACAAGTGCTGCGTATGGGTCCGATGTCAGCCGATGTTACCGATTGTTTAATACACTTCCTGGAGATGGCGTGTGTTACTAAGGGAAAGTGGGCGTCTTGTGACAGGATGGTGGGCGTCTAATTTCATACCGTGATCGCACGCCAAGACATAGTGGGCGTGCTAATGTCTCGCTAGCGCTCGCGGGATTTGCATACTTTGGATGCGGACGGCTGCGTGCGAAAGGGTCTGAATCAGGCCCCTACTTCTTAAAATGGGCTGCTCTATACAAAGTCGTGAGATAGAGGGGGGGAGGGGGAGTGTATCAATGGCGACGCTACAATGACTCGTGACCAGTGCTGCAGTCCCGCCGCTCCCCTCCTAATGAATTCCTCACAATATGTTGGGGAAGGGGTTTATATTTATTTAAATTTTTTGTTAAAATAAAAACATAGGAAAATACATATATAAAATGACAGGAAAAAAACTCCTGTTCGTACAGTAAAGAAATGTACATGGTAAAACATTGGGAACATGATAAGGAATGATCGGACAGCTACATACAGAGAATTCTCAGTAAGCAGGCATAGAACCTGATGCAGAGATATACGGTAACCATACTTGCCTACCCTCCCGATTCGGCCGGGAGACTCCCGAAGATCGGGTGCCGTTCCCGCGTTATTTTGGCCTTGCCCCCTGCTTCACGATGCGCATGCGTGGCCATGTCCCTGCTCCGCCCACAAAACGCCGGCCACGCCCCCTTGATTTGCCGATCTGGCTGCCCCCTCCCGGAAGGAGCATCCAGAAAGTTCACAACCCTGGCGGTAACCTGATGGTTAGCGCACGTCTGATGTTCAGTGGTCTGAGCAGGAGCGTGTGCAGAACAGGTCCTGTGATCTCGCTCACAGTTCCCCCTTAGCTGCATCCTGACTGACATGCTACCGCAGTTGGGGGCCCAGCGGGGGGCGTGGTTGGCCACCGTTCCCAGAAAAGGGGGCGAGACGCCCCGTTTTCTCTGGGAGGGATGAGTGACAGAGAAGAAGCTTACCTCAGCCCAGCCGGTGCCTGTGTCACTTGCAAGGCCAGGCAATCTGCCAAAGGAGCGGCCATCGGCTGCGATAGTGATCCGAGGACACCTCCTGCTGCATTTGGTTGGATGGCAGGGGCATATCTATAATGGGTGCAGGGTGTGCGGGGAACACGGGCCCCTGGGTCCAGGGGGGCCCCGCACCGCACACCCTGCACCCATAATATTACTTGCCTCTCCGCAGTCCCACGTCGGCGCGGGGGTCCGGCGCTGTAAAACGACTGGAAAATGGCACCGGCCATGCTCTCGTTGTTTGCGCATGCGCAGTACAGGGAAAATGGCTGCCGCGGTCATTTTCCCGGTGACCTGTGCATACACTATAGACTCTGGGCACACTCTAGTGCCCAGAGTCTGTAACTCCGGCGCTGGCCACGCACAGCTCAGTGCGCTGCCGGGAGGAGAGGAGGGGGCCAGTGTCGGAGACTGCACACGGGCCCCTCCTCTCTAGAAACGCCCCTGTTGGATGGTATTGTGCAGCCGCTCCTGCGAGGTTGTGCAATATGACCTATCTCTGAATCAGACCCATGGTCCACTGTGGAAGAAACAGCCAGAGGTGGCAGATGTTAGTGGGCCGGCGGTGGATGGGGCCCATAGACATAGTATCCGCAGGCACCACAGAGTTATACAGAGAGTCCAAGAAGGGACCCCAAATACATCAGGGACCCCAAATACGACAGGGGAGGTATTGTGACTAATATATATATATATATATATATATATATATACACACACACATACATTTCTCATGGATGACTGTATTATGCACCAGCAGAGGTGGCTCCTACCTTTATTTGTCATGGGGTTGGCCGTGCAGCAGACCTGTCCGGATCCTTTTCTTTCCAGCACCTGCGAGGTGCCTTGCGCATGTGCAAGACATCTGGCAGGGCCCGCGACCGGTGCATGCGCAGAAGCATCGGCTTCTAGGGACTGCATCTGCTGCAGCTCCTAGAAGCCAGGTAGGGCTGACGGTAAGACAGAGGAGTGGCTTCCCCTGGGAAGCGCTTTGTCTGTGCTAACCGTGGTCCTGACTTCATGTCCCAGTGGCAGAAAACACCGCCCTGAGATTGCCTGTCTGGCTGTGATTGGCAGATAGCCATTATAATAGGAAGCCATTGCCAAGGAACACGCACCTGGGGATGGTGGATTTTACTGGGGGTCTAAAACCCCTAGATACATTTTTGCTACTGTACTTCACCAGTGTAACCCAGTCAGCAAAGACCTGAGGAGCCATCCCTACCCTTGCAGTGTACACCTTCGCTAAAGCCAGGGTATTGAGCACACCACCAATGGCTTCTTACCGATGGTGGAAAACCATCGATCATCAATGGCAGAGCTGTCGATGGTCATCCCTAGCATGAGGTCCTTTGCCTGAAGCCCCGCAATACAGACACACTCCAGCAGCAGTGCACAGTTCCATTGTAGAATCTAGAGCTTGGCATGATACCACAAGCCCACTACTGTGGTACCCGGGTAGCAATGAGCACTGAAGCAATGGGTGCATAGAGCCCTGGGTCTTTATTCCTCTAGCAGCCTTGGACCCTGGCCAACTGTCCAAAATGTCCCTATATAAATCTGCTACTTTCCACAGCAAAGGAGGGACCACTGGTTATCTAACGCAGAAGGGACTCCTGCAGTCCTATATTAAATGGGAAAAATACCTTGTAAGTTGGATTTATATACGTGTAACGGTACTTAAAATGGGAATGACATAATCAGAAAGGATCAAAGGCAGATAACCCCCGCCCCGGGTGCTTACTTACTAAATTGCTGGCTGCTGGGACTCCCAGACAGATAGGAGGTAAGTGCTGGGAATTTTCTTTAACCTGATCCTGGAACATGAAGAGAATTTCAGTCTCTTGGGGAGGAAGCTTTCAAATGCAATGGACATATTAATTGTGAAGAATTCAATACCATTTCCTTGATTCATACCTACACAGTTGTGGCTTTTAAGGAAGAGGCTTTTGTTAAGACTTTAAATTGCCACGAAAGGTCACAGTAGCCAGATTGAACGAGGTCTGGTCATTCGCACACACATACGCCTTACCAGTGAACTGCACCTGTGTGCTGTATGCAGTGGAGGCAGCCATTTTGGGCTGAACCCTACGACCTTTAACACCTATTTTTACTTTTTATTATTGTGCTCTTTGCCTTGATACCATTGCCCGAACCTGACAGGTACAAGTAGCGGATACGCTGGTAGAAGGCCCAGACGTGGGTTGTGGAACAACGAGTGAAGTTTGCACTGTTACATTTTCTTTGTTATATCTTCTAAGTGCTGTAACTTGGTCATTTTGGTACCCATCTCCTTCTGTCTTTAATATTTCATTAATGATTAAGTGCCAGGCTCTCGCTAATATCCTTATCCACCTGTCACCTCTGTCTGGCCGAGCTGCTCCTCTTTGCTGTCAGCATTGCCATGTCAGGATGTCCTGTGGGCTGCACGGAGCCTGTAGCCGGGAAGTGGAATATGGGAGCCGGGTTTCCCTCTGTTGTGCCAGGCAGCTTTCAAAATATGGCATGATCTGGGCATAGGTGCATTCACCACAAGGAATGGAATGGGCATCAATGGACCACAGTCATGTTAATATGGTAGGGTGGCTACCTTGAGTATATTTAGTAAGGACCCTAAAGGCTAAGATCAAGGGCGGGAAGAATCACTCATGGCATTTTGGATGTGATGCATCCTGCCAATGATCGCATGCATACCGGAGTTTAGTAACGCCCTATGCATGTACATTTCAGCATAACAGCTGTCCTTGGCAGTGTGGTGACTTCTGGGTTCGTGACCCGGGAGACCCTTTGTGCATGCGCGGCCGCCGGCCAGCACATGTGCGACCAGGGCCGGATTAAGGTCTGTGGGGGGCCCCTATCAATAAATCATTGCTGCTACTGTTGGCACCTAGCATCAGGCTGCAGCTCTCTCACTCCCTGGGGCCAGTGACACTTGCGGGACCAGGTTACCTGGTAAGTAAATGCTGCTATTGTAATCAACATTCTACACACACAGACACTCACACGCATGCTTACCTCTCCTGGAGGCCCATTTATCAAAGTGTGTTTGAGGTAAAGTCCCCGAAAACAACAGTTTTCGGGGGTTTACCTCAAATACTAAGTATCCCCCGTATATATGAAGGAGGGACCGCAGCAGAGATCTCCGATACCTGCTGTGATCCCTCCATTACCGTTGGCAGACGCCTCCCCCATAGGTTTCTATGGGGATGCGATGCTGCCGAATTTACCAATATCCGGGATGTGACGCATTCCAGATATTGGCCCCCGCAGCTAACGCCATCTGAAGGTGGCGTTAGCCGCTGTAGCCTATGGGCTACACCACGCACTATAAGCCGGCGGAGGGATCCGCCGAAACCTTCCCCGGCTATGGCACTCCACGGAACTGCGCATGCACACCACCCCCTGCGCTGGCCGGCAGCTCTGCGGAGACATCGCAGGGACGGGCTCTTTTCGGAAGCCCATGTCCCTGCATGTCCTGGATGATACATCCGGCCAAAGAGATCGCTTTTTGCAAAGCGTTCAGGGGCGTTACCGGCATGCCGTGATCGCTTTGCAAAAGCGATCCTTGATAAATGGGCCCCTCCGACTGGTTTCAGAAGCAGCAGTCGGACGAGCGCGATTCGTGGGTCTTTTTAAAAGGGGGCAGAGACAAATGCCAGGAGGGGCGGGGCATAATCGTGGGCAGATGGCTTCCGTTACAAAAAATCCAAAAAAACGGTTCATCTGGATGTGCCCGGTGGCTGGGGACAGTGGGGGTCTTTCAGACCCGGTCGCAAGTGCTGAGCACTTGCAACCGGGTCGATGTTTCCCAACTGGGCATGCACACGTCAGAGCTGGCTCCGACGTGCGCATGTGCGAGACCTGGCAAGCGACGGGCGCCTCCGTCGCTATGGGTCTCGCTCCAAAGGGGCGAGCTGTCGATGGTGAGTGACAGCTCACCCTGTTTGGGTGGCGGGCAGGGGGCATGGCCGGCCAAAAGGAGGAGTTCCCGACGGAACGCTTGCCATTTGTGGGTGGCCGCACTGACATCAGCAGTGATGTCAGTGGGGAGCTTCCTGCTCGATCAGAGCAGGAAGCTCCCTGGGGCTTGCGGTTGACGAGACCCAACCTTAGGGTCTCGTCGCAAGCCCCGATGGTCGCGATGGTCTTGACCATCGCGACCATCACCCTGGTCGATCGCAAGAGCTGTGGGTGGTAACCCACAGCCTAGCGATCGACCAGGAGGCGGCACTTAAAAAAGTAAGCGGCCGCCCTCATTCAGAGCGATCGCTTGCAGCAAGTGATCGACTCTGAATGAGGTCCAGTGTGTGAAGGCCCACTATGTATGGGGGCCCCGGGACGACTGCCCCTGACTGCCCCTGTCGCTCTGCCTCTAACCCGGCCCTGTGTGCGTCCATGGGTGACCCTGGGAGTGATCCTATTGGATCCCTCGTAGGGAAAGCTCCGAAAAGAAGCCCATAGGCTTCTATTACGCAACACCATCCATAGGTGGCATTGGCTATTGGGTCCAAGCTCCAGAAAGCTTCTGAATCAATTAATTCTGAATCAGGGCCTCAGACACATAATCGCTCTCATTGGAGGCCAATCTCTTATAGACAATCTACACCTACCTTGGGACTGGTACAAGTATTCATGGTGTGACCGATGGTCCATAGGCATTGGAACGGGGGAGGCAAGGGGGCGACTAACCCCCCCCCAGACATTTGAAAGGCGTTGGCCGCGAACGGTCAGGGGCTGTACTTTATAGCAATAGGCATCACAACCTCTGCACTGCGAGGAGGAGGAGGAGGTGTAATGTGCGGTGTTTAAATTAATAGGCCGCACATTACACCTCCTCCGTGCGGTACATGGAAACACAGCCCCTGACCGTCCGCGGACGCTGCTCCAGACCCGACAAGGTAGTGACGTCACGTGAGGGTGGAAGTGCAGTTCCATGGACATGGTGGGGTTTCATGCTTACGGAGCTCAACGGCGCAACAGGTAAGTTGGGGTTGGTGTTAGGGGGCGCGGTGGTGGCGGCGGCGAGTGGAGGGGAGGAAGGATTTTATATTGCCCACCCCCCAACATAACATTTTTCCCACATCCCTGGTTGAGTCACAGATGTACGCAGATGCATTCGCAGCTGCAATCCCGTACGCAGCTGCCGTGCAAACATATACTAATGCTGCGGCCACCTGGAAACGTCATGAGACGCCCACCGGCGACTTTGCAGATCCAATCAAGTGCGTACAAACACGCAGCAGCCGTCGCAGATCCTTCAGTAATTGACCATCTGAGTAACCCTACGGTCATGCAGAACTGTCGCAGGAGATGAGACGCTGACGCCATGTTTTCTGCGTACAGGATTGCAGAGACACACCAAAAAAAAGGTCGTAACACGTCTGCGTTTTTCCTGCCAGTCCCCGTAACCGCCCCCAAACGGTCCCTGGCGGTCAATCTCTTTGCGAATAAATTCTCGCTGCAAGGGGCATCGCTAAGGTACCTTGATGCATGCGCAGTGTGTCCATGAGGCATGAGCAGTCAGCTGACAATCGCTCATCTGCGTAAATAGCATTGCGTCCACATCTCTGAATCGGGCCCATAGACAGCAGAAGCAACACCAGCAAACAATGCGGACATGAACGCAGCAGCGTCCGACTCAGCGCCAGGCCCCAGGTGCAGTTTCATACAAAGCCCTGGTGTTTCTAATATTTAATTGTTATTGGGACAGTAATTCTTGCGACGCTAAGGAAGCGCCCGTCCTTGTTCAGTGGGCAATTATGTCATCACGATCAGTGGAAAACGCAGTTGTGGCTGAAGTTAGGGCCTTATTCAGATGTGGACGCAAATGCCATCGCAGCTGCAATCTCAGATTCGCAATTGCAAATATATGCTAATGAGTCACTCGCCATCCAGTGCTTAGAGACACCTCCTGCTGCCAGCAAGGACGCAGTGGCTAATTTATTCATGCCCAGGAAATGGCGTTTAAACGGTCCGACGAGCCTGCGTTTTTCTAACCATTCCCCCCCCCCCCTTTACCTCCCCCGGAACGCTTACTACCTGGCGCTCACTTTGCAAATAAATTCACTGTGCGAGCATAATCGCAATATGATTGATGCACGTGCGGCTAACATGTATGCGCAATGTCTAACAATCGCTCAATCTGCGTATATATCAGCACTTTGTCCACGTCTGAATCAGACCCTAATTTCCCAGCACCATGGAGGTTCTCTGACATCGCTACATATAAATGTACGTTAGGCTGAGCGATGTGAGAAGCAGCTGGTTGCGCTACGCCGTTAGCACCAGCTGTCAGGATTCCTGTCTGGAATATAACGCAGCCTGTTGTCTGTTGTATAGAGATACGGAATCCAGGGCGCGTTTTGTACAGACAATTGCCATTTTCTTTCCCTTTCAGCTGTTTTACAGGAAAGATAAATAACCCAAGAAATTATTTATTTATGAACCACTTCCATTAAGATGATAAATTAGATTATCAGCTTCCTGACTGGGTTGTGTTACAGTCATCTTTATGGATCAAGTAATGTAATGATCATTTCCTTCCTGTGAAACGGTGACCTTTAGAGACCTCTTCGGGTGAATGTAGGCAGATTTCCTCTCTCGTTCTAGCAGATTGGACTAATTACTCTTTCTGTCATTCTCATCAGTAATATCCAGAATATGAATGTGCTTTCCTTTACTTACAGATCTGGAAAATATATACAGTATATATATTTTTTTTTTGTGTGTGAAGGGATTAAAAACAGTGAATCCAGGGCCTGATGCAGACCCGCTCGCGAGCGCATAGCGCTCGCAAGCGGGTCGATGGTCAGCCAGTGCACACGTGCACTGTGCGCAATGTACGTGCGCGAGCCCAGGAGCGAGTGAGAACTTCACTCGCTCCGGGGCTCGCTACACAACGGGGCGGCTGTCGATGTTGATCGACAGCTCACCCCATTTTGTAGGCGCGGAGGGGTGGCCGAAGGAACGCCTGCCGTTTGTGGGCGGCCCTACTGACATAATTCGTGATGTCAGTAGTGAACTTCCTGCTCTATTAGAGCAGGAAGTTCACTCGGGCTTGTTGGAACCGAGACCCTACCACAAGGGTCTCGTCGCAACCCCGATGGTCGCGATAATCGCAACCATCGCCAGGCCGCTTGTAAAAGCTGTGGGTGGTCACCCACAGCTATGCGAGCGGCCTGGAGGTGGATTTTTTTTTTTTAAATCCGCCCTGACTCAGAGCGAGCGCTCGCAAATAGTGAGTGCCTCTGAATCAGGACCCCAGTCCATTAATTGTGAGCTGATAAAATCACGTTAATCAGTTGTGCCACAAAAAATATGTGTGTCAATTATAAGGGGCAGATTGATGTTAAAGGTAAGTTCCATGTACTAATCCTTGGAGAGAGATAAAGTGAACGGAGATAAAGCACCAACCAATCAGCTCCTGTGACAGGCTGTGTTTGAAAAATTACAGTTAGGAGCTGATTGGCTGGTAGTTTATCTCCATCCATTTTAGCTCTCTCTCCAAGGCTTAGGGCCTGATTCAGCACTCGGCCGATTTTTGCGATCTGCGCATGAGTATTTGCATATTTTCGCTGCGGCCGGGTGTGTGCGATTGCAGACTTGCGATCTGTGCTGAATCGGGCCCTTAGTACACTGACCCCTAAAATACAACATGGTTCAAATATGAGATTTCGGGAAAATATGCAACGGCGCTGTTTTGATGGTGAAAACAAATTTACAGCTAATTGCCATTGATTTGGCGCCCAATCCAGCAGATTTGATATATCCGGGCTGCAGCTGCAGAGCAGCGGAAATCACAGGGAAAATGGTGGCGGACAATTTCCCGGTGACTTGTGCATGCACAGTAGAGATGTCTTCGGGAATAAAGCATGAGCGCCATTTTCCCGGGGAGACCCGAGATTGCGCAGTAGTTCCTGGCTCCAAGCTAATTATCCGGTCTTGATGGAGAGTCCCGGCTGGCACCAGCCTGTGTCTCCCCAGGAGAGCTGCCATGAGGGGGGGACTGCCGGGTCTCCTGTCCCGGGCCCAGAGAGAGAGGGGGCCCGAGTGGCAGCGGCGAGGAAGAGCATCGGTGCTGCTGCAATTGAACTACTATGGAGCTGGCCGCGAGCCAATCACAGCTCGCGGAACGGCAGCCAATCAGGAGCAGCCGCTCCTGATTGGCTGCTGTTCCGCAAGCTGTGATTGGCTCGCAGCCAGCTCAATTGTATTGAGCTGGCCGTGAGCCAATCACAGCTCGCGGAAATGTAGCCAATCAGAAGCTGCTGCTTCTGATTGGCTGCTGTTTCGCGAGCTGTGATAGGCTCACGGCCGGCTCCATAGTTCAAATGCCGCAATGCAGATGCTCTTTTTCTCCGCCTGCCACCCGGTGCATTACTCGCTGCTGCCACCCTGGCACCTTTCTCAGGTACTTGTATTGACCCTGTCTTGTGCCCCCACTCGAGTCCAGCGAGTCTTCCCTGCACTGCCCCCCCCAGTCCAGCCAGCCTGCCTTCACTGCCCACCCCCCCAGTGCAGCCAGAATTCTTCCCTGCCCACCCCCCAGTGCAGCCAGCCTTCCTTCCCTGCCCAGTCCAGCAAGCCTTCCCTGCTCTCCCTCACCCTTCTAGTCCAGCCAACCAGCCTGTCTTCCCTGTCCTAGTCCAGCCAGTCTTCCCTGCAGCACCCCTATGTCTAGCCAGCCTGCCAGCCTTCTCTGCCCTGCTTCTCCCCTAGTCCAGCCGGCCTTCCCTGCCCTTTGTCCCCGCAATCCACTCTTCCCAGCCAAGTGCCCCCGCTTTTTTAGCCTTCCCTGCCCTGTGCCCTCCAATTAATATCCAGCCTTCTCTACCCTGTGCCCCCCCTCCAACACGTCTAGCCATCCCTGACTTACATACCAATTGATGCACCACCCCCGAGGTAGCTTCACCCACATTATCCACAACTCCACCCAAGTCTACCCTATACCCTGGGGGGGCCATGCCTGTTTTGTCAGTACCGGGCCCCAAAATTTCTGATGGCAGCCCTGCTGCCCAGCCAACCTGTCAGTGGCACCAGCCTGTGTTTCTCCAGCCCAGCACATCAGGGGCCAATGTGTTTATTTTATTACATTTTTTTCTGCCAGGGGTTATTGTGTTTTATTTTTTTTCTATTGAGGCCAAATTATTGTTTGTTTCTTTCCTGTGGGGGCCAAAGTGTTTTATATTTTTCTTGTGCAATGTTTTTCGTCTGCGTATGTGTCTGAGTGGTTCAAATCCCAACAGCGGCTGCCCGAACAGGATGAAAATCCCTATCGTCCCCAGGTAAGTATTCACTAACCTATTCCCCCACCCTAACCCTAACCTTCCTTTAGGGTGCCTAACCCTAATCCCCCCTCTAAGTGCCCAAACCTAACCCCCCCTTCCCCGCTGCCTAACCCTAAATCCCCCCGGGGTGCCTAACCCTAACCCTCCCCCCTGCAGCTGTCCACAGCGGCACCCTGCATCACTTTGATCGGGATGCCGGGCGCCGGTCTCCCGGCGCCGGTAAAATGACAGGCATCTAGATTTAGACACCTGTCATTTAACCCTCGCCGGGATAAAGCAGTCGGGAAGCCGGCTGTCGGGATTAGGTCCACCGGCTTCCCGACTGCATACCGTCTGAGTTTCACCACACATGCGTCTCGGTGGTGTTCATACAGAGCCGCATATTCGTACGCACGGATGTGCCCCAGGAAAGGGCATTGTTGCAGCATTAGTATAATGTTGCCTATGCAACTGCGCAAAAGACACAAGGAAGGCCCCAACTGCGTCCAACTCAGAATCAGGACCTATAAGGAGAGACCTCGCCCCCCTTGATAGACCTCGCCCCCTCATCAAACCCACCTTTGGTTGCGGGCAGCCTGGAGTGACACCCGATTATTGGGAGCCTACCGTCCGTTCCTGGAGAGTAGACAAGCATGCCTCAGTGATGTCACTAGTCCAGAGGTTCCCAAACTCGGTCCTCAAGGCACCCTAACTTTCCAGGTTTTAAGAATAACCATGTTTGAGCACAGTTGACTTAATTAGTACCTCAGTCTTTTGATTTAGCCATCTCTGCCCAACCATGGATATCCTTAAAACTGGGTTTGGGAACCTCTGCACTAGTCCGTAGTGAGCTGGAAGGCGTTTGTCACATGTGTTGGTGACAGCTGTGCTGATGCAATAATACCCTTTCACTGAGATACAAATAAAACAAAACATTGAGTCAATTCAATTAGCTGAGAGGGGGCGAGTTGCCGCAGTCACGGCGGGGCAATGCCAGCAACGGTACCTTATCGCTCTAACCCTCCTGGCCTGATCTAACCCTGGACCGATTATTAGTATGCAGCTCCATGGGGCCACTGTAAGTGTAGCGTACAGCCGCAGTTACAAGCACGGACTCGTATAGCTGCACATACTCGCACAGACATGTGGGGAGGGTCTCAGTCGATTGACACCTATGTGTTAAGCTAGCTACACACTATACAATTATTGGGCCAATTTGCCAATAATTGGGTGATCGGCCTGATTTATTGCAGTGTGTATGAACGATCGTTTTAGCGTTTTGCCGATAAAACGGTTAAAAAAAACGTCCTCAAAGGCATTATTTTAGTTATCTAATCGGTCGGCCAAGAACGAAAATCTCGGCCTCAGTCTCAGATATGGAGCAGTGTGTATGCGTTTTCAATAATCTGCCGATATTCCCTATGTGCTCCTGTCACTATGTCGTCCTCCTTGTGGGCAGACATATGCAAAATCAGCGTAGTATGGCGGAAAATCAGTAACTTCTATCAACAATTGCCTAATGTGTAGCACAGATATGGGGGCCCGATCAAAAATATCTGACAGTGTGTATTTAGTTTCATGCTATAATTACACTATGCATCAGAGCTTCCCAAACCCCCCTCCCTTTACAGTCCACGTTCTAAGGATATCCATGCTAGAGCATAGGTGACTTAATTAGTGCCTCAGCCAATTTGATTAAACAATCTGGACTCAGGCATGGATATCCTTAAAACCTGGACTGTAATGACGGAGTTTGGGAACCTCTGCTATACATCAATAACATGATTGCATTGTTTGTCTGTTATATGACACATCTGCCATGTCATGCTGTCCTAGAACTTCCCTACCAGAGGCTGTTATGTGAAGAGACAACGTTGCAGCATCCACAGACACGTGTAACCCTTTCCATGCTGTGATAGGAGGGAATTTCCTGCACACACCTCACTTCCCGGGCACAATGCACCGTCACAGTGTATAATATGTATCATTAGTATGTGCTTCATGGAGTTGTGCTGCTACAATGTTTCCATAACTTTCCCTTCCCCTAGCAGAGGGTGCAGGGTGTGACAGACATATCAGCCCTTTGAACCTGGGCTGGGTCAGTATTAGAGCACAGGCTTCCTCTTCCTGGGAGGATCCCCAGCTCCAGCTCTCTCCGCTCAGACCCCAGACTCAGCAGCTTGTCCTAGAGGTAATGACATGTCCCCCTCCCCCCATACACCCACCTACCATGTCTTCTCTCTTATAGATCACCTGTATATTTACCTCCACTTTCCTTGTACATACAGAGCTCTCTCCCCTGGCTCAGGTAACAATGTGGTTCTGCAGATTGCGATCTTGTCGGATGAGATCGTACAGGTGGAGATCGCTCACAGCTGTAGTTTGACCAGTTTAATCACTGTACAAATGTATCACTTGTGTGTGTGTAGCTAGAACAGTATAATCACTGTACAATTGTATCACTTGTGTGTGTGTAGCTAGAACAGTATAATCACTGTACAAATGTATCACTTGTGTGTAGCTAGAACAGTATAATCACTGTACAATTGTATCACTTATGTGTGTGTGTGTAGCTAGAACAGTATAATCACTGTACAATTGTATCACTTATGTGTGTGTGTGTAGCTAGAACAGTATAATCACTGTACAATTGTATCACTTATGTGTGTGTGTGTAGCTAGAACAGTATAATCACTGTACAATTGTATCACTTATGTGTGTGTGTGTAGCTAGAACAGTATAATCACTGTACAATTGTATCACTTATGTGTGTGTGTAGCTAGAACAGTATAATCACTGTACAATTGTATCACTTATGTGTGTGTGTGTAGCTAGAACAGTATAATCACTGTACAATTGTATCACGTGTGTGTGTAGCTAGAACAGTATAATCACTGTACAATTGTATCACTTATGTGTGTGTGTGTAGCTAGAACAGTATAATCACTGTACAATTGTATCACTTATGTGTGTGTGTGTGTAGCTAGAACAGTATAATCACTGTACAATTGTATCACTTATGTGTGTGTGTGTGTAGCTAGAACAGTATAATCACTGTACAATTGTATCACTTATGTGTGTGTGTGTAGCTAGAACAGTATAATCACTGTACAATTGTATCACGTGTGTGGAGCTAGAACAGTATAATCACTGTACAATTGTATCACTTATGTGTGTGTGTGTAGCTAGAACAGTTGCAGTTAAGCAATCTTTGGGGCATATCTATCAAAGCTTGATGTGAGCTATATATCACCAACCAATCAGCTTCTAATTTACATTTTGCAGGCTGTGTTTAAGAAATGATAGTTAGAAGCTGATTAGTTGGTGATGTAGAGTATATTTCACAATTTTATCTCACATCAAGCTTTGATACATATGCCCCTTTGTGTGTACAAGTCGATTGGTGACGGAAACTTTAAAGTGAAAGTCTAGGTTTAAGGTTAGAGTTAGGCACCCCCCCCCCCCCAAGACACTTAGGTTTAGGCAGCGGGGAAGGGGGGGGTTAGGTTTAGGCACTGGGGGGGCGGAGGTTAGGGTTGGGCACCCATAAGGGAGGGTTAGGGGGTAGAAATAGGTTAGTATATACTTGCCTTAGGACGATTAGGATTTCCTCCTCTGCCGGGATGCTGCTGTCGGGATTCCGACCGTCGCGCGTGGGTCCGGCGGTAAATCATACCGATTCCGAGGACAGAGTTTGAGAACCTGTGGTCTATGTAAAAGTTTCGCCTTTATTTGTGACCCCAGAAAAATAAAGTTAATGGAGAACAGTAGTTTGCCTTAAGCTGTATAACAAATGTAAATGCAATGTCCAATATCTCACGTTAATTTGAGTTATGGGGACACTTACATATATTTATACATTGTTAATAACTAAAGCTGA
Organism: Taudactylus pleione; assembly: GCA_031769625.1. Lineage (NCBI taxonomy): Eukaryota > Metazoa > Chordata > Amphibia > Anura > Myobatrachidae > Taudactylus > Taudactylus pleione. Next base: position 2,181,685 of record JAUIMM010000348.1, on the reverse strand, counting down.
GTATACATTACACAACGTGCAAACGACTAGATGGTCGTTCAGATTTCCCTTCATCCCCAGAACAAATAATAGTCTGTATACACGCCGTGCAATCCTTCAAACGACGACCGGTATATCTGACATCGTTTGGTCGTTTCATCGTTCACAATATAACGTTGACATATCGCCTGGTCTCCTGGCAGATTAGAAGATGCAATGAACGACGTACAGGAGACTGAATAGTGTGTACACAATAGACGATGTGGAATATTTGTTGTTCCAAGTCAGCTGAAATAGTAAAAACGGCCAATTTGTCATCTAGTAGTGAGTACCCAACTTTACATGTAAGACTCGTGAGGTAGGTCTTCTGGCCCAGAGGTTCTCAAACTCGGTCCTCAGGACCTCGTACAGGTCACCCAACAGGTGCAGTCATTACTCACGGACACAGTTTAAAAGTTCCACAGGTGGAGTTAATGATTTCACTTGTAATTTTGTGAGGAGACCTGGAAAACATGTGCTGTTTGGGGTCCTGAGGAGCCAGTTTGAGAGCCTGTGTTCTAGCCCATGAAACATTTTCTGAACCGGTTTAAATATGCATTGGTGCCAGTTATTGTAATGAGAAATAGAGCGGACAACCTGCTTTTTGTGTATATTTCCCAGTACGGGATTGGTATGCGGTTTGTGTATGTCTTTGTGACCTTGAGTTACACGCTGGCGATGGTTGTACATAGCTGTTGAAATTGGGGAGACCGGCACCAGTGAAGATTCCAACAGCTGTAAAGGTAAGTACTAACTAACCTAACCCCCCCCTAACCCTCCTTTTAGGGGTGTCTAACCCTAGCTCCCCCTGTAAGTGCCTAACCCTAACCCCCCCCTTCCCCTAGCCTAAACCTAACCCTCCTGGGGGGGTACCTAACCCTACCTGGGGGTTTCCCAACCCTAAGTTCCCCTGGGGGAGCACCTAACCTAACCCTCCAACCCCCCCACGGATGCCTGCGCCCGGCTTACCTTCGATCGGTATGATGGGCGTCTGGCTCCCGGCGTAGGTAAAATGACAGGCGGTGGGATTTCAACGCCTGTCATTAGAACCCTGCCGGGATTAGACAGCCGGGAAGCCGGCGGTCGGCATTTCGACCGTCTGCTTCCCGTAAGTACAGTAAGTGTAGGAACACCAGGCTCAGTGTCGGAATAGTGCGGAGAGGTGGAGATTATACAGTGGGTAGATGCAGCTGTGATCTGTTCTTCGCCTTGTTTTAAACACTGGAACACTTACTAGCAAACAGGTCAACATACAGTATCTGTAATACAGAGCAGACCAGAGTGACAGCTTTGCTAACTAACTGCATTTCTGCACAGTTAATGTGGATCCATACACAGGGGACAGACCGGCTTTGTCACAGCAGCTTAAATGACTGCAATCCCAGCATATTTTTGTTGTTGCTGTTGCCTGCTTTACATCCCATTAGGATACTCAGAAAGATTCAGTTGTCTGTAGAAAACTACTATACCAGTGATTCCCAACCTCGGTCCTCAAGGCACACCAACAGTCCTGGTTTTAGTGATATCCAGGCTTAAGCACAGATGGTTAAATCAAAATAACTGAGGTACTAATTAAGTCACCTGTGCTCAAGTATGGCTATCCTTAAAACCTGAACTGTTAGTGTGCCTTGAGGACCGTGGTTGGGAACCCCTGTACTACACACTATACGATATATCGTTCTGACATAGCTAGGAACGATATACTACATCGTATAGTGTCTAAGTCCGATCATTCATTTACTTGATTGTCCCATCTGCTGGACATCAGATGTAATGAGCAGCAAGGTGCAGTTACATTCAGTATATAACGTCATATCGTACAGTGTGTACAGCGCACGTGATGTATTGTTACACCGCATTGCTCCATCACATGGTGTGTACCCAGCTTTATAGTGGGAAGGTAATTCTCCTTAGGGTTGTGAGGTTATCGTGGTACAATGTATTTTACCATCCAGGTTCATAGCTGAATATTTTAATTTGCTATTAGTGGATCATTGAAACAATCTCCTACCTTTTAATTATTGGCGAACAAAATTGTTCTAAATTCCCAAATATGTTTTGTAGTTTAACAGTCTATAGCAGAGTTCCCCAAGCTCTGCCATTACAGTCCAGGTTTTAAGGGTATCCATGCTTGAGTCCAGATGGTTAAATGAAATTGACTGATGTACTAATTAAGTCGCCTGTGCTCAAGCATGGATATTCTTAAAACCTGGACTGTATGGGGGAGTTTTGGGGAAACTCTGGTCTGTAGCCTCCAATTCAAACTGCGGGCCTGAAATTTGTGGCTTATGTTTCAGATTCAGTTTGCGTTCAAATGTTAACTTTATATTTTGATTTAAATGATATCTTTAGTTACTTCATATGTATTTAACTTAATTTTAAAAATGAACAGAGCCCTGTTTTGACGTTTGCAGTTCTTAATAACAAAAATAGACAATATATTTCGAACTTGAGTCAACATTTTTTGAGTAAGATTGTAAAGCTGTGGATTGAACAAGCCCACTCCATAGAGAACTTGTTTGTCAGACAGTATCAGTAAGTAAATAGTTGGCATATTGTATATGACACCATAGTTGTAGGTTTCTGTGTAACAATATGGGTAACGTTCTCCCTAAACAAATTAAGAAAATGTCATATTTACATGACACAGACTATTGGTGACAGACTAGATAAACCTAGAGGTGAGGAATGTACATTTCTGAACTTTGATCTGTTTGTAAACATTCCAATTCTTTGTCATTTGGGCAGAGCCGTGGTGGCTTCCAGGATATAGGGCCTGATTCAGAGCTGAACGCTCTGACCAGAGCGCTCGCTCTGAATCAGGGCCCTCCTACCTTTTTTTGGAGCGTCCTCATGGACGCTCGCGTAGCTGTGGGTTACCACCCACAGCTTATGCGAGCGTCCATGATAATGGTCGCGATGGTCTTGACCATCGCGACCATCGGGCTTGCGATGGAGACCCTGCGGTAGGGTCTCGCTGCCGCAAGCCCTAGAGTGATTTTGGCTCTATCAGAGCCAAAATCACTCCCACTGACCTCACTAGTGATGTCAGTGGGGCCGGCTTGAGACGGTAGGCGTTCCCATGGGAACGCCTCCGTCTGGCAGGCACGCCCACCAAAGGGGGCGTGCTGTCAATCAACATCGACAGCACGCCCCCTTTGGTACGAGACCCAGAGCGATGGTGAGCCCGTCGCTCGCCGGGTCTCGCGCATGTGCACGATGGAGCTCCCTCCGTTGTGCGCATGCGCAGTGGGGAACATCGACCCGCTTGCGAGCGTCCTGCCGCTCGCGAGCGGGTCTGAATGACCCCCATAGAACGTTGGATTATACAATTCCCTTATGGTGCATACGCACGTAGCGATATGCCAGCGATACGATATCTCTGGCAGATCGTACTGCACCCTTTTTGGTGTGTATAGATCATCCAACACACCACCAACCTGCCAGCAATTATAGCGACCCACGATAATCGTGAGTCCCTATAGTAACCTGCTCGATATCGAGCAGGTTGGCCAGCATGCAGGGACGATGGGTGATATCGCTATCGTCCATACGTGCCCGCACATCGCTGGTCGAAGGCAAGTTGGTAGGGACCATTTAAAAGGACGATTTGATAGATAACAGTAACTATATCGATATTGTTCACATTGTCCTTTTAAATCACTACGTGTGTATGCACCATTAGTGATAGCTGAGTACTGAAAATCCTGATCTCTTTGAAACGGCAGCCTCCCCTGTCTCAAGGAGCTTGCGATCTATACAGCAGAGGAGGCGAACATAATAGGAAAAAAATCATGTATTCCTGGGGAAGGAACAATTTTTGCATTGCACCAATGTCTATGAAAATGTAGTGTATCAATTCCGTATTAACGAGTGATGGCGGTTTAATGAGGCAATCGGTGCCTCATGTCACAGTGGTAACACTAGTCCTAGTGAATTAATAGTCTGCCCTCACTGGGGCCTATGCAGGGCTGAACGTACGTCTGTTACTAATTTTGTACTTTGAGGATTATCTGGATTAGGCAGAAGCCTTTTCTGAGGAATCACAGTCAGATTTGGATGGGGTGATCTGCGGTGGAGGAGTGGTGAATAAAATGATGTTGTCATGTCTAAATTAGGCAGATAGCAGGGGCTCGGTTACTATGGGTCAGGTCTTTCCAAATTTAGCCTACTATTATTCCTGCTATGGCGGCAATGTGTCCCTTTTATAAAAATAGAATTTTATAGAAATTATTCGGAACTGGTTCTCTAAATTGTTGTATGTTTTTTATTTTACTCTTCTTTTTTTTTTTTCTTTCACCTTTGTTTTTCCCTCTCTCTCTTTTCCCTCTCTCTGTTTTTTTTTTTTTGCCTCCTCTCTCTCTTTTTTTTCCCTCTCTGTATGTCTGTTTCCCTCCTTTTTTTTTTTTTTTTTTTTGCCCCCTCTCTCTCATACCCTCGTTTCTTAAGGTGCATACACACACAACGATTTTTAGAACGATTATTGTTAACGATATCGTTTATCATTCAATTTTTGTAAAAATCGTTTACTTTCTGAGTGAAAACTATGAACGATTATCGTTCACGTTTGTAGTTCAGTCAGACTGGCCAACTGAAAGATTTTCATTAAGGGAATATGCAAAAATCGTTTGTAGTTCAATAAAATCGTTCATTACACTTTAAAAAATCTAGGTTTAGAAGAGGAGAGAAAAAAAAAAAAAAAAGAAAAGACTCCTATCAGGGCACACTCCTGTGCTGTATTGATGGCTACAAAATTAGTATAGGAGAAATAGGACAAACTGATTACATCTAAGTGAGATCATGATCATATGTGAAATTTACATTAATGTCTCAATTAGCAGACAGACCACCATATATTTACCCATTTAATATATCTGAAATAGATGTATTGATGTTTAATAAACTTTAGTTTTAATATCAACATCAATACATCTATTTCAGATACATTAAATGGGTAAATATATGGTGGTCTGTCTGCTAATTGAGACATTAATGTAAATTTCACATATGATCATGATCTCACTTAGATGTAATCAGTTTGTCCTATTTCTCCTATACTAATTTTGTAGCCATCAATACAGCACAGGAGTGTGCCCTGATAGGAGTCTTTTCTTTTTTTTTTTTTTTTCTCTCCTAAACCTTGATAATATTTACTCCTGGGATGCACCTCCAGTTTTTGAAATATACCTAGATACGTGTATCCAATAAATCTATAATTAGATCGTTAGAATTAACTGTTTTCCTGTGCAATCAATCCTCTTCCCCTTTTCCTGTATTGGTGCGTACACACTGGGCGATTAAAGTGGACGACTGAACGATAACGATATCGTTATCGTTCAGTCGTCCACTTTATCGTCCATTTTTAACACAAAAAAGATGAACGATGACGACGACGCGCGTTCCCGCGGGTCGTTCGTCATCCTCGTTCATCGGGCTGACATGCAGGCCAACCTGACGACCTCGTCAGGTTGCTGCATGTCAGGGAATGGGTGAGAGAGCCCGGCGCTGAACGATATCGCTAATGATATCGTTCAGCGGCTGTGCTCAATGTCATGAACGACATTGAGCACAGCCTGCCGGGGACACACTAGACGATATCGCTCAGGGAGCATATCGTCTAGTGTGTATGCACCATATGACTTTAAAAAATCTGACAGATAATCTGATAGAAAATCGTTCATAAAATTATTAGTAACAAAATCGTTGTGTGTGTGTGTATGCAGCTTTAGTGTTTTAATTGGCTTTTTATTTAAAGCAGAAGTGATTGCACTGTGCGATTCGCTTGTTATTGTCACTGTCTAAAGCGCACCCGAAGCTTGCACACCGTGGAGACTCCCCACTTGCGGTTCCAACCAATATTCAGCCTGTAAGTGGATGAAGCAGTGGCGGTACTGAGGTAGGAGGCTGACCACTCGTGAATATTCGGGTAGCGTACACAACGGTTGCCTGCGTCTGACGTTGGCGATTTAGCCACTCTGAAGGCTCCTTCCATAAGTGCCATTACTGCATTATTTCCTTTTACATTTAACATCGTCAAACAAGTTTTTTATGAGCTGCATAGGGGACATTTTTACACAGCTACGCCCATGGTTTATGGCAAATTAAACAGGTCAAGGACTAGGCTCTGCCGGATTATTGGTAAATGGCAACCTATTAACTGTTGTGTCCCCAGGGAACAGGTTAGACGACTGGAGATTGCCTTGTGATTCTAGGGGAGATGTATCAAGTATTATTATAATCAATTTTATTTATTTGCGTTCCGTGGCACCGTACAGAGCAGTAATGAAAACAAGGTATACATAGTAAATAAAAAAAAAGTAACCATATATATCACAAGTGAGTATACATATTGGCACATCTATCTGAAATATAGTGAGGAGGTATGAAACAAGAGAAGGGAGAACCCTGATCGTGAGTGCTTACATCCTAAGGGAAGAGGTAGGAAAGGCCGTAGTGGGGAGAGACAAAGGCCCTCATCCAGAGCCGGACGCTCTGAGCAGAGCACACGCTCTGAATGAGGGCCGTCCTCCATAATTATGGAGCGTCCTCCTGGACGCTCGTATAGCTGTGGGTCACCACCCACAGCCGGTACGAGCGTGCAGGTTGATGGCCGCGATGGTCTTGACCATCGCCACTGCGAGTCGGAGCCTGCGGTTGAGTTTCTCAACCGCAAGGCCCGGAGTGATTTTGGCTCTATCAGAGCCAAAATCACTCCCACTGACATCACTAGTGATGTCAGTGGGCCGGCTTCTAACGGTAGGCGTTCCCTTGGGAACGCCCCCGTCTGGGAGGCACGCCCCCGGCACGCCCACCAAAGGGGGCGTGCTGTCAACCAACATCGACAGCACGCCTCCTTTGATCAGACACAACGAGCGAAGGAAAGTCCTTTGCTCGTTGCGTCTGGCGCATGCGCACGACGGAGCTCCCACTGTCGTGCGCATGCGCAGTGCACACCATCGACCCTCTTGCGAGTGGACAGCCGCTTGCGAGTGGGTCTGAATCAGGCCCAAAGTTAGTAAGGCAGTGGGTGTAAGTAGGGGTCATGTGGCGGGCTGTTAGGCTAGAATGAAGTTTGTGTATGAAGAAATAGAAGCTGGGAGACAGAGTTCTGTAGATTAGGGGCAGCGCAGGAGAAGTCTTGGAGGCAGAAGTGGGAGGTGGTCACAGTGAGAGAGGAGGAATATGAGATTGTAGATATAGGTGGGAAGGAGCAGGTGACAGCTTTGTAGGTGATGTGGGTGCGCTTATTGGTTGATATCATGGTGCCTGGCCATATTAGTGCCTTTTATTTATGAGAATAACCAAGGCATGGAAGCTGTGTGGCTGCTTTTTCTACAAATTCCTAAAATCCTAATTGCACCCTAAATTATTTTAATACTTATTCCAGTGTCTGTAATTATTTTACAATGATCCTCTAAAAATAATTTTTTTTTTTTTTTTAGAAATATAGAAAAAAAAATATTTGTATTAATTATTATTTTACTTGTCTTTCAGTACAATGTCTGGAGACGATGAATTCTCGGTAAGTGAGTTATTACATATGACGTTTTGATTATGCTGTTATACACTAAGGAAAGATTTCCGAGCCTACACACCGTGGAGGCAGCCATTTTGTTTCCTTATCACTTTTCAAGGAAGCGGCGGCTTCACTGAGGTCCTGCTTGGCTTATATTTCTGAGGCCTGAATTAATAACGGCCGTTACTGGTCTCTAGTAATATGACAGGCAACAAAATGGCTGCCTCCACGGATTGAAGGTGACATTTTCACTTTAATAGAAACAAAAATTTCAAAAAGAACCACAGAAATACTAATTATCCAATACATATTTGCACTTTAATTGTCATCCTCATTACCCTAAATAGCAGTGCTCCTTACAGTGACTGTCGGGGGAGACTATTGTTGACCATGTCTGTGCATTGGGTAGTGACTTGAGGAGGAGGATCTCTAGGAAATGGGTTACATCAGATGTTATGGTCATGGCCTGCTGAATGATGTTGTTATACCTTTACATCATGGGGAATTGTGTATGTCTCTTGTGGTACAACAGTCACTTTCCAGGGGTGCTTGTGCTATTAATTGCTGGCGGTCATAATAGGGGTGTGGATTAATAGATCCACAGTAATACCCCTTTTATACTGACTGAAAAATCCCGGGTTGATGCACGTGAGCGCGCATCCACCCAGGATTTTAGTCAGTGTAAACGGATCAACCCGGGTCCAGTGACATGGGCATCTGACCCGTCTAGCTTGCAGGGTTGAGCACTGGTCGTTCCTGTGTCACCCTGCAATGTAAACGGCGCGGCACAGGTCACGATGACCTGGGTTACACCGCCTCCCACCTGATTGGGTATACAATCGGGAAGCCGGCTGCCTTAATGCCGGCTTCCCGACTGTCATATCCCGGCGAGGGATGAAATGCCGGGCGTCTAGATGTAGACGCATGACATTTCCCCGATTGCCGGGAGACCGGTATCCCGATCGAAGGGATGCCGGGCGCTGCGAGCGGACAGCCGCGGGGGGGGGGGAGGGTTAGGTTTAGGGCACCCGGGGGGACTTAGGTTTAGGCAGCGGGGAAGGGGGGGGATTAGGGTTAGGCAGTTGGGGGGAGGTTAGGGTTTGGCACCCCTAAGGAGGGTTAGGGGGTTAGGCTAGTTAGTACTTACCTATCCACGATCGAGATTTCCAGCGCTGTCGGGCTTCCGCTGCCGGGAACTCTGCTGTGGACGGCCAGGCGCTGCCGGGAATCGAACCGCAGGCCATGCGGCCGGCGGTATTTCATACCGATTCTCCTGATTGGCTGGCTTCAGTGGCGCTTGGAGATTACATAATCTCCAAGCGTCCACTGCCGGGCTGACCAGAGCGGAGCAGCGCACCCCACCCGCCCTTGTTGCCTCTGGACCGCTGCGTAAGTTCAGTAGGTCGCGGAGTGGGAGGGAGGGGAAGAAGCGCTGCTCACCTGCATCGGAGAGCCAGGTCAGTGCTGACCCGGGTCCGGCAACGCGGTGTAAAAGGGGCGCTGTGACGGGTTGGAAATGTGTTCCAAATCCCGGGTCAGCCTCGGGTCTTTGGTGTAAAAGTGGTATAATTAGATAGACCATCAAAAGATCGACACCAACTGGTAGACAGGTACAATAGGTTGACTGGTACAAAAAGTCAACATGGGTGAAGATCGACCGGTACAAAAGGTCAACGTTGCAGACACCAAAATGGTCGACACTCTTGTTTGTTAATTTTCTAACTCTGATCTTCACCTTAACCCACCCCTTGGTCCCTAACTGTCCCTTCTAGAGCCTAACCCTCCAATATGTGCCTAATCCTAAAAACCATGTCGACAATTTTTCGTCGAGGTAAGTGCCTAACAGTAACACACACAAAAAAGTTGACCATTCCTATGTCAATCTTTTAACCATGTTGATCTTTTGTACCTGTTGCTCTTCATCCATGTCGACCTATTGCCTGTCTACCAGTTGATGTCTACCTAGACACGGTCGACTATCCGTTGTAGATCCATTGACTGGAGCCCTTTTTTATATATGGATTTTATTCAAATTATAGATTTGATGAAGTCATCCAAAATGTGGAGGCTTTCAGGGACTTCTGTGGGCCATGTAAGACTTTTTAAGGGAGGTATCCAATTAGCTGCGGTAACGATAAGTTAAAACGTTTTGCACCTATCGCCTGAATTTGCCGCTTATAACATGTATGCGCGTTCCCCTTTTATCGTGCTATCCTATTGTATAACCGGAGATAACCAATTTGCACAATAATTATTGCATGGATGACAGGTGATAAGTACAGGTGACAATGGGGAAATCAGCCTGTACCTCCCAAAAAATTTAAACTTTGGTAGGGTAATGGTATAGGAGTGTGTTAGTGGCCATAATCCAAGGGTTTGGGGTTATTCAATTGTGTGCAATGACTGTTATGTGCATTTTTCTATAACAGTGAAAAAAATTATCGAAAGCAATATTTTTTTGCTAAAATAAATGCTGTAGTTAAATTAGGGGAACATTAAAATGGGTGTAAGTATATCTTTGAGTCATTATAGGGCATTTTTTTTTTTTAAATTACAAATACACCTGTCACTTAGATCTGCAATGTTTAAAATACAAGTCCCATCCATACAGCACCCCCATATACCTGTCCCATCCATACAGCACCCCCATATACCTGTCCCATCCATACAGCATCCCCATATACCTGTCCCATCCATACAGCACTCCCATATATCACTCCCATATACCTGTCCCATCCATACAGCACCTCCATATACCTGTCCCATCCATACAGCACCCCCATATACCTGTCCCATCCATACAGCACCCCCATATACCTGTCCCATCCATACAGCACCCCCATATACCTGTCCCATCCATACAGCACCCCCATATACCTGTCCCACTACTTTAAACCCATTTTCCAACACTTTTTAATTTTTCATCCCAAAAATTATATGTCATTAGTAGCCAAATTAAGCTAATAAAAAAAAAAATATATATATATATATATATATATTTTGCCTAATTAGTCATTAAGGAGGGTGTCCCAGTGGTTCCCAACATTTTTATTCAAAAATAGGGGTTTTGTACAAAACCCATCACCTGCTCAGAGGTGGTGAAAATAAATTTGCGATCATTCTTATACCACTTTTCGCATATGTGAATACCGCGGATAATAGGATAGCCCGATAATCATTTTTGGAGAGAAGTTTTCAAGGGTGAAAACTTTTAGAAGAAAAGCGGGTTATCGCGGCTAATTAGTGTGGATCTTGCATTACAAGTGGAAATGCCATTAACTTATACATATTTTTTTTTTTTTCTCCTCCTCCTTAAAGCTGGCCGATGCTTTACCAGATAAGACACCTGCCAAAACGCAGAATGTAAGCAACAATCCGCAGCCAGGTGGCTGGCCCGGATCAAACCCCTGGGGCTCTACTCCTAGTGCTCCTTCTGCCCCTGGTGCCGTGCCTTATGGACAAGGTCAAGTAGGACCATATTCTGGTAGTGGGCCTCAGCCAACTGCACCAACGCAGCCATATCCATCTGGTCCCCAGCCAGGAGCACCGAGTGCCATTTCAGGGCCTACTGGGCCCTATCCAGGAGCAGCAGCTGGGCAACAGCCATCTGCACCAAATGCTCCATATCCTGCAAGACCTGCTGGACCATACCCAGGAGCACCTGCTGGACAGCAGCCACCTGCACCAAATGCCCCATATTCTACAGGACCCACTGGACCATACCCAGGAGTACCCGCTGGACAGCAGCCACCTGCACCAAATGCCCCATATTCTACAGGACCCACTGGACCATACCCAGGAGTACCCGCTGGACAGCAGCCACCTGCACCGAATGCCCCATATTCTACAGGACCCACTGGACCCTACCCAGGAGCACCTGCTGGACAACAACCACCTGCACCAAATGCCCAATATCCTTCAGGACCCTCTGGACTGTATCCAGGACTACCATCTGGACAGCAACCGGCTGCACCTAATGCCCCATATCCTTCAGGCCCCTACCCAGGAGCTCCTGCTGGGCAGAACCCAACAGCACCAAATCCCCAATATCCTTCAGGCCCTACTGGGCCTTACCCAGGAGCTCCCACTGGGCCACAGCCAGGAGCTCCCACTGGGCCACAGCCAGGAGCTCCAACCGGGCCCTATCCTACTGCACCTGGGCAGTATCCTTCAGCACAATTTCCTTCAGGGCCTGCTGGAATGCCAGGGTCATATCCTAACCCTTCTGGAGCCTCTGGTCAACAATATCCGAATCCTTCAGCCCCTTATGGTCAACCAGGTCCCGCAGGACCTTCACAGCCTTGGGGCTCAAGTCCATGGAGTTCCCAAGGTGGGCAGTACCCCACACCCCCAAATGTGCCATACCCAGCCACTGGACCATACCCAGCTCCTGGTGCTGCATCGTCCATACCATGGGGTAATGTGCCAGCTGGTCAGTGGGGACCTTCGGCTTCATTTCCTGGAGGTCCCGGGACATACCCAAATCCAGGATCCTATCCCTGAAGCTGCCTGATTCCTGTGATTTCCTCCTGACCCGGCCACCCACTATGTGAGTGCGTTGTCCTTTGCCAATTGTGTTCAGTGTCCAATGTTTGCGCTGCAAGAGGTATAAACAGGGAGACAGTATTGATCCATATTTATTAAATTATGCTTGTATGTTATTCTGGGACATTTAGTTCCACAACAGTGAGAAAAAAAACAGATGTCTAACCCTGCTGGCTGGAGTTAAAATTGGGGTTACAGCATCAAGTAGATGAGACCGCAACAATTTTGTGGGAAAACCGTAGTACGATGCGGAAATTTTCTCAGGGTCTTATCATTGGTCGATATTTGGGGCTAGGGTGGGAACAGTGTGGGAACCACTGGTTTACTGCACAAAAGACTTTTAGGGGTTAATCTATTAAAGTGAGCGTTTTTAGAAGTGAGCTTTAGAAAAGATGTTGCCCATAGCAACCAATCAGATTCTACTTAACATTTAACTAGCACCGTCTAAAAGAGAATAACTAGAATCTGGTTGCTATGGGCAACATCTCTTCTAAAACTCACTTCAGTAAATTTACCCCTTACTGTTTTTCAAAACCGAAAGTGCTATGGCAAAATCTATTGACTGACATGGAAAAAAAATCAAATCTATTCTAGAGGAATTACTTTATCTCCTAAATTACATACTCTCCAAGGCTGCATATTAAATTGCAAAATCTACTTGTGAGTGCCGTAAACATTTTTTTACCAGGCCCGCATTAAGCAAGGGTGTCCCGCCATAAGATAAGTTCCGTGTCCCAAGTGGCAACCTGCGGAGGACAGAAGTGGGAGAGGTGTAAATTGATTACCCCGAGCAATTCAAGAACAAAATAAAACCCTATATTCTCAACACTTTGGGCCAGCTTTACTAAGCAGCGGCCATTGCAAGCCGACAATTCTCGGCGGTTTTGACCCTGAAAATTAAAACTGCAATAATATTATGAACGCAAAGCCACTCATGTTTTGCATTTAATATTATTGCCGTTTTAACTGTTAGTAGAAAATCGTCGGCTCGCCAATGCTTACTAAATGTAGACCTTTAATTTGAAGCACTTTTGATTTTAATTGAAACATTAAAGATTTGCTGTGTAGTATAGCCAGGCGAGGTGCTTACTGTTTGAGCAGTATATTTAAGGTGTAGGGTCTTTTTTTTGCATAGTTATAGATTTGTTTTACCTTTTCCAGATCTCTGCTCAAGGAAAAAAACAAATGCTTCAAGAAGAGTTTTCTGGACCATTCGATGATTTAAAGATGAGATTACAAAAAGAAAGATGTTTAGATCCTCGGAGGATTGGAAACCCGCCTAAATCGGACTCCCATTTGTGACTCTATTTAATGCTGTAAAACAGTCCTGAAGATGGAACCATATTATATGAACCACCAATGATCGGTTTGTCCATGGACAATTCAGTCCTGAATCTATACAGAAAAGCACCAAATTATTACATATTTGAAATACGAATGAATATATATATTTTTTTTTTGTTTTAATTATTTTTTTTCCATGTGTGGCATCTTGCTAACGAAGAGTTTATCTGAGCTATGTTATGTAACCATATATATCACAGGCAGAGTAATGTGTGCCTTTTTCACAAGCACCGTGTAGATATCTTATGTTTTGCAGATATACATTGATTTTGTAATCTGCACTTATTCTTTTGAATATAGAATCTTAATTTTGCAAAAAAAAAACAAAACCCTAAATGATGGTCCAAACAACTGATATTTATCCGGAAGCATTGCTCCTTTCTCATTAATGATCCCTCTCGCCCCAATTTTGGGGAATTAAAGCCATGAGGTGAGTTAAGTGGGGTACTGGTTAAATAATTAAGGTCTTCTATCCATTAAGCAGCATGATCTGACACTTCAGAGGGATCACTGGGGCTTCCATCCTTCATGGTGGTTTGGATTGTGGCTTTATTGTAGAGATGTATCAAGACTTGGGGGTCTATTTACTAAGCAGTGTTAGGAGACAGAGTGAAAAGTGATACGGTACCAGCCAATCAGCTCCCAACTGCATTTTTCAAACACAGCCTGTGAGATGACAGTTGGGAGCTGATTGGCTGGTAACATCTCATTTCACTCTGTCTCCTAACACTGCTTAGTAACTAGACCCCTTGAAGAGAGAGAAAGTGGAGAAGTTGCCCAAAACAACCAATCAGCTTCTAGCTGTCCTTTGCCCAGCACAGTCTATGAAATGACCGTGAGATGCTGATTGGCTGCTTTGGGAAACTTCTACTATCGCTCTCCAAGGCTGATACATTTTCCTCTTGGGCTCCTGATCACCAATACATTAATAATATACAGATCTAGCAAACTTTAGACAGCAGCTTGCGTGAGACTGCGTGACCCATTGCTGTCAAATACAAGTCATCAGTGCAGAAATCGTGCCAAGAAAACACAATTGCTTTGGTGAATGTATCATGGAGCAGTGTTACGTGGTCTGACCATGACCGCACAGCGCATGTGGTTCTATGCGAACATCAATCTGGTAGCTGCCTGACATGTGCAGATCAGGAACTTTCCCTGTGATTACAAAGGCTGCAGTTGACCCCCCTGACTTTACTGTCTTATCTGACTGCAAATAGGCAATTTACTAACACTGCTCACAGTTGCAAATCTGCACTTAAACTGTAGCAACTAATCAGACCTGGGGGTCTATTTACTAAGCAGTGTTGGGAGACAGAGTGAAAAGTGATAAGGTGCCAGCCAATCAGCTCCCAACTGTCATTTTTCAAACACAGCCTCTGAGATGACAGTTGGGAGCTGATTGGCTGGCACCTTATCTCATTTCACTCTGTATCCTAACACTGCTTAGTAAATAGACCCCCTGGTCTGTTGCCTAAACACTATCCACTCGGCTGACCAGTCGGCTTTGGCCAGGAGTTTGCAGCCTGTGGACGCTAAGATAATTTTGCTGGTTTATTGCTATGGTTTTATAATATTGCAGATTTGCACCTTTCAGCAATGTTGGTAAATAAGCCTCAGTGATCACAGGACTATGAGTTTTTCAATTATCGTTTCCATACAGGGAGCAAATATTACAATTGCCCTCCTGCCCAAGTGGAACCCCGAGGGGGAAACCTAATGGTAAAATCTAAGTAAGTTCAGTCATAGGAAGTGGCTGTAGCAGGGATTTCATGGGTAAGAGATACTGTTATACAAGTCACTACTGGATTAAGGAAACCTACTTCTACCTTTTTAGAGTTTATAGGCAGCTGGTGCAAAGGACAAATGTAACAAACCTGATTCCAAAGCCAATATTTATATTATATCCATTTGGTCGCTATTGGGGATATTGTAATTTTTCCCTTGCACCAGGTTACATAAATGCCCCTTATTATTGACTGGAGACTATTTTCGTGTTCATATCCAACATTTTGCTATAGAAAACGGCCTCCTGCAGTGACTTGTACTGTGCGGTTATAATAACAAGGCACAGAGGCTAATGTGTAATGTCCTGGGCTGGTCTCCCACCTATCCTGATCCATCTGGGAGACCTATGTACTATGCATGATATTTCTGCTGTTCATTGTAAAATGCTTTTCAGTACAGGTGTGAAAAAAAATTATATATTGTGGATGGGGAAGGGGGGGTCACCAAATTTAAATGAAAGTGAGTTTTAATCCCCTATTGAGGCTAAGAGGACAGATGTACAGGGCACTTCGAGAAGATGTATTTAGGCATCCAGGGTAAAAAGTATTTGTAAAATGGAGTCAATTATTGTGCCATAGTGATGTCACCGTTTCCTAGTAAATTATAAGCCCACTAGGTACTTGTCTCTACTATTAGTCCATTTTGAGTTTGCCAAATTTGGGACTATTCACTTTATAAAAAGTTTTTTTTTTTCTTTTTCCATGAAGATTCCTCAAAGTAACTTTTTCTTCTGGTTATGGAATTCCAACACCCACCCCTTCCGGCCCGATGGTTTGTGAATCTTGTATACTGGCTGCAAAGTGCGTTTTAGCCCTACTAATGCACTCTGACCAGCTTAACGCAGAGCCCTGTTTGGACCCAGGCTGTTGCCCCACCTCTCTCCCATCTGATGTCCCTTTATTAGAACCAATTTACCCTCCCCCCCCCCCCCCCCCCCACAGACAGCTCTGTTATAGGCAGGTACATATAGGGCAAATATTTATGGTGTGTGTGAGAAAGAGATTACACGTTGTATTATTGCTGGGTTAGTCATAACTAAAGGCCCCCATACAACAGCAATTGATTGCAGCAATCATGCAATTTGCAATCGATTTTGTGTATACATATCTTTCCCTTTTTCAATCGATTGTGGCAATTCTGCAATCGATTGTGTATAAACATCTTTCCCTTTTTCAATCGATTGCAGAATTGCCACAATCAATTGCTGATGTATGGGGGGCCTTAACTTAATTGGGTGATTTTTATTTTTTTCTGCTTGGGAATTACTATACAACTGAAAACTTTTTATTTCTTTTTGTATTTTATTACTGGGGAAAAAAAAAAGCCATCAGCATTTATAAAGTAAGCACTGTATATTTTATAACAGTAATTCAATAAAGATTGCTTATGTAGTCAATTAATTTGAGTGTAATTGGTGCATTTCCTATATAAATGAAGCTTAAATAATTGTAGTGTGTGTGTATAATATATATGTAGTTGTAATTTGTATATTATGTAGATGTAATTTCATACGGTCTGTCCTGAATGTGCCGGCTCCCCCTGCTATAGAGATGGGACAGACCTAGCGCCGCAGTGCCCAGACGCCCACCAGGGTAAGTAGGAGTATGGGGGGGATCCCTCCCCAAGAGAATCTGCGAAAGTGTAAGCTACTATAGGCTAACGCCATCTTCGGTGGCTTGGGGGACTGCTTTGCGGTCGGAAATGGTGGGATTGCGGCATATATAGTAGATATTTGCTGTGGTCCCTCCTTAAATCCTGGGGATGCTTAATATTTGCAGGTAACCAGGCATTCTGCAAATTTAGAGGCAGATGTACTAACCCTTGGAGAGCGATAACGTACCAGCCAATCGGCTCCTACCTGTCACTGTACAGGCTGTGTTTTAAAAATGACAGGAGTTGACTCGTTGGTACTTTATGTCTCTCCAAGGCACATACAAGTACATCTACACCATACTTTGTTAAATATGCCCCTAAATGAGTGCAATTAAATACAAGCCTCCGTTATCTTCATCTTTATACATTCAAACGGGAATCTGCTTTCCTGCCGCAGAACTATTGCAAATGTAAAATAAATATTTCAGAGAACTTGCGTTACCCATAGTAAAGTATAGCGGGAGGCAGGGGCAGAACTATGGGAGACAATGGAGGCCCCTGCCACCGGGCTCCAGCACTGAAGGGGCACCTTCTCCACTGTCCACAACGATTTGTCCTCCCTTCCCTTCCCCTCCCCTCCCTCGAAATCTGCCTGAAAAAGTTCCCAGATTTCTCTCCGGCAGCGCAAACTGATGCTAGAGGAGACCCTATAGGGTTACGGCAGAGGTGGGCGGAGCTACTTTGGCAAGAGGACTCACCCTTTGTGTGGCAGGGGTAGCTGTACTGATATGTAATAGCGCACACCCTAGCTGTACTGATATGTAATAACGCACACCCTAGCTGTACTGATATATAATACCCTACACTCTAGCTGTGCTGATGTATAATAATGTACACTCTAGCTGTCCTGATATATAATAACATACACCCTAGCTGTGCTGATATACTGTATAATAACACACACACCCTAGCTGTCCTGATATATAATAACACACACTCTAGCTGTAATGATATATAATAACACACCCTAGCTGTAATGATATTATATATCAGGACAGCTAGGGTGTGTGTTATTATTATATATCATTACAGCTAGAGTGTGTGTTATTATATATCAGGACAGCTAGAGTGTGTGTTATTATATAATACACACTCTAGCTGTCCTGATGTATAATAAGTTTAACGCACACCCTAGCTGTGCTTATATACTGTTAATAACACACACCCTAGCTGTGCTGATATATAATTAATAACACACACCCCCTACCTGTCCTGATATATAATAACACACACCCCCCTAGCTGTCCTGATATATAATGACACACACCCTAGCTGTCCTGATATATAATAACACACACCCTAGCTGTCCTGATATATAATAACACACACCCTAGCTCATACTTCACATCTCCTTGCCCACACTACACCCTTACTGTACTTTGGCTGTGTCTGCGCACCCACTGCCAACATCTGCACACCCATTTCAGACCCAGGCCGCTAGGTGTAGGCAGCTCATACTTGCCGACAATCAGCTCCCTCCTTCCGGGAGGGAGCTGATTATCGGCTAACAGCAGGGGGGGGGGGGTCCGGACAGTTATGACACATTGGGGGCGGAGCTACGTGATTGTGTCATCGTAAACCTGCCCTCTCTTCACAATGCCGTTATTTTTGGCACTGTGAAGCAGGGGGTGGGGCCACAATGACACGATTCAGAGCGGATCGCGTCACCACCCACCCCCTGCTGGGGGGATCTCTAGTTTATTCTGGGGGGAGGTCGGGAGTGTTGGTGGATGCCTGCCTGTCCAGGGGCCTGGGAGCAGCACCTGATATTCGGGAGGCTCCCGGCCAAATTGGGAGGGTAGGCCAGCCTGCTGCAGTTGCACATCGGCGTACACTTAAAATAAAAAACACGTATTGAAAAACTTTGCACATTTTCATTAAAAAAAAAAATGCAACTTGCAGTCAAAAAAGGTGCAAATCATATTTACCTCTCACTCAGAATAAGGCAGCGTATGTATAAAGATCACTTACACTATAATGCCCACCATAGCTGCACAGAAACTCTGCGATATGCATACCTGTTACCACCGCCTGTATATACACCGCTATCCACATACATCACTGGCTGGTGTTCTGTATGTTTCTTCTCCATCAAATACAGGGGTATATTTACTAAAGTACATGTTTATAGAAGTGGAGGTGTTGCCCATAGCTAATACACGCCTTCCGAAAATCAGGTGCCTCTCCCGGCCCTCGGGGAAGGTGCACAAGCCTCCTGGTGGCTGCCAACCCATCCAGCACCCTGCCCCCCCCCCCCCTGCTCCCCCCCCCCCTGTAGTAACATTAGAAGCTCCTGCAGCAGGGGGGGGAGCGGTGGCAGGATTCGCACTGTATAGCGCTATCATGGCCCCGCCCCCTGCTTCACAATGCCGTTAATAGCTGCATTGTGCACAATGATGTAATTGTGCAGCCACGCCCTATGCTCCACCCCCAATGCTGCATCATCACAGTGCCACGCCCTCTTTTTGCCACAACACGCCCCCCCCCCCCCCCCCCCCCCTGCCGTGGAAGCCGGAGCTGAAAGTCGGCAGGAATGCCATAGTCACCAATCAGATTCTGCTTATTTATCTCGCACCTTCTACAAGTTAATAGCTAGAATCTGATTTGGTCGCTATGGGCCACGCCCAAATGGTAAACACATAATAAAAAAAATATATAAATATATCATTTCAAGTATATTATATATAATTTGGAGGCATGTGGAGGGCATCTTTTTTATATTAAGGGGAAAGGCAAGTCTGATTATAGTCTGCTGTGATGTTTAGGAAAGAAGTATCAGGATCAGCCTAATCCTGCTGGAGCACAGTTACAGCAATGGGGACATCTGCTGGCTTTTGGAAGGTACTGCAGTGAGACAGAAATGAGTGAAACAGATCAATTATGTCACAACAAAAAATAACTCGTTATAATCACTGCAAATGAAAATGACACATTTATCGAAAGTCTCTAATTTCCAGGAACAAATGCAGTATTAACAATTTATACTTGTAAAATGTCCCCATATTTTACAACCTTGATAATTAGTACGGCATAGTTTTTCTTCTTAAATGATATTTATTAAAGTTGGCCTTTCACAATATAACAATGGCTTTATAATCGTGGTATATTAATCCTGACTTATGCCTTTACAGCAATGAAGCAGTCCAGTATGTACGACGATTTTTGCACAAAGAATTTCACCCCAAATGACTGAGCGAGGCTGTGATGCATCTAGAAATGCTCATGATCTGGGCATGCGTGTCAGCCGCTGGTGTTGGATGTCTGCTAATCATGGAAGGAATGGCGAACGCGACTAAATATATCACATAACTGAGAGGGATCCAATCGGATCCTTCCCAGCACCCCCCGGCAGCGCGCAGGTCATTCTGCGCATACACAGAAGGACGCCAGAGGGACTACTTGTTCATAAACCCGGAAGTCCTATCGCAAATGACACCTCTTATTGGGAAAGCTGTCCTTTGAGATTAGAATCTCAAATCTAGGTACATATCGCCCTAATTAATGTACCCGATATATTTTACTTAAAAAAAAAATGCAAAAGAGATGTCTCTGGGTGAAGATTTCATCTCTCAAGATGCATTATGCCAAAGAGCAAATGTCATGAAGAATTGGTTTGCTTCGCATAACATCAGGTTTTGGCCTGGACAGTCCCCCGATCTTTATCCAATCAAAAATTTGCTGTACAACAGTGGCAAACGCAGGATTTCTAGAGGGGGGTTTCCAAATGCCTGATTTTAGAGCGAGTGTGGCCTGTCCATGAAGAGGGTATAATTAGCACTTATCCAGCTATAATATGGGTCATACAGAGTATATTGTGTTGCATAATTCCAGCATATACAGGACCAGCAATCACAGTAACCCATTATATGTGTCATACATAGTGTATTGTGTTGCATAATTCCAGCATATACAGGACCAGCAATCACAGTAACCCATTATATGTGTCATACATAGTGTATTGTGTGTCATAATTCCAGCATATACAGGACCAGCAATCACAGTAACCTATTATATGTGTCATACATAGTGTATTGTGTGTCATAATTCCAGCATATACAGGACCAGCGATCACAGTAACCTATTATATGTGTCATACATAGTGTATTGTGTCATAATTCCAGCATATACAGGACCAGTGATCACAGTAACCCATTATATGTGTCATACATAGTGTATTGTGTGTCATAATTCCAGCATATACAGGACCAGTGATCACAGTAACCCATTATATGTGTCATACATAGTGTATTGTGTGTCATAATTCCAGCATATACAGGACCAGAGATCACAGTAACCCATTATATGTGTCATACATAGTGTATTGTGTTGCATAATTCCAGCATATACAGGACCAGCGATCACAGTAACCCATTATATGTGTCATACATAGTGTATTGTGTGTCATAATTCCAGCATATAAAGGACCAGTGATCACAGTAACCCATTATATGTGTCATACATAGTGTATTGTGTGTCATAATTCCAGCATATACAGGACCAGAGATCACAGTAACCCATTATATGTGTCATACATAGTGTATTGTGTTGCATAATTCCAGCATATACAGGACCAGCGATCACAGTAACCCATTATATGTGTCATACATAGTGTATTGTGTGTCATAATTCCAGCATATACAGGACCAGTGATCACAGTAACCCATTATATGTGTCATACATAGTGTATTGTGTGTCATAATTCCAGCATATACAGGACCAGCGATCACAGTAACCCATTATATGTGTCATACATAGTGTATTGTGTGTCATAATTCCAGCATATACAGGACCAGCGATAACAGTAACCCATTATATGTGTCATACATAGTGTATTGTGTGTCATAATTCCAGCATATACAGGACCAGTGATCACAGTAACCCATTATATGTGTCATATATAGTGTATTGTGTGTCATAATTCCAGCATATACAGGACCAGTGATCACAGTAACCCATTATATGTGTCATACATAGTGTATTGTGTGTCATAATTCCAGCATATACAGGACCAGCGATCACAGTAACCCATTATATGTGTCATACATAGTGTATTGTGTCTCATAATTCCAGCATATACAGGACCAGCGATCACAGTAACCCATTATATGTGTCATACATAGTGTATTGTGTGCCATAATTCCACCATATACAGGACCAGTGATCACAGTAACCCATTATATGTGTCATACATAGTGTATTGTGTGTCATAATTCCAGCATATACAGGACCAGCGATCACAGTAACCCATTATATGTGTCATACATAGTGTATTGTGTCTCATAATTCCACCATATACAGGACCAGTGATCACAGTAACCCATTATATGTGTCATACATAGTGTATTGTGTGTCATAATTCCAGTATATACAGGACCAGTGATCACAGTAACCCATTATATGTGTCATACATAGTGTATTGTGTGTCATAATTCCAGCATATACAGGACCAGTGATCACAGTAACCCATTATATGTGTCATACATAGTGTATTGTGTGTCATAATTCCAGCATATACAGGACCAGCGATCACAGTAACCCATTATATGTGTCATACATAGTGTATTGTGTCTCATAATTCCAGCATATACAGGACCAGCGATCACAGTAACCCATTATATGTGTCATACATAGTGTATTGTGTGCCATAATTCCACCATATACAGGACCAGTGATCACAGTAACCCATTATATGTGTCATACATAGTGTATTGTGTGTCATAATTCCAGCATATACAGGACCAGTGATCACAGTAACCCATTATATGTGTCATACATAGTGTATTGTGTCTCATAATTCCACCATATACAGGACCAGTGATCACAGTAACCCATTATATGTGTCATACATAGTGTATTGTGTGTCATAATTCCAGCATATACAGGACCAGTGATCACAGTAACCCATTATATGTGTCATATATAGTGTATTGTGTGTCATAATTCCAGTATATACAGGACCAGTGATCACAGTAACCCATTATATGTGTCATACATAGTGTATTGTGTGTCATATATCCAGCATATACAGGACCAGTGATCACAGTAACCCATTATATGTGTCATACATAGTGTATTGTGTTGCATAATTCCACCATATACAGGACCAGTGATCACAGTAACCTATTATATGTGTCATACATAGTGTATTGTGTGTCATAATTCCAGTATATACAGGACCAGTGATCACAGTAACCCATTATATGTGTCATACATAGTGTATTGTGTGTCATATATCCAGCATATACAGGACCAGTGATCACAGTAACCCATTATATGTGTCATACATAGTGTATTGTGTGTAATAATTCCACCATATACAGGACCAGTGATCACAGTAACCTATTATATGTGTCATACATAGTGTATTGTGTGTAATAATTCCACCATATACAGGACCAGCGATCACAGTAACCCATTATATGTGTCATACATAGTGTATTGTGTGTCATAATTCCAGAATATACAGGATCAGTGATCACAGTAACCCATTATATGTGTCATACATAGTGTATTGTGTGTCATAATTCCAGCATATACAGGATCAGTGATCACAGTAACCCATTATATGTGTCATACATAGTGTATTGTGTGTAATAATTCCAGCATATACAGGACCAGTGATCACAGTAACCCATTATATGTGTCATACATAGTGTATTGTGTGTAATAATTCCAGCATATACAGGACCAGCGATCACAGTAACCCATTATATGTGTCATACATAGTGTATTGTGTGTCATAATTCCAGCATATACAGGACCAGTGATCACAGTAACCCATTATATGTGTCATACATAGTGTATTGTGTGTCATAATTCCTGCATATACAGGACCAGAGATCACAGTAACCCATTATATGTGTCATACATAGTGTATTGTGTTGCATAATTCCAGCATATACAGGACCAGCGATCACAGTAACCCATTATATGTGTCATACATAGTGTATTGTGTGTCATAATTCCAGCATATACAGGACCAGTGATCACAGTAACCCATTATATGTGTCATACATAGTGTATTGTGTGTCATAATTCCAGCATATACAGGACCAGTGATCACAGTAACCCATTATATGTGTCATACATAGTGTATTGTGTGTCATAATTCCAGCATATACAGGACCAGAGATCACAGTAACCCATTATATGTGTCATACATAGTGTATTGTGTTGCATAATTCCAGCATATACAGGACCAGCGATCACAGTAACCCATTATATGTGTCATACATAGTGTATTGTGTGTCATAATTCCAGCATATACAGGACCAGTGATCACAGTAACCCATTATATGTGTCATACATAGTGTATTGTGTGTCATAATTCCAGCATATACAGGACCAGCGATCACAGTAACCCATTATATGTGTCATACATAGTGTATTGTGTGTCATAATTCCACCATATACAGGACCAGTGATCACAGTAACCCATTATATGTGTCATACATAGTGTATTGTGTGTCATAATTCCAGCATATACAGGACCAGCGATCACAGTAACCCATTATATGTGTCATACATAGTGTATTGTGTGTAATAATTCCAGCATATACAGGACCAGTGTTCACAGTAACCCATTATATGTGTCATACATAGTGTATTGTGTGTAATAATTCCAGCATATACAGGACCAGCGATCACAGTAACCCATTATATGTGTCATACATAGTGTATTGTGTGTCATAATTCCAGCATATACAGGACCAGTGATCACAGTAACCCATTATATGTGTCATACATAGTGTATTGTGTGTCATAATTCCAGCATATACAGGACCAGAGATCACAGTAACCCATTATATGTGTCATACATAGTGTATTGTGTTGCATAATTCCAGCATATACAGGACCAGCGATCACAGTAACCCATTATATGTGTCATACATAGTGTATTGTGTGTCATAATTCCAGCATATACAGGACCAGTGATCACAGTAACCCATTATATGTGTCATACATAGTGTATTGTGTGTCATAATTCCAGCATATACAGGACCAGTGATCACAGTAACCCATTATATGTGTCATACATAGTGTATTGTGTGTCATAATTCCAGCATATACAGGACCAGAGATCACAGTAACCCATTATTTGTGTCATACATAGTGTATTGTGTTGCATAATTCCAGCATATACAGGACCAGCGATCACAGTAACCCATTATATGTGTCATACATAGTGTATTGTGTGTCATAATTCCAGCATATACAGGACCAGTGATCACAGTAACCCATTATATGTGTCATACATAGTGTATTGTGTGTCATAATTCCAGCATATACAGGACCAGCGATCACAGTAACCCATTATATGTGTCATACATAGTGTATTGTGTGTCATAATTCCACCATATACAGGACCAGTGATCACAGTAACCCATTATATGTGTCATACATAGTGTATTGTGTGTCATAATTCCAGCATATACTGGACCAGCGATCACAGTAACCCATTATATGTGTCATACATAGTGTATTGTGTGTAATAATTCCAGCATATACAGGACCAGCGATCACAGTAACCCATTATATGTGTCATACATAGTGTATTGTGTGTCATAATTCCAGCATATACAGGACCAGCGATCACAGTAACCCATTATATGTGTCATACATAGTGTATTGTGTGTCATAATTCCACCATATACAGGACCAGTGATCACAGTAACCCATTATATGTGTCATACATAGTGTATTGTGTGTCATAATTCCAGCATATACAGGACCAGCGATCACAATAACCCATTATATGTGTCATACATAGTGTATTGTGTGTCATAATTCCAGCATATACAGGACCAGCGATCACAGTAACCCATTATATGTGTCATACATAGTGTATTGTGTGTAATAATTCCAGCATATACAGGACCAGCGATCACAGTAACCCATTATATGTGTCATACATAGTGTATTGTGTGTCATAATTCCAGCATATACAGGACCAGCGATCACAGTAACCCATTATATGTGTCATACATAGTGTATTGTGTGTCATAATTCCAGCATATACAGGACCAGTGATCACAGTAAGCCATTATATGTGTCATACATAGTGTATTGTGTGTCATAATTCCAGCATATACAGGACCAGCGATCACAGTAACCCATTATATGTGTCATATATAGTGTATTGTGTGTCATAATTCCAGCATATACAGGACCAGTGATCACAGTAACCCATTATATGTGTCATACATAGTGTATTGTGTGTCATAATTCCAGCATATACAGGACCAGAGATCACAGTAACCCATTATATGTGTCATACATAGTGTATTGTGTTGCATAATTCCAGCATATACAGGACCAGCGATCACAGTAACCCATTATATGTGTCATACATAGTGTATTGTGTGTCATAATTCCAGCATATACAGGACCAGTGATCACAGTAACCCATTATATGTGTCATACATAGTGTATTGTGTGTCATAATTCCAGCATATACAGGACCAGTGATCACAGTAACCCATTATATGTGTCATACATAGTGTATTGTGTGTCATAATTCCAGCATATACAGGACCAGAGATCACAGTAACCCATTATATGTGTCATACATAGTGTATTGTGTTGCATAATTCCAGCATATACAGGACCAGCGATCACAGTAACCCATTATATGTGTCATACATAGTGTATTGTGTGTCATAATTCCAGCATATACAGGACCAGTGATCACAGTAACCCATTATATGTGTCATACATAGTGTATTGTGTGTCATAATTCCAGCATATACAGGACCAGCGATCACAGTAACCCATTATATGTGTCATACATAGTGTATTGTGTGTCATAATTCCACCATATACAGGACCAGTGATCACAGTAACCCATTATATGTGTCATACATAGTGTATTGTGTGTCATAATTCCAGCATATACAGGACCATCGATCACAGTAACCCATTATATGTGTCATACATAGTGTATTGTGTGTCATAATTCCAGCATATACAGGACCAGCGATCACAGTAACCCATTATATGTGTCATACATAGTGTATTGTGTGTCATAATTCCACCATATACAGGACCAGTGATCACAGTAACCCATTATATGTGTCATACATAGTGTATTGTGTGTCATAATTCCAGCACATACAGGACCAGCGATCACAGTAACCCATTATATGTGTCATACATAGTGTATTGTGTGTCATAATTACAGCATATACAGGACCAGTGATCACAGTAACCCATTATATGTGTCATATATAGTGTATTGTGTGTCATAATTCCAGCACATACAGGACCAGCGATCACAGTAACCCATTATATGTGTCATACATAGTGTATTGTGTGTCATAATTACAGCATATACAGGACCAGTGATCACAGTAACCCATTATATGTGTCATATATAGTGTATTGTGTGTCATAATTCCAGCATATACAGGACCAGTGATCACAGTAACCCATTATATGTGTCATACATAGTGTATTGTGTCTCATAATTCCACCATATACAGGACCAGTGATCACAGTAACCCATTATATGTGTCATACATAGTGTATTGTGTGTCATAATTCCAGCATATACAGGACCAGTGATCACAGTAACCCATTATATGTGTCATATATAGTGTATTGTGTGTCATAATTCCAGTATATACAGGACCAGTGATCACAGTAACCCATTATATGTGTCATACATAGTGTATTGTGTGTCATATATCCAGCATATACAGGACCAGTGATCACAGTAACCCATTATATGTGTCATACATATTGTATTGTGTGTAATAATTCCACCATATACAGGACCAGTGATCACAGTAACCTATTATATGTGTCATACATAGTGTATTGTGTGTCATAATTCCAGTATATACAGGACCAGTGATCACAGTAACCCATTATATGTGTCATACATAGTGTATTGTGTGTCATATATCCAGCATATACAGGACCAGTGATCACAGTAACCCATTATATGTGTCATACATAGTGTATTGTGTGTAATAATTCCACCATATACAGGACCAGTGATCACAGTAACCTATTATATGTGTCATACATAGTGTATTGTGTGTAATAATTCCACCATATACAGGACCAGCGATCACAGTAACCCATTATATGTGTCATACATAGTGTATTGTGTGTCATAATTCCAGCATATACAGGATCAGTGATCACAGTAACCCATTATATGTGTCATACATAGTGTATTGTGTGTCATAATTCCAGCATATACAGGATCAGTGATCACAGTAACCCATTATATGTGTCATACATAGTGTATTGTGTGTAATAATTCCAGCATATACAGGACCAGTGATCACAGTAACCCATTATATATGTCATACATAGTGTATTGTGTGTAATAATTCCAGCATATACAGGACCAGCGATCACAGTAACCCATTATATGTGTCATACATAGTGTATTGTGTGTCATAATTCCAGCATATACAGGACCAGTGATCACAGTAACCCATTATATGTGTCATACATAGTGTATTGTGTGTCATAATTCCAGAATATACAGGACCAGAGATCACAGTAACCCATTATATGTGTCATACATAGTGTATTGTGTTGCATAATTCCAGCATATACAGGACCAGCGATCACAGTAACCCATTATATGTGTCATACATAGTGTATTGTGTGTCATAATTCCAGCATATACAGGACCAGTGATCACAGTAACCCATTATATGTGTCATACATAGTGTATTGTGTGTCATAATTCCAGCATATACAGGACCAGTGATCACAGTAACCCATTATATGTGTCATACATAGTGTATTGTGTGTCATAATTCCAGCATATACAGGACCAGAGATCACAGTAACCCATTATATGTGTCATACATAGTGTATTGTGTTGCATAATTCCAGCATATACAGGACCAGCGATCACAGTAACCCATTATATGTGTCATACATAGTGTATTGTGTGTCATAATTCCAGCATATACAGGACCAGTGATCACAGTAACCCATTATATGTGTCATACATAGTGTATTGTGTGTCATAATTCCAGCATATACAGGACCAGCGATCACAGTAACCCATTATATGTGTCATACATAGTGTATTGTGTGTCATAATTCCACCATATACAGGACCAGTGATCACAGTAACCCATTATATGTGTCATACATAGTGTATTGTGTGTCATAATTCCAGCATATACAGGACCAGCGATCACAGTAATCCATTATATGTGTCATACATAGTGTATTGTGTGTAATAATTCCAGCATATACAGGACCAGTGATCACAGTAACCCATTATATGTGTCATACATAGTGTATTGTGTGTAATAATTCCAGCATATACAGGACCAGCGATCACAGTAACCCATTATATGTGTCATACATAGTGTATTGTGTGTCATAATTCCAGCATATACAGGACCAGTGATCACAGTAACCCATTATATGTGTCATACATAGTGTATTGTGCGTCATAATTCCAGCATATACAGGACCAGAGATCACAGTAACCCATTATATGTGTCATACATAGTGTATTGTGTTGCATAATTCCAGCATATACAGGACCAGCGATCACAGTAACCCATTATATGTGTCATACATAGTGTATTGTGTGTCATAATTCCAGCATATACAGGACCAGCGATCACAGTAACCCATTATATGTGTCATACATAGTGTATTGTGTTGCATAATTCCAGCATATACAGGACCAGCGATCACAGTAACCCATTATATGTGTCATACATAGTGTATTGTGTGTCATAATTCCAGCATATACAGGACCAGTGATCACAGTAACCCATTATATGTGTCATACATAGTGTATTGTGTGTCATAATTCCAGCATATACAGGACCAGCGATCACAGTAACCCATTATATGTGTCATACATAGTGTATTGTGTGTCATAATTCCACCATATACAGGACCAGTGATCACAGTAACCCATTATATGTGTCATACATAGTGTATTGTGTGTCATAATTCCAGCATATACAGGACCAGCGATCACAGTAACCCATTATATGTGTCATACATAGTGTATTGTGTGTAATAATTCCAGCATATACAGGACCAGCGATCACAGTAACCCATTATATGTGTCATACATAGTGTATTGTGTGTCATAATTCCAGCATATACAGGACCAGCGATCACAGTAACCCATTATATGTGTCATACATAGTGTATTGTGTGTCATAATTCCACCATATACAGGACCAGTGATCACAGTAACCCATTATATGTGTCATACATAGTGTATTGTGTGTCATAATTCCAGCATATACAGGACCAGTGATCACAGTAACCCATTATATGTGTCATACATAGTGTATTGTGTGTCATAATTCCAGCATATACAGGACCAGAGATCACAGTAACCCATTATATGTGTCATACATAGTGTATTGTGTTGCATAATTCCAGCATATACAGGACCAGCGATCACAGTAACCCATTATATGTGTCATACATAGTGTATTGTGTGTCATAATTCCAGCATATACAGGACCAGTGATCACAGTAACCCATTATATGTGTCATACATAGTGTATTGTGTGTCATAATTCCAGCATATACAGGACCAGTGATCACAGTAACCCATTATATGTGTCATACATAGTGTATTGTGTGTCATAATTCCAGCATATACAGGACCAGAGATCACAGTAACCCATTATATGTGTCATACATAGTGTATTGTGTTGCATAATTCCAGCATATACAGGACCAGCGATCACAGTAACCCATTATATGTGTCATACATAGTGTATTGTGTGTCATAATTCCAGCATATACAGGACCAGTGATCACAGTAACCCATTATATGTGTCATACATAGTGTATTGTGTGTCATAATTCCAGCATATACAGGACCAGCGATCACAGTAACCCATTATATGTGTCATACATAGTGTATTGTGTGTCATAATTCCACCATATACAGGACCAGTGATCACAGTAACCCATTATATGTGTCATACATAGTGTATTGTGTGTCATAATTCCAGCATATACAGGACCAGCGATCACAGTAACCCATTATATGTGTCATACATAGTGTATTGTGTGTAATAATTCCAGCATATACAGGACCAGTGTTCACAGTAACCCATTATATGTGTCATACATAGTGTATTGTGTGTAATAATTCCAGCATATACAGGACCAGCGATCACAGTAACCCATTATATGTGTCATACATAGTGTATTGTGTGTCATAATTCCAGCATATACAGGACCAGTGATCACAGTAACCCATTATATGTGTCATACATAGTGTATTGTGTGTCATAATTCCAGCATATACAGGACCAGAGATCACAGTAACCCATTATATGTGTCATACATAGTGTATTGTGTTGCATAATTCCAGCATATACAGGACCAGCGATCACAGTAACCCATTATATGTGTCATACATAGTGTATTGTGTGTCATAATTCCAGCATATACAGGACCAGTGATCACAGTAACCCAATATATGTGTCATACATAGTGTATTGTGTGTCATAGTTCCAGCATATACAGGACCAGTGATCACAGTAACCCATTATATGTGTCATACATAGTGTATTGTGTGTCATAATTCCAGCATATACAGGACCAGAGATCACAGTAACCCATTATTTGTGTCATACATAGTGTATTGTGTTGCATAATTCCAGCATATACAGGACCAGCGATCACAGTAACCATTATATGTGTCATACATAGTGTATTGTGTGTCATAATTCCAGCATATACAGGACCAGTGATCACAGTAACCCATTATATGTGTCATACATAGTGTATTGTGTGTCATAATTCCAGCATATACAGGACCAGCGATCACAGTAACCCATTATATGTGTCATACATAGTGTATTGTGTGTCATAATTCCACCATATACAGGACCAGTGATCACAGTAACCCATTATATGTGTCATACATAGTGTATTGTGTGTCATAATTCCAGCATATACTGGACCAGCGATCACAGTAACCCATTATATGTGTCATACATAGTGTATTGTGTGTAATAATTCCAGCATATACAGGACCAGCGATCACAGTAACCCATTATATGTGTCATACATAGTGTATTGTGTGTCATAATTCCAGCATATACAGGACCAGCGATCACAGTAACCCATTATATGTGTCATACATAGTGTATTGTGTGTCATAATTCCACCATATACAGGACCAGTGATCACAGTAACCCATTATATGTGTCCATACATAGTGTATTGTGTGTCATAATTCCAGCATATACAGGACCAGCGATCACAGTAACCCATTATATGTGTCATACATAGTGTATTGTGTGTCATAATTCCAGCATATACAGGACCAGCGATCACAGTAACCCATTATATGTGTCATACATAGTGTATTGTGTGTAATAATTCCAGCATATACAGGACCAGCGATCACAGTAACCCATTATATGTGTCATACATAGTGTATTGTGTGTCATAATTCCAGCATATACAGGACCAGCGATCACAGTAACCCATTATATGTGTCATACATAGTGTATTGTGTGTCATAATTCCAGCATATACAGGACCAGTGATCACAGTAAGCCATTATATGTGTCATACATAGTGTATTGTGTGTCATAATTCCAGCATATACAGGACCAGCGATCACAGTAACCCATTATATGTGTCATATATAGTGTATTGTGTGTCATAATTCCAGCATATACAGGACCAGTGATCACAGTAACCCATTATATGTGTCATACATAGTGTATTGTGTGTCATAATTCCAGCATATACAGGACCAGAGATCACAGTAACCCATTATATGTGTCATACATAGTGTATTGTGTTGCATAATTCCAGCATATACAGGACCAGCGATCACAGTAACCCATTATATGTGTCATACATAGTGTATTGTGTGTCATAATTCCAGCATATACAGGACCAGTGATCACAGTAACCCATTATATGTGTCATACATATTGTATTGTGTGTAATAATTCCACCATATACAGGACCAGTGATCACAGTAACCTATTATATGTGTCATACATAGTGTATTGTGTGTCATAATTCCAGTATATACAGGACCAGTGATCACAGTAACCCATTATATGTGTCATACATAGTGTATTGTGTGTCATATATCCAGCATATACAGGACCAGTGATCACAGTAACCCATTATATGTGTCATACATAGTGTATTGTGTGTAATAATTCCACCATATACAGGACCAGTGATCACAGTAACCATGTTATATGTGTCATACATAGTGTATTGTGTGTAATAATTCCACCATATACAGGACCAGCGATCACAGTAACCCATTATATGTGTCATACATAGTGTATTGTGTGTCATAATTCCAGCATATACAGGATCAGTGATCACAGTAACCCATTATATGTGTCATACATAGTGTATTGTGTGTCATAATTCCAGCATATACAGGATCAGTGATCACAGTAACCCATTATATGTGTCATACATAGTGTATTGTGTGTAATAATTCCAGCATATACAGGACCAGTGATCACAGTAACCCATTATATATGTCATACATAGTGTATTGTGTGTAATAATTCCAGCATATACAGGACCAGCGATCACAGTAACCCATTATATGTGTCATACATAGTGTATTGTGTGTCATAATTCCAGCATATACAGGACCAGTGATCACAGTAACCCATTATATGTGTCATACATAGTGTATTGTGTGTCATAATTCCAGAATATACAGGACCAGAGATCACAGTAACCCATTATATGTGTCATACATAGTGTATTGTGTTGCATAATTCCAGGCATATACAGGACCAGCGATCACAGTAACCCATTATATGTGTCATACATAGTGTATTGTGTGTCATAATTCCAGCATATACAGGACCAGTGATCACAGTAACCCATTATATGTGTCATACATAGTGTATTGTGTGTCATAATTCCAGCATATACAGGACCAGTGATCACAGTAACCCATTATATGTGTCATACATAGTGTATTGTGTGTCATAATTCCAGCATATACAGGACCAGAGATCACAGTAACCATTATATGTGTCATACATAGTGTATTGTGTTGCATAATTCCAGCATATACAGGACCAGCGATCACAGTAACCCATTATATGTGTCATACATAGTGTATTGTGTGTCATAATTCCAGCATATACAGGACCAGTGATCACAGTAACCCATTATATGTGTCATACATAGTGTATTGTGTGTCATAATTCCAGCATATACAGGACCAGCGATCACAGTAACCCATTATATGTGTCATACATAGTGTATTGTGTGTCATAATTCCACCATATACAGGACCAGTGATCACAGTAACCCATTATATGTGTCATACATAGTGTATTGTGTGTCATAATTCCAGCATATACAGGACCAGCGATCACAGTAACCCATTATATGTGTCATACATAGTGTATTGTGTGTAATAATTCCAGCATATACAGGACCAGTGATCACAGTAACCCATTATATGTGTCATACATAGTGTATTGTGTGTAATAATTCCAGCATATACAGGACCAGCGATCACAGTAACCCATTATATGTGTCATACATAGTGTATTGTGTGTCATAATTCCAGCATATACAGGACCAGTGATCACAGTAACCCATTATATGTGTCATACATAGTGTATTGTGTGTCATAATTCCAGCATATACAGGACCAGAGATCACAGTAACCCATTATATGTGTCATACATAGTGTATTGTGTTGCATAATTCCAGCATATACAGGACCAGCGATCACAGTAACCCATTATATGTGTCATACATAGTGTATTGTGTGTCATAATTCCAGCATATACAGGACCAGCGATCACAGTAACCCATTATATGTGTCATACATAGTGTATTGTGTTGCATAATTCCAGCATATACAGGACCAGCGATCACAGTAACCCATTATATGTGTCATACATAGTGTATTGTGTGTCATAATTCCAGCATATACAGGACCAGTGATCACAGTAACCCATTATATGTGTCATACATAGTGTATTGTGTGTCATAATTCCAGCACTTACAGGACCAGCGATCACAGTAACCCATTATATGTGTCATACATAGTGTATTGTGTGTCATAATTCCACCATATACAGGACCAGTGATCACAGTAACCCATTATATGTGTCATACATAGTGTATTGTGTGTCATAATTCCAGCATATACAGGACCAGCGATCACAGTAACCCATTATATGTGTCATACATAGTGTATTGTGTGTAATAATTCCAGCATATACAGGACCAGCGATCACAGTAACCCATTATATGTGTCATACATAGTGTATTGTGTGTCATAATTCCAGCATATACAGGACCAGCGATCACAGTAACCCATTATATGTGTCATACATAGTGTATTGTGTGTCATAATTCCACCATATACAGGACCAGTGATCACAGTAACCCATTATATGTGTCATACATAGTGTATTGTGTGTCATAATTCCAGCATATACAGGACCAGTGATCACAGTAACCCATTATATGTGTCATACATAGTGTATTGTGTGTCATAATTCCAGCATATACAGGACCAGAGATCACAGTAACCCATTATATGTGTCATACATAGTGTATTGTGTTGCATAATTCCAGCATATACAGGACCAGCGATCACAGTAACCCATTATATGTGTCATACATAGTGTATTGTGTGTCATAATTCCAGCATATACAGGACCAGTGATCACAGTAACCCATTATATGTGTCATACATAGTGTATTGTGTGTCATAATTCCAGCATATACAGGACCAGTGATCACAGTAACCCATTATATGTGTCATACATAGTGTATTGTGTGTCATAATTCCAGCATATACAGGACCAGAGATCACAGTAACCCATTATATGTGTCATACATAGTGTATTGTGTTGCATAATTCCAGCATATACAGGACCAGCGATCACAGTAACCCATTATATGTGTCATACATAGTGTATTGTGTGTCATAATTCCAGCATATACAG
The DNA here is from genome assembly GCA_031769625.1 of Taudactylus pleione. Classification (NCBI taxonomy): domain Eukaryota; kingdom Metazoa; phylum Chordata; class Amphibia; order Anura; family Myobatrachidae; genus Taudactylus; species Taudactylus pleione. The sequence continues at coordinate 2,145,871 of JAUIMM010000348.1, read as the reverse complement.
GACCAGTGATCACAGTAACCCATTATATGTGTCATACATAGTGTATTGTGTGTCATAATTCCAGCATATACAGGACCAGCGATCACAGTAACCCATTATATGTGTCATACATAGTGTATTGTGTGTCATAATTCCACCATATACAGGACCAGTGATCACAGTAACCCATTATATGTGTCATACATAGTGTATTGTGTGTCATAATTCCAGCATATACAGGACCAGCGATCACAGTAACCCATTATATGTGTCATACATAGTGTATTGTGTGTAATAATTCCAGCATATACAGGACCAGTGTTCACAGTAACCCATTATATGTGTCATACATAGTGTATTGTGTGTAATAATTCCAGCATATACAGGACCAGCGATCACAGTAACCCATTATATGTGTCATACATAGTGTATTGTGTGTCATAATTCCAGCATATACAGGACCAGTGATCACAGTAACCCATTATATGTGTCATACATAGTGTATTGTGTGTCATAATTCCAGCATATACAGGACCAGAGATCACAGTAACCCATTATATGTGTCATACATAGTGTATTGTGTTGCATAATTCCAGCATATACAGGACCAGCGATCACAGTAACCCATTATATGTGTCATACATAGTGTATTGTGTGTCTTAATTCCAGCATATACAGGACCAGTGATCACAGTAACCCATTATATGTGTCATACATAGTGTATTGTGTGTCATAATTCCAGCATATACAGGACCAGTGATCACAGTAACCCATTATATGTGTCATACATAGTGTATTGTGTGTCATAATTCCAGCATATACAGGACCAGAGATCACAGTAACCCATTATTTGTGTCATACATAGTGTATTGTGTTGCATAATTCCAGCATATACAGGACCAGCGATCACAGTAACCCATTATATGTGTCATACATAGTGTATTGTGTGTCATAATTCCAGCATATACAGGACCAGTGATCACAGTAACCCATTATATGTGTCATACATAGTGTATTGTGTGTCATAATTCCAGCATATACAGGACCAGCGATCACAGTAACCCATTATATGTGTCATACATAGTGTATTGTGTGTCATAATTCCACCATATACAGGACCAGTGATCACAGCAACCCATTATATGTGTCATACATAGTGTATTGTGTGTCATAATTCCAGCATATACTGGACCAGCGATCACAGTAACCCATTATATGTGTCATACATAGTGTATTGTGTGTAATAATTCCAGCATATACAGGACCAGCGATCACAGTAACCCATTATATGTGTCATACATAGTGTATTGTGTGTCATAATTCCAGCATATACAGGACCAGCGATCACAGTAACCCATTATATGTGTCATACATAGTGTATTGTGTGTCATAATTCCAGCATATACAGGACCAGTGATCACAGTAACCCATTATATGTGTCATACATAGTGTATTGTGTGTCATAATTCCAGCATATACAGGACCAGCGATCACAGTAACCCATTATATGTGTCATACATAGTGTATTGTGTGTCATAATTCCAGCATATACAGGACCAGCGATCACAGTAACCCATTATATGTGTCATACATAGTGTATTGTGTGTAATAATTCCAGCATATACAGGACCAGCGATCACAGTAACCCATTATATGTGTCATACATAGTGTATTGTGTGTCATAATTCCAGCATATACAGGACCAGCGATCACAGTAACCCATTATATGTGTCATACATAGTGTATTGTGTGTCATAATTCCAGCATATACAGGACCAGTGATCACAGTAAGCCATTATATGTGTCATACATAGTGTATTGTGTGTCATAATTCCAGCATATACAGGACCAGCGATCACAGTAACCCATTATATGTGTCATATATAGTGTATTGTGTGTCATAATTCCAGCATATACAGGACCAGTGATCACAGTAACCCATTATATGTGTCATACATAGTGTATTGTGTGTCATAATTCCAGCATATACAGGACCAGAGATCACAGTAACCCATTATATGTGTCATACATAGTGTATTGTGTTGCATAATTCCAGCATATACAGGACCAGCGATCACAGTAACCCATTATATGTGTCATACATAGTGTATTGTGTGTCATAATTCCAGCATATACAGGACCAGTGATCACAGTAACCCATTATATGTGTCATACATAGTGTATTGTGTGTCATAATTCCAGCATATACAGGACCAGAGATCACAGTAACCCATTATATGTGTCATACATAGTGTATTGTGTTGCATAATTCCAGCATATACAGGACCAGCGATCACAGTAACCCATTATATGTGTCATACATAGTGTATTGTGTGTCATAATTCCAGCATATACAGGACCAGTGATCACAGTAACCCATTATATGTGTCATACATAGTGTATTGTGTGTCATAATTCCAGCATATACAGGACCAGTGATCACAGTAACCCATTATATGTGTCATACATAGTGTATTGTGTGTCATAATTCCAGCATATACAGGACCAGAGATCACAGTAACCCATTATATGTGTCATACATAGTGTATTGTGTTGCATAATTCCAGCATATACAGGACCAGCGATCACAGTAACCCATTATATGTGTCATACATAGTGTATTGTGTGTCATAATTCCAGCATATACAGGACCAGTGATCACAGTAACCCATTATATGTGTCATACATAGTGTATTGTGTGTCATAATTCCAGCATATACAGGACCAGCGATCACAGTAACCCATTATATGTGTCATACATAGTGTATTGTGTGTCATAATTCCACCATATACAGGACCAGTGATCACAGTAACCCATTATATGTGTCATACATAGTGTATTGTGTGTCATAATTCCAGCATATACAGGACCAGCGATCACAGTAACCCATTATATGTGTCATACATAGTGTATTGTGTGTCATAATTCCAGCATATACAGGACCAGCGATCACAGTAACCCATTATATGTGTCATACATAGTGTATTGTGTGTCATAATTCCACCATATACAGGACCAGTGATCACAGTAACCCATTATATGTGTCATACATAGTGTATTGTGTGTCATAATTCCAGCACATACAGGACTAGCGATCACAGTAACCCATTATATGTGTCATACATAGTGTATTGTGTGTCATAATTACAGCATATACAGGACCAGTGATCACAGTAACCCATTATATGTGTCATATATAGTGTATTGTGTGTCATAATTCCAGCACATACAGGACCAGCGATCACAGTAACCCATTATATGTGTCATACATAGTGTATTGTGTGTCATAATTACAGCATATACAGGACCAGTGATCACAGTAACCCATTATATGTGTCATATATAGTGTATTGTGTGTCATAATTCCAGCATATACAGGACCAGTGATCACAGTAACCCATTATATGTGTCATACATAGTGTATTGTGTGTCATAATTCCAGCATATACAGGACCAGCGATCACAGTAACCCATTATATGTGTCATACATAGTGTATTGTGTCTCATAATTCCAGCATATACAGGACCAGCGATCACAGTAACCCATTATATGTGTCATACATAGTGTATTGTGTGCCATAATTCCACCATATACAGGACCAGTGATCACAGTAACCCATTATATGTGTCATACATAGTGTATTGTGTGTCATAATTCCAGCATATACAGGACCAGTGATCACAGTAACCCATTATATGTGTCATACATAGTGTATTGTGTCTCATAATTCCACCATATACAGGACCAGTGATCACAGTAACCCATTATATGTGTCATACATAGTGTATTGTGTGTCATAATTCCAGCATATACAGGACCAGTGATCACAGTAACCCATTATATGTGTCATATATAGTGTATTGTGTGTCATAATTCCAGTATATACAGGACCAGTGATCACAGTAACCCATTATATGTGTCATACATAGTGTATTGTGTGTCATATATCCAGCATATACAGGACCAGTGATCACAGTAACCCATTATATGTGTCATACATAGTGTATTGTGTGTAATAATTCCACCATATACAGGACCAGTGATCACAGTAACCTATTATATGTGTCATACATAGTGTATTGTGTGTCATAATTCCAGTATATACAGGACCAGTGATCACAGTAACCCATTATATGTGTCATACATAGTGTATTGTGTGTCATATATCCAGCATATACAGGACCAGTGATCACAGTAACCCATTATATGTGTCATACATAGTGTATTGTGTGTAATAATTCCACCATATACAGGACCAGTGATCACAGTAACCTATTATATGTGTCATACATAGTGTATTGTGTGTAATAATTCCACCATATACAGGACCAGCGATCACAGTAACCCATTATATGTGTCATACATAGTGTATTGTGTGTCATAATTCCAGCATATACAGGATCAGTGATCACAGTAACCCATTATATGTGTCATACATAGTGTATTGTGTGTCATAATTCCAGCATATACAGGATCAGTGATCACAGTAACCCATTATATGTGTCATACATAGTGTATTGTGTGTAATAATTCCAGCATATACAGGACCAGTGATCACAGTAACCCATTATATGTGTCATACATAGTGTATTGTGTGTAATAATTCCAGCATATACAGGACCAGCGATCACAGTAACCCATTATATGTGTCATACATAGTGTATTGTGTGTCATAATTCCAGCATATACAGGACCAGTGATCACAGTAACCCATTATATGTGTCATACATAGTGTATTGTGTGTCATAATTCCAGCATATACAGGACCAGAGATCACAGTAACCCATTATATGTGTCATACATAGTGTATTGTGTTGCATAATTCCAGCATATACAGGACCAGCGATCACAGTAACCCATTATATGTGTCATACATAGTGTATTGTGTGTCATAATTCCAGCATATACAGGACCAGTGATCACAGTAACCCATTATATGTGTCATACATAGTGTAATGTGTGTCATAATTCCAGCATATACAGGACCAGCGATCACAGTAACCCATTATATGTGTCATACATAGTGTATTGTGTGTCATAATTCCACCATATACAGGACCAGTGATCACAGTTACCCATTATATGTGTCATATATAGTGTATTGTGTGTCATAATTCCACCATATACAGGACCAGCGATCACAGCAACCCATTATATGTGTCATACATAGTGTATTGTGTGTCATAATTCCACCATATACAGGACCAGTGATCACAGTAACCCATTATATGTGTCATACATAGTGTATTGTGTGTCATAATTCCACCATATACAGGACCAGTGATCACAGTAACCCATTATATGTGTCATACATAGTGTATTGTGTGTAATAATTCCAGCATATACAGGACCAGCGATCACAGTAACCCATTATATGTGTCATACATAGTGTATTGTGTGTCATAATTCCACCATATACAGGACCAGTGATCACAGTAACCCATTATATGTGTCATACATAGTGTATTGTGTGTAATAATTCCAGCATATACAGGACCAGCGATCACAGTAACCCATTATATGTGTCATACATAGTGTATTGTGTGTCATAATTCCACCATATACAGGACCAGTGATCACAGTAACCCATTATATGTGTCATACATAGTGTATTGTGTTATAATTCCAGCATATACAGGACCAGTGATCACAGTAACCCATTATATGTGTCATACATAGTGTATTGTGTGTCATAATTCCACCATATACAGGACCAGTGATCACAGTAACCCATTATATGTGTCATACATAGTGTATTGTGTCATAATTCCAGCACATACAGGACCAGTAATCACAGTAACCCATTATATGTGTCATACATAGTGTATTGTGTGTCATAATTCCACCATATACAGGACCAGTGATCACAGTAACCCATTATATGTGTCATACATAGTGTATTGTGTCATAATTCCAGCACATACAGGACCAGTGATCACAGTAACCCATTATATGTGTCATATATAGTGTATTGTGTCATAATTCCAGCACATACAGGACCAGTGATCACAGTAACCCATTATATGTGTCATACATAGTGTATTGTGTCATAATTCCAGCATATACAGGACCAGTGATCACAGTAACCCATTATATGTGTCATACATAGTGTATTGTGTGTCATAATTCCAGTATATACAGGACCAGTGATCACAGTAACCCATTATATGTGTCATACATAGTGTATTGTGTCATAATTCCAGCACATACAGGACCAGTGATCACAGTAACCCATTATATGTGTCATATATAGTGTATTGTGTCATAATTCCAGCACATACAGGACCAGTGATCACAGTAACCCATTATATGTGTGTTACATAGTGTATTGTGTGTCATAATTCCAGCATACACAGGACCAGTGATCACACTAAGCCATTAGATGCGGCAGTAGGTCCATCCTGTCTGAGCAGTATGTTGTTATGTCAGATGTGGGCACCATTCCAGAGCATTGGAGCAAGTCCGTGAGTCTGGGGGAGCAGCAGAAGGACCTAGCACTGCCCTGGACATATATGTAAATATCGGTCTCCTTATGTACAGGATAGTGTATAATTATACAGTATTAATTATTAGCCCTATTGATGGTCTATAGCAGTACACCCCTAACAGTGCATGTTTTCCACATCTCCTAGTTGGTGCACAGGTGTATTTATTACTGGCTGACACATTTGAAAAATTCCACAGGTGGTGCTAATTATGTCATTTGTGATACTGAGAAGAACATGCAGCGCTAGTAACATTCTATTATATTACTATTTCTATTGTGGTCATGGTGTGTGCTGGGGAGGGGGGTTTCCAGGCAGACGGAACCCCCCCCCTGCGTTTGCCTATGTACAAGGTACTCAAATAAGTATAGTCACACAATAAACAGGGGGCTAACTGTAGATCTTATTGCAGCCTGGGATCAAAGCATCTCTCCAGCTCTTTTGAAGAACATTGTTACGCCAATACCGCGCCAATGCCTAAGTGCTGAGTGTCTGTGCTCAAAACCACAGGCCAATCATATGCTACTCACTGTTGAACTATTGCGTAACCCTTCATCTAATGTAAACACTGTGAAAATTATGTACTGACCAAAACAGGTATTTCTGATAAGAAACATGCGTTTCATTGCAAACTGTTTTGTGGCTTTTTATATTAGTCAGGGGCTAATTGATGGTGGACAATTGAAAATAAAACTGAAAGGTAACAAGTAATAAATGTATAGATTTAAAAAAAAACGGTAGATGTAAATAATATATGTTTGATGCAGCAAGATACGAAGGTGTGTGCAAGCTCACGTTACAACAACAATATAAACATTAATAAAAATAAATGTATCTAAGCTATATGAGAGGTGACTGATGGCAAAATGGCCTGATGCACGCTAGTGCACTGCTGAACGCAGATTCCCGATGGGCAGGAATCTGCGCAAGGTATCTGACTCATTCTGCGCCTGTGCAGAACGGGTCTGTGATCCCACATGCAGACTGTGGACGGGAAAGGGGCGGCAACGGCCTCGGTTTCTCAAAACGGAGGCGTGTCGCCGCTGTTTAAGAGGCCAGGATCTCCGTCGGCTGACAGAGATTTCCCGGCCTCTTTCTCTCATCTGCGGCAGCCAGCTTGACCCCTCGGGTCACTTAGCCAGCCGATGTTCCCGCAGATTATCCGGTGCTGCGTTGTACAACACAGCTCGGATAAGTAACGTATGCAGGAGGCGTGACGCCTCTTGCTGCATTACCATAATTGCGTGCAGCTTTGCAATTCCGTCCTAAGCTGAATCAGGCCCTGAGTCCACACCAAAAAAAAATGTAAACACAACATACACAGACGTTGGGGTATAACAATATAAAAAAATAACAGTAAAAATAATGACAAGGTAAAAAAAAAAACTAAAAAATAGTTAATGTACAGTACTGGGCAAAAGTTTTAGGTGGGTGTGGGAAAATGCGGCAAAGTAAGGACGCTTTCACAAATAGAAGTGATAATAGTTTATTTATATCAATTAACAAAAATGCAAAGTCAATGAACAGAAGAAAAATCTAAATTAAATCAATAATTGGGGTGACCTCGATTTGCCTTCAAAACAAAATCAATTCTTCTAGGTACACTTAGGCTTAGTACATAGGTCTGATTCATTACGGAATGCAACAGCGATTACACACACAGTCTCACTGCGATATTATGCTTATCCATTGCGATCGCAATACCGCCGATGCACTACATAAGGACGCCCACTTTACCTTACACACATCCGTAATGTTTAGCAAGACTGCGAAAACATTGATACAATCGAGTAACATCGCAGCCTCACGTACACTTGCACAAGCCCTGACCTTACTCAGAAATTACTGACTTCCTCGCACGCTATCAGGCCTAAGGCTGCGTACGGCATCACAGTGGCTAATTTATACACGCCCCTGCAACGGCATTCAACACCCTGGCACGCCTGCATTTCCCTGACCACCCCCCCCACCCCGTCACCACCCACAAACGGCACTTCCTGTCAATCACTCCGCGATGGGTCTGCGCAGTCACTACGATCGCAGTCCCGATCACAGTGGCTGGTTCGCAGACACGCCGTGCTATGAATGCAAAGAACGCAACAATCGACCGATCGCGTGCGTTTTAGCAACTGCGTTTCTTGCTGAATCAGGCCAATCGATTCCTAATGTGCTAGACTCTGCGCGTTGGATATAGTGATGTAGTGACCCGTACACCCCACACAGAGGGCAGCCTGATTCTGAGGTGGGAGTAAAGCTCTTTTTTTTTACCACTTGTGAAATAAGCAGCAGACATTGGGGCAGATGTATGAAGCTGTGGTAAGTGATAAAGTGCAGAGTGATAAACCACCAACCAATCCTCTTCCAGCTGTCATTTTTCAAACACAGCCTGTAACATGACAGTTGTGAGCTGATTGGTTGGCCGTTTATCACTCTGCACTTTATCACTTTCCAGAGCTTCATACATCTGCCCTTTATTCTGCACAGATGGGAGATAACAAAGCAAAACAGAAAACCGAAATAAAGATTGTGCAATAGAGCACATATCGGACAATAACAATAAACATGAAATTACATTTACTTTCATTACACTAGAATTGTATCGTGAATAATTTAACCTCATGACAGCAGCTGGTGACAGGCTGACAAGCGTCTGACTCACCTGTAGGTAACTAAGCCAGTGTTACATGTGGACATTGCAGGTAGGAGGGACTGTGGTGACCGTCTGGGGAAGGCCTGAAATCCCGCACGTATGCTGAACCTGTGAATCAACACGATGAAACATCAAGACATCAAAGGGTGATTTATGTCTTTTCCTTCCAAGAGATAAGTTATTACGTTGCTCAGCTTCATGTTCTATAAATAGGCGCATTAATAAACCTATAGGCAGAGTTATGGTAAAGATGGGGCTACGTTCAGTGTCCACTGGGGCATAAAGGGCCCATCGGGGGAATGGAATAAAAGGTGCCCATGTATAAAGGTTGTGGTCATCCACCAGAGAGGGGGAGTCCTGCCACCACAGTTTTTTGGCTAACCATTAGGCAAATCTTGGTCTAGTTTCTATGGAAGCAAACCAGTCGTCCTGGTCCACACAGGGGTGCCGAGAGGGGGGGGGGACGGGCTTCCTGAGGGGCCCGGCGGGAGCCCAGGTCCGGCGCCGCTCCCCCCCCTCCCTCACAGCAGCACAGCACACAGCGTGTGCTGAGCTGCAGTGGGAGACTGCTCTCGGCTTCTGAGCAGCAGCCATGAGCAGTCTCCTATGCCTGTGGGGGGGAGCGATCACACTGATTGTGCACCCCCCCTGGCTTTGCGGGGCCTCAGAGCACACCCCCCCCTTCCCAGCGTGCGGCGCTGCAAAACTAATTTTTCTTTTTCAGGAAGGGGGCGTGGCCACGCCTCCCACAATTAGGCCACACCCCCTATTACCCGGGCCCGCCGCGGTTCTCAGCGGGCCTGGCTCCACAAAGTAACTCACCCGCTAATAGAGTCACAATGTACTATTCAGTGCACAGTCTGGAGATGGAATATGGCACCTAGAAGAGGGGGTCGGGCTTTTTGGCAGTGGAGCCCACTGGGTATTTCCCTCGTACCCCTGTGGGCCAGTCCAACCCTGGCTACATTCCAGCATTTGCCAATAACTGGAATCTGTGCGCTAAGATTGTCTCATAGACTCATATCAGGGATTATGTTCCAGTACCTGGTGAACCACTTTACATGACTCCACTTCACTTCTGGTTTAACATAGCGCTCAAGATTGTGATCATAATTTGAGGGGTCATGTTCTTCCGTGTTACAGGGACTGATTCTAAAGATGGCTACACAGTCGACCTATCTGACGATTGGAAAGTGTATACATGGGTTGGGTACGGGATGCCAGCGTTTGGGATCCTGGCAGTCAGAATCCCAACGCCGACTCCCAACAGGGTTAGGATACTGACACCTGTCAGGCAGTATCCTAACCCCCCCTCCCTACCCATAACCCTCCCTCCCCGCTTCCTTACCCTCCCCCCTCCTAGTGCCTAAACCAAACCTCCCCCCACACACTAAACCTAACCCTCCCCCCTTGGTGCCTACTCCCTAACACTACCACTAACCCCAGTACTTACCGTCGAGGTGCCGACATCGGGATTCTGGAGCCGGCATTCTAAGCGCCAGAATCCCGACTGTCGGTAATATGACTACATCCCGTATACACATTAACAATTGTCTGTCTGATGTGCCGGTCTTGACAGCTCAACTGGACGGGCATTTAAATTGCCTGCCCAGTTGAGCTGTCAATCACCGCAGTGTCCCTGCATCATGTGTAGCGGCGTTCAGCGGGTCACCCAGGCACACCAGCAGATGACCGATGTATCTTTCAGATAGATCAGTGATGTCTGTGAATGGCGTCATTCCCAGACATATCTGCTGTACACACCCAGCGATGCCCTATAGATATATCGCCCGTTCAATGGAACGAGCGATATATCTATCAGTGTGTACCCAGCTTAAGTCGCGCTCTGCCGTCACTGCGTTACAATTTTTTGCCGCAGTCGCATTTGCGACTTTTATGCTAATGCTAGAATATCAGCCTTTCCCCTGGTGTACAAGCGTGCGTCTAAATGCGCAAGGGCTGGGACGCCCACTTTGTGCACCTGCATTCGCAACCGTCAGACGCAACATCCCCGTGCTGGTTCAGACTCACTGTCAGAGTATGGCCGCCAATGTAGCGTCTGAATCCACAACCACTCATGCGACGCTCTCCCGTAACACGCCTCTAAGTCGCAAGATCTTTTTGCGTCTGAATAGCCACCTCTCAGTCATCGCCCAGGAACGCCCGGCAGAGTCCAGATGACTCAATCAGCCCTGCAACATTGTGCTCACACTGTGGAACGCATGCGCAGTGCGACTCTTTAGGAGATAAGATGCGGCACAGTCACCAGAAATCATCAAATGACATTAACATCAGCATTGTGGTCAACTCTGAATGACCTCTGTAGTATCTTCATGTATTATCTTACAACACACTTTGAAAATTCTCTGTGCATTTACTGCACAGTTATAACACGATTTTTGTTATAAACCTCTTTCCCTGTCTTCACACGCGGCAGAGCCACCACTGCGGTAACCTTACCATGTATGTAGATAGCCAGCCAGGGCCGGCTCCAGGGGTAGCAGCGCCCTGTGCCGGCTCAGTGTACAGCGCCTCTAGTACCGCGCGTCCGAGAATGGGGGCATGGCCTAATTACCATAGGCCACCCCCCTAAGTGACATTTATTTGGGGGTGTGCCTGCATGGTATGCCTCCCGTGTAACGCCACTAGCTGGGCTTCCCCCAGCCCTCTCCCAGCAGTGAATGGATGCCACGCACATGCGCGCAGCATCCATTCAGCTACTCCGGTGACCAGCACCGCCGCACACCTGCGGCGGTGGGGTGCCCAATCTCCCGATTGGATCACCCGCGGGACACTTCGGCCCACGGGTGGAACAGCGGGACAGTACTGGCCTGCTGAAATCGGGATGTTGGGAGGGGGTGCGCCCTCTATGGGGTGGCGCACCTGTCAGAACACTGTCGAACACCCCCAAGAGCCGGCCCTGTAGCCAGTCACCCAGCAGCTATTACCCATCCCACCCCCTTCTATGCTAGTCTTTCTTTCTGTCACTCGTCAGGCAAATGCACCCTCCCTGAACTATCCGACCAGAGGCTGAGACCCTCTCCTCTTACTGAAGCTCACACATGATGCTGGCTCCAAACCACCCCCTGAGAAGTTTATTTTGACCGGGGCATAGGAACGTGCTATTTGCAAATTCCAGTTTAGTAAATTGCTCAATGTGCTGATGGGAAGAACTTTGATGCTTGGCAATCTGCGCAATGCGCAAGATCTGTACTGCGCATTTGCAGATCTGTGCTTGCAACGAAGGCCGCAGTGCCCCCTAAGCCGCAGCACGATTAACATTGACATTTGGGGGTGAGGAAAGGACGGTGATGGCCAGCATTACAGAAAATGGGCGCGTGTTGGGCTCTCATTTTCTGTCCATGCCAAAGCCCATCGCTGCATCCTTCTGCAGGGCTTCACTTGACGATTTGAACGATTTGTCGTTCCGATGCGTCGAAATCGGCCAAATCGTTCAAAAAATCATCTAGTGTGTGCAGGGCTTATGAGGTCATATTCCATACATTCTAATCGTGATGTACTATTTGTTCTATGGGCCTGATTCAGGATGGATCGCAGTTCTGAGTTCGCACGCACCCGGATGATGTTTGCGTTCTGCGTATAGGTATGCACCGCAGTATGTGTACCAGCCGCTGCGATCCACGATCTGCGAACGCAGTGGACACGCAGCAATGAATGACCGGAAGTACCGTTTGGGAGTGGAAAGCGGGGGTGGTCGAAGGAACGCAGGCATGCCTGTGCGTTTGAACGCCGTTACAGGGGCGTGCAAAATTAAGCAACGGCATATGCAGCCAAAGCACTACATGGCGACAGGAAGCTTCGCAGTCTGTGAGGCATATCATGCTCAACCACAACTCTGTGTATGAGTCTGATGTTTCTCGATGTTACCGATGCTTTCGCTGACTTGCGGATCTATGTAATGAGAAGTGGGTGGCTTTATAAGCTGATGGGCGTCTTGGTATAGTGCTGCGTTTGCACTGCGATCGCAATTATTTGCATATTTTCGCAGCGAGCGGGTGTGTGCGATTGCAGACTTGCGATCCGGGCTGAATCAGGCCCTGTGTTCTATAGCACTTCCCCTGAAAGAGGACTATAGGAAGACTACAGAATAACCATTACTAGACAAAAATGTACGCCCTGTGAAAATGACACTCCTTGTGACAAACGGGTCTGCCAGGTTTACATAATGCCTCAGGCCAGACAGCTTCCTGGTCAGATTGGAGACACACTGTGGGGTCTATTCACTAAGCAGTGTTAGGAGACAGAGTGAAAAGTGATAAGGTGCCAGCCAATCAGCTCCTGTTATCTCACAGGCTGTGTTTAAAAAGTGACAGTTGGGAGCTGATTGGCTGGTACCTTATCACTTTTCACTCTGTCTCCTAACACTGCTTAGTAAATAGACCCCTGACAGTCAGAGTCAATGGTAAAAGTGTTAAATCTTCATAGATGCCTGATCATGACGTTTCCCTAGGAAATGAGGCAAGACACTAACGAGCCTATGCAATGGTAGTGGCATGTTGTCCAAAAGTGACTCCTAGATCAATAGGAATAGCGACCAAGATACAAGGGGCATGATTCTGCATTGCACACGCAGCACCATCTATTGGAGATCTCCCGTCTGCGACTTCATGCACTTTTACCGTTCCTGCGCGCTTTACTGCCGATTGGTGCACACTGTCAAAATCTTGCGTTAGCCTGTGGCAGGTGCAGTTTCTCTGTCTGACCATGGCCTCCTATGCCTGAGCGTCTGGGAACGCAGCTGCTTGCACTGACACACCCGGACCACTTTTCCGTGCACTACCAGCCACCACCCAGGAATGCCATCACTTTACTACAACATTTCTGATATCGACCGCTTCGATCGCAACAGCGCCGTTTGTGCGTACACTCTGTGTAATGCAAGCTCCATACGACTTTTTAGAAATGACTGCACAGACGCAGTTGCAAAAAAAACCTCTCAGCTAAGTGTACATCGGCATTGCGTGCGGATTGTGTGCAACTTAGAACCAGACCCAAGTGCTTAAGGAAGCCTTATACAGCGTTTCCAGAAGATATTATGGTCTATCTAATCATTAAGTTGGCTGCCATTTTGAAGTTTATTAGGGCAGGGGGGGCGCTGTTTGGGACAAATCAGATTTGCCATGGCCCTTCCCCATGAGTCCACGCCCCTTTTTCGGCTGTGCGTCTTATGTCCCTATTTGAAAAGTAGGGGGTGGAGGGCACTAATGGTCTTTCTGGCCCAGGGCACTAAAAAGTCTATTTACGGCTCTGGCAAGCAGACACCACTTTGTCCTTTACCAACTGGCATTTGAGGATGAATGGGCAACTAGGTTGCGGGGGCCCCCATCAAGCCACACAGAGCCTACCTCCAACCCCCCCCCCCACACACACTCACATGGCACATGGAGCTTACCCCTTCCCCCAAGCCACATGGAGGCCTACTGCCTCTATCCCCACCCCTGATTACTCACCTCGCTCGCGATTCTGTCAAAGCAGCAGCTCTGTGTGTAGGGGCCACGGGGCATCCGCCCCTGCCCCCCCCATAATCTGGCCCCGGCAACACAGCCGCAGCAGCAAAGCCACAGCGGCACATCGGGCAGTGAGAGTGCGGAGACAGCTGCAGCCTCTCACAACCCAATGCGGGTAGTGGGCAGAGAGTAGAAGTGTTACAGGTGGGGACTGTTGCATTGATCAGCCCACCCCCCTCCCCTGTAGCCGCCTTTCTGTGCTAAGCTTGCGGCACAGAACATAGTACTTTCTGCAATGTATCATTCATCGCGTTATGGAGCTTCAAGTACAACTATCCAGATAAGCGCAGCAAAGTGCACATTCATGGGTGTCATTTCCGGAATCAGTATGATTTACCGCCTAACCCTAACCCTCCCCCCCAAGTGCCTAACCCTAACCCCCCTCAAAGTGCCTAAACCTAACCCCCCCTTCCTCGCAGCCTAACCCTAAGTCTTCCCCGGGGGGGAAGGGGGTGTCTAACCCTAACCCCCCCTTCCCCTAGCCTAACGATAACCTCCCGGGAGGGTGCCTAACTCTAAATCCCCCCCAGGAGCCCCTAACCTAACCCTCTCTCGCGGCTGTCCGCGCCCGGCGCCTGGCTTACCTTCGATCGGTAAGCCGGGTGTTGGGCTCCCGGCGTAGGTCTAATGACAGGTCTGTCATTTATACCTTGCCGGGATTAGACAGTCGGGAAACCGGCGGTTGGGATTTCGTCCGTCGGCTTCCCGACTGCTTCCCGTAACTACCATAGGTGTAAGGAGAGCAGCTGTTATGGGGACCAGAGCTTAGGGGGGCCCATTTCCCATGTCAAAGTTACATGCGATATATACATTTTTCACCACAGGGTGGTACATAGAGACCCTTACAAACTTCTGCTATGACACCTTCAATTACCTAGTTACGCCCCTGGTGTACATGATAATAATATACTATATCTAATCTATGTAATGAAGTGGACCCTTTACCGAGCCTTCATGCTACTCTGTATCCTATAATTAATACAAGATATATTGCCTCACCCTACAGTAGTCTCCAGGAACCAGATTCTCCCTTCATAATCCATTAGAACTGCCTATACCTGTAAAATCCTTTAAACTGTACCTCCAGCCCTCCTCTTTAGATTAGGCCCACCCTAGTGATTTGCAGGGGTGTTGCTAGCCCCCTGGACTGGCCCTTGTCTTAAGCACTTTATTTTATAATTTGTGTTCATTCCTATGAATTTACGTTCGGATGTAATTAAACAGTTGTGTGAGTTTACTGCCATATAGCTATCATAGAACCTGCGTTTCCTGTTATTACTGTACCTAGGGCCCGATTCAGAGCCACTCGCAAGCGGCCCAATGGTTGCCCACTGCGCACGCTCCGCGTCCGGCGTGCGCATGCGTGAGCTCCTCTGAGCGACTGAAGTTCAGTCGCTACGGGGCTCGCAACAAGACAGGACATCTGTCAATGTTGATTGACAGCTCGCCCCGTTCTGTGGGCGGGTAGGGGGGGGGTGGCCGGACAAACGCTGGCGTACCCTTAGGAACGCCTGGCGTTTGTAGGAGGGCTGACTGACATCACTACTGATGTCAGTAATGGACTTCCGGCTCTATTAGAGCAGGAAGTCCACTCGGGCTTGCTGCAGCCAAGACCCTACCCCAGGGTCTCGTCGCAAGCCCAATGGTCACGATAATCGCAATGGTCTCCAGCCCGCTCGCACAAGCTGTGGGTGGTCACCCACAGCTTTGCGAGTGGCCGGAGAAAAAAAACCAAAAAACGGCAACATTCAGAGCGAGCGCCCGCCAGCAGTGAGTGGCTCATCAGGGCCCTAGTGCGGCCTGAGCAGAGCAGCAGGAGAACTACAAATTTGGTTTTACGTGGGTTTGCGGCTAGGCACCGGGTCTTTAGAGACCCTAACATGTCGCTGTGCGGTGCTGGGACTTTTGCGCAACATACAGGGTTTCTCTCATAGGACCATGATGTGTATAAATATAAGACAACCAATTGGCGAAAAAGCTTTTCAGAAAATTCTTCCTGGTTAGCAAATGTTTCAACCCAGCCCTTATCAAACAGGAAAGAGATATGAGACACCAGTATACAGTACTAGTATACTAATATGTGGGGTGTCAGTAGGAATCTATTGAGATAGAAATTCTTTCTTTGAGAAGTAGTTTATTGTCCCAACAGATTCAGGGGTCTAGTTACTAAGCAGTTAGGAGACAGAGTGAAAAGTGATAAGAAAGTGATATGGTGCCAGCCAATCAGCTCCCAACTGTCATCTCACATCTCACAGGCTGTTTGCAAACAGGTGTTTGAAAAATGACATTTGGGATCTGATTGGCTGGCACCTTATCACCTCCTTATCACTTTTCACTCTGTCTCCTAACACTGGATCTCATTCAGACCCGCTCGCAAGCGGGTCGATGTTACCCAAATGCGCATGCGCGAGACCCGGCGAGCGACGGGGAAGCTGTCGCTCGGGGTCTCGCTCCAAAGGGGGCGTGCTGTCGATGGTGAGTGACAGCACGCCCCCTTTGGTGGACGTGACGGGGCGTGGCTGCCCAGACGGAGGCGTTCCCATGGGAACGCCTACCGTCTGGGTCCGGCCCCACTAACATCACTAGTGATGTCAGTGGGAGTGATTTTGGCTCTGATAGAGCCAAAATCACTCCAGGGCTTGCGGTCACCGAGAACCTACCGCAGGGTCTCGTCGCAAGGCCGATGGTCTCAATGGTCTTGACCATCGCGACCATCATCATGGACGCTTGAATAAGCTGTGAGTGGTAACCCACAGCTATGCGAGCGTCCAGGAGGACGCACCAAAAAAAACAAAAAACGCCCTGATTCAGAGCGGGCGCTCGTTCAGAGCGTCCGACTCTGAATCAGGCCCTCTGTTTAGTAAATAGACCCCTCAGAGCAAGAACCATCTGAGGGATAAATATTCTAAAACATCCATTTAGAGTTAATGGTGGTTGGTGAAGACAGGGGAGGTTTATCTTAGCAGGGGGTCAGTGTGCAATCTCCATGCACCCCTAACTCCTTGCGCCAGTGCGTGCGCTGTGAAGATTTTGGCACTGTGCTAGAGTCTACGGCACATGTGTCTATCACCAGCAGAATGGTCTCCATTTCCCCAGTGATTTCTTCAGTGTACATTCAATGCATACTTCTGGGAGATACCCAGACAGGAGCTGCAGCTTGCTACTTTGTGGGATGGGGCCACGCCACTGTTGTCATCAGACCCCGCCCCATTATTCGCTGGTCTGAGGAGAGAGGACGGGCTAAATGGCGCATTTTGTGTCATTATAGCTCCGCCCCTCCATACGCACCACCAATTCCCATTTTAATTTCCCCCATTCTGCCCACTTCTCCAGGAAGTGGGCATGATGAGTGAGATTCAGCCACTCTTCCAGGTGGTGTGGGGACCTCCCAAAATTTCTGGGAGAGTAGGTAAGTATCATTCAAAATCTGCAGGGTGACAGTCAAAGGGGGTCCCACACTGCACGCCCTGCACCCACTGAATCATAATCTTCATAGATACACTAGACAGTGGGTGAAGGAGATCTTGAGGGTGTGCGTAATATAATGCAGACCAGCTTTCCAAATGCTACCAAATGCATCATGGCATCTTACATCGTGCCGTCGTCCCCTGCATCATCCAAGTGTGTATGCTCTTGCCGATGCAGGGTCCTGTCGCCCATCGGACCGGCCGGCTACACATTGTTCTGATTGCTCTGGTGTGTAGCCGACATTAGTGTTTGGCTCTAAGATCTGATCCCCAGAGATGCCAAGCAAGCAACACATGAAGAGTGTCTGCCCTGGACATCAGGGTTATGTATTAGATGTAGAGAAAAGAGAGTGTGAAGTAGAGAGTTTGGCCTTAGGTTGCATAGATCTCCATGCTTTATAAGTGGAATAAATGATTAGCTTTGAGAACATCAGGGAGAAGTCACAGGGTTCTAGAGCACAAGATGTGTGGGCATCACTACCGCTAATCCAGTCCTTGGCATGGCGATAGTTGGCTACCAAATTATATTCCTCAACATATAGCAAATGAACCCTGCCTAAGGTGGGAAGTTGTGATAATTTGTAAAGGGACATTCGTGGGCGTTTGTGTGACCAGATAACGTTCTGCCAAATCATTTTCCAATATCCTATTTAGTGACAATATTGGCAACTCCTGAATAGAATAAGGTAGATGCGAAAAGTTGTCATCTTGATTAGATGAAGCCGCCCTATATATAAGCAGGGAAGATTGGCTCAGGAGCAAAAGTCCGAGATCATACTAGCGATTTGAGGTGGGATGTTGGCTGTATACATTTGTGAGGGGCGGGAAGGTATATTTACTTCCAAATATTTTATCTTCACCCGGGACCAATTAAATGGGGACAGGGCATAGCACCCCACCTACGCTTCATCGTGACAGTCCAAGGCTTCTGTTTTGGTAGCACTGTTGACAAAGCCAGCTACGAGTTCATAGGTTTCCAGCATGTACTGCTGTGGGGCATGTGGCAGGGCTTCCGTAGTGTTGTGAAAATATAACAAAAAAAAGAAATCACCAGCGAATGCTGAGACCTTGGTTCTGCGTTCCCAACCCCTATACCCTTCCAGGATGTAAGCTTTTTAAAATGACGATGTATTAGGGTTTCTGACCTCCAGAGCCAGGCACCTCCCCAGACGGACAACTCCACGGAAAACCAGAAAAAGGCACACTGGAGGAGGTGTCCCATGGTAGGAGAAGATAACCACAGACACCCGAGATCAAGCCAAAAAGGTCCCCCAGCATCAGGTCGAAGAAGTGCACCTACAACTCCAAGAGAGACGGGATGCTGCTCTCCAACGAGAACTAAAAGTACTATCTTTAAGTTACTGCATGCAGGAAGTTGACACCTCACAGGTGTTGAAGCAAACCCCCCTACCCACGACACTGATTATACGCTAAGACACTAGGCTACGTGTCACAGCACCATCAGCATTTCAGTGACTGTAACATTGACCATTTGCTTACGCTGTATAAAAATTAAGCTCATTGCATAGGAACCACTGGTGGTCTATAAATACTACGTTTATGGTATTGATGTATATTGATATTACATTAAAGGCTTTCCAGCTAACAATGTCTCATATTAATGTATGATTAACGCAGGCATAGAGACATCCAGCATCTCACACATTAGTTTCCTGTATTACGACATAAACCAATCCACCAAGGGAAGAGCACAGTCAGTAAACCTTATGGTTGTTTTTTACCGGTATTTTATTATTGTTTTACTGCTTTTATGTAGTTTGATTACAACGCAGGATTTCTAGAGGGGAGTTTCCAAATGCAAGATTTTAGAGTGAGTGTAGCCAGTCCATGAAAAGGGCTTAATTAGCACTTAATATGCGTCATACAAAGTGTATTGTGTGTTCTAATTTCAGCATATACAGGACCAGCGATCACAGTAACCATTATATGTGTCATACATAGTGTATTGTGTGTCATAATTTCAGCATATACAGGACCAGCGATCACAGTAACCCATTATATGTGTCATACATAGTGTATTGTGTGTCATAATTTCAGCATATACAGGACCAGCGATCATCACAGTAACCATTATATGTGTCATACATAGTGTATTGTGTGTTCTAATTCCAGCATATACAGGACCAGCGATCACAGTAACCTATTATATGTGTCATACATAGTGTATTATGTGTTCTAATTCCAGCATATACAGGACCAGTGATCACAGTAACCCATTATATGTGTCATACATAGTGTATTGTGTGTTCTAATTCCAGCATATACAGGACCAGCGATCACAATAACCCATTATATGTGTCATACATAGTGTATTGTGTGTTCTAATTCCAGCATATACAGGACCAGCGATCACAGTAACCCATTATATGTGTCATACATAGTGTATTGTGTGTTCTAATTCCAGCATATACAGGACCAGCGATCACAGTAAGCCATTATATGTGTCATACATAGTGTATTGTGTGTTCTAATTCCAGCATATACAGGACCAGCGATCACAGTAAGCCATTAGATGTGGCAGTAGGTCATCCTGCCTGAGCTGAATGTTTTTATTTTAGATGCAGGCACCATTCCAGAGCAATGGAGAAAGTAAGGGAGTCTGGGGGAGCAGCAGAAGAACCTTGTACTGCCGTGGACATATATGTACATACTACATACTGGTCTCTTTATGCACTGTATAGTGTATTAATTTATTACACAGTATTAATAATTAATCCTATTTATGGTCTATAGCAGTGCACCCCTAACAGTGCATGTTTTCCAGATCTCCTAGTTGATGCACAGATGTATTTATACTGGCTGACACATGTTAAAAGATCCACAAGTGGTGCTAATTGTTTAATTTGTGATACTGAGAACATGCAGCACTAGTAAAATTCTATTATATTACTATTTCTATTGTGATCATGGTGTGGGATGGGGAGGGGGGTTTCCAGTCAACCAGAACCCCCCCCCCCCTGCGTTTGCCTATGGTTTTCATTGGTGCCCTATAGTTAACAAGTACCAGTAATTTCATTTGTAGAATTGTAATGTTATAGCAATATTAATGAAGGTCACATTTTCATATATTTACTCTATGTAGTGTATCTAGTGTCCTTATGTTTTTTTCTTTGTTGTGTGTGTGAATGAACAATTCCTAAAGTAAAAGTAAACACAAATGTCCACATATGAGCCTTTGATGCCATTAGGATAGCACTTTTAAGCAAAATTAATTAGGGAACAGCCCATTTCTGTAATGATGTAGCTGAAATAAATGACACCTGACACTTTTATTGCACTATCCCCTCCAGCTTTGGGAAATGGCGGAGTCTAATGACCTCTGTTGCCTAGCAACCGCCAACTGAATGAGTTACCTGTCCCCATTTATATTCAGGGAATACATCTGTCGTAATTACAGAAGAAACTAAATTTCAGGGTCCTTGCTACATTCTGACAATGGAAACCTCATCCTGCTATGCTGCAATAGATAAGTGACCTCTAGATTAAAGTATTTCTGCTTTGCAACTATTAGCAAATTTACTAACAGCCAGTGAAACACAAGTGAAAGTTTCTTCCGGTGAATATACTGAGACTATGACACTCAATAGATTTTACAGGGTGGTTTAATCTCTCCAGGTTTCTGTTCTGCTCTGGTCCCCAGTGTGTGGCCACTACCCTGCCCCTGGCTAGGAAGGATTGGAGCATTGCTAATATACCATAAGGGAGCGTTAAAGGTCTCTGAATGTTGAGAGGAATCCTCTCGCTGGCCATGCGATTCCCATACGGGAGGCCGATACTGGGGGCACATTATGGGGGGGTGGCCGCTACTGAGGGCACTGTATAGAGGGGGCCGCTACTGGGGGCATGTTATGGAGGGGGGGGTGGCCACTACTGGGGGCACTGTATAGGGGGGATTACTACTGGGGCACTGTATAGGGGGGACTACTACTGCGGGCACTGAATACAGGGGACTACTACTGGGGGCACTGCATAGGGGGAACTACTACTGGGGCAATGCATACGGGGGACTACTACTGCGGGCACTGAATAAGGGGGACTACTACTGGGGGCACTGCATAGGGGGGACTACTACTGGGGGCAATGCATAAGGGGGACTACTACTGGGGGCACTGCATAAAGGGGACTACTACTGTGGGGACTACTACTGGGGGCACTTCCTGAAATTATGGGGGGAGGGGGGCACCAGTCCATTACCTTGCCAGGGGCGCTCAGATCCCTAGATACACCCCTGTATGTCGACTTCACAAAGTCAGCGCCAGGATCCTGACATGGGTGCAATGCGCCTCACAGCATTTTACCCAAGCAGATGTTATAACTTTAAATATGCTGGTAAGAGGCATATTTAAAGTTATAATACCCACAGGGGTAAAATGCTGTAAGTAGCATAACACCTGTGTAATGATCCTGGTGCCAGCATTGTGAGTTGAGCTATGCTCGCTGTACACAAAGAGTCTGATTCTGAGTTGGGTGCAAACCAAAACAGAGGAGATAACCTTGCTCCTCGCTAAAACCATGTTACATTGCAGGTGGGGCAGGTGTAACATCAGGGATTTAAATTTAAGAGGTGCGTGTCTATACTCAAATGTAAATTGCTGTGTACAAATGAATCTGCCCAGTATTTGTGGGCAGCATGCAAAAAAATCAAACAAAACAAGATGTATTTGCACACTTTGCATTGAAGCACGTTCTTTTTTTTTTTTTGCTTTGCTCCCATATCAGAATCTGGCTCATAATGAGTGTATAGGCCCCCACACACGGAGCGAAATAGCGGCCGATCAGACGGTTTTGAACTATATCGTTCCGTGTGTGAGCATGATATCGTCCCATGGGGTAGTCTGTCGCTCCTCCAGATCTTTCTGCATGTTCAATTGATCTTGAGGATTGACGAGCGATCCCATGTAGCGCTATGCATGTGGGGGAGGGGGTTGCAGTCATATTGGACGGTGTGCCACCGGATCGATCCGTGTATGGGGACCGCCCGTTATGTTAGCCATCGGATCGCAAGGTGCATATCGCATCGTGTATGGGTTCCTTTAGCCTAAGCACCAGGACCAGGAGGCCTTTTTAACTTTATTTACATTCATTTATATGGCGCTAACATATTCTGTTGCGTTTTACATCAGACTGAGGATATACATGTGTGAGTCTCCCAACATTCCCGGAGATTAGGCAAGTAGGGATATCCCGTCCACTTCATTGGCAGGACTCTGACAGGTTTCATTCTAGCAAGAGACACTAAGGGGTGTATTTATACTAAAGTGAGAGTTTTTAGAAGTTGAGATGTTGCCCATAGCAAGCAGTCAGATTCTAGCTAGAAGGTGCTAGTTAAATGTTAAGTAGAAACTGATTGATTGCTAGATCGCCCAGCAATTAATAAACATGCTCTGCTGCACTGCAGGAGTTGCAAGGATGCAACATGCACCTGCAATTTAAACTCCATTATAGCACCTTTCATATGCCCCTGCATTGACATGGCTGATATGGGAGCAGTCTGCTTATGCCAAAGGCTGGTAATCAGAATAAGGGCAAGATTGCAAAAGATTTTTTCATTAAAAAAATAAATAAAATTCAACAAATAAAATCACACTGTGCGGTTATCATGATGCAATGTCTCCTCAGTCTCAGTCAGTGCAGTGGTGCTTTCATCATGATACCCAGCCAGAGGAAACCCTCCTCCCCCCCACCATGGCTGGGCGTGGCCTCTATGTGTTTATAGACACGTACTGAGAGCTCTGCAGTGAGTGACACCTCCGGCCCCGCCCATTCTCCAGGGCCTCTTCCGGGTTCAGGCTGAGCCTGACTGATAGACCTGGTGCTGCTGCTGCTGCTGCTGTTGGACATGAGATCCCTCATCCTCCTCATCGCCCTGTGCTTCCTGCTGCCCTGGGAATCCCACCTGCAGGGACCAGGCTCTGCTGCCCATGGCTGCTTCTGCCAGGTGAGAGGTGCCAGCACATACGGCTGGAGGAGAGGGAAGGAGATCTAGGTGCCCTATATGTGACATCCCTCTGATGGGTGTAATGTGCCTCTGATCTGTTTCCATCACATGCATTTGCACTCATTGTCTTATTATATCTTAATTAATGGGAATTTGCAACAACATTCTCCAAAGATCTGCATTATTCTCCTTACTGCACCCTGCTCCTGTGTCCTTTATATTTGGACATCACTCCCTATAGACTAATATTATTGATCAGGACGGTGTAACTGTAGCGCAGTGCTGGGCCGTTTTTAGTATTGCTGGTGTAATGCGATTACAGCCCCTGTAACTGGAAATGAAATTTGTGTTTGAGCTGATGTTAATATTTTACCCAGGTGAATGGTCTGATGCTTATGTACCTTGCGTAACCCTTCCGCTGCTCCCATCTGCTAGGTGGCCGGCTACCTGGACGATTGCACCTGTGATGTGGAGACCATAGATGTCTTTAATAATAAGAAGCTGTTTCCCAAATTGCAGAAACTGCTGGAAATGGACTATTTCCGATACTACAAGGTAACCCGTGTGCCCTCTCGCCAGGTGTACGGTGGGTGTTACTGGGTGGGAGCTCACGGGCGTAGGGGGCGAAATTGTAATCGGGAGAGGGTGGACGTTTTCTATGTTCGGTTACAGTTCTTGGGAATACACTGAATTATTGTATTTTTTTTTTTTTATGATTAAGGGGTCTATGTACTAAGCCTTGGGGGCAGATAAATATAGCTGTGCAAGTGATAAAGTACCAATCAATCATTTTCTAACTCATTTTTCAAACACGGCCTGTAAGGTGACAGGAGCTGATTGGCTGGTAGTTTATCACTTTACAATTGATCACTTTCCAGAGCTTAGTACATCTCCCCCTTGGAGAGAGATAAAGTGCCAACCAATCAGCTCCTGTTACTTTATAGGCGTTTGAAAAATCGCAGGAGCTGATTGGTTGGTACATTATCGCCATCCACTTTATCTTTCTTCAAGGCTTAGTACCCTTAAGTGTGTGTGTGTGTGTGTGTGTGTGTGTGTGTATGTATATATGTGTGTCAAAATATATAGATTTTACAAGGCTCCAATGTATTTGTGACAATTATACATGTATGGAAATCGGAACAGTTTCATGTAACCTTATTATGTTTTATTGACATTTACTGTAATTGGATCTCCATCCGTGTGATAATTCTATTTAACGTAGAATTAAATGATATTCTATTACAAGTGGCCTAGATATGTGAAAACTTATATAAAAATTAGAGCAGTGATGTCCTTGCTGTAAAATATAATGTTTATATTTGGAAAATAGAGCTGTCACATGACTTAATGAAACTGTTCTTAGAATACATATGTACTAATGAAGATAGAAAAATCGCTTTATCAATCGATCAGCGTAATGAGGATCACTGCACCTATGTACTGTACAACATGCTTCGGGGCTCTGCTATCTGTTTTTCTGATCACAGGAATTTTCAGAGAAATGATATAATGTATGTAGATATGGTACAGGCAGGTGCAATGGAGGAAGTGTCAGTGTAACAGGAAGTTAGCTTTTTGTTTTCAGACTTGTTTCCTGTCACTGACCAGAATACTCTGTTATAATACCCCCTTCTTGTATAGTATAAAGATGTAAGTATTGGGTTGGGGATGGGAGCTCCGGTTGCCGGCTGTCAAAAAAGCTGATAGCGGCTTCCCGATGCTGAGAATCCTGACCGGGGACACGTAAGTACCCTAACCTTCCCTCCTTCACCCCCTTACCCTCCTCCCTTAGTGCCTAAACTTAACCCTAATCCTCCCACTGTTCATAGCCTATCCCTAACCTCCCGCAGCTTAACGCTAAAACGCCGGGGTCCCTAAACCTACCCCCCTGCCCATTTGTACTTGCAATCGAGATGCTGACTGTCCGGCATCTCCCCTCATGTCGGTATTCCGACGGTGTCCTGTCCGCGGTTCGGGATTCCTGCACCAAGATTTCGCCAGCCAGCATCACAACGGTCGGCAATTTTAGCTACATCCCATTTGAAGTCCCCTGAGGAGTTGTGACCATTTGCATGCACAATGCTAAAGGCTGTTACACCTTTTGTTGAATTGGGCAGTGACCTGTTATGGTCACATTAAGGACGCCTTTGTTACTGATATTACATAGGTTGCAATTGGACACCATTAAGTTGCTTGTATGATGTACACATTCTATCCAGGTGTATTTTGCTGCCTGCTGCATGCTCCATCCCAGTACACGAGTCATGTGACGTAGCGTCTTTCCAAATGTCCCGCTGTATGTTCTACTTAGTAACGTCACTTTTGTATTCTAAGGACCGATAATCTACGGTAAAGCTTAGGAAACATGTACATGGGGTTAAAATGTGGAATCTCTGGGTCCAAGCGATGTTTCTTTGCACTGAGAATCGCCTGGTTGCTGACGTTAAAATAATGTTTTGTAACTTGTAGGTAAATCTGAAGAAGCCCTGTCCATTTTGGAATGACAGCTACCATTGTGGGATAAGAGACTGTGCTGTGCAGCCGTGCCCTACGGTAAGCGTCACGATTTTAATTCCGATATTTATTTTTTATCATGCGTGATGAATGTGATTTACATACAGATTTGTAGCCCTTTTGAAACTAGTTTGCAGGCTGGGAGCAGCAGGGGCACCCACCATTCTGTAAAGCAGGCTTTGAAGTCTTAAGTCCCATGAAAAGAGAGGGCATGCTAGGGCTTGTAGTGCCACAACAGCTGGAGAACCACATTGCTTAGGCCTGCAGCAGAGTTCCCCAATTCCCTCAGTAATGTTGTGCAGGTAACCTTCCGTGTAGCAGCTGTTATACAGAATCTCCCGTGGGAAGTGTAGTTTGGTAACAGCTGAAGCGCGGTGGACGACCTGCACGTTACCACCTGGAGGACAGACCTGTCAGGGTGAAAGCTCTGGGGTAGTTTATTAGGGCTCTGCTTTATTTTAAATTTACTTCTGGTTGCAGGTGGCTTATTTCCCAGATCTAAGCCGCGTACACACTAAACTATTCGCTCCATGAGTGATAGTGGTTCCCCGGCAATGATGTGCTCAATGTCGTTAACGATATCTTTCAGTGCCGACACCCTCCCTCATCCCCGAACCTGCACGACCTGACGACATCGTCAGGTTGGACAGCAGGTTCGGGTGATGAATGATGTCGTCAACGACCAGCTGGTGCGCGCATCGCTTGTCATTGACGGCATATGCACTGGCCGATATATTTAACAAAATCGTTCATTATATCGGCTAGTCTGTATGCGGCTTAAGTCTGAGGCCAGCCTAATATACTAAGCGTTGGTTTTCTGTTGTTTTCTGTCAGTTTTGCAATCTGCTTATTTACTAAAGCCCAAACCCATGGGGGAACCACTGAGAAGCCAGGATATAGAATACAATTGATCACCATCAGTGTTTTTAACCTTAAAAGCAGCGCAACTCTGCATTTACTAAGCAACGGCTTTAGAACTTACAGAAGTCCCCCGCCAAACCCGCCCAAGTAAATGCTCTGCCTCAGACAGGCGACTTTGAAGAACGCACTGCAATATAGGCTCTATGCAGCCTTTAATGCCCAAACAAGTTACATGGGACCTGCCGGCTCTTGTGTGGCATACCGCAATGCATGGCGTTTTGAGGCACGATGAGCAAAAGGACACTTCTGTATCTGTCTCCATATGTCACATCTGTTATTCTTCTGAAGCCTCTCCTGGTATTAGTCTGGTGCTTTTTCTTAATTCTAAAATCCATAGAAACTTCTTTTATTATTTTTATTTTTTGTTCCTTTTTTTAAAGAGATCCTCCTTTTCCACACAGGTAACTGGTATCTTCTGTATAGGAATTTTAAACAATTGTCGGCTTTAACAAACCGCAGCAAAATAACTTTACCCCCTAGACCTCTTATCCTTAGTATCCCAGAAAAGTGACTGGAGAGGCTGCTTGGAACTGTACCGGAAGTGGCAAATGGCTTTAGATACACTTTTCAGATTCAAAAGTTTTAAGCTTTGTCGTATAAGTTGTAAAGGAAGAAGGTGTCATTATGTCATAGCTCGCCATTTTCTAGGGGATTCTTTGGTCTTGGGTGTCTGTGTTCCCCATTAGATGCTGGTTTCATGTTACACACTACATTATTGTTTTGTTTTAGGACATTCACATGAGTTTGCAAAGAAAAATAAAAGTTCTGTATTAGTCCCCGGGTAGCTCTCCATGTAATACGGAGCAGATTTTGGGTTGGGTTGCAGCACCGATAGGATGTGAAATGGGCGATTTGTTTCAATACTGATATGTCTTTTTGGGCCTCCTGGCTGTCGCTGAACTACATCTTCTGTGATGCTCGGCCAGCTGGTTCTGGATTCTCACTGGCGGGTAAAGATGGGTGCCTGCCGTCTGGAGTACAACAGGTTACCCATTGTAGGAGAGATGCATTACTGTGTAATTCGTATTTTTATTTTTCTGGCACCAATAAACTGCTATTTACTAATTGAGAGGTTTCTATTTTTGGGGTTTTCAAGACTCTCTCCTCTGTTATGCTAAGTTGGATTTCATTTTTCAATACGTGTTCCTATAACTTAAATCCCATGTCTGTAAAATTGTGGTTGTGTGAGTACATTTCATGTAGCGATTGTCAGCTCTGGGGGTGAGTGACTGTTCTGCATGTTATAACTGGCTCATATAACATTTATAACTATACATTATCTCCTATATTTTATTCTTTAGGATGCAGTTCCGCCTGGCATAAAATCTCCCGGTTTTAAGGTTTGTGTGACTTCATTTTTAATTTCAAGATCTCATAAGTCAAAAACTGAAATATAAACCTGATCTAAGTTTTTTTTTTTTTTTTTTCCAAATGAGTCCTATGTAAAGAGTAAGGTGCATGCGTTCAGTATAATCCTATAAGGAGCTACGTTATTTTCTGTATCAAAATGTCTTTGTGAATTAGCATTTATTTGCATGGAGCAACCTATTCTGTCGCGCCTTCAACAGAAAGCTGCTCCGTCAGCTGTTTTGGGCCTCTTATAGCAGCTCTGTAAGAGTGCTGTCACACTGGTGTTCTCAGTCCCAGCGTGTCTAGCCGGGAAACTCTGCAACCATCGGGAAGCCTGTAGGCTGGTATATTGCTTCCAACAGTGATTGCTGTATTACAGTCACATGACCGTGCGCCCGGCGCCTGCAGAGTCACGAGCAACCGGTAACCTCACTGAGCCTCTTTGCAAATTGCCTGTAACCCTAAACTTCTGTACTGTTCAGTAATAGACGGATGCTCCTGACATTAGTAAATTATTCTATTAATCCCGGGGTTCTCCCTTTTTTTTCCCCCAAGATTTGTTTAATTTTAATTTCTACATCCTGCGCAAATCCTGTCCTTGTGAGTCCGGCTTATTTTGTTGTCTCATGTTCAGTGTCATGATAATGTTCTTATTCTGATGTGGTAATTACGTCCTGTTCGGGATGGAGGACTGTCTGCAAGGGGGTAAAAAAAGTCCCAAATGGTTCTATGCAACTTGCAGTCAATGAAATGTCAATTGAAAGGATTTTGGAAGGTGGGGTGAGTCTCTGTGGGAGGGAAGTGTGAGCCTCTCTCTGTGAGGATGGGTGGGGTGAGCCTCTCTCTCTGTGAGGGTGGGTGGGGTGAGCCTCTCTGCAAGGATGGGTGGGGTGAGCCTCTCTCTCTGTGAGGATGGGTGGGGTGAGCCTCTCTCTCTCTGTGAGGGTGGGTGGAGTGAGCCTCTCTCTCTCTGTGAGGGTGGGTGGGGTGAGCCTCTCTCTCTCTCTGTGAGGGTGGGTGGGGTGAGCCTCTCTCTCTCTCTGTGAGGGTGGGTGGGGTGAGCCTCTCTCTCTCTCTGTGAGGGTGGGTGGGGTGAGCCTCTCTCTCTCTGTGAGGGTGGGTGGGGTGAGCCTCTCTCTCGCTCTCCTTTCCAGTGGTAGGCCTTGGATTACTTCACACAGACTTGGGTGTATATTTACTAAACGTTGGATTGTCAATGTCCTGGGTGATCGCCGGTTTTGACTGATTTATTTCAGTTGCCGCTTTAAATCTACGTTAAACCAGACTGGTCCTAGTTATTTTTGTTATTTTAAAACTTTCGGTCAAAGCCACCGACCTTTGGGGGCTTTGACAAACCGATGTTTAGTACATCTGCCCCTTAGTGTTAGAAGCGCCAAACATTTCACTGTAAGTTCCTTGTCCTGTAGGAATATATGTGACGATAGAAATGGGGAGGGGGATGTGATAATGTGCTAGCAGCACACTGTAAGCTTCCCCAGAGAAAGAGCAATGTGCTGCGTGGGCGTTCTGCTGCGGCCCTGATGACCCTCTATATCCGTGTTCTCTCTGAGAGGGTTTCTTGCGTTGCTCTGGGACACTACAGCTCCGTATAACACTGCATCCTCCTGTGGGGCGTTTTGCTTCCAGTATATGTCCAACCAAGCTCTGTAAAACTTCCCGATTATCTGTGCTTTGTGCAGAAGCGCCGGCCTGCCAGCCAGAGGCGTACTGCTGCACCTGGTGTTTCCCAAAAGACGCAGAGTTTGTTGTGTACCTGACTGGCAGCACACTGCTGATACTGCAGCTTCTGATAGTGCAGGCTGCCGCTGTATATGTATGACGTACGTGGTAGGAGAGGGTGAGAGCGACGTATCGTGTGTCTTATATGAGGACCTACGTTTCTTCTCTCTATGGAGCTGATATGGGCACAAGGAGCTTCGGGTAAGCAGGATGCCACCGCAGATGCGCTCAGTAACTCGATAAGATTAAGCAGATAATGAATATTGAATGAGGCTTCATGTGACACTTTCAGTTTCCAGTTACAGAATTACAGAAGATGTCAGAGCAGAATCACTGAGATGAATGAAAACCACATTTACTGCTGTAGATTATAACCAACGTTCCGGCTCTGGCGGCCTCTCCTAGGGGCACCATTGCACCGGTCAGCTCAGTTTTTATGTCCTCAGAGGGGAGATGTATCCAACCTCCTATACAGGACAGCTTCTTACTACCATTTTATAGAATGTGCTAGATAAATGATAGCTAGGAGCTGATTGGTTGCTATGGGTTACACTGGGCTCCACTTCAGGAGGTTTGATATCCCCCCTGAGGTGTCCTGTATGAAACCGCTCCTCTGCCCGGCACTGAGGGGCATTGGCGAAAGTAGGTGCACATGAGAATCTTCCTTTCACAGCAACACAACAACACAGACCTTGTAGCTGTAATCTCATCGGTTGCTGTGAGTAACGCCACCTGTTTTCCCTGTGCACAAGTTTTATAAGTGTAGTTATTGCTGCTTGCCATAGCCATAGAGGAATAGTCCTGGGCGAGATATAGGAGCTGGGGCACGTTTACCAGGAGCTTGTGATAAGGCGATTGTGTTTTGTTAACGTCAGTCTATATGGGGGACAAATGTTCATATATAGTCAGCAGTTGTACTCTCCTGTTGATATAAATGTGGCATATGTTACCCCATTTTGTTTAATACAATGCACGTTCCCCAGGAAGCACCTACCATGGGTGGAACCCCCCTCCCCTCCCCTCAGGGTACCTGTGATGTAATGCAATGCACGTTCCCCAGGAAGCACCTACCATGGGTGGACCCCCCCCCCCCTCCCCTCCCCTCAGGGTACCTGTGATATAATCTATGTTTGCTGACATGTCGCAGTTGGTAATAGTTACAGGTGTTACACAGCAGAGGGGGAAGAGCACATTGTAATTATTGTATTTGGCTAAGGCCCAATGTAATGTTTGCACTGATGTCAGTTACCATGGTTACATCCCTACATTTATTACCCAACAACTCGACGTCCCTGTCTTTATAATGTTTTTGTTTTTACTTTTTTCCTTCTTTAGAAGAAAACCTGAATGTATATACTACGAGTACCTGTAAATCCTTTTCTAAATAATGTAAAGCTGAAACACTCTGTGCTTCCACGTTCCGCTGTATACTGCTCCAATAGAGAATATCCGGTCATGTGTTCTGTGGCTGTGTGTGTGTATTGTACCCTGGGCGAAGAGTAATTGATCCACATGTTAGGAACATAAAAGAGCATGAATAAAGATGCTATATGTACCTGTATTGCCTGTGGTATGTAGTAACAGAATGGCTCCTCACTAGTCCCTATGCACACTAGCATATGCTGAGGACCCCCCCCCTTGATGAGTGGCTATGCACTGCCCCCGTTTGCACAGGAAATTTAAAATGTATTTTGTGTTTGTTTTTTGTTTTTTTAAACAACCGAGGGCCAGATTCTGAGTTACACGTTTGCCGGTTTTGCAGAGAGTAACTTGCGTGTTGTCACACTGGCGTCAATCCCGTCTCGTCACATAATGTATGGGGCTGGCCCAGGGTACATTACCCCCCTGCCATGGCCCCGAAGAGTACTGATTGGGGGCGTGTGCATACATCTTTGCGGTGCAATCTGCCCAAGGGCGAGCATACACATTTATAGCTATGCAGGCAGTATGTGAGCCCATGTGCCAGATTTGTGCACCAGACCCCCCCCTCCCTCCCCAATCTGGTTACTATGCACCATCGGTGTGAGAGCAGCCTATGTGCAGGTTTCCTGCCCCAGTTCCTCACTTGGAAAGTGGTTCCCTTATGGAGAGCTCACCTTGTTATGAAGATCACATCGCAGGGGGGAGGTGGACGTGCCCACATTGGGTGCACGACGGGGTTTATCGCACTCCTTGAAGGTCAGAGGGAGCCGATTGTTTGCATACTTATCGGGTAATCTAGAGAGGTTGTGGAAAGTGCGGCTGCCACGTGGATTCTGTGATTGTTTTGGAAGCTTATGCTGGTTAATATAATCTTTACTTTCATATTAAAAGCTTCTTGTACTAAAACCATCTGGCTTGTGGGCAGAAAGAAGGCGGCTGGCCAGGTAGTCAGGATGTACTTATGCACATCTATGGAGAATTGCAGTTAATATTTCTGGTGTAGACAATTGTAGAATACCCCGTGGGACCGCTAGCCGATTAATGTACTCTGGGCCTGATTCAGACGCGGTCGCAAGGCTGCATTCGCACGTAGCCTGCCGATGTTTGCAATCTACACATGCTCATAAGACTCGGTGCGCTAACTAGTCCATGCGATCGGGAAGCGCTCGCACCCTGTACACAGACGCTCCGCAAGCATGAGGGACAGGATGAGCCGTTTGTGGGTGGTGACAGGGGGTGGTCGATGGTAACGGGGGTGTGGTGGTGCGAACGCAGGCGCGTCTATGCGTCTGAATTCCGTTTCAGGGGTGTACATAATTAAGACTCATCATCAGCGTACACGTCACATGGCTGAAGTACACACAGCAGCACTTGCAGGGCTTGTGGTAGGGTATGGTCAGCCACAAGTGCAGCGTATGGGTCCGATGTCAGCCGATGTTACCGATTGTTTCATACACTTCCTGGAGATGACGTGTGTTACTAAGGGAAAGTGGGCGTCTTGTGTCAGGCTGGTGGGCGTTACTCTAAATGCATACCGTGGTCGCACGGGCAAGACATAGTGGGCGTGCTAATGTCTTACTAGCAATCACGGGATTTGCAATGTTGACTGCATGCAAACGCTGCCTCGCGACCGGGTCTGAATCAGGCGCTCTGTTCGGTCCAGGAACTTTCCCGGTGCCCTGGCTCAGTACGTCCAAGATTTGACCTAAGCATCAAGTGGATGATGTCTTGTCCAGTCTGGTCTGACGTATAATTGCCTGCTCACATGGGAAATGCAGTGGACGGGGAGCCATGTATTTGCCATAATACTTCATTTCGCTGTCTTTGATAGACCTAGGTGAAGACGTTCCGGGTTGTGTAATTCTAGGTTTTTAATGTGCACTACGTGTGTGTTACCGTAGGTCTCTGTGGTCACGCTTTCCCCCCTCTGACCACCTCACAATTATTAATTTATATTTATTACCAGTTATTTATATAGTGCACACATATACCGCAGCACTTTACAGAGAATATTTGTCCATTGACATCAGTCCCTGTCCCAGTGGAGCTTACAATCCACTGACGTGCAATGCTGAGTCCGGCCACTTGTACACTTTGCTGTATCTGTATGATGCTTTTTCTTCAATAATAAATATACAGCCTTTCAGGCCCAGTCCCCGATTTGCAGAATATTGCCGGCCCTTCATTTGGAAAAGTACATTGTACAGTATCACGTATCCAATATGCTGGAGCCCTGACTGAGATCGTGACACCGTTTACTGTCTGATGGTTCACTATGCACAAACTTATTGTATAAAATGACCTTCAGGCTGTGTGTGTATGAAGGACCGATGAATTGGGTCACGTTATGTTATGCAAATATTCCAAAACCTGAAAATATGTGAAAACCAAATCACTTCTGGTCCTAGGCGTTTCGATAAGGGATACTCAACCTCTATATACAGTCTCCCTAATTGCATGTAGCCAGGGGAAGGGTTCCTTCTGAAAGGCCTTTATTTGGATTTTAATACTTGTCCTGTGACCTGTTAGATGGGCTGATGCCTGCGTCGCTGTGTGTGCAGCCAGTATCAGAATGAGCCCCGAACACCTGGGGTTTGCCTGTCTCCGGGCAATGCCTGTACAGTCTAGGTGCATGTCGTCTCTGACTTAGGGACTATTTCCCCCACCACAATAGCGCGTCCTACGTGTCTATACTGACCGCATCGTACATTCCATGCAAGCTTCCAAATGTCCTCCTATAATATCCCGCAGACTGCGCCTTCCCCGGCTGTTCTGTAATCATTACATACATAGATATCACATGCTGGGGGCTCTCTCGTTACTAATGTATATCACTCTGGCATCGGTGGTGCCTTCTGACTAAATCCCCATCCTGAGCCTGTGGTCACGTTTGCTGTGTAATAAATGTAAGAGACTAAAGACTTCCTATATCACAGTACACAGAGTCGGCAAATACCGGCGATGGCGAGCTGGAGTGTGAGCAAGAGAAGAGGCTGGGTGCAGTGGATGAGTCTTTGAGGTGAGTGACCCTTCATCATTGTCACCTACTTACACCAGGCCTCAGGGACCGGTAATGAGACCCATTGCAGGCGCATCATCTGCAATAACTCTAGTTCTATCTGCAGACAAATGGGGATCTCTTCTCCATGTCACCTTCCCTCTAAAATCCAGTGTTCCTGTTACTGGTTCCTCAGTCCTGGGATTATGCATGCTGCTGTGTGTGTACAATATATAATATAATGGAAGAGCCCTTTTTAGATGACAGTATGTGATGTCTCTGCTTACAGTGAAGCCGCACAGGAAGCTCTCTCACAGTGGAACCAGCACGACGATTCCTCAGATGATAACTTCTGTGAACTGGATGGTATGTACTAACAAGTCTCAGATAAGATTGCATTACTTAGTGCATCAGGCGCAGGTCACATGCTGCTAATCTCATCTTTTCCGTCTCCCCTTCCTGTTGTTGGCTATCGGCAACTTTTGTTATACTGCTACTTCTTAATGTTGTGCTGATTTAGGCATGTGGTTGTTATGTGCTCTTTAGGCCTGATTCAGATTTGGAAATAGAGTAAGATATAGCCATTAACTGTGTACCTGGACAAACCATGCTGCAAGGTGCAAAAATACATACATTTTCTTTGGCATGCAGGGTAAATACCAGCTGCTTTTGCATGTAGCCCACAAATGCTGGACAGCTTTATTGTTACGCTGCAATTTAGATCTCAGTTTGGACACCTCCCTCCCAAATGTAACTCTCTCTGCAAATCTTACATCTGCCCCCCCCCTGCAGTGCAGCATGGTGTTACCAAGATGCATAGTTACTGGCTATTAGGGGGTCATTCTGATCCGGTCGTTAGCGCCGATGCGCTCGGACCGGGTCGATGGGCCCCCCCACAGAGCATGCGCATGACAGCGCCGTCGTGCGCATGCATGAGACCCGCTACGACCGACAGCGCCGGTTGTAGCGGGTCTCGATCCAAAGGAGGCGAGCTGTCGATGTTGATTGACAGCTCGCCCCGTTTGGAAGGCGAGCCGGGGGGTGGCAGCCTAAACAGAGGCGTTCCCTTGGGAACGCCTACCGTTTGGGGGAGGCCCCACTGACATCACTAGTGATGTCAGTGGAGAGCTTCCGGCTCAGACAGAGCCAGAAGCTCTCCGGGGCTTAAGACAAGGGAGACCCTACCCTAGGGTCTCGTCGTAAGCCCCGATGGTCGCGATGGTCTCTGACCATCGCGACAATCACCGGAGCGGTCGTTAGAGCTGTGGGTGTTAACCCACAGCCTAACGACCGCAACAGAGGCGGGCGGTCAGGATGCAAGCGGCCGCCCAGTTTCTGAGCGACCGCTTGCATCCTCCGACCGCCTCTGAATGAGGTCCTTAGTGTGGGTACACACCTGAACAACTTATAATTAGGCCGATTTTTATATCCAATTTCCCTTGAAGCCAGAACATATGATTTTGAGCGTACACACTGTCCGATATCGCATACGACCGAACAATATATTGTATTGATTGTATATGATTTATCGCTGCTCCCGTATACACTACAACGATCACTGGCAACATATGACGTCAAAAATGGGAAAATCAGACCGACATGTTGGCCGTACACACTACACAATTGGCACCGCGTCGCATGCGATATCTTCTGGTCTGCCGAGCTGCATGGCCGACCGGAAGACGTGGCCTACGAACCACGGGAGAGAGCAATCGTGCGTACACACTAGCTGATCTATGGCAAATTGTGCCGATATCGGTCAAATGTGTAGCCGGGTTTACTCTATTCCCAAATCTGAATCGGGCGCTTTGTCTGTATGGTAGATACATGTCTGCCTTCTTATAAAGCTAATAATGGGCCCATTGGGTCTGTGGATTTGGTAGCTCTTTCTACTGCCATAAGCCTTCATCTATTGCACTTGTAAACGTCCTCCTGCGACTTAGTACAGTATGTGACCTTTACTGCCGTGTGTTTGCAGCACGCCCCTGTGTCCTCTGTCCATTTATACAATGGGAGATGTTTAGCTCAGCTGCGCTCCCGTCATTGGATGAATATAGTACTCGGCGAGCAGTTTTGTGTCCTATATCGGTACAATGAGAACTTTATTCTTGAGATGGTGATGGCAGAATATCCGAAAGACGCTGCAATTGGTTCAGTAAAAGTCGCAGGATGTACAAGTTGTCTGTAGATGAGCGCTGCTCCTGTCGCAGTGAGTAACTGTCCGTATCACCTGTGTCTGCTTACAGATGAGGAGTCTCCGGATGCAGAATATGTCGATTTACTCATTAACCCCGAACGTTATACTGGTTACAAGGGAGAAGACGCCTGGAAGATCTGGAACAGTATATATGAGGAAAATTGTTTCAAGTATGTGACTGGTAAAAAGAAAAAAAAAAGTGTAAAGTTTAGTTAAATACGCAGAGAGAACGCAGAGCTTTTATACTTACAGATGATTCGCTAATTCCTCAGTGTCACCGGTTTCCCCAGTAGTCTGACGCAGAGAGAACGCAGAGCTTTTATACTTACAGATGATTCGCTAATTCCTCAGTGTCACCGGTTTCCCCAGTGGTCTGACGCAGAGAGAACGCAGAGCTTTATACTTACAGATGATTAGCTAATTCCTCAGTGTCACCGGTTTCCCCAGTGGTCTGACGCAGAGAGAACGCAGAGCTTTTATATTTACAGGGGATTCGCTAATTCCTCAGTGTCACCGGTTTCCCCAGTGGTCTGACGCAGAGAGAACGCAGAGCTTTTATATTTACAGATGATTCGCTAATTCCTCAGTGTCACCGGTTTCCCCAGTAGTCTGACGCAGAGAGAACGCAGAGCTTTTATATTTACAGATGATTCGCTAATTCCTCAGTGTCACCGGTTTCCCCAGTAGTCTGACGCAGAGAGAACGCAGAGCTTTATATTTACAGATGATTAGCTAATTCCTCAGTGTCACCGGTTTCCCCAGTGGTCTGATGCGGAGAGACCACGACTGTGGAAGCCATCTTGTTCTCTCGGTCTGCACATTAGTAGGCACTAGCCCGTTACTGTTCTTATACGTCCGTATCGCTGTGTGTTTGGTGTGACCTGAGCCCCAGGCCCTCTTTGTTTATTTTTGTAGCTGGCGTCACTTTTACTATTTGCATACGGAGACAAACACAAACCCGCGGCCGCCTCCCTGCAGTAACTTCATCCAAGTCACACACAGGACAATTACAGTACATCTGATGCCCATTAGGCCTCTGCCAAAAAAAGGGAATATGTTCTCTAATCCCCAAAAAAAAAAAAAAGGCCCAGAGGCCAACAGGGGCAGATTGAAACAGGTTTTCAGGTTATCCTCTCTTGGAAAAAGACTGTAATGCTGTAGAGATCCTTTGATGCAGCGCTGCAGGACCCCGTGTACTGTCATCGGTTATTGTGTATCATCCTGCAGGACCCCGTGTACTGTTATTGTGTATTATACTGCGCTGCAGGACCCCGTGTACTGTCACCGGTTATTGTGTATCATACTGCGCTGCAGGACCCCGTGTACTGTAATTGGTTATTGTGTATTATACTGCGCTGCAGGAACCCGTGTACTGTCACCGGTTATTGTGTATTATACTGCAGGACCCCGTGTACTGTCATCGGTTATTGTGTATTATACTGCGCTGCAGGACCCCATGTACTGTAATTGGTTATTGTGTATCATCCTGCACTGCAGGACCCCATGTACTGTCATCGGTTATTGTGTATTATACTGCAGGACCCCGTGTACTGTAATTGGTTATTGTGTATCATCCTGCAGGACCCAGTGTACTGTCATCGGTTATTGTGTATCATCCTGCACTGCAGGACCCCGTGTACTGTCATCGGTTATTGTGTATTATACTGCGCTGCAGGACCCCATGTACTGTCATCGGTTATTGTGTATCATCCTGCAGGACCCCGTGTACTGTAATTGGTTATTGTGTATCACACTGCGCTGCAGGACCCCGTGTACTGTCATCGGTTATTGTGTATTATACTGCAGGACCCCGTGTACTGTCATCGGTTATTGTGTATCATCCTGCACTGCAGGACCCCATGTACTGTCATCTGTTATTGTGTATCATACAGCAGGACTCCGTGTACTATAATTGGTTATTGTGTATTATACTGCAGGACCCCATGTACTGTCATCGGTTATTGTGTATCATACAGCAGGACTCCGTGTACTATAATTGGTTATTGTGTATTATACTGCAGGACCCCATGTACTGTCATCGGTTATTGTGTATTATACTGCAGGACCCCGTGTACTATAATTGGTTATTGTGTATCATACTGCGCTGCAGGACCCCGTGTACTGTAATCGGTTATTGTGTATCATACAGCAGGACCCCGTGTACTATAATCAGTTATTGTGTATCATACTGCGCTGCAGGACCCCATGTACTGTAATCGGTTATTGTGGATCATCCTGCAGGACCCAGTGTACTGTCATCGGTTATTGTGTATCATACTGCGCTGCAGGACCCCATGTACTGTCATCGGTTATTGTGTATCATACTGCGCTGCAGGACCCTGTGTACTGTCATCGGTTACTGTATATCATCCTGCACCTCCTACTGTCTAAAACTAAATTCTATGCGAGACTACTGCACCAGTGTGATATAAGCCGCGGCTGTTTATTGCATAAAATATGCCAGATTGTCACAGTCTTATGCCACAGTCACAGCTACGTCTTTTTGTTAATGCCGTGTCCGATTTACAAACCACTGAGGTGCCCACTTGTAGCGTCTTATGGTGTGTGTACACTGTACAATCAGTCAGCAATAACGATATCGCTGACTGATTGTTCTGCACCTTCCCAGTGTGCTGGATGATCGTTATCGTTCATCCAGCACACCACCAACGACGGGCCAGCGTCGATATCGACAGGGTTGGCCTGAATGCACGGGCGGCTGTCGATATCGTTATCGACGGCCCGCGTCTCGCTGGTCGCTGGGCACAAAAAAAAAATATTAACGATATGGTCGTTATCGTTCATATCGTGCATTTTTATCGTACCACGTGTACGCACAACTAGGTCAGTGGATTTCCGTCCCTGTGCGTATTTAGACGCACCTGCCCGATTATCGCTTCCTGTGTGAGCAGCTCTGCGTCTGAGCGCTGCCGGTTTCAGCGGCACGCCCACGTCGGCTTTGCCATCCTCGCAACGTTACCTCAAAGGAATGAACACTAAAATTCTCAGACCGTGTGTCCGATTCTGTACGCATGTGTGGTGCGACTGCTGCATGCGCAGACTTAAAACCGCGGCAGTTTGCATGTGATATCGTAGTTGCGTCCATATCTGAATCGGGCCCCACGTTCTTCAACTTCCGGTTTCTTATTTGTCCTAGCTGGCTGCTGTGAGATTCGCCAGCCAGTAGGATGCGATCGGTTGTCAGCGGTCGCTCATACAAGCATTGGGTCCTGGGATATTTATACCTGGACGTTCCAGCTCTCAATCGGTGCATTAGAATCTTTTGCAGAAAGTGCGTTCATATCACCAGGAAGGTACAATTGTGTAATACAATATTCCAAAAGCGTTGTGGAATAGAAGTAGGGATTTTCGGGGATAGACGCAGGGGGCCCCTAGAGCCAATGCACCGCCCCCAAATGTGTTGTAACCCACACCAGCCTTTCAGGCGGTAGCTTTTTCCCACTACTAATGAAAGCAAGCGTATGATTGGCTGTTCCA
Source organism: Taudactylus pleione (assembly GCA_031769625.1). Classification (NCBI taxonomy): domain Eukaryota; kingdom Metazoa; phylum Chordata; class Amphibia; order Anura; family Myobatrachidae; genus Taudactylus; species Taudactylus pleione. The sequence continues at coordinate 2,105,161 of JAUIMM010000348.1, read as the reverse complement.
GGCTCCAGCGCTTCTGTGGATTCATGCCTTCATAAGCGTCTCTGACTTATTACCTGTCAGGGGGCTGTTTGCTCTTTTCAGGGTTATATGAAAACTATTCTATTGGAAATGTTCCATCTGTGACGATTGTTAACACTTTGGGAAGTGCTAACTTGCTTTAATACACACAACCCCAATAATGCAATCTCCTTCCGTGAACGTAGAGCGGTTTGTGGAATCGTTACGAGCTGGGATAACGGACTACAATTGTGTCTCATTTCTCAATGTTCCAGACGTTGCACCATTAATTGCACAGTAATACAGTGTATTGCTTCACAAGTGCTGACCTAACGGCAGACGGACACTGATTGCAGAATCCTGGAGGAGGAAGTGACCTCGTAGCATCTAACCGCAATCGCACCAGATAAAGCCTTGCAGGAATGTGGCTGCATGACTTGGCTATAGCTAATAGACACTGTTTTACTCATGAGACAATAAGTAACCATGGTGCAAACTTGTGTAATGTTCTGTAAATGGTGAAAAGCACTTTCACTAGTCTAGTGCTTGTTGGGCCTTCTTGCATCAGTCTTCTTTTATTTTATGTATCGATGTCCCACCTACCCCTCAGGTGCTTAGACTTGCAGGGGGTATATGAATGTGCAAGCGGGTTGCTACTATGAAAGATAATATAATTGTGAAGTCCGCTCAGCTTCTTGGAGTTCCAAAGTCTAAAATATATATTCGAATAAAGAAATATAAAGCGTACCGCCCCTTACACTGCGCATGTGCGGTTGGCACAACACAAGGCTTCAATTCTGAATGCACTGACTTACAGGGTCCGTGTGGTACAATTTATACACCGCAAACAATACAGGAGGGGATGTAATCGGGAAGCCGGCTGACGTAAGCCCAACAGCCGGCTTCCCGACTGCTTTATCCCTAAATCTAGACTCCTGTCATTTTTCCGACGCTGGGAGACCAGCGCCCAGCATCCCCATCGAAGGGATGCCGGGTGCTGCCAGCGGACAGCCGCGGGGGAGGGGGGGGGAGGGTTAGGTTTAGGGCTCCTGGGGGGGCTTAGGGTTAGGCTAAGGGGAGGGAGGGTTAGGGTTAGGCACCCCCCCGGGAGGGTTAGGGTTAGGCTAGGGGGAGGGAGGATTAGGGTTAGGCACAGGGGAGGTTAGGGTTAGGCACCCCTAAGGAAGGTTAGGGGGGTTAGCTTAGGTTAGTAGATACTTGCCTTAGGACTATTGGGATTTCCAGCGCTGTCGGGCTTCCACTGCCGGGCTCTGCTATTTTGTCGGGCTGCTGGCATTTGAACTCCCGGCCATGCGGCCGCCGGGATATCATACCGATTCCATACAGGAGTAACCTTAGTAACACATTACAGTTCAGATAAACTGTTCATTACACAATAGATCACAGGTCAAACAATGCAACTGGTCAAGCTGTCAAACTGTCTTCCTGAGTGGTGGTAACCTCTCGCTTGTCATCGTTGTCGTATCCATGTGTGCTCATGTCCTCAGGAGCTCGCCACTCAGAGTGGGGAAAGTCCAGGCAACAGTTTACAGTTAAAAACGGGTTCTTACGGAAAGCCTATGTATTTACCAAACAAGCTGTAACTACGAGCAATGTTGGATAAAATCAAATATATTTTCATACATCGTATTGCAGTGCTATATTTACACACTGTTATTTTGGAAATAGTGTTTATATTCTTTACGAACGTTGCACAAATATATAACAAATCATGATATTGATAAGCAATATTTAAGTATATAAAATATGATTTAGATGTACAGAAAGTTGTTTTGTTGTATATCATTCAATTTTGGTATTTAACTTTGACACTAGCTTTGGAACATTTATTAACACTGGTGAATAGAAGAAAGCTGATATTGCGCACAGCGGCCAGAGTGATCTTCGTCTTCATTATCTAAATGGCACTAAAACATCGTTACAGCCTGGTTGCCATGGAAACGCCACTTTTTTTTTTTTTTTCCCTCCTGTGCGACGTTTTTAAGAATTGTTACGGAATGTAGATAAATGTGAAATATAACTATTGTTATTTTGTAGACCAAAAGCGGTGACTCGGCCGATGAATCCCCTGGCTTCTGCACGAGGTAAGTTTTTCTAATCCCAAAATCTGTTCTAGTTGTACCTGTGTTTGTATTCTGGTCCTCACGGTATCTGTTTTGGGCTCCTCTCCTTCTAATACTGGGCATACACTATACAATTATCTGTCCAATCTGGCTGGTTGGAATGAAAACCTGGTAATGTATGGGAGCAAATGACAGTGGATCATTTTGGTTTTAAACACTGAAAAAAGGACAAAAAAAATTGTTCAAATGGGTTAAATTCATGAGTTTTAACCAATTTGTCTGAACGACCATTTTTTGTCTGTTTTCCAGTGTTTGTGAGCAAATGGACGATTGTCATTTGCTCCCATCCATTACCAGGTTTTCATTCCACCCAGCCAGATTGGACAGATATCTGACAGATAATTGTATAGTGTATGCCCAGCATTAGAAACATTGGTTTGTGCAAAAGCATCAGGGACTCTTCTATATAAGTAACTGTGATGTAAATGAGATTGTAGACATGTTGAGATCCAGCAAACGTTTAGGATCTCATTACACTTTTTCTCATTTGGCAAAAAATCAGAGAGGGTGGAATAGAACTCTCAAATGTTTTATAATCTCTTTATTCTACCCGGTGCCATAAAAAAAAAAAATAACCACATTCATGTCGCTTGTTTCATTTTGCTATAATTATACATGCGTTATACATTAGACCACAGGTTCTCAAACTTTGGACCTCATTCAGAGTCGGTCATTACGGTCGGACGCCACCGATGTTCGCTAAACTGCGCATGTGAAAAGTTCGCAATCCGCATGCGCAAACTAGCTGCTACGATCAGAAATTTCTCTCTCCTTGAACACAGCCAGGTCGGTAATTTGAGTGACAGATGGAGGCGTTTGTGGGTGGTAACAGGGGAAGGTGCTTGAAAATGGGGGAGTGGAGATCCGAACGCAGGCGTGCCTAATTATGCGAACGGCGTTTTCTGAGAGTGCCTAATTAACAAAGTAGTGTCATAGCACACGTGACATGGGAGGTTTTTACACTGACATGATCGTAGTGCTTAAGAGAGGGTATGGTCAACCTTAAGCTCTACGACCAGTTCCGATGGTTCCCGATGGTCTCGATTAATCCTTTATATGCCCGGAGATGACGTGTAATGCGAAGGGGGCGTATTTTTTTGTCTTACGGCCGCATCCTCCCCTTGGTCGTCCAGCTACCGATCCGATATTAAGGACGCAACTTGCGAGTGCATCATTTGCATATCCGGTCCCTTTTCCCTTACGACCGTGCGGCCGCAACGACCGACTCTGAATGAGGTCCTCTGTCCTCAGGACCCCAAACAGTGCATGTTTTCCAGGTCTCCTCACAAAATTGCAAGTGAAATAATTAGCTCCACCTGTGGATCTTTTAAAATGTGTCAGTGAGTAATGAGTACACCTGTGCTCCTGCTGGGTGACCTGCAAACGTGACCTGTGTGGGGACTGAGTTTGAGGGCTACTGCAGTAGACCATACCCCACTGCTGGCTGATGTCCCGTTTACATGCAGACTACAAAAGATGCAAATCTGTTAAACTTAAAAATAATACATTTTAACTATTTTTAGACAGGTTTTTGACTGAAAGGAAGCAAGCTGTAAATTGCAGCCTCACAATAGTTTTTTTTTTTTTTTTTTTATAAAACTCCTGTTTTATGTATCTGGGTGTTTTTTGTTTTTATAGTAGTTTATCGGGAACCATAATGACAATCTGATTGTTCAACCAAAGTGAATTAGCACTGGGCTTATTTAGTAAAGTAGAGCACGCGTGCCGTAAGAGAGAGAGCAAACCGTCAGACCAGGGGTGTAACTGGTGTTTTGGCGTCCCCATAGCAAAACTTCATAGGTGTTCCATAAGGCTCCTAGGGCTCCTCCCCCATCACCTTAAATGGCCAGCGGCCGCCTCCTCCTCCGCTGCGGGATCCACTCTGTACTTCACCTCCCGCTGTGGGAGTACGGGGGAAACGGAGAGGAGTAAATTCCCGGCGGTGGTGGCTGTAGCCTTGCCGGCAGCATTACAGGACTGGCATAGAGTAGGTGTCAGGGGCTCGGAAGTTATGACCTTTTGCTTCCATATTTGAACTAACATTTCCACTACAGATTTATGGCGTACTAATTAGTGGGTGGACAATTGTAATTTAGGAAACCTTTTTTTTCTTTCATTATTTTATATATAATTAAAATAGTATTTTCCAATCCGCACTACTGCCTCCCAGAATGCGCTAGTTCGCCTTGTCTGAAGCGCTCTGAGAGTGGACTCGCCTGTCCCGTTATTCTGTTTGCAGCAGCTGATCTTCCATACAGACGTGTCCCCACGCTTATCCTCAAATAGCCCCGTTGTGCACACCATGACAAATTGTGACTAAGCCCCGCCGTGCGTCTTTTTCACCACTCAATATTGTACTTAATTTTCGCCTTTTTTGCACTGCTAATGCGCCAAATGCACAAGGTGGACGTCCTGTGTTCACCACTAATGGATTCGCATTCTATAGCCGTGCAATAAAGCTGCTAATCTGAGAAAAAAGTCTGGGGACCGATATAGCCGCGTCATTCATTCTGCCGCCAGCATTGTGCGATTTACACTACCACGAATGTGAGACAAATACTAAGGGCCTGTGTCAGCAGCATTCACAATTGCAACTACGTACACAAATCGAGCGCGTGTTAGCCATCGTATAGAGTGAACGACAGGCCATGAGCGTTTGGGGGGTGGTAAAGGGGGAGTGGCTGCAGAAACACAGACGTGCTGTCCGTTTGAGCGTCGTTGAATGTGCGCGCCTAAATTGGCCACTGCAACGGCATACGCAGCTTATGTACTAACTGCGGGAGACGAGGTTTGCAAGTTCTGCGACGGGTCAGACCAGCTGTAATTGTGCGTGATTGGCCGATGTTCTCCGATGTATACGCAGGACTGCAAGGTGTTACGGATGTGAGAAAGCGGCAGTGTGTGTCTCTATGCTGGCTGAGCTGTGGCTGATGTTACTGATGTATACACAGGACTGTGAGGTATTACAGATGTGAGAAAGCAGTAGTGGGTGTCTCTATGCTGGCTGAGCTGTGACTGATGTTACAGATGTATACACAGGACTGTGAGGTATTACAGATGTGAGAAAGCAGTAGTGGGTGTCTCTATGCTGGCTGAGCTGTGGCTGATGTTACAGATGTATACACAGGACTGTGAGGTATTACAGATGTGAGAAAGCAGTAGTGGGTGTCTCTATGCTGGCTGAGCTGTGGCTGATGTTACAGATGTATACACAGGACTGTGAGGTATTACAGATGTGAGAAAGCAGTAGTGGGGGTCTCTATGCTGGCTGAGCTGTGGCTGATGTTACAGATGTATACACAGGACTGTGAGGTATTACAGATGTGAGAAAGCAGTAGTGGGTGTCTCTATGCTGGCTGAGCTGTGACTGATGTTACAGATGTATACACAGGACTGTGAGGTATTACAGATGTGAGATAGCAGTAGTGGGTCTCTCTATGCTGGCTGAGCTGTGGCTGATGTTACTGATGTATACACAGGACTGTGAGGTATTACAGATGTGAGATAGCAGTAGTGGGTGTCTCTATGCTGGCTGAGCTGTGGCTGATGTTACAGATATATACAGGACTGTGAGGTATTACAGATGTGAGATAGCAGTAGTGGGTGTCTCTATGCTGGCTGTGCTGTGGCTGATGTTACAGATGTATACACAGGACTGTGAGGTATTACAGATGTGAGATAGCAGTAGTGGGTGTCTCTATGCTGGCTGAGCTGTGGCTGATGTTACAGATGTATACACAGGACTGTGAGGTATTACAGATGTGAGATAGCAGTAGTGGGTGTCTCTATGCTGGCTGTGCTGTGGCTGATGTTACAGATGTATACACAGGACTGTGAGGTATTACAGATGTGAGAAAGCAGTAGTGGGTGTCTCTATGCTGGCTGAGCTGTGGCTGATGTTACAGATGTATACACAGGACTGTGAGGTATTACAGATGTGAGAAAGCAGTAGTGGGGGTCTCTATGCTGGCTGAGCTGTGGCTGATGTTACAGATGTATACACAGGACTGTGAGGTATTACAGATGTGAGAAAGCAGTAGTGGGGGTCTCTATGCTGGCTGAGCTGTGGCTGATGTTACAGATGTATACACAGGACTGTGAGGTATTACAGATGTGAGAAAGCAGTAGTGGGTGTCTCTATGCTGGCTGAGCTGTGACTGATGTTACAGATGTATACACAGGACTGTGAGGTATTACAGATGTGAGATAGCAGTAGTGGGTCTCTCTATGCTGGCTGAGCTGTGGCTGATGTTACTGATGTATACACAGGACTGTGAGGTATTACAGATGTGAGATAGCAGTAGTGGGTGTCTCTATGCTGGCTGAGCTGTGGCTGATGTTACAGATGTATACACAGGACTGTGAGGTATTACAGATGTGAGAAAGCAGTAGTGGGTGTCTCTATGCTGGCTGTGCTGTGGCTGATGTTACAGATGTATACACAGGACTGTGAGGTATTACAGATGTGAGAAAGCAGTAGTGGGTGTCTCTATGCTGGCTGTGCTGTGGCTGATGTTACAGATGTATACAGAGGACTGTGAGGTATTACAGATGTGAGATAGCAGCAGTGGGTGTCTCTATGCTGGCTGAGCTGTGGCTGATGTTACAGATGTATACGCAGGACTGCGAGCTGTTACGGATGTGAGCGCAGTGGGCATCTCTATGCTGGATGAGCTGTGAAGACATTGGCATATATTTGCAGCTGCGATCCGTGCTGGATCAGGCCCTAAGTCCCTAGTACACTACAAGGTTATTGTTGTGCGATTGGATGAAAATGATGCTACAATGTGAAAGTGCTATGCGTAGCGTGGTGCCTGCGTAGCTCCATGTGGCACAAAAAAGCTAGGTGAGTGTGGACACTACTGTAACCGCTGCTGGTGACCCTGACTCCTGTAGGGTTACCTGTTCTTTAAAGCCCCTATATGCTTAAAGCACTGTACTGTGATAAATAAGTTCCCAGTTGTATTCTCCGTCTCTTAATGAGTGCAGTTTCCTGATCTGTTTCTGATCTATTATTTTACCTGGTAGCATTGGGCTTGTAGCACCAGACACACATTTCTGACTGGTGTATAGCAGGTAGTTGTCCTGTGGCAATCCAGCTGCTCTGAAACTACACATCCCAGCATGCCGCTGTTACGGCATGATAAAAAAACGGTGGCAGGGCATGCTGGGATTTGTAGTTCCACAGCAGCCTGCCCCTGGTGTACAATGTACTAGAACCTCTAGCAACCGTTTAGCTTTAGTTTTCTAATGTGCACCAGAAAAATGACAGCTGGAATCTGGTTGCTGTGGATTTCCACACGGAACTTATGGAGTGTGAGTGTAACCCCACCACACGTGACCACGCAGCCTCTCTCCCTTCCTGCCGTCCTCGTACAGCATGCTAATATGATGTAACACCGAAATGACTGAGGCACAGACCAGGGTTGCATAACATTTGGATTTAATAAACAAACAAAAAAAAAAAGGATTTATTTGATTTAAATAGGGTTTGTTTTTTGTTTTTTAAATAAACGTTTTAAAACTTTAAACTTACTTTTTAAAAATTTTTTAATAAAAAATCAGATGTAAATCCCAAACTTTTTTATTTAAGTCAAATAAATCCAATTTTTTTTTTTTTTTTAAATAAATAATCCAATTTTATATAACCCTGGCACAGACAGTGCATGGTTCCGCTACAATCTCCGCCATGCCTGGACAACCTAGGGCTCTTTAGCTGTTGTTGAACTAAAAGTCCCAGCATATCCTACCAGCAGATCATGCTGGTGTTTGTTTCCCAACACATGTAAAGCCCTCAGTTGCCCATGCCCGAGTGGTGAGCGTTGCCTATACACGGTGAGGCATAGGATGAGGCTGCCTGGGGCTGGCTGTTATGTTAGTGGGGCGGCCAGGCCTCTAGTATCTGGGTATAGTCTGTGTGTACGATATGCAGTGTTCTCGCTATGTGATGTCCTCCTGTTTTATTGTTTGCTGAATATCACATGGAGAGTAACAACGGCAGAATAATAGTTATATAATAACTCTCGTACAGTCTATAATATGTCGTACTGAGAACCTGGAACTCTATCCTGGTGTCGCTGTAGGCAGTGGGAGGATGTATAGAGCCAGACTCTCTATAGAGGGGGGAAGAAATTCTATATACTGAGTATGTGATCTACTTTTATTCTGTTTTACAGGAGAAAATGACGGTAAGCGGAATATCACTTTTCAATAGAGCTTTTCAGGTAATGATTATAGAACCTCCTTCTCGCCAGGAGCCAGGCCCTGTGACTGTATAGGCCTGTGTGCGGACGTACCTATTACATGGTGGGTGAGACTGTAAGGATGGCTGTTACTGCTGTATCCATACAACATTGTCTGTTTGCTATATAATCTGCAGACAAAGGGCTTGTGCTCCTGAACTGTCTGTAATAAGTTGTTGATCTAGAACTTTTGGGTGTTTCCCCTTCATGGAAAGAGTACCTGTCCTATTATTTAATTTAATTTTAATTTGACTTAAAAAGGTATGTTTGTTTAATTAGTGCCACCTAGTGGTCAGCCGATGATATCGTCCCTGCAGAATGAATCCTACTGTCTCCTTGGGGGAGGGGGTGGAATCAATAGTTTTTGCCCGCAGCTGTTGGTAATGAGCACCAATTCAACTGTTGCTCCGATCCAGCGCAATTACTGCGGACGCACAGATTTCTCCCCGCACCCTCCTGAGGTAGCGAGCAGAAATCTATGAAAAGGCCGTTTTTGGGGGGGCTCAAATTGCTGTTTGGGTGCGCTAACGAGGACTTTGCACTGGTTTAGCCGCTTTAACCTGGAGCTTTTGGACGAGACACACTTTAGACGGGAGATTGGGTGCAAAAAAAATAAATAAATAATTTTATTCCTCACACCCCCTTGTGTAAGTAATTTTATCTCCCTGTGTCTATCACACTGAATATTAGATTGTAAGCTCAGGGGCTGAGCAGTGTTACGACTATTTAGCATTAGGGACCATAATAATGTATTCTGTGTGGGTTTGTCTGATAAGTAACCAGTTATTGCTGTGTATTGTAGGGACCATGTTCTCCAGCTGGCTGGAAGGTAAGTGCTCCGATGTTACAGATAGTAAGTGTGGGGGCGGGTGCGGTGGGGGGGGGGGGGGGAGGTTGGGCAGAAAGTGACGTTACCTCCCAGACATACTGGGCCACTACATGAATTTCCCTGGTACTCCCTGACGTATGAGAATGAGACACTGTAGGATGGGTCTGTGTCGTGTCAGTGATAGCATAGACTCGCGCGGCCCTGTACTGATCTCCTGACTTGTGCGCTCTCTTCATAAAACAGCAGAGCTGTGTCTCACTCTTTGTGACGGTACTTACAGGGGGAGATGTATCAATGCTTCTAGAGAGTGGAGAAGTTACCCGTAGCAACCACTCTGCTTCTACCTATCATTTTACAGAATGCAGTTGATAAATGCAACCTCAAAGCTGATTGGTTGCTATGGGTAACTTCTTAAAAGGCTTGATACATTTCCCCCTCCTCCCCCCAGTACTCAGTATCTACTACCTGGGGAAGAAATCTAATAATCGTAGGAAATTACGGTTATTTGCGGTCACGCCACTAATCTCTCACATATTTGTCATATAAAGCGTTGCTCATTCTCTTTACACTGAAATTGTTCTGGTGCTTTTTGGTCACCGACCTGGCCGTTAACCAGCCTCCTATAGCCGTACCTGTCAGTCACCTCGCAATCGTGGGACTATTGGCGGTGATTCGCTGTTTGTCTTCCGTATCCTGCTGTTAAGTAATGATCTGCAGATGTGTGGGGCCTGTTTCTATTAACCACTTAACTGGCTAAAATTGTGTCCAAAAACTATTGTGTGTTTTTATTTATTTATTTTTTTTGATTGAGTTACGTCAAGAACATCTATTTTATAACTCGTCCAACACAATTCTATAAAATGTCATTTTTTTTATTTTGGAAACTCATAACTTTAAGATTGTGCAGCGATATATCGGACCATCGCAACAATGTGACTTTGCATTTCCCCGGCTGCTACTCCTCTCTGCACCCTTCGGGTGGGGGTCCTGCCGTGCTGTCTGACCTGCAGTGATCGGCTGCACGGTGGACACTGGCACAGGGATACACAGGGGATGGAAAGTCCCTCTGCCATTGGCGGCTCCTGGGAGGTTCTCTTCCGGTAGCTGCCCAGTGTGCGTCTCTGACCGGTGGCATTGTTTGTGACCATGTCAGGTAACCACGCAAGTGGTTAAGGATGTTGCAAATGTCAGTCAGATCTTCTAATGGCTCCTTCTGAGCGTGTGTGTTTTTATTTTTTTTTTGTTTTTTTTTTACATTTATTTATAGTTATTATTTACTTACAGTTACCGGCATTTGATGTCCTTTTGAGAAACCTCTGTCTTTTTTTTTTTTTTAAATTCTACTTTCAGGCCTTTGTGTTGAGAAAAGGGCTTTCTACAGGCTAATTTCTGGATTACATGCAAGCATCAATATTCATCTTAGTGCACGATACCTGCTGCAAGGTAAGGAGAACATACTTTTCTGGTTACCTTATAAAGGTAACCAGAAGATATACATTATAAAGTGGAGCTGTATTTGCATTTTATTGATGTCTGGTTTTTAGTGTAATCAGAGTGGAAGGTGCTGAACTAAAGTGCAGAAATAAATCTGGAAGATTTAGGAACCGGTTACCCTAAAGCTTGTGGATAAACGCGCAGCACAAGGCTCCGTTGTTTGTCTTGAAAGCTGGAACTTGCTGCTTTTACGGAGGAGAATATATACATGTGACCATTGAAAGTTCAAATATAATGTTATGCATTCTGTGGGCACCTTATTAGGTACACCTGTACATTTGATTGATAATGCAAATATCTAATTGTACAATCCTGTGGTTGCAAATCCTTGCAGGAAGGCATACAGACATGGTCAAGAGATTCAGTTGTTCTGACCGAACACCAGCATGGGGTAAGAAATGTGATGAAGTGACTCTGGGCCTGATTCAGACCCGCTCGCGAGTGCTGAGCACTCGCAAGCGGGTCGATGGTGCCCTAGTGCGCATGCGCACGACGGAGGGAGCTCCGTCGTGCGCATGCGCGAGACAAGAATAGCGACGGCCAAGCCGTCGCTATGGGTTTCGCACCAAAGGAGGCGTGCTGTCGATGATGAGTGACAGCACGCCCCCTTTGGTGGGCGTGCCGGGGGCGTTGCTGCCCAGACGGAGGCGTTCCCATGGGAACTCCTACCGTCTGGGGCTGGCCCCACTGATATCACTAGTGATGTCAGTGGGAGTGCTTTTGGCTCTGATAGAGCCAAAGGTACTCCTGGGCTTGCGGCAGCGAGACCCTACCGCAGGGTCTCGTCGCAAGCCCGATTGGTCGCGACCATCTTTTTGGCCGCTCGCATAAGCTGTGGGTGGTCACCCACAGCTATGCGAGCGGCCAGGAGGCCACTCCAATTTTAGTTAGGAGGGCCCTGATTCAGAGCGAGCGCTCTTGTCAGAGCGTCCGGCTCTGAATCAGGCCCTCTGTCCGTGAAAAGGAAGTATGTGGCCAGCAACAATGGTCAGGAAGGCTGCAGCATTTAACCAATGCTCAATTTGTAGAGGCCTGATGTGAACCTAGAAAAGATTCCCCACACCATTACACCACCAGTTTAAAACCAGCCAGGATGGGTCCGGAAATTCATGTGGCGTTATGCCAAATTCTGACCCTAACATCTGCATGTCACAGCAGTAATCGGCATTAGTCAGACCAGGCAATGCTTTTCCATTCTTCATCTGCCCGGTATTGGGGATCCTGTGCCCGGCTGTACCCTGCTTCCTGTTCTTAGCTGACAGGATGTGACCCGGCGAGTTCTCCTGCCTCTGTAGCCCATCCATACCCAAGCTTTAACATGCTGTATTCTGAGATGCTGTTCTGTGATAATCAAACCACCAACAATCATTCTGCAATCAAAGTCACTTAGATCACATTTCTTCCCCATCCTGGTGTTTGAGCTGAACAACAACTGAACCTCTTGACCATGTCTGTATGCTGTTGCACATAGTCGCTCACACATGACTGGCTTATTAGTCATTCACATTGACGAGCAGATGTACAGGTTCTCCCAATAAAGTGGACACTGTGTGTGTAAAATATAAGCATACATACATGTGAGACTTTGCTGGAGGCGCTGCAGACTATCATTCATATGAATGACATTTATATTCTGGACTGGATCTGATTCACAGGCATGTTATGTCCTAATGCGAATGGATTGCAAACCTTATGCTAATGCGAGTATATGCACATTCTGCCGCTCGCTCATCTCTGCGCTCACATTGCCGCATGACCATATGTTAGCGCTGCGCCCATCATTACACACCTACCCTATGCTAGATGCAGGAGATGGGACTGAATTTGGCGTCCAGAACGAATCTGGGCGACTCAGGACAGCGAATAACTCTGGCTACGCACTCACAAAACTGTGTTCGCTTTGTTGCCGTCCAGTTGTCACCTAGAAACGCCTACTTGGTGGACACAGAGAAACTACTGAAATACGTATCGCTCTAAATAGTGCGCACATTTGCATTCCGTGGCGCATGCTCAGCATGTAAGACGCAGTATCTCACTGTTCTGAGTTGTTCTATAGCGGCAGTGCTTTTATTCTGTGTGTTAGCGCTTGTTTTTATTAACTCTCTGGATAATGTATTCCATGTAGCCCCTATCGAGTTATAAAAGTGAAGGAAAACGAGATTACAGTCCTATGATTCACATTCCAGCTACATACAGATGTGCCCACGTACATCTATCCTCCGTGCACTACAAGTCTCGACCACACTTAAAACGTGAGCTCCGCGTGACCCGGTAGCGCCAGTCGTCTTTTTGTTCATCTTTTTTACCTTCAAATGCCTCGTATTCGCACAACGATGCGAATAGATAGCACAGCTTCTGCTGATTAAAATGATATGCGGCATGCCTATATTCTCTGAGCGAGTGCGGGGGTATCTGCATGCGAAATGCTACGTTACAGTGTCACCGGCTGCAACTCTGGAACGTAGCATTTCGCATGCAGATACACCCGCAGACGCACACAGAACATAGGCATGCTGCATAGCACAAGCAGCTTCCGCTGATTAAAATGATATCTATTTGCATTGCTGCGCGAATAAGACACATTTGAAGGTAAAAAGAGGCACAAAAAAATGCTCAGCGATAGAGTCACGCCACGGCATGGCACGACTAGAAGGGCTGTTTAACGCGCCAGTAGGCTAGATGTATGTGGACCCATCTGTATGTCAGATATTGGAATAATAATAGTACTGACTATTGTATATTAATTTTCTCACTCTTACGCAGACACGTGGATGAATACAAGGTGGGGTCACAATGTGACTGAATTTCAGGGGCGCTTTGATGCCTCCCAAACCCAGAACGAAGGCCCAAGGAGACTGAAGAACCTGTATTTTATATACTTGATTGAACTACGGGCCATTTCCAAGGTCCTGCCGTTTTTTGAACGCCAGTCTTTTCTGCTGTATACGGGAAATAAAACAAAAGACCTGGAAACTAAGAACCTTCTGATTGGAATTCTTCATGACGCCAAGTAAGCTCGCTGGTCCCTTACACTCTACGCTCTACGTGCGTCTGATTGTAGTTTGTTTTCTCCTTCACCCTTGGGGGACACTGGAGTATATTTATGGGGAAGGGGGAACAGAACTGTATGATCAAAGTAATTTATAACTGGAAAACCAACTATTCTGTAATCTCAATTCCTAATAGGGCAGTAATGGTATCTTAGTGGAGATTTGGATACAGCACTAGGGTAAAGTATCTTAATAATTATAGCAGGTTATGCTTAGAGCACTAGAAAGGTCCAAGCTATCTTTATATATGAACTGTGCAAGATCTGGTCTCCTTCATCAAGGAAAATGATTATCGCAAAAAAACACACATACAGCTCGGCAGCTGCTGTTACACAATATAATGGAACCGCATAGTAGTTTGTGAACATTGTAAATTTTTATATTTACTGCAATCAAGTATATCCTCAGCTTGCGGCTGTCAGTGTGCAGCATTGAAAACACAATTATGCCATATGTTCATATCCTCTTGAAAACAATGCCATTTACAAGTCAACACTAATTATTTTTATAGTAGTATACATATATACAGTCAGGTGCATAAATATTGGGACATTGACAGAGTTTTCATATTTTGGCCTCTATTCACCACCACAATGGCTTTGAAATGAAACAAACAAGATGAGCTTTAACTGCAGACTTTCAGATTTAATTTGAGGGTAATTACATCCAAATCAGGTGAACGGTGTAGGAATTACAACGGTTTCTATATGTGCCTCCCACTTTTTAAGGGGCCAAAAGTAATGGGACAAACTAAACAATCCTAAATCTAACTTTCACTTTTTAATACTTTGCTGCAAATCCTTTGCAGGCAATTACAGCCTGAAGTCTGGAACGCATAGAGATCACCAGATGCTGGGTTTCATCCCTGGTGATGCTCTGTCAGGCCTCTACTGCAAATGTCTTCAGTTCCTGCTTGTTTTGGGGGCATTTTCCCTTCAGTTTTGTCTTCATCAAGTGAAATGCATGCTCAATCGGATTCAGGTCAGGGGATTGACTTGGCCATTGCATAACATTCCACTTTTTAGCCTTAAATAACTCTGGTTGCTTTTGCAGTATGCTTCGGGTCATTGTCCATCTGCACTGTGAAGCGCCGTCCAATGAGTTCTGAAGCATTTGACTGAATATGAGCATATAATATTGCCCGAAACACTTCAGAATTCATTCTGCTGCTTTTGTCAGCAGTCACATCATCAATAAATACAAGGGAACCAGTTCCAATGGCAGCCATACACGCCAACGCCATGACACTACCACCACCACGCTTCACTGATGAGGTGGTATGTTTTGGATCATGAGCAGTTCCTTTCCTTCTCCATACTCTTCTCTTCCCATCGCTCTAGTACAAGTTGATCTTTGTCTCATCTGTCCATACGATGTTGTTCCAGAACTGGAATGGCTTTTTTAGATGTTGTTTGGCAAACTCTAATCTGGTCTTCCTGTTTTTGAGGCTCACCAATGGTTTACATCTTATGGTGAACCCTCTATATTCACTCTTGTGAAGTCTTCTCTTGATTGTTGACTTTGACACATATACACCTACCTCCTGGAGAGTGTTCTTGATTTGGCCAACTGTTTGGCCACCAGGGAAATAATTCTTCTGTCATCCACCACAGTTGTTTTCCGTGGTCTTCCGGGTCTTTTGGTGTTGCTGAGCTCTCCGGTGCATTCTTTCTTTTTAAGAATGTTCCAAACAGTTGATTTGGCCACACCTAATGTTTTTGCTATCTCTCTGATGGGTTTGTTTAGATTTTTCAGCCTAATGATGGCTTGCTTCACTGATAGTGACAGCTCTTTGGATCTCATATTGAGAGTTGACAGCAACTGATTCCAAATGCAAATGTCATACCTAGAATCAACTCCAGACCTTTTACCTGCTTAATTGATAATGAAATGACGAGGGAATAGCCCACACCTGTCCATGAAATAGCTTTTGAGTTGATGGTCCCATTACTTTTGGCCCCTTAAAAAGTGGGAGGCACATATAGAAACCGTTGTAATTCCTACACCGTTCACCTGATCTGGATGTAATTACCCTCAAATTAAATCTGAAAGTCTGCAGGTAAAGCACATCTTGTTTGTTTCATTTCAAAGCCATTGTGGTGGTGAATAGAGGCCAAAATATGAAAATTCTGTCAATGTCCCAATATTTATGCACCTGACTGTAAATTCCCCTTTTTTACTGGCATAGATTGTGTCAAGGCAAATCTCTCAGGGGTATCTCATAAGACTGACAACACTTTAAGCATAGCCTATGCTTCTGCTTTCAGTCGTCTGCAGGAGCATAGAACGGCTGATGATAGGGAACCACCCACCAGTGTTAATAGATAGTTGAACATAGACACTTCTGTTTTCTATATTGACGTTAGATGAGTTCTGTTATCGGATTGACATTACATAAAGCTCTGATGACTGTCAGGATGAGAGAGCGTATTATGAGAAAAAATAGAAAAGACATCTGATACTTTTCAGGACTTCCCAGCTCATGTAGCCCAGAGCTGACTGAAAGCTCCCAGTCCGGGTGGACTGAGTCAACTTATGACGTGCATTTCTTCATCATTGGCATAGGGGGACACAGGAACAACGCTGAGGTATAGGCTTGCAGTGGAGTCTGGGCACCAAACCGTTTTTTCAGGTTGCTCCTCCCCTATACCCCAGCCCCAGGCAGGCCAGCCTTAGTTTAGTGCCACAGGAGTGGCACCGTTTACTAGGGGCTGCTGAAGCAGCCTCATTCTTTTATTTCTTTTATTGTACTTTGTATTTGATTTACGAGTAGGCAGCACCGGGGTCCTACAGGATGCCTGCGCTGCCTCGCGACCTTGGCCTGGTCTTCCTCACAGCACACAGAAGAACCCAGCCGCAGCTGGACGCCGAGGGAACAGGTAAAGCGGCTCCCTGCTCGCTCACATTGGCGCTGCTCTCACTGCCGGTGCTTGAGATTACCGACTTTGCTGACAGCGGGTGGCTGGGTCGCTTGCAACCCTGCTAGATCAGCAGGGCACTCAGGCAGCAGGGAACACTACACAGTAGGCAGCCATTGCCTTGGTGCTCTATGTCAGCAGGGGGAGGTAGGCCTCCCCATTAGCTCTCCCCCCGGCCTATTGTTTGTTCCCTCATGGAGGCTTCTGGCCATTGGGTTATTTCTCTCTCCTCCTCCCTGTCACAGACGCCGAGTAGCCTTTGCAGAGCATTGCTGCATACAGTTAGTCTCCGGAGAGTTTGGCTTCTGTCTCCCTGTATACTTCCCTCTCAGGTCAGGTTTATACAGTTCAGCTCCATCCAGCCGCCTGGGGTTTGGATCGTTGAATACTATCTGCCTAAATGTTATGCATTGAATGTGACTGTGTGCTTGTTCTCATTTTCTAAGATCCTTAATTATTCCAGCTGTTTTTCTGTCTGATACCTTTGTGTATATTGTGTGAGGGGTTCATTAAATTCCCCCTCTGCTAAACCCCAATTATTGATTAATTTGTGCGGCCCCTACATTTATTGCACTGTTCCTTCGTGCACAACTGTTTATAACTTGGTGTGTGAGAATTGCCTTGGAATTCTGTAACCAGAATAAAGCGCAAAGGGAGGTGGAGGCTCCTTTGCTGCATACGTGTAGAACTTGTTCTGCTGGTCTTTCCCCACAGGACGTGGTCCAGGATGGTCTCTGTATCCGGTGCTGTACAGGCACGTGGGCGGCCTCTATCTGTCGCAGGTAATGTTGCAGTTAGTTCATTGTTTTACAGCCCCCGCACACATCCTCCCTACTGTGGGGGTGCAACCACTATTATGCAGTCTCCTCTGCAGCCACCTGTGCTGGAACGCCCATGGATGAGTGTCCAACTCATTCCAGCAGATGCTGGATAAGGACTGTACTTCCGAGCGCAGATCAGCCAAACCGAAAGTTCTGCACCCCCCAGGCGGGTTATGCTTCAGACTCTGAAGTTTCCTCAGCCCAGGAGGAGGATTTGTCTGGTGCTGGGGGAGACCTCCTCTGTTCAGGAATAATTCTTGCCTCGGGTGGATGTTGTAACCTTAGTTAGGGCGGTTAGATTGGTCACTTCGATTGAGGACAAAGAGCCGGTCCCTAGATCTAAGACTCCAGTTTTCAAGTGTACAAAACTGATTTAGGTAGAATTCCCTAAATCTGAACAGCTTGAACTGCTAGCATAGGCTTGGGCTGTTCCTTTTCAGGTCTCCAAGCACATTGTGACCTTTTATCCGCTCACTGCCGAGGAGCGTAATAAGTGGGAGTCCCGCCTAATATGGCTTTCCTTAAGGATCTGACGGATAGGGTGTTGGAAAATTTCCTTAAGGTTATTTATTCACATACTGGCGCTAGCACTTATCCGGCCCTTGCATCTGTTTGGGTGGCCTAGGGAATTTGCTCTTGTGCTGACTTCCCTGGAAGAAGGTCTTTCTTCTGTACCCAAAGGAACCAGTTATCATCTCTTGTGGCACATATAAAGCAGACCACTTCCTATTTGACAAAGCGGCCCTTGACACTGATATCTTAACCTCCGAAGTGTCCACTTCCTCTGTGTTGGCTAGGAGAACCCTCTGGCTTCGTTCTTGGTGCACTGACACAGACTCTAAGAATGCCCTTGAGGTTCTTCCTTACTCTGGCGACGTTCTCTTTGGTCCAAAATTGGACAAAATTGTAGCCACGATGATGGCTTCCAAAACAGCGTTTCTTCCTTTTTCAACAGCCCCTAGAATGGGAGTGTATACTTTTTTTGTTCCTTTCGCTCGCAAGGAAAAACCAAGGGACAGTCTGTTTTTTGTTTTTTGCTAGGCTCAAGAGGTCATCCTCCAAAGCCCAGAAGCAAACAGCCCTGGCCTACCGATGCCCAGCCAACAAGCCTGCAACTTGACCGGGCAGGCCTCTGTCTGGGAACCACAGTGTGGGAGGCCTGCTTCTGCTTTTCTCCGAGGCCTGGATGGCGACCACGACGGACGCCTGGGTATGCAGTGTAGTCTCACAGGGCTACGCACTGAACTTCTGGGAGCGTCCTCCGGCAATGTATTTTCCACAGGTTTTCCAGGGGATCCAGGAAAAGCAAAAGCACTGCGGGAGTCCATTCATTCTCTGCTAACCTCCAAGATAATTGTTCGAGTCCCCCTGGCTCACAGGGGCTCAGGCTTCTATGCCAACCTCTTCTTGGTTCAGAAGCTCAACTGTTCCTTATGACCAATCAACTTAAAGTCTTTCAACAAGTATTTATGGGTCCCCAGGTTCTGCATGGAGTCTCTGCGTTCCATCATTCTGGCGCAGGAACCAGGGATTTCATGGCCTCCTTGGACACCCAGGTTGCCCATTTACTTGTTCCTATCCGGCTTAATCACCAGCGCTTCCTCTGGTTTGTCATCCGGGAGGAACACTTCCAATTTCGTGCATTGACATTTTGTCTTTCCACGGCTCCTTGTGTTTTCACGAAAGTCATGGCAGCTCACTTATGGCGCAGAGGTGTCCGGATTCTCCCTTACCTGGGTGATCTTCTTAACCTGGCCCAGTCTCCAGATGTACTCGGGAAACACCTCCGTTTCTCAATAGATCTTCTTCAATCTCACAGATGGATCATCAATTGGAAGAAATCCTCCTTGATTCAAGGCCTGATTCACTACGAATCGCTATTATGCTTCTATGCATGCAACTGCGTTGGTAATATCAGCAGTGCTATGTAAGTTTTGTATTCGCATTGCGATCACAGCCTGACATAAGGACGGCCACTTCCCCTTACATCCGTATACTTAGACAACATAGCGAAACAATCGGTAACATCGGACCTATACGCACAGTTAAGGCAGGTCAGACCTCACTCAGGAATTGCTTACTTTTGTGCATGCTATGAAACCCGCAGCCTCAGATATTGCAGTGACTAATTTAATTCATGCACGCCCATGCAATGGCGTTGAAACGCACTCGCGTTCGCCCGACCACCCCCACCGTCACCACCAACAAACATCACTTCCCCTCATTCACTTTATCATGGGTCTGTGTGTAGCCTCTGCGATCGCAGTTCTGGATGCAGCGTCTGGCTCACGCACTGCGGTGCATGTGCAGTGTGAATTAATCGACCTATTACGTGTGTATAAGCAACCACGTTCCTTGCAGAAACGGGCCCACAGTCGCTCTCCTTTTCTGGTCTTTAACTCTGACCAGCCCATTCTTCAAACTCTGTTAGGCTACTTTCTGAAGGTAATTTCCAGATTTCACCTCAATCAGGAGATTGTGGTTCCGCTTCTCACTCACCGGATGTTTCTACGGAGGAGGCCTCCTTTTTAGATGTTGTGAGAGCCCTTTGGGTCTAAGTAGAGCGTACTAGGGATATCCGTAAGTCTTCCCTTTTCGTACTCTCTGGCTTTCATAAGCTGGGCTGGCCGACTACGAAGCAGACCTTGACCAAATGTCTCGGTTTAACCATCTGCCACACGTATGCCCTTCCTTCCCCGGCCGGAGGGATGGTAATCAAAAATTCACAATCTAAGCTGTGAATAGCGGCTTCTTATATATTCCTACCAGTGGCACCATATCGGTGTTGCACAGTAAGATAAGGTACCTCAACTGCCTTTTTATATGTAGAATCATTCGTGGTTGGCCACCCTGCAGTCCTGCCAGTTGATCTCTGCAGCTCTGAAGATTCTGTGTATATGCATCTGAAAAGATTAGGGGGAAACTGCTGATCAGATGAAACTCGTCAGTGAGTTCACCAGGTAGAACTGTCCTCCTTCCTTGGAAATAGGGGCTCTCTCCTTCTTCTTTTTTGTTCTGTCCTGATGGAGAATAACAGAACTGTCACTACAAACAAAGATGTTTTTCTACTTCAGGGTCCATAGGGGGTCCACAGGGTTGACCTTGGGGTATAGGTTGGGAACCCAATCCGGGCACCACGCAGTTAAAGCTTTTAGCTCCCAGGATGCACTTGGGTCCACTCTCCCTATAACCCCACCCCCAGCCAGAGGCACCTCAGTTTAAGTTGGTGCCCGGCCGGAATCGGGTCACCGTTTAGTGCAGTGGGGAGCTGTTTAGCAGCCCCTAAGCTTTATTTTTTCTGAAGGACAAACTTTTTCATTTTTCCTTTGGATTCTTCAGAGCGGCAGCGTCAGACTGTCCATAGGACGTCTAAGCTGCCGCTCCGTCACCCCGCTGGCGCTGAGACGCCAGTACAGATCTGGGGATCTCAGCGGGACCCCAGAGTCTGTACTAGCCGGACTCTGCGGGCGCCCAGGACTGCTGCCGGATCCACGGGGAGCAGGTAAGGCGCGGGTCACCGCTTGCGGTGATCCGCGCATTTGAAATGCAGTCCTGTGCCTCCGGTCTCTGGGGACAGACCGGAGGCGCCGGCAGTGGCGGCGGGCCCCCCATACCCCGTGTGTCCACTAGACCACCAGGGACTTAGTGTTCGGTGCAGGGAGCCGGCGTCCCGGGGGTTAATAGCTGGCCAGGGGAGACAGCCTTCCCTGTTACAGCGGCTCCTCCCCTCAGCTCAGCGCGCCTTTCAGTATCCATAGTCTGGCGTCGCTGAGCTGCTTCCTCCGCGGGCCACGCTTCTTCTGAGGTCTCCAGCGGCCATTTTCTCTGTGGTGCAGCAGAAATCTCTCAGGATGGCAGTTGGTCCAGTCCCCCTGCGTACCTCACCGTCAGGTCAGTGTACACAGCGCTGTAGCCTTCCCAGACACTGAATCTGGGCAGTTGAATGCAGTGTAATAGTGCAGTATATTATATGACATGTTTATGTATATATGTGTATATCTGCATTGTATGGGACTTATGCTAGTGCTGACTGTACTTTATTCTCTCACCTGTCAGTGTATATCTATCCCTTTCCTTATCTGCCCTAATACAACTGTACTTGGGGTGGTTCTGAGACCTCACATTTATATACTTGTTAATATTTGTGAGGTTTGTCACATACTGTTGCGTGCTGCACGTTGCCATATTTTGAGTGGAACTGTGTGTTGCATACGCTGAAAATGGGTCCCTGCAGCTAATTTTTAGTTTCAGTCAGGACCAGTATAGCGCTGCTTGATCACAAGGCTTGGTCAGATATGTCTGACCAGGAGATAGAGCGTTATACTGCACCCATTTTTACTATCCTGCAAGCCATGTGCTGCAGGTGTTAGTGCGGAGGATTTAACTCTTAAAGGGTTCTGTATGTGGCGTCATCGGGTGCCGGTCCCTTTCACGACCCCCTTGGGCGGTTTGTTTTCTCGGGATCCTCTTAATTGCGGATCGCCGGGCGGGCCCCATTGTTGTACCTCACTTGGGGTTACTTCACCATACTGCCCTTTTCATCTCAGGGTATCTCGCAGTTTCTTGCACTCTTCCCCTGTGACACAGACTACCGCTCCCTACAGGGGTTTTTCGAGTATATGAATTCCCCCTGGTGCCACAATAGTCTGTCATGCCCCTTGCAGGGATTACCACAACAGCCACCCTGGGTGGAAGTCGTTTTTCTATGAAACGCAAATTGGCGTGGTGGACGCCCTGTGCTTACTTCCCACTTGGCTCTACCGTGAACTGGATACTGTTTTGGGCTCTTTCCCTCTTACACGGGGGGGAAGCCTATCTCAAGTATTTTTATCCCTGTTTTAGGGCTGGTAGCAGGTCCACTCTGGTTAGAGTGAATGTTGACCTGCACCTGGATCATACACCCTCAGTATTACGTGCCTTCTGGGTCCCTGTTGCTGACTAGCGGGTGGATCGCAGGGCGGGACTCTGGCTGTTGCCAGATATGAGGTATTACAACAGTGTTTGGTCTCCTGTCCCAAATTCCCTGAGGGTCATCATGAGCCCCTCCTGGGGTGGATGGGCGTGTTACTCGTCGGATTACAGACGTTACTGCGCATCCCATTCCTGCGTGGTCGGATACTTCTGATCCCTAGGTGGTAACTCTGCCTGAAATCAGTATACTCGCTTTCAGGGGTTGTTACCCATCCTACCATGGCTATAGCATGGTTGGTTAATACTATTGCATACTGAGCTGATGCATTTGTAATGTTTTTCCCCTCCAACACGTCTGGGGTTCAAGTGTATTTGGTCGCTCACGTAATATATGCAGTTGTCATAGGTGGACATGCCTATATTGGATACCAGCTCCAAACTTTCAGAGTTCCGGCTGCGACGGTATCCTCCGTAATACCCTATGGCTGCGCTCTGGGAATGCAGAGGTGCAGATACCAACTATAGGGTATATCTGACCTTGACAGTGGCAGTACAAATTTCCCGCCGTCAGCTATGCTCACTACGGGGCCTCAGACTATTAAGTCTTTTTGTCCTCTGGGTCAGCCTAAAGGTCTGTTTCTTCATAGACTGTCGGCCTTTACAAGGGCCGACATATCCAGTTCCGAGCAGGCCTGGACTGCCAGCCGATCCTGCTTCTGAACCAACGGATATATCGTCAGCCTGACGAGACAGGCCTACCACTGGGAGATGGCGATTTCTCAGTTTGCCCGGTACTAGTGTCTAGTTGCCGCGGCTACGTGGGTAGGAGGGTACGCCCTCTCTTTGCTCAGTCGGCCTATTTCCATGTGATGGTACGCAGGCCCTTATTTGGAACAGGGCCTTACAAATCCAGAAAGCTATACAGTTGTTGCGGTAAGCGGAGCTAATTGGGCCATCCCCACTTTATCAGCGAGGGACTGGTTGTTCTGCTTTCTTTCTGGTGCGGTGGCTGAATGGTCCTCTTTGGCCTATTCTCTGTCTCAATTCCCCAAACCAGTTCCTAAAGCTACCTGGGTTCAGGAAGCAATCCCTATGCTCCATCATACTATGTTTGGAACCCGGGGACTTTATGGTATCACTGGATATACAGGACGCGTGCCTACGGGTACTTACAGAGACCTTACCTCAGCATGGACTGAGGTTTGCTGTATCACAGCACTTACGATTTTTCGGGCTCTGCCTGTTGGGACTGATCTCAGCCCCACAGGGGTTTACCAGCATTTTGGATTTTCTGACAGTTCTTCTGTTAAGTATATCCCAATGCTCCTGTACCTGGATGGCCTCCTGCTCTTAGCAGGATCACCGGGGTACTTTACAGCCGGGTCTGGTTGACTGTGGGTTCTTCAGGGTGCAGACGTTTAATCAAGGGGAAAAAAGTCCTCCCTGCATCCCTCTCTGGGTATTCTTCACCTAGGAGCCCTGCTGGATTCTCAAAATCTGAGAATTCTTCTGGCTTAAGACGGCATCTCCACTCTTCCATTAGGAGTACATGGATGTCTGCGCAGTCGCCATATGTCTTTACACTCTGGGATGCATGGTCCACTATTCAGTGTCTGCCTTTGGAAGGGTGGAATGGGCTCAGTTCCATTCCAGGCCTTTCCATAATTGGCTTATCTCCAGATGGAACGAGTTTTTTCTGTCGGATCACTGTTCAAACGATGATGCTCTCCCCGGAGGCAAGTCGGTCCCTTTTCGGGTGACTATGGCCATCTCGTCCAGGGTATTCTTTGCTAAGGACAGTGTCTGGTTCGCATCCATTTCAGTGCAATTGGATGTCTGTCGATTCCACCCTGTCAATTAACTTGTTGGAACTTTAGCCTGTCTTGGGCTTCACTCTGGCATAGCCCTTGTTTCCAGGTGAACCTGAAAAAGTTCAGTCCGACAGGGTCAGAACAGTGGCTTCCTTTTTAGCAATACTGTTCGTTGGGTGGCAATGTCAGGTATGTCATACATTCGGGCATTGTCTGAGGGTCTCCTCCCGACCATCTTGACAGTGTTCATTTCGGGTGCTCTCCATTGGGAAGCGGGAGTCCTCAGCCGTTACGACGTGCATCCCGGGGACTAGTCTCTTCCCCAAGGGAGGTTTCATCTCCTGGTGAGCAGGGGGGGGGGGCCCTCCTGAGGTGACACTCATGGCCTTCTGACTCTATCACACTATGGTGTTACAGTCCAACTCTGGGGATTCTGAAGCAACCTTCAGTGACTCTTTGTCGGTGAAGGGGTTATTCCAATTTGCGTACCTGTGTTCTCCAGTCTCCATTCTTCCTCGAGGGAAGTGTTTCAATAGAGACAGAGATGCTTTCCTGCTGGTGGCTCCTGATTGCCCCAGATGTCAGGGGTACTTGGTTTTTCGGAGTCTCTCCATCGATACTCCATTCCTGATGCTTCGCTACCCAGACCTGTTGTCTCAGGGTCCTGGGGTTTGCCTTGGACCTGGGTCGTTTGTCTTTGACTACGTCCCTATAGTGGTCTTACGGCTTCCATGGCTTTGTCATCGTTGGAATGATTGGAGCACATGGATCAGCTTTTGCTGGGACCTACCACAATCTGTGGCAGCCATAATTCTTATGGTATTATACCTATCAATACGATCCTCTGGTGTCCAGGATTTCCAGATATTCTGGCATTCCTTCCGGCTGGCTTGGGTTTCTCCCTCGGCCTGGCCTTCCTGACAGTGCAGATCTCTACACTGTCAGTATGATTAGGTTATGGAATTGCTCCGCTCTGATATCCAGTTCATCCTTTGGAGTGTTTTCTGGATTATGCCTCCATTTGTCCTCCCTAGGGTCTCCTTGGGAGTTAGGAGTGGTTCTTCGTTAACTCCGGGGAAAGTTAATGGAACCGCTGGTTGTAATAGCCATTACATGGTCTATTGCTTTGGCTTTCTCTCTTTCTATCAGGGAGTTTATATCAACCAGGTGAGTGTCGGAATTGGGAGCGTTCTCAGGTGGCTCCCTCTTCTGGAGGGCATCTTGTTAGGGTGTGAGTTGCTCTCACCCTGTGTTTCTTCTTAGTGATTTTCAGGTTCCATATTATTCTGGAACTTATGGTGCGGCCATTCAGTCCCCAGTCCTCTCGGCTGGTGTGGCCTCATTGACTGTGGTCCGGCCTCTGTGGATTTATGTGATCCATTCAAGTTCCTGACGGAAATCGGACTCCTTATTGGTGGTCTGAGATTTCTGGTTTTAACAGGAAAGGATGGCCGGCCTATGGCCATATGTTGGCTGGACGGCCTCGTATGTCTTCTTCAGGGGCCTACCCATGGGTAGGCCTTTCTGTTGTTGCTGCTTGTTTTTTTCTCGGGCCATGTAACCCTCGTGGGTGGCTCGCGGTGGCGCCTTGGCTGGTTTGCCTTGCTAGGTGGCCACCTGGTCTTCTGTCTACACCTTTTTAAGGTTCTAGGCATTGTTTTCCTTTGCCTCTCAGGATGCTTCCTTTTTGGCGGCGGATTCTCCTCTCAGCACAGGAGCGTCCCCTCCCTTGGTTGAACTGCTTTGGGACATCCCCAAGGTCAACCCTGTGGACCCCCTATGGACCCTGAAGTAGAAAACAAGAGATATGGTAAGAACTTACCTTTGTTATCTCTGTTTCTACGAAGTCCATAGGGTCCACAGGGCGCCCGCCCTGACGCACCTGGCTTCAAATGGGCTGTGTGACTGGTCACCGGTTTTCCGTCTCCCATTTCTGTGAGTATGGTTATCGAGTGTTCCAGTTTTCTCTCTTTTTTTTCTCCTCCTCCGGCCTTTGGCTACTTACAAACTGAGGTGCCTCTGGCTGGGGGTGGGGTTATAGGGAGAGTGGACCCAAGTGCATCCTGGGAGCTAAAAGCTTTAACTGCGTGGTGCCCGGATTGGGTTCCCAACCTATACCCCAAGGTCAACCCTGTGGACCCTATGGACTTCGTAGAAACAGAGATAACAAAGGTAAGTTCTTACCATATCTCTTGTTTTTACAAATTCCACATGAATCAAAAAATTGTCCCAGCTAAGCGCCAGGCTGATCTCCCAGGCTGATGTGGAAGTTTTTGAATCCTTAGATGTGGACACCACGCCTAAGACTTCTGTTGGATGGACGTTCTTTGTTCCTTATTATTTTCTACAATAGGGGCTGGCTAATCTTTAAGCAGACCATGGCCCACTCCCGTTATACGGCATGCATGTGTTAGGGCGGGTATTTTCCTTCCTGAAAATGTCTGGGACCATTCTGATTGGTAGAGGCTTCATGGGGGCGAGGAATGGGGTCTCAGGTCTTCTCTGCAAACAAATACTGTATACATATACTATAGATTTCACACTTTTGCCTCCAGTCTTGGGTGTATTTTATTTTTATTTATTATTTTTAACCAAAATTAAATCTAAATTTTTAGACCATATTTCTTGGCTGCATGAGTGTGTACGCTTACATAGGAACCATCGTATAGCAAGTTGTAATAAATTTTACTATTGAAATTTATTTTTATTGACCAAACGCAACCACGGACAGCCAGCCTGAATTATTATATATCCCTTGCACAGTGTGACATGTACAACCAGGAAAATAATCTCTGTACATCAACGCTTTTGACGTCCTGATTTTTTTTTTTTTTAAAGTGTGTGAGATGTGTACTAATTATCATCGTCTATTCCAGGGATTTTCCTCTGCACTTTGATGAGAACTCCTTATTTGCTGGGGATAAGAAGCAAGCTGACCGTTTAAAGGTAACCAGAACATTTTTTACATATTGACTCTCTTACTTTAAATCTATAATTGTAGCTGCCAACCACCGCCCCAGCTTACCGGTTTGTCCTGTAGGTGCCCCGAGGCTGCAGTTAGCACATATTTCTGCTAAAATAAGAGTTCTGTGCTGCTTCAGGTCTACACACTGGTCTGTTAGTGAATGGGACCTGTTTATACAAGATGTCCGTACACATGGTGCTATATCACCTTCAGATCGCTCTGACCACTTAAATTTTATTTTGTGTGTGTGTGACACACATGAGGAAGTGATAGCAAGGGTTCACTATTAGCATCCAGGTCAACTGTTGTGTTCACCACTCTAGTCAGCAGCGCAGTCCAAAATAGGGGAGCCACACCAACTGCCAGTGAGAATGCCAATGAGGATATAACCAGTGAGGATGGCAGTTGGTGAGGATATAACCAGTGAGGATGGCAGTTGGTGAGGATATAACCAGTGAGGATGGCAGTTGGTGAGGATATAACCAGTGAGGATGGCAGTTGGTGAGGATATAACCAGTGAGGATGGCAGTTGGTGAGGATATAACCAGTGAGGATGGCAGTTGGTGCGCAGTTCCCCTATTTGAATTTAGGACTGTGCTGCCACCCTACCTCTGGAGCCACCACTGCTAGCCAGTAGGTATTCCTGCTTCTGACAGTGGTGTTGTGTACTTAGGCAGTCCGCATTCATCGTGCCTGTGTGTTACGTGCCGGTATGAAACTTTTTTGACTGTTTTTTCCAGTAAATCATAATGGTTGATGCGTCTAAACAACAGCGCAGCAGGGAGTTATTGACTCTGTTTGCAATGGATGTATAATAAAATAGTTTTTAATCTAACACAGTAAGACAAGATAAATACAATCACATGTTAAAATACATCTGTATATATTTTATATTAATCCATATTAATTCATATTAATACAGTCTCCGGTGTGCAAAGAGTGGATCCTGGATGGATTGCGGATATATTGTGCACATCAACAGCTCGTCAGCTGGGGAGATGTTTGTAGTATAAAGTTCAAGATCTTTGTTTAGCAGCTATTGTCTTGGGTACAAAGTATCAGGTGGATAGCGTTTCTCCTACCTTGTTTTCAAAAACAGTTCCTCGGCTGTCCTAGATATATACTTACCACACTCCCGTGTGGCTGTAGTACTGTGTATGCCGCCCGATCTTCTGACTTCTCCTCCTGTCCTCCGCCAGCGGCTTGAGGTGTTCTGTCTTGCTTGGCGGGTGTTGCCGGCGGTGAGCGTGCACGCTGATCCTCGCCGGAAAGCTGAAGACGGGAGTCCGTGAAGCAGGTTGAGAGGGGGGGGGCGTGGCCAACGCGTTTCACCCGCTTGTGCGGGCTTCGTCAGGGCTATGTGAATGGTTAGTAGTGGGGAGGCTTTTTATACAGGTGGATAGATGGCTCCTCCTTAGGTGCTAAAGTCTTTTTTGGGTAATTAGTCCTGTTGCCAAATCCCGATTGTTAGTGCGTTCATTTATATATAAAAATTGCTGACATGATTAACCTTGTTAAGTTTGGTTATTTTGATAAATAATCAAAATCTTTAATAGTATACAGACATGAAGAGGGTGCATAAATAGATATATATAAATATAAATGGACGTCTGTTTTTTCCAGTACATGAGACAATAAGTATGAATGTATTTTTTTAGTACGTCAATTACTTTAAAAGTTATAGGAAAAACTTTGGGGACAATAGCGAGTGACACACTCTGTACAAAAGTTGGGGTACAAAACGTTTTTGTGTGTTGCTTTCAGTGAAAAATTCACAATATCATAATTTGGTGATATGATAGGGACACTTCCTGTTCCTGCATCGAGTGTTATATTCACCCCTTGGGTTGGTTTGTTACAAAGTGTGATTTTATCAAAATTGGCAATTTTTTGGCTATTTTTTTACATTTTATTTATTTTTATTTGAAAGTCAAACCAGCCTGGTTTTTGACCTTTTGCCTGAATCCTGCTACCAAAAGCAAATCGCCAATTTTGGAATTTTTGCTGATCAATAACTTTTCCTGAAAATGTAAAACGTGCGGAAATTTCATTTTGGGTATTTTCAGAGCTGCATTGATTGCTGCCCCTCCCGTTACTGTATTTATGCTCCTGTAGAGAATGCCCAATGTTATTCTGTCTCTTTATGCAGGAGGACTTCAGGCATCACTTCAGAAACATCTCCCGGATAATGGACTGTGTCGGCTGCTTTAAGTGTCGGCTTTGGGGAAAGCTGCAGGTCAGTAGCGTGAATTACAGTACACTCTGCGTTATGGTGACCAATCCCAGAGTCCCAGCTATACCAGTCTTCTTACTGTACATCCTACAGATTCAGGGCTTGGGCACCATAACTCAGTCTTATTACTGTACATCCTACAGATTCAGGGCTTGGGCACCATAACTCAGTCTTATTACTGTACATCCTACAGACTCAGGGTTTGGGCACCATAACTCAGTCTTATTACTGTACATCCTACAGACTCAGGGTTTGGGCACCATAACTCAGTGTTATTACTGTACATCCTACAGACACAAGGCTTGGGCACCATAACTCAGTGTTATTACTGTACATCCTACAGACTCAGGGTTTGGGCACCATAACTCAGTCTTACTGTACATCCTACAGACTCAGGGATTGGGCACCATAACTCAGTCTTATTACTGTACATCCTACAGACGCAGGGATTGGGCACCATAACTCAGTGTTATTACTGTACATCCTACAGACTCAGGGATTGGGCACCATAACTCAGTCTTATTACTGTACATCCTACAGACGCAGGGATTGGGCACCATAACTCAGTGTTATTACTGTACATCCTACAGACTCAGGGTTTGGGCACCATAACTCAGTGTTATTACTGTACATCCTACAGACGCAGGGATTGGGCACAGCCCTGAAGATCCTCTTCTCTGAAAAACAAATCCAGAACATGCCCGAAAATGGCCCTTCCTATGGATTCCATCTAAAGCGTCAGGAAATTGTGGCCCTTCTCAATGCTTTTGGAAGGTTAGTAGATACTGATGCTGCTTGAAATCAACAGACATTCAGTTTGCATAGAAAATCTAGTTTCAAATGATCTATATATTACGTATGTATGACAATGCATGGTGCCAGCTGCATGCCAGTATGAATGCACTGTACGGAAGCAAAGTTGTTAGCGTTTGTCTTATACTATTGTCTATGGTAAAATGCAAAAGCCAAAAGCATGGGCTATGTATTCATTCTGTCACCAAAACATTTACGCTTGGAACCCACTGTCACACTACCAAAAGTGGATTGTGTAGTGTTGTGCCCAGGTGTCCCCCTTGCCCGGTCCATGCACTCTCTTGCTTTACATCTCCCTGCACTGGATTGTGTAGTGTTGTGCCCAGGTAACCCGCTTGCCCGCTCACACACTGTTGCCTTACATCTCCCTGCACTGGATTGTGTAGTGTTGTGCCCGGGTGTCCCTCTTGCCCGCTCACGCCGTCTTGCCTTACATCTCCCTGCACTGGATTGTGTAGTGTTGTGCCCAGTACCCCGCTTGCCCGCTCACGCCGTCTTGCCTTACATCTCTCCGCACTGGATTGTGTAGTGTTGTGCCCAGGTAACCCGCTTGCCCGCTCACACACTGTTGCCTTACATCTCCCTGCACTGGATTGTGTAGTGTTGTGCCCGGGTGTCCCTCTTGCCCGCTCACGCCCTCTTACCTTACATCTCCCTGCACTGGATTGTGTAGTGTTGTGCCCAGGTGACCCGCTTGCCAGCTCACGCCCTCTTGCCTTACATCTCTCCGCACTGGATTGTGTAGTATTGTGCCCAGGTGACCTGCTTGCCCGCTCATGCCCTCTTGCCTTACATCTCTCCGCACTGGATTGTGTAGTATTGTGCCCAGGTGTCCTGCTTGCCCGCTCACGAACTCTTGCCTTACATCTCTCCCTACAGAATTTCCACAAGTATTAAAGAATTGGAAAACTTTAAAAGTCTTCTACAGAACGTGGGCCGGAGAAGGAACGGAGAGCTATGAGGACAGAACTTTGCACTATGCAGGCCCATACCTTTTTGACAGCAAACCTTTGGTCAAAGTCTTGAGAATCTAGATTCTCACTGTGAAAACTGGTCCTTGCAGGACCTTCCTGTGTATATTGTAAAATAAAAGATGCTTAAGATTTTCTATTTACTGTGACTTGTAACTGCAGTTCTATGGAATATCCTCACCAAGTACTAACTGCCTCGTTTTATTTAGGAGAACTTTCTTTTTCTATCCTAAGTAAGAAAAGAAAAAAAAAAACAAGGTTTTTTTTAGTTTAAATCCACGCGCCTCTCTCATTTCTGTCCTGTGTCTGTATTACTCCTGTACCTTACCTTCTTCACCCAATGGTTCTATACAGTACCCGAGGGCTCCCTGCCCCCAATGCCAATGTAATATTAAATTGCTGACTGCTGGCACTCTCTATACCAGTGGTTCTCAAGCTCGGTCCTCAGGACCCTACACAGGTCACGTTTTCCAGGTCACCCAGCAGGTGCACAGATGTATTCATTACACCAGGGGTTTCCAACCACGGGCCTCAAGGCACACTAACAGTCCAGGTTTTAAGGATAGCCATACTTGAGCACAAGCAACTTAATTAGTACCTCAGTTATTTTCATTAGACCATCTGTGCTTTTAGCATGGATATCACCAAAACCAGGACTGTTATGGAGCATACACACGGTCAGATTTGTCAGATGAACGATTTTACCAAAGATTTGAACGATTTTTGACTGCAGTCAGACGATTCCATTCATTTTAATGCAAACACATCAGATGTCCGATATCGTTATCTGACCATCGGGAACGCACATCGTTCAAATCGTTCATCTGACAGATATGTCAGATTTTCCTTCAGATATGAGCGATTTAAAAAATCGTTATCGTTCAGATCTGAAGAAAAATCTGACCGTGTATGCTCCATTAGTGTGCCTTGAGGACCGAGGTTGGGAATCACACTGACCCATTTTAAAAGATCCACAGGTGGAGCTAATTATTTCAGTTATGATTCTGTGAGGAGACCTGGAAAACATGCACTGTTTGGGGTCCTGAGGACTGAGTTTGAGAACCTGTGCTATATACAAATGCTGAGTTAGTAAATGAGGCCGAATGATGATCGTCGAGACTTGAGATACAATTTTGATATTCTTTGTTAATAACCATCAGTTTGCTTAAGGTAAAGTACAGTTGCAGCCATAAAATTGGAATCCTAAGCAGTGGCCATTCTCTCTTCTTGTTAGAAAAAAAAACTATATATATATTCTTTTCACTGGAGTGTTTTTTAGGAGAGTTTGTTGGATGTTGTTACTACGGGTACTCTGGGCCAACTGTTTTTGGATTTTAAGGATAACCCTGTTCAAGTGCAGTTTTAATAAATGAGCGATTTGTTCTATTGACTGGTGAGATCTGCGTTGGTTCTCTCTTTCCTCTGCCTGTGTTGCTCACTGCTCCATTCCGGTACTGAACTGGAATCCAGAGCAGGAGCGTGATGAGGTTGCCCTCTGGTGGCTGACCATGATTCGGTGTTATTCTGAAGTTGCAATCACTCATGTAATGTGTAAGAACAAATGATTACATTGGTATCTGCATTCAACTTCAACATACAGTACAGGACATCCTCCTTTTTTTTTCTGAGAATGACGCACTTTGCTGCTGTGATGGAGTCTGTATCCTTCATTACTTGTAATTCCTTTATAATCTGTTTAACATAAGGAATGAGATTTGTAGTGTATTGCACAGGACCTGTCGTTCTCTACTAGTTGATACTGTCTTGCACTTTGTTACTGCTGAATAGTTACAGAACCTCCTGCCTGCGGTCCAGCCTAATGTAATGTAGAGCGAGGCCCAATGCTCTCTATCAGCTGGTGACATTTACCGCAGACTTTGAGTTGCACAAGTCCTATGGGTGACTCTGACCCGTATACATGCAGTTAAGTGGATGGCAATGGGGCATTGATCAGTAGGGTATGTGTGTGTGGTGTGGCATTGATGTCAGTACACCGAGATCTGGGGATGCCGACGGACTAAATGCCGACCGTCGGCATCCCGACTAGTGTCTAATGACAGGCGTCGGGATTTCAACGCCTGTCATTAGACCTACGCCTGCGCCCAACACCCGGCTTACCGATCAAAGGTAAGCCGGGCGAGGACAGCTGCAGGGGGGGGAGGGGGGAGAGTGAGAGGGTTAGGTTAGGGGCTCTCAGGGGGGACTTGGGATTAGGCACCTCCCGGGAGGCTAGGCTAGGGGAAGGGGGGGGGGGGGTTAGGCACCCCTGGTGGGAAGTTAGGGTTAGGCACCCCCCCAGGAGACTTAAGGTTATGCTGCGGGGAAGGGAGGGGGTAGGTTTAGGCACTTAGAGGGGGGTTAGGCACTTTGGGGGGGGGGGGGGATGATATGGCTAGGCACCCCTAAGTGCCTAACCCCCCTCTAAGTGCCTAAACCTACCCCCTCCCTTCCCCGCAACCTAACCCTAAATCTCTTGGGGGGGTGCCTAACCCTAACTTCCCCCTCCCAAGGGGGAGGGTTAAGGTTAGGGGGGTAGGTTAGGTTGGTAAATAGAAAATATACTCCTGTCGGGATCTTCACTGCCGGGCTCCCGCTGTCTGGATTTGAGCCGCTGGCCATGCATCCATCATTCTGATTCAGAGATCTGGTTGATTTCAGATTGAAATATTTTTTTTATTTTTTTTTCTACACCAGGGGTATTCATGTGGAACTACTCATCCCAGCATGCCCTGCCATCTTTTTTTTGCTATTAGTTCACTCTAATACAGTGACGGTGCATGCTGGGATGTGTGGTTCAACTTGCAGGCCTCCCGCTGCTGTGGAATACCCCTGCATTAAACCAAGAATAGAGCTGCTAGTGGTGACGGCTAATTACACAAGAGGCCGTGGCCGCTGCATAAAGGAATATACGGGCGGAGGTCTGCGTTTATATCCCAGCACACGATGCAGCCGCCTTGTATGCGGCTTTGTCCACCTTCCCCGGCAGGATGCAGATTTCATCAGTCTCCAGTGTTTGCACTAATCGTGTGTTGCAGCCGGTTCTCCCGAACTGGTTCCATTACTCCTCCCAGTTACAGGGCCAATGAATATACCCACAAATGGCCCCTGTGCATGGCTACAGACGGTATAATGGGCCTGATTCAGACCCACTCGTGAGCGGCTGTCCGCTCGCAAGTGGGTCGATGTTCTGCACTGAGCATGCGCACGACGGAGGGAGCTCCGTCGTGCGGATGCGCCAGGCGCGACGAGCGAAGGATTTTCCTTCGCTCGTAGTGTCTCTTCAAAGGGGGCGTGCTGTCGATGTTGACTGACAGCACGCCCCCTTTGGTGGGCGTGCCTCCCTGACGGGGGCGTTTCCACGGGAACTCCTCCCGTCAGAAGCCGGCCCACTGACATCACTAGTGATGTCAGTGGGAGTGATTTTGGCTCTGATAGAGCCAAAATCACTCTGGAGCTTGTGGTTGAAAAACTCAACCACAGGCTTTTGTACGCAGTTTCGATGGTCACGACCATCGCACTGCACGCTCGTATAGGCTGTGGGTGGTGACCCACAGCTATACGAGGGTCCAGGAGGACGCTCCATAGTTATGGAGGACGGCCCTCATTCAGAGCGTACGGCTCTGAATGAGGGCCAATGTGTGTAAGGCTTCAGGCTATGGAGAACAGTGTGCACTGCCCTATTTGCTGTAAAAGGCCGGCAAATATTGTGTTTTACTAGACATTAAGGTGATCTATCCCCAGACTGAGAGCGATTATGATGAGGTTTTTAAATCTTGTCCATTATACTTGTTGCACTTTAGCAAATTAAGTCTATAAAAATCAGTAATGTGATTGGCTGCTGCAGTGACATCATCAGTTGCTATGAGGTATTGCCAGTTATTTACATGTGTGTGTTTGCATGTGCTATTATTTATATACATATATATCTCTCACCTGGGGTAGAATTATAGGCTGGCGCAGTCTGTTCTGTAACTAAACATGATCATTAATTACTGACCGTTCTCAGGTTCCTTACCACATGCTCTAACACTATCCCTGCTCTGTGTGTGACCATTCTGTTACCCTTTGTTCTGTCTCTAGACTGTAAGCTCAGTGGAGCAGAGCAGCCACCTGCATTTTATACCTGTCTGTTTATGTAATTTATTAAGCTCCCCAACTGCAGAAGTGTGGGATATGTTGGCACATTGAAATAAACGTCAAGTTGATAAGTTTGATTATTTATGTGATTATATGAAGGAAGAGACGTTTCATTGGAAAAGCTGTGCGGTCTCTTGTAAATTAAGTCTATAGTAAGATGCTGTGATTCCCTACCTGGCTATAAAGTGTTAGCAGTACCTATTGATGGTTAACCACTGATGGTAGATGGTTTTGCCATTGATGGCAGAGATCCAATGGTTCTCCGCCATCGATGGTGCAGAGTTCCTACCTGGAATTGGGGCACAAAATCTAGCTCCCTCCCTGACCTGCAGATCCCTGTCCCCATCTCTGATTGGCCTGCTGCCCAATGCATAGTAGAGAAGGGATGAGCATTGGTGGATGAAACATCGATGGTTAACCCACTAATGGCCAGGATGCAGTCGAAATGCCGACCGCCGACTTCCCGACTGTCAAATCCCGGCATGGTGCTAATGACAGGCGTCGATGCCCGTCATTAGACCTACACCGGGAGCCCGATATACCGAACTAAGCGAAACCGGACGCGGACAGCTGCGGAAAGGGGGGTGTTAGGGTTAGCCCCCCTCCCCGGGAGGGTTAGGCTATGGAAAGGGAGGGAGGGAGTTAGGCACCCCTGGGAGGGGAGGCTAGGGTTAGGCACCCCTAAGGGCAGGTTAGAGGGAGGGGGCTAGCGTTAGCATTACTTACCTAAATCCACTGTTGGGATCTTCACCCCTGCTGGGCTTCCAGGGTCGGGGTTTGAATCGCCAGCCATAATATATACTGATTCCTAATAGCCATCCCCAGAACTAACCTGTCTTGTAGAACCTACACAGCGCCATCTACAGGTGTTTTATGGTAAAACTGCTAAAGTTCCCCCCTCCAAAATGTCTTTATTGCAGCATGAAATACATGCGATTTAGTATTTTTAAGAATGTGACAAACGCAATATAGGGCAAGTTACTAATCACTGTAACTTTGAGGTGTAGTTCACTTGTTTAGTATGTTTTCAGATTCAAGGGGAGATGTATGAAACCGTGGAGAGAGAAAGACAATGTGGAATATATGCAAACCAATCAGCTTCTAGCTGTCATTTTTAAAGACTGTGCTATATAAATAACAGAAGCTGATTGGATACTTTGGGCAATATCTCTCTCTCGCGCGTTTGTTCGTTCGTTCCATTTCCCCCTCAGACAGAAGTGAGCTCACTCATCAAAGTCCAGAAGGGGCAGTACTCGGCCACTGATCATTATTACAATGGCTAACCTAATTGCTTACATCAGTGGTAAGCCTGTGGTGATCACCTTCTGCCAGGGTACATTAGAGATAAAGCAGCGAGCAGCAAGCATGGAGTTGCACAAGGGCAGGGTTATGATATGAGTGTTGTAACCAGACCTGCTCACCTAGCTTAATGAACACAGTATAACTGCAGTAGGGGCTTACTCTATGTACCCTCATGTCCTTAGTTCCAAGCATACAGAGAGACTATTCCATTTTCTATAGCATGCATCCTAATGTCACAGGGGTTAGTGATGTGGGTGTACAATGGATATCTGGCTCCTGGCCC
The DNA here is from genome assembly GCA_031769625.1 of Taudactylus pleione. Taxonomy (NCBI): domain Eukaryota; kingdom Metazoa; phylum Chordata; class Amphibia; order Anura; family Myobatrachidae; genus Taudactylus; species Taudactylus pleione. The sequence goes on along the minus strand of JAUIMM010000348.1, from coordinate 2,068,240 downwards.
ATCTTCTGTAATTCACATACACACATCAGCGCTGGGCTTTATGGGGGAACCTTGCACATAGACCACAAGAGCGTGCTGACCACCACACATACAGCTGGTAACAGCATATGGATCAGACCAGTGCTCAGTACAATCTGCTCTTTATTGCCACTTGTAGCCATTCCCCAGGGTTGTTACCCAAGAGCTGATGCTTCATGCAGTTGGGACAATAGCTTGCTCTTTTACATTGTGTACTGTTCCCTGTAGTAGGTTATGCTCTGGCCTTTTTACAATCGGGTGAATTCACAGTAAGGTCTCGCTGCACGGGAGTATCCGTCCCCCTAGTCTCTCCAGTGGTCCCAGCACACGTAAATGCATTCAGTCTCTGTGGCCTAGTGTATCTTCCAGCAGCACTTCCCGTACTGATGCAGAGAAGTGGCCTCATCTGTGCAAGCTTTGTGTACACTACATGGACAAAAGTATGTGGACACTTCTCCTACTTTGTGTTTGGCCATTTCAACCACACTCAGGCCCTCATTCAGACCCGCTTGGAAGCGGGTTGATGGTGGGGCACTGCGCCTGTGCAAGCCCCGGAGCGAGAGAGAAATTCCCTCGCTCCGGGGCTTGCTACAAACAGGGCGGCTGTCGATGTTGAGCAACAGCTCGCCCCGTTTTGTAGGTGGAGAGGGGGGTTGGCTGGCCAAACGGAGATGTTCACGAAGGAATGCCTGCCGTTTGAGGGCGGCCCTACTGACATCACAAGTGATGTCAGTAGTGAGCTTCCGGCTCTATTAGAGCTGAAAGCTCACTGGGGCTTGCGGCAGACGAGACTCAACCACAAGGGTCTCGTCGCAAGCCGCGATGGTCAAGACCATTGCGACCATCACCTGGCCGCTCGCTAAAGCTGTGGGTGGTCACCCACAGCTTAGCAAGCGGCAAGGAGGCCGGCTTTAAAAAACAACAAAAAAAAAAAACGAATGCCCTCATTCATAGCGAGTGGCTCTAAATGAGGGCCCCAGTGCATACAACCACGTAGCCCCCATAGTCACACATCAGCAGTAGAAATGGGTAGTACTAATGAGCTCAGGCACCATCATAGGCTGCCACCTTTCCTACAGGTCCATTCATAAAGTTGGTCTGGATGGTGCTGAACTGTACATGGGATTATGTGAAAGTGACCAGGAACAACGGGATGTGGTCAGATTGCCGGCCGTTGGAATCCCGACAGTGGAAGCCTGAGCCGGGATTGAAGATGCGCCGAAATCCCGACGCCCATCTTTAGCCCCACGCCGAATTTCCAGCATCCTGAATGAAGGTAAGTGGGGACAGGTTAGGTTTAGGCACCACTAAGGGAGGGAGATGGATAGGGTACTTACCACCCCTGTAGGGATCTTCAGTTAGCAGGATGCCACTGTCTGTATTTGGACCGGCGGCTATTGTATACGGTTTTCGAAATAGCACAGCCGTGAAGCTGTAGCCACCCAAGTGCACAGAATGTGTAACAAATAATCTGTCCCTGTTGTCACCGCACTGCAGTGTTCTGAACCGCCTCTAGGAGCTACGTCACCATAAGAATTATTCATCCGATGGTCTGTGCTTCCATGACCAAGCAACTAGACACAAGGCTCACACCACCATGCCCAACGGCAGCTGAAGCTGTGCTAAGTGTGGCGCCATATTAATGCCCATGGCCTTGTAATGAGATCTTTAACAATCTGGGTATGATGCTCATGGGACCGCATACATTTGTCCCAGTGCTATGATATGATCCTTTAATGGACATTGACCTTCAAATGGGTCCTGTTTTTTTTTTAATATTGTAAGGCAACACTAAAGGATATCACAATTCTGGATTATAAACTTCCAGATACTGTTGCCCTTTGTAATCATCTCAGCTCAATGTACTAATATTTCATAAATAACTGCGTTTGACTCAGGAAAGGGGGTGATTGTTGGGCCACATCTAGCATGCGCTTCAGTGACCAAAGACACTTTGGGCTTAATTGGAGTCAGATGCATCCGTGTCTGCTGGCGGTCACCCCTCTGCAACATTATGCCAATGCTGCTACAAATGCCTTCCCTGGTGTACATGTGTGCCCAAATGTGCAAGGACTGAAAAATGAGAAGCGGAGATTTACAAGAAAGAGCCTCTAACTCAAATACTCTTCTGGCCAAGGCAATGGGCAAAAGACAAACCACCTTCAAAGTGAGATCGCAATTCTACAGATTCCAAAGGCTCAAATGTTGCCTTTTGGAGTGCCTCCAAAACTAAATTTAAGTCCCAAAGTGGAATTGGTGGGACAAAAGGAGGCTGTATACAAAGAACCCCCCTGCACGAAGGTTTGAACTTCAGGAATGGAGGTCAATTTACTCTGAAACAGGAATGATAGATTGTCCTCTCTTAAGGGACAAATTTAGCTCTAAGACCCTTAACCAACCCCTCTTGCAGACAAGACAAGAGATGAGACACTCTGAACCTTTCAGGTTTGAACTTGTGTTGTTCATACCAAGAAATATATATCTTCCATATTCGATGATAAATCTGAGAAGTAACTGGTTTGCAAGCCTAGATCATAGTTTTCACAACAGATTCTGAAAACCCCTTGACCCTCAAGATATTGGATTCAACAATCATGCCGTCAAAGCCAAGCGAGGGAAATCGGGGTGACAACATGGACCCTTAAGTAACAGATCTGGACGCAGGAGCAGACAATACGGAACATCTGCTAGCATGTTTTGAAGAACTGTAAACCAATGACAGTGCGGCCAGTCTGGAGCCACCAGAATGACCGACCGTGCCACTAACCGAATCCGCTGAATTACCTTTGGTAACATTTCCAGAGGAGGAAATATGTATCCCAGCTGGAACACCCAAGGTACTGTCATGGCATACACCAGAGGATCCCGGGACCAAGATCCATACCTTGGAAGTTTCTTGTTGAGACGAGAAGTCATTAAATCTGTCTGGAGATCCCCATCTGGAAACTATTTCTGCAAACACCTCCTGTTGTAATTCCCCTGGATGCACACTGTGGCATGTGAAGAAGTCCGCCTCCCTACCCCTGGAATGTAAATCGCCGAAATAGCTGGAACCCAATTTTCTGCAAATGAAGGATGTGAGAAACCTCCCTCATGGCTTGCCAGCTGCGTGTGCCACCCTGCTTTTTTTTTTTTAATGTAAGCTACTGCTGTGGCATTGTCACACTGGTAGGCTCCTTAGATGGGATTGAGCCTGAACCAATGCATAACAAATCGTCTTTAATTCCAGTATGTGGATGGAAAGAGAAGCTTCCTGAATATCCCAAAGACCCTGTAGGTGGATGTCTAGAACCACCACCCCCCTCCCAGCCTGTTAGGCTGGCATCTGTAGTGACAATGATCCAATTTATTACTGACAATTGGCAATCCCTGTTCAGATATGCATCCTCTACCCACCAAAGAAGTGATTGACTGGTCTGCAGAGATAATCTGCACATCTGCCTGTTTAACCGAGGGTTTGGTTTCACTCATTGATGAAGCAATTGGTTTTGCAGTGGGCAGGCATGAAATCTGGTGAAAGGAACAGCTTTGAATGAAGCCACCATTTTTCCCCAGTAGCTGCATAACCCTGAGGAATATGAGACTTTACCTGAATAGTATCCATTAAAGCAGGGGTGGCCAACCACTCAGAGGCAAAGAGCCCAAAAATATCTTTAGGTATGTTAAAGAGCCAAGATCATGCAGGCGCAAAAGCACAAAAAGGGGCATGGTCTTGTGCCAGCTAGGCCATGCCCCTGGTATAACATTTGTAGGAGCGTTATAGTGTGTCACACCCCCATGTTAGTCAGGCTGGTGGTGAGTTATTTAGGTGACTTTTTTTTTTTTGAACAGAAGCAATTATGTGTGGGTATTAATAAATATACACACCCTTGATAATTAAGATCTAATCTTTCTGTACAGCACTTAAGTGACACCAGGCAGCACAGTATTTTGGCTCTCTTTTCTATTTTGACACCTCTAGCCCCTTCTGTCTCTCCAGCCCAGCCACAGACTTACCTGCTACTTCTGGTTGCTCCTCAGTCTTCACACACCGCGGCTCCTCTATCGGCAGTGCAACGTGATGAGACCTGGCGGTGGCGCATGTTACCAAAGAAAAATAAACTTTTTTCAGCACAGCACTGTTGATAGGAGCCAGCGTCAGTTAGTCAACAAGATAGCAGGCGGGGGTCTCTGTCTGGGCCCAGGACTCCAGTCCCAGCAGTCCCTTCTCTCTCTCTCTCTTTTTTTTTTTTTTTTTTTGAATCCAGTTTTCACCAGGCTTCTTTTAATATTTCCTCAAAATGTTAACATTCTAGGAAAAACAAGAGATATGGTAAGAACTTACCTTTGTTATCTCTGTTTCTACGAAGTCGATAGGGTGCACAGGGTTGACCTTGGGGTATAGCTGGATCTGGATCCACAGGCACCACGCAGTTAAAGCTTTCACTGCTCCCAGGATGCACTTGGGTCCGTCCTCCTCTATACCCCGCCCCCGAGCCACAGGCACCTCAGTTCGTAAGCAGCCAAGGCCGGAGGAGACTAAACAGAGAGGGAAGACTGGAACACACAAGAAACCATACTCACATAAATGGGAGATGGAAAACCGGTGACCAGCCACACAGCCCATTTGAAGCCAGGTGAGTCGGGGCAGGTGCCCTGTGGACTTCGTAGAAACAGAGATAACAAAAGGTAAGTTCTTACCATCTCTCTTGTTTTCTACTTCAGGGTCCATAGGGGGTCCACAGGGTTGACCTTGGGGATGTCCCAAAGCAGTTTAACTAAGGGCGGGGACGCTCCTGAGCAGAAAGGAGAATCCTGCGCCCGAAGGATGCATCCTGAGAGGCAAAGGTGTCAACCGCATAAAAACTCAAAAAATGTCTGAATTGAAGACCAAGTGGCTGCCTTGCACAGCTGAGGCACCACGTCTAGCAGCCCACGAAGGACCCACAGACCGAGTGGAATGAGCCTTAACAGAGGCTGGAACAGGCAAACGTTCCTGTATATAAGCCTCCCTAATAACAGAACAAAGCCAACGGGCTAATGTTTGTTTGGTTTTCATAAGAGGGATTGGCCTGCCAACAAAAAGGACAAACAAGGAATCGGACTTTCTTACAGAAGCAGTCCGATCAACAAACTCTGAGAGCACGGACAACGTCCAACGAAGCCTCATCAGCTGTAAGATCAGGAGATTGAAAAGCTGGAACCACAAGTTCCTGATTGATGTGGAATTTAGAGACAACTTTAGGCAAAAACTCAGGACGAGTGCGAAGCACTGCCCTGTCCTGGTGAAAAATTAGGAAGGGGGGGGGGGACTACAGGAAAGTGCCCCCAACTCGGATACCCTCCTGGCCGAAGCAATTGCCAGGAGAAACAGTCTTAAGTGTTAACCACTTGAAGTCAAGAGGCTCAAAGGGAGGTCCCTGCAGGACCCGAAGAACCACCGCCAAGTCCCACGGAGGCACAGAGGGAGGCAGGAGTCTAAGAACACCTTGGAAAAAGGTGCGAACGTCAGGCAGCGTAGCGATTCTACCAAACAGACAGAGCTGATACATGAACCTTCAGGGAAGCAAGACATAAGCCCAGGTCAAGACCCGATTGTAGAAATGCCAGAATCCTAGAAACCATGAACACCTGAGGATCAAAGTTTCTGGACTCACACCACTGAAAGTAAGTGTGCCACACTCTGTGGTAAATCCGTGCCGAGGCAGGCTTACGCCCCCTCAGCATGGTACCGATGACAGAGGTAGAAAAACCCCGGGACCTTAAGACGGCTGTCTCAAGAGCCACGCCGTCAAAGACAGCCGACCCAGATCTGGGTAAAGGCAGGGCCCCTGAGACAGCAGGTGCTGATGCTGAGGCAGAAGGGACGGAGCATCTACGGACAAGCTCCTGAGATCGGAGTACCAAGGACGTCTGGGCCACGCTGCAGCCACCAGCAGAAACGTGCCCCCGTCCTGTTCGATTTTTCTGAGTACCCGAGGTAGCAGGGAGATCGGAGGGAACAGGTACGCTAGGTGAAATGTCCATTTCACCGACATCGCGTCCACTAGGCTTGCGCCTGCATCTCTTGTCCTTGAGCCGTACACGGGCAACTTGCAGTTGTGATGGGAGGCCATCAGATCCAACTCCGGCAGACCCCACTTGTCCACGAGAAGTTGAAATACCTCCGGGTGAAGCGACCATTCCCCGGGATGCACGTCGTGACGGCTGAGGAAGTCCGCCTCCCAATTGAGGACTCCCGGGATGAAGACTGCCGAGATTGCTGGAAGGTGGCACTCCACCCAAGCCAGGATCTGAGACACCTCCGACATCGCAGCTCGACTGAGTCCCTCCCTGGTGATTTCTGTACGCCACTGTGGTAGCGTTGTCCGATTGCACCTGAACTGCTCTTCCGTGAAGAACAGTGCCTGACGACAGTAGAGCATGGTACACTGCCCGCAGCTCTAGAATGTTTATGGGAAGGACGGCTTCCTCCGCCGACCAACGACCCTGAAGTGACAATGAGCCTGTCACTGCCCCCCAACCCCGGAGACTGGCATCCGTCGTGAGCAGGATCCAGTCCGGGATCCAAAAGGGGCGCCCCTCGACCAGATGAGCCTTCTGAAGCTACCAAGCCAAAGACTGCCGAACCTCCGGGGACAACACCAGCACCTGAGAGCGGATCCGGTGAGGTAACCCATTCCATTCCGATAGAATCAGCCCCTGCAGGGGCCGGGAATGGAACTGGGCAAAATCCACCATGTCGAATGTCGACACCATGGACCCCAGAAATCTCATAGCCGAATGGACCGACAGGCGGCAACTGTGTATCTGCAGCTGTAGGGAGGAGACCTTCTCTGGAATCAGGAAGATCCTTTGCTGACGAGAATCCAGCAGGGCTCCCAAATGAACCATCCGCTGTGATGGAATCAAGGAGGACTTTCTCCAATTTATCAGGCAAGCGACCGTCAGGTGGAGATGTTGAAGCAGTACCTCCGGGGAGCTCGCCAGCAACAGGAGGTTGTCCAGATACGGCAGCAGCCGTACATTCTGGTTCTGAAGATGTGCGGCCATGACTGCCATAACCTTTGTGAATACCCTCGGTGCCATGGAGAGGCCAAAGGGTAGCGCCCGGAACTGATAATGATGCTGAAGGATAGCGAACCTCAGATACGAAGGTGCTATCGGAACATGGAGGTAGGCATCCTGGATATCCAGGGACACCATGTAATACGTTCCATCATTCTGGCGATGGAATCTGGGTAACGTTTGAACACATTCCTCAATTCCCAAGTTCAGGATGCAGAGACTTCAAGTTGAGGATAGGGCGATGAGAACCATTGGGTTTCTGCACCAGAAAGTAGAATAGTACCCTGTCCCTCGTTGTGATTGAGGAACGGGAACAATGACCCCTGCTTTCAGCAAGGACTCTATAGCCTCCTGAATCTGTAAAGCCTTGGTTTTGTCCTGAGAAGGACTCGTGCAGAAAAACTGGTGGGGCGGTCTGCGCCGAAAAGACAGGGCGTACCCCTGGGAGACCACTTCTCGAACCCAGGCATCCGTGGTGGAATTGTGCCAGCACTGGGCAAATTGAAGAAGTCGGCCTCCCACTCTGGGGTCCCCCAGAGGGAGGCCCGTCCCATCAGGCAGAAGGTTTATCTTCCTGCTTGGAAGAAGGGCGCCTGGCACTCCAGGCCTGCTTCTTGGGCTTAGAAGCGGTCTTGGTCGCCAACTGCCTCGGGAAGGACTGACCCTTGGCCTTACCCTGAACCCGAAAGGCAGAGCTCCTCACTTTAGCCGGCGCAGAGGCCAAAGAGAGGAAAGCAGACTTGGACTTAGCCAAGGTATCAACTATTTTGTCCCAAGTCTGGACCAAATAGCAATTCTCCATTAAAAGGCAAGGCCTCCAGACCCTTTTTAGAGTCTGCATCAGCCCTCCAGGACCTCAGCCACAGGGACCGCCGAGCAGACACAGCCGCAACCCTGGAAGTTAGCAGGCTGGCATCCAAAGACGCTTCCCCAATATAGGAAGCCGCATCCCTCATTTGTTCCACTAACGCTCTCTGGATATCCGGAGCATAGTCAGTAAAGGTATCCTCCAAGGCATTGGCCCAGTTCTCAATGGCTTTAGCCACCCAGGAGATAGCCATGGACAGGCGAGCCACCGCCCCGGAAAGAGAGTAAATGAACCCGGTACCAGCTGGCACCGCCCGCACAGACCATCCTGAGATATCCTCCCCATCAATTCCAGCAGCACAGCGTCTGCAGGAAAACAACGCAGGAGCCACGGAGTGCTCAGTCTCCTCATCAGACATGATACAGTAAATACACAAGAAATACGTATCACCAGAGGAATTACGGTGTTAACACCCATGCACTCACCAGTATGCAACACAAACAGCCCAGATATGGTACTGTGTAGCACACAACAGTATGTGACTGACCTCACAAATACGTGATTTATATAAGTGAGGTTATCAGAAAAACGCCCTTCTCCCACACACCTGCCGGGCCATAGGAGAAGGAAAAGGATAGGTATAAGCTGACAGTAAGTAGAACTAATCACAGACCGCAGCACTAGCAAAAGTCACATACAATGCAGAAAAGTTAATACTCACTGCACCTTTCGCTACAATCAACCACCCAGATTCAGTGTCTGGGAGGGCTATAGCGCTGTGTACACTGTCCTTTAGCAGGGGAGAGGTACACAGGGGGACCGGTCCACTTGATACCGCCTGGGAGTCTGCAATGCCTGCCAGTAAAGATGGCCACCGGAGACCTCGGTGGAGTGGCCAAGAGATAGGAGCAGCTCAGCGATGCCAGACTGCGTGTTGAAAGGCGCACTGAGGGGAGGAGCCACTAGACAGGGAAGGCTGCCTCCCCTGGCTAGCATTTAACCCCTGGGTTGCCGGTCCCGCTTCCAGCCCGACACCCTGGTGGTCTTGCAGACACGCGGGGTATTCCTCTATAGAGGGGGAGCCCGCCGCCACTGCTGCTAGCGCCTCCGGTCTGTCCCCAGAGACTGGAGGCTTCTGACTGCATAGGAAGTATCCGCGGGCCACTGCACGCGGCAATCCGACAGCAGTCACAGGGAGTCCTCAGAGCCCGGCTAGTACAGACTCTGGGGTTCCGCCGTGATCCCCAGATCTGTACTGGCGTTGCAGCGCCAGCGGGGAGTAGGAGCGGCAGCATGGCCGTCCTAAAGGACAGTCTGATGCTGCCGCTCTGATAGTGTTAAAAAAAAAATAGCTTTTATTTTAAAGAGAAAATTTTGAAATTTATGGGGCTGCTCCTGCAGCCCACTGCGACAAGGTGACCAGACTCCGGCCAGGCACCAACTAAAACTGAGGTGCCTGTGGCTCGGGGGCAGGGTATAGAGGATGGACCCAAGTGCATCCTGGGAGCAGTGGAAGCTTTAACTGCGTGGTGCCCGTGGATCCAGATCCAGCTAAACCCCAAGGTCAACCCTGTGGACCCTGAAGTAGAAACAGGATGTTTTTTCTTACATTTAAAGAAGCTGAACTAGTCTCTGGAATAGCCATTTCTTGTTGATGTAAAGTCTCCCTGACCGCATCTATCAACATAGAAACTTCTGAATCAGAATGGGAGTCACCCTCCCAGTTTAAGGTGTCTTCCCAGTCATAATCCAATTCCCCTTCTTCCTGGGAAGTAGCTGAAGCCTCTTCTCCAGGAACATCCACTGAGGATTCGCCAGAATGTCTTAGCGGCTGTGGCCCCTGCTGAAGTTACCATTTTATTTAGGGACATTGCTAACTGAGCAAGACATCGTCCCATATCCTGGGCCCTACCGAGGGACCAGACAAAGTAGGGGCTTGAGCACAGGGTATCAGTTGGCCTGAGTGACATAATTCACCTAGGGCCGCAACCATAGGCCTGGCCCAATCAGGCATCACCAGCTGTTCAGCCAAACCTCCAGGTAATGAATCCCCCTGTGAGTAACCAGGACTGAGCGAGCCTGGATCCGTACCTTTTAGCAATTTTTTTGCTCACGGGATGCAGTTAACAGACCGGCGGATGGTATGCAGACGATCTAAATCCAGACACGGGACTTAGATGTGGCCACATACATTTGTCGTCCGTGCGCTACACAACACAGGCGCTCCATGTGACTTGGTAAGGCCAAGCGTCTTACCTTCAAAAAGGGTCTTATTTGCACAGTGATGCAAATAGTTATTTTAATCAGAAGTGCTTGTGCTATGCAGCATGCCTATATTCTGTGTACAACACACTACATTAGTGTCTGCATATGAAACGCTATGTACAGTGCTACAGCTGCTGACACTAATGTAGTGTGTTGTACACAGAATATAGACATGCTGCATATCACTGGGCAAATAGGAGACATTTGAAGAGACGCTTGGCCCTACAGAGTCATGGCACGGCTAGAAGGGCTGTTTAGCGCACAAAGGCTAAATGTATGAGGACACATCTGTAAGACTGGTGTCTGTATTTTGACACCTGTCTTAATCTCGATGTTGGAATCTAGACTGACGGCATCCCAAATGAGGTAAGCCGGGGTGTCTTAGCTGTTAGCCTGTGTGTAGGGGGAAGTGTTAGGTTTAGGCAGCATAGCGGGGTCAGGGCTTTTTTTTTTTTTTGAGGATGGGGTAGGCTACAAGGGAGGGTCACTATACTTACCAAACCGCTGTTGATAAATTGACTGGAGGCATCCCGACTGCTGGTATTACCCATTCCTTTTCTTACAAGTATAAAAAGTGACTGCTCACTATTTTTTTTGGAACCCTTGTCTGTCTCTCTCAGTATGGGCAAGCCAGACAAGTCTAACCAATACAGATTGCTGCACTTTTTCCAGGGAGAATTTAGGTAGCTCTGTTTGAAGAAAAAAAAAAAAAAAAAAAAAAGGCTAAATAAGACTAATTCACCATCTGTTAAATGCAAAAAAAAAAAAAAAAAACCCCGGACTCCTTGAAACCCATATTCCTTGCAAAAAAAACAAAACAAAGGCAAACAAATCTTTAGTGTACCCCCTGTATGTTACTGCCTAGATTCCTGAGAAACAGTGTAGTAAAGGTGCTTCTATAATCACAATATTATAAGCACAACATAGAACCACCAGGTTAATACCCAAAAGTAATGTTCCCAGTTAACTACTTATGTTACTACACCACCATGCCCCTCTGCAGTGGATCTCTCCAAGCAGAACTACAGCCACTCTCAGCAGCTGTTTGTGCGTGGCTTCAAAGCCACGTGAGCTGCTGAAACTCAAATACCTGAGAGATGTGTGGCTGGGCACGCTGTCCTATTTCATTCAGGACGCCCGACGTCATCCTAGCCTCCCGCGTTTCCATCCAGAGACTACAGTGTTACTGTAGCCCATGACTACGTCACCAACGGCACGCCCGCAGGAGTCAAGCATCTCTCCCACAAAACCTGAGAGCCGTAACTAGACGTTTTGGTGCCCTGTGCCAGAAAGAGCATTGGTGCCCCCCCCCCCCCCCCACCCCCATTTTTCAAAGAGGGACATAACGCACCCAAGAAAAGGTAATGGCTTCATGGGGGATGGGCCAGGAGATGCAATAATAGGAAGCTACAAACAGAATGTGATGAACAGAAAATTGAGAGGCCTGAATAGCGCCCCTTTCTTGCGATGCCCTGCCATAGCTGGGCCCACACTACCCTAGTTACAGCCCTGCGGAAGCCTTTGCTTCCTGCATGCTTGGTGCTCCTCACACAGCTAAGTTGCGGTTCATATCGGAGACCTAGGGATCGAGCCATCACCACGTCTAGTGACAGCAGCAGTATTTCACTTTTAAGACCAATCGCAAAAATAAAAATACAGCCTACGATTGTATAAAATTGAAATTTTATAATTGTTGACCACCAGGACAAAATCTTAGGGCTCAATTCACCACAGGCCAAAATAAAATTAAACTACAAACACTACCCCGTGTGCTAGCTACAGGAGGGATAATCGCACACCATTGGTGAGGAGTTATGGCTCATGCTTGCATTGGATACCATTTCCATATAAATGTTATATGCATTGAACCATTTAGTGAGTGTTGCTCCTCCCCCCAATCTACACCCACTGCAGGCAGAATATACATCAAGTGCAGCCTATCTAGTCACTAAGAACCCAAGGTGTCCTGGATGTTTGGACTGTTAGATGCTGCCTCCTGTAACCGGCTTCAAACAGAGAAATACGCTGTATACTACATCAGCAAGATGGGCGCACCACTGTATTCCAGGGCTCCACATTAACGGCACCTTCAAATGCAGTTTACAACAATCAGTTCGGCAGCTGGCAGATCACACAAGACACAGAAGGATTTCAGTGCAGATAATTTTATTTCATAACATAAGTTTCTTTACAGGTTTAGTGAAAATACCTCCATACATACATTCATTGGCCACTTTACAGATTAAAACCAGCGAGTAGAAGTCATTGGTAATCCTTCGTTCAAAAGGGTCCGACCACATTGCGATGTTGCTAGCTGGAAGTCACAGGGTGCAACAAAGGTTATAAAAGAAGAGTCAGTTTATACTAGAATGATCAAAACTAGATTTTTCAAACACTACATTCATGCCCACACGTTCCTTAAAGTGCTTCACAATTTGTAGCGAGAAAGCCAAATTTTAGTTTTAAACTCTTTGGCAAAGGTTTACAATGATACATAACGATGGGCCAGTTTCAATAAAAAAAAAAAGTCAAATAGAACTAGGCACAAGGAGAGGATTACCTAGGGCTACACCCACACTGTAAAGGCACCCGATACCTTCTGTGCGTGGGGAGGTCAGAACTAAAAGCCGCTTCTGGGGTTTATAGGAGGATTTCCACTGTCCGACATCTTCCAGACAGACAAGTGGAGGTTTGTGCATCAATTAACATCTACAGTTCTACACAGCGGTTGCGTTGTTCTAAGGGCAAGGAGTGCAAATTGTGCATGGAAGATTACATTGCCTGGAGGCAGGCAAGCCATGTACTGTAATTAGGAGTTTATGAGCAGGCCAGACAAACTATTAAAGGACGGTTTAAAATTTAAATCTGCACATGACAGGATATGGATGTAAGATTAGTGCAAGTTATATTGCATAGGGGTTGCTTTGGAACATGAACTTTCTGGTACAGAAACTAGTATTATAGAACATGGAAATCAACTGGAGACATTGTTCTCCAAGTCCGAGAAATTCAGTTTTCGAACCAGTGTGGCCAATGAATTGCTCTGCTGAGACACGGGAACGGCATTCCAACCCAATTTAGGGAAGGAGGGGGTGAGGGATCACTTTTCTAAAACACTATGAATTCGGGCAGTTGGAGTTGGACACTGCCATAGTGCAAAACAGGTTCTGAAAAATCAGCCGCTAGTTATTGGCTGAAGTGGACTAGATTAGTCTCTTATTGCACATTAAATAAGTCTACAAAAAAAAATAAAAGTGAATCGAGTCATTGCCATTCTGAAACGGTACCAATCAGCAGTCATAGCTGACCCAACATCCAGGAACCAGAGACAGCGACTTTGTGTCCCAGTGGTACTAGAGAGTTGATCGGGTGGTTCGCACAGACAATTGCGGCTGGAGTGAAGGATAATCTAGTAGGTCTTAACGAGATCAGAATAAAACCTGCAAGACTATGGGCACTGTAGCAGACTAGGTCACCCATACGTTTCCAATATGGAAAACGGCCACTTCTAAAAGCGCAGCACAGTATATTAAGTTGTTCACAGTTCTGGTTTGTAACGTTAAGATTACAAGAACAGGGCAACGAAATTCCTTCAAAACAGAAATGCTTACAGAGGACATTTCATACAGTTAATAAACAGTACCAAGTCTGAGGAACAGCTGGCACTGAAAGTACTTATTGGGGCAGAGAGGGCAGCCATTTGGGGCCTGAACCAATAAAAAAAACAAAAAAACACATCAACTCACAGAACACAGGGGGAAGGACACACACACACACTTCTAGAAATCAATGGGCCGTACTCGTACTTTTCCGGACACTGGTCCGGCCCACAAAATGTCTGTGACAGGTACGTCTTTAGGTTGCTGTTCCTGAAACAGACTTCACAATTGTGCTTTGATAAAAGGTGCAGGAAGGGAACTAAAGAGAAAATACCGAATTTGGCCTTTAAAATTTACCAACATATGTCCAGCTTTAGGCAGGTATAGCCAAATATTAGCAGTTATCATGCAGAATTGCATCTCCTGAGGATGAAGCTTTGGTGATAAAAAGCCTTTTTTTGTTAATTTTATATTACAGTACAAACACTTAAAGGGTTCTGGAAAGGAGGGGGGGGGGGGGTGGACAGTGGATCCCAGGTAACGAGAACCATGTATACCACCATAAGCTTTATTTTTGGGAGGAGTGCAATATGCCTGGTGAATATTTTTTATTTTGTGGAGATCCTAAACCCAGCCTGGGAGGGTGCACTGGAGACTGGCACTTTATGCTCTAGAGATGGCGCCATCTTAGGCAGGGTATCCACTTGTATATATACAAATGAGAGTACGATTAAGACATTGTAATTGTGCTGTCGTTTGTATAGCTAGTGATGTGCCTAGACTGAATGTTCACTCGTTCCGTCCCGGCACATCCCTCATCCCCGCACATGCTGAACCTGACGAGATAGTCAGGTTGACCAGCATGTACGGGCGATGTCGGAAGCAACCACGCACATCGCTGGTTGCTTCCGACCAAAACATGCCCGATGCAGGCATGATTTGCAAGCGATTGCACGCCAACCATGTAGTTATCGTGCAATCGCTTGACTAAATCGCTAAGTGGATGACACTGAAACTCCTGCAAAATCATGGGACAGGTATTTAGCTATAAGGCAATATTGTTTTCTTGTACATAAGTAGAACATCCGATTCTGTATGTAGAAGACAATGTGTATCCCTACTTGGTGGGTGTGAGGTTTTTGCTTCGCTCCAGAGATTAGCCAATTGTCAGAGTAAGGGGGGGGGGGGGGGAAATCTAAGATAGTGTACTGGGGTTCAAGCATATAATTTAAAAAAAAAAAAAAAAAACACGACACAAAAGGGGGAGGCTTAGTAGTTGCAGGACCCCTGATGTACAGCCATCATTTAAACTTTCAGAGATCCTATACACAGTCTTGAAAGTGACCCAACATGAACAGTCTCAAAACGGAGTAAGACCACAAAACAGAAGCGGTCACCATGTGACGCCAGGGCCAGTTCCTGCCTATTTGTAAAGTACTGGGCAGCAAGGTCAACATCCCAGGTACAAGTCATTGCAACACTGACACCTGCAGGCTACAAACTGTACTGAAGGCAGAGACAAACTAATGGAATAATCCCACAAAACTTGGCTACCAGAGAACATTATTCTCCAATGCAAGTCGATCGGCTTGCATTGCTAAATGAACTTAACCAAAATGCCACCATTACAAAGTATTGGTAGTTTTCAGAGTCAATCTACCGGATGTTATAGACCAGATCATACAAAAGAAAAAAAAAAAAAAAAAAAAAAAAAGCCACGTTTACTCAGACTACAAGTTACTGACTTGTGGTTGTTACCGTGTGCCACTTTTAGAGGGCAGTTTGTAACGCAGCTTTACCAACCACCCAGCGAAAGGCTCGTTAAGTTTACAGACCCTACAGCATGACTCCTGGACTTCCCACTCAACTCTCTGTACAGGTCACTGCAATAGTAGGTATGGACACCGTACCATCAGGCAGGTGGGGGGGGGGGGGTCTCTGGATGAAGGGTCAGCTGTAAGAGCAGAGACTGGAGATGGTGGAGAGAAGGGCAGTTTTCACGAATTGGCAAAGTTTGCGCCCCTTTGCAGACGCCAGACGTGACAGCCACCATGACCATGGCACAGCATTAGTGGGGAAGCCAGTCTAAGAGCCATGCCCCCATTACGTGCAGGACGCAGACATCTGGACCTCGCTTCTGGAGCTTAAAGTGGCAAAGTTTACGTAGGAAACTAGTGTCCTTTATTGTGAAGCCATAATCTGCATCTTTATCTGTGGATTGGCTGCAATTAACAAGACAGCCACCAAAAAACCCCAAAAAACTACATTACACAAGTTCCTCTATATGGCTAGGTCACATTTACCCGCCCTCAGTATAAGGGTAGCCTTACACAACCTGCGGAACGTTATGTCCTAGCTGCCTCAGCACAGCTTGCCGTACAGTAGCGTAACGGCTCTAGGCAAGTAGATCAGCCACAGGAATGCATTTATCGGATTGCTTTGCTTGCGCACACACACCGTACGCTCCAGGCTCACTAGACTAGTGCCATGAACCGTATTCACCAGCTGTGTAATGTCAGGAGCTTTGCAGTTACACTTCCCGATATGCGCTGGCTAATAGTAGCCCTAGAGTATCGTGCATAGGCATATTAGTCGGCACCAATGAGCACCCAGGTTTGCCTTAGATGTCCTAAAAACCACATTAAAGAATGAAAAAAGGAGAGGTACATTATAGGACAACTTCAGTATAAATAGGAAACAGACTGAGTCACAATGAAGAGTTTGTCTTCAGTGGTGGTTTAATGAGTTTATCCTTTCTGAAATGTCTGAAGTTTGTTGAAGTTAGTTCCCCCCACATTGAAATAAAGGTGGCAGGAGACTAAAGACAAAAACAAGTTACATAATTCCTTAAGCATGTGCTACCAGCTGCCGGTACCCTCCTGGGGCCACCTAGTACCCCAGCAAGCCTCCTGGGGCCACCTAGTACCCCAGCAAGCCTCCTGGGGCCACCTAGTACCCCAGCAAGCCTCCAGGATGCTGCATCCAAGATGGTTTCAGTCTTCAAAAAAAAAAAAAAAAAAAAGAAACTGGAATGTATGTGCAAATGCAGCATTACCCCCGACGTAAACAAAAAGTTACTGGACACTGCTTACTGTGTCCCAGCAAAGAGTGCATGTGTACTGCCCCGTCCGAAGGGTCATGCCAGTGTATTCGCCCCACATGTGAAGAGGATAGGGGTCCCTGATGGAGGCTCATTCAGTAGAGGTGGGACGAGGGCACAGCCACTGGTTGGGCATATTGTTCCATACCATCCAGAGGACTTTGGGGTGGATGACAAACTGTAGGGGCAGAAAGATACATTTTAACACCACTCACTCAAATTGTGAGTTTACAATGAGATTTCACAGTTTTTTATTTTTTATTTTTTTTAGCAGACTATTTTCTTGGCACGTACACTACAGGGCGATTGCAAGATAAACCACTTTGATAAAGTAGTGTCAGAGGACATTTCTCCCCTATATATTCTGTTAGATCAGACACCTCTTATGCCATTTGTTCTAAGCCCTCCCCATGGAAGTGGCAGCCCGCTTGTGGCATGGACATTCATGAGAACATATCAATTCTACAAGAATCAGCAACATGATCAGGTAACTTCCCAGCATGCATTGTTTTTTTCTCCTGGATGACCCAGAACCAAACTTCAGTCTTATGCCAAGCTGCCGGCCTCCATTTGGCACACACCACCTGCCATGCTTTTTATGGGACAAGGATAGGTGCACATTTACAAGCCCATATTCTGTAGAAGTTTAAAGAGCCGCTATTTTTTTTTTAATTGCTAAAAAAAACAAAAAACAAAAACTATGGCTTTTTAATATTGCAGATCTGTTACCCAGGATCCTTTCTACACATTTTCACTTTACCGCGCTAAAGAACGGCACAGATCTGACGGCTTCCTGCACACGTTAAACTGTGTACACTACGCGTTTTATAGATTACTCACCTTCCTCTTTCTCCTCTGGCATTGGCCAACCTGGGCAAGTCATCATCGCTGTCGTATCTTCTAGGATTGTCAAAAAAGTAGGCTCTGGAACCAAAGCTGTGACTATTTACCATACCAGCAGCTTCCTACATAAGGAGAAAGCAAGTTATGAAGTCACCAAAATGATGAAATTGTAGTCTGGTATATAACCCCTGGTAGTCTTAGTACGACCTCTGTTCTCCCTCACCCGTCCTTACCGATGATCCTAAATAGTCTGTATAGCTCTGATAAGGAGCAGACGTATAAGGCAGCTAGGCCCGAACGGTCTTTTATTTATTACAGGAGTTGACCATTTAAAGTTTAAAAATCATGCAAGTGTAAAATGACTGTTTACCTTCGTTGGTAGCATTAGGTTAATGAATGTTGCATTGCTATGGGGATTGAAACTCACCAAGTTCTGGCCCAACTTCTTGGCACGGAAGAAATAGGTCATCAAGCACATTGGCAGGAACTCGCAGGATATGAGGAAAATGCCAAAGGTGAGATATTCCATGCCAAAGCTCTCTGTAACGGCCTAGGAGTGAGAAGGGCACATTTACATCAGGTGTCACAATTTACCATAGAGTGTGAGAGTGATGAGGTCCCCGATCTAAGCTGCAATGTTATCGGAGGGTCACATACTAGTTAGTGGCACTTTGTAATTCCAGTTGACCAAGGGTCTGTTCCCTGCACATTGGTAATGTAACAAGTCTGTTCTCTACATTGCATGTGTGTTGCTAACCCAACGGGTATGAACATATGCTACACAATATGTGTGATGTGCTGAAGAGTAGAGTAACGTATATCTATGGGATGAACCTTCATTACCAATACCGCTTGACGCTTACTTACTTGGTCGTGGACCCCATTCCAGCCATAGCTGAAGGGACTGGGCTTGTTTTCCGGCTGGATGGAAACTACAAAGTTGTACAAGGCTCTCAGAATATAGAGTACACTGATTGTGGAACCAGTCACCACGGCTTGGCTTCCCGAGGTGCCCTGGAAAAGATAGCACACAAATGGGTCAAATATATTAAAGGAAACAGTAACGTTAGTGGCTTTGGCGTCAGGAGAGTGAGAAAGAAAAATAAAAAAAGTCAATTCAGACCAGGCCACAATATTATAACAGGGCTCGACAAATATCGGTCATCAGGGCAACCGAGGCTTCTGCCCTGGCAATTGGATTCTCAGGATGGTGGGAGGAAGATTCTTCAGATGGTCGAGGCAGTCCCCAATTCCACAGCGGCACTCCCAGCAGACATGGAGGACTGCTGAATTAAGGGCGTGCCAGTGCACAGTGGTAGGTTGCCTCTAGCGGCAATTATCTTGCCACAGTCCTACAAATGCCTCCATATCTCCTGCTGTGCATTTTTACTCCCAGCCCTGCAGCAATCCAGTGACCACTACAGATTTCCAGATCACCTCTGCTAGGCTACAAGTTTATATGGGAAGTCAGCGCAAGTACTCAGCGGTGTTAGTATATGGTTTTCAGATGATATAATTACCCAAAATGTGACCCTGCTGTGTGGCACACTCAGAATATGCCGCAGTACCATGTGGCATACTATGTATTGGGGCACCACTGTAGCATACCAAGTTGTGGGAAATGCAGTATTGCATGCTATAAATTAGGGGCCCTACTAGGAATTACAGGCAGTATTATGTGGCATGGTATGATCGGGTGCTAGAGATTGGCATGTGGGTGGCCTGATGGCATATAGGAAAGTCTGAGGGGCTTATATAGTCTTTACAAGTATACATATATATTGTTAAGCAGCGATGGTCTAACACCCAAACTTTTAAGTTCGGGTCTAGATTAAAGAACTATATGTCAAGCCATAAATTACATAAGAGCCTGTATAGGCACAGAACCTCAGACCAGGGGCCATCATTACATAACGAGAGCCTGTATAGGCACAGAACCTCAGACCAGGGGCCATCATTACACAACGAGAGCCTGTGTAGGCACAGAACCTCAGACCAGGGGCCATCATTACACAACGAGAGCCTGTATAGGCACAGAACCTCAGACCAGGGGCCATCATTACACAACGAGAGCCTGTATAGGCACAGAACCTCAGACCAGGGGCCATCATTACACAACGAGAGCCTGTATAGGCACAGAACCTCAGACCAGGGGCCATCATTACACAACGAGAGCATGAATCATATAGCAGTTAAACATGCTACACTGCTTCGGACGCTCTATGGTAAAGAGGTACCCAGTGCCATATCACTAGTGACAGGACTCTGCTTTGACAAGTGCATACACACTAGCTGATGCCGGCACTGATGGAACATGGTGCTTTCAGCAGCATAACCCCAGCTACAGTAACAATATTGCCTGTAGGACCTGCTTGCAGGTCCGATGGGCAGTGTAGCTAACGCGTGGGGGCGCGCATAGTCAGCGACATAGTGCATACACACTGGACAATACCACGATGAGTCGGAATCGGCCAAATCGTTCATAAAATATAGTCTAGAGTGTACCCAGTTTCAGGCTAAAATAGGACTTTCAGCCCATTAATTCATGCTGGGCCCATCTACTTATACATAGTGTGATTATTCTACAGATAGACTTTCCAAGTGTTATTACCAAGATGCTCTCTCTCTCTCTCTCTCTCTCTCTCTCACCCCCCCCAATCTGGCACAACAGTCACGTTTATTAGCTGGAAATGGGGCCGCTACACTATCCAAACCATTTAGTTCCATTAGATTAAAAAAGTTTATTTGAGGGCACCCCCACATGCCTCCAGAACTAACAGTTAGGGCAGCGGGGTTGGGTACAGGATCCTAGCAGTCAGGATGCCAGTGGTCAGACTGCCGGCAGTGGCATCCTCCCCCCTCCCTAACCCTTCCCCTTTTGCCTAACCCCAACACTTACTGTCGGCATGTCAGCGGTTGGGATCCTGGAGCCGGGATTACAACTGCTGCCAGGATTCCGGTGGCCAAGATGCCGACTACATCTCACAGCAGCCAGATACTGCCTACCACCAGATCAGCTCACATCTCTTTATATAGGTTCTGCCATGACCATTCCAATAGAGTGATTGGCTCCAGGTTCTAACCACTTCAACTACTGCAAAACTGAGGCCACCACCACTGAGATCTGAATGTCAAGTCACAGATCGATAAATGACAAACAGTCAAATCACAAAAGACAGATGTACTAAGAGCCAGGAATTACTGTATATGGCGTTTGAGCAGCGTCTCCCAAACTCATTCCTCAGGGAGCACCAACAGTGCATGTTTTCCAGGTCTCCTCACAGAAATCACAAGCGAAATAGTTTGCAAAATGTGTCGGCGAGTAATGAATACACCTGTGCACCAACTGGGAAAGATGGAAATCATGCACAGTTAGTGAGGAACGAGTTTGGGAAAGGAAGGTCATCCTATAGATGGGCGTAATAAGAATTATACTAGTTACCTTTGATTCTAGGTAGACGTATGCCGGGGACGTGTTAGCAATCCTGTAGGTGTTATTGGCCAGGCAGATGGAACAGGAAGCAAATAGAAAGTCAGTAAATATCATCCTAGTCATTGTGATCCATCCATGGGGGTCATCGGTCCCACTGCCAAACATGATGCAAGACAAGTTCACTACTAGGAAGGCGAGACTGATCAGGAAGAATCCAAAGTGCAGGGGAACCCTGTAGGAGAAGGAGACATTAGTGAGACACCGAGGGGGAAAGATAAGGAACGCAACAGGTCCCATGTACAGTGTGATGGCACGGTGGAGACACCATGCATGCCCTGCCCCCCAGTTATGTCACCAAGTGGAAGAGCTGAAACTTAAATACCCCCCCCCCACACGTTTCCAAAGCTGGAGACAAGGCACCAACAAGTATTTAAACACAGAAAAGGTTTCATATGTTTTTTTTTTTTTTTTATGAGTCATCCTACCAAAAGCTAAAATTAAATTACAGGCAAATAAAGTCTCCCGTAACATCGGGCACCAGAGCGGGTAGCCTGCTAAAGACTGTACACACTGGCATATTGGTAATATAACCAGATACACCACCAATTCCAATCTACACAAACATTGAGGATCCATACATGACTTAGCGATTTTTACAGTAACAGGTTTATTCTAGAATGGACCATAAATGCTGCAGATAAGCTGATGAGCCAAGGCTGCGTTTTAGACCATCTTCCCCATTGTTTGCCCCTTAAACAGGGCTTGTGGTAAAAGGATGGCAACAACCTCATGAGTCCAATAATTGCGCCATGTATGGCCCCCTTTATGGATTAAATCCTTCAACACCAGACATACTGGGAAGAACAATTTGACCAATTGCAGTCCTCAGGAGGGATTTCTGAGCCATCCTGGAGAGGGCGGTATTAAGGGCCACATGAGCCTGGGGCCGTAAATGCTCAAGATCCTATACTGAGAAGGGGGAGGAGCTATGACTGGTGCTGTGTGGGTGTGACCAGTGCTGTGTGGGTGTGGCCAGAATGGTGTGTACTCCCCCCTATACCATCAGCCCCACTGTCTGCCTAAAAACATTAAAATAGAAATGGTGAATAATTGTGGGAAAACTAGAGGTATTTAAATACAAAGTTTACTTAGATTTATGACCAACTGTGTGGCCAGCTCAGCAGCTGGTAATCATGCAGTCATAAAGATGGGCCTATTTTAATGTAGAGGCCTGGGGCTGTAGCTCCACCCACTCCATTGGTTATCTGGCCTTGATCATGGCTGTTGCTGCCTGTAGCTAGAGACCCAGCCCACGTGGTCATGGAACTGAGGGGGTTAATGCCTGGCGCTGCAGCACCATTTTCACATGAACCAACATGTTATTTAATGCAATGTGTGTAGTTGTAGAATTGTGGAAATTTGTTTACGATGTACAGCCTTGCACGTTTTATTCAGTATGTTATACTATAAAGAATTGCAGTTTCTGTGACATAGGAAGCGATATGGTAATCATGGCCATAGCAAGGGATAGTTAGACTAAGGGGCCTATTCATCAACACTAAAATAACGTTTTTAAGGACATTTTCCTTAAATAACGTTATTTTGGTATTCATGTAGCCACTTAGCACAGGAGATATCACAGATATCTCCTTGCCAAGTTCCCCTGCGTTAATTTCCACACTCCCCATACATTAGTACATTAGTATGGGGATGTGGAAATTATGGTATTCATCAAAATCCGAAAATTATACATTTTTGGAATTTGATGCAGTTACTATTCGCCACTGTGAGGTGGCGAATAGCAGGTGAAACTTACCTGTATCCACGTGTGCAGGTCCCCCGACGAGTCCCTCCGGCGCTCTGCTCCGTCCTCAGGCTCCGGAGGCTGGTCGGACATGTGTGCTCCCCAGCAGAGCACAAGAAAGTTTAGACAAAAAAAAAAAGTTTTTCTTCTTCTAATCTGTCATATGGTCTGCTAGGAAACCACTTGACAGACCAGCAGGACGGAGCCGGAGGCTGCTGCACGAACAGGTAAGTTGGGGGGGAGGGGGGGGGGGGGGGGGGGGAGGTGAGCGGAGGGGGGTGGGGTACACAAACTTAACGCATCTGTAGGCAGTGCTGCGCATGCGCTGGTTTTACAGATGCATGCGCAGCGCTGTTTCCAGATGCGATAAGGTAGTGTAGGCAGGGAAAAGTATCTATTTCCCGAAAGGCTGTCATCGCAAAAATGACAGCTTTTCGGAATAGATACTTATGGAGAGGTGGAATGATGAATTCCACCTATAATTAGCTAGAACTCCATGAGAGTTCTAAAGCTAATTATCTCCAGAGAAGTTTTAAGTTTCATGAATAGGCCCCCCAGCCCTTGTTAGGTGCAATGCACTCCAGGGGGGTTTTCCTGTATTGTGTAGTTTTCCAATAAGGTGTTAAAGGACAGTTATGTGCTAAATCAGATTGTGTTTAAGACCAACTGGTTCGGGTCAGATCTATGACGGGAGAAATGCAACTGACCAGTTCCTGAGAAATTTAATTTACAGTTTGCGACAACTGTGATTTGTGTACTAGTCCTAGAGGTCTAAGGGGAGGATTACCGACTGCAGTATTGTGTCCTTACTATGGTATGGGCTGATGTTGCTCTGGAGAATATATATTTTATGATCTTAAGGGGAGAAAACTTCTGTAACATTTTGTACACTGGTTTAACAGTCTTTGTAAAGACATTTTTGGAGTAACAAACATCTACTTGGTTCAAAGACTTCTGGTGGTAACAGGATGCCGGCGAATGCAGAATAGCGCAAAATGCTTTTCTATTCTCTGGCTGTGCTGGATTAAGCCCAGTGTCTCAGAGCTGAAACCCTCGGCCAGATACTCAGCACAGACTGGTCCATAGTGAGGCCAGTGGGAATTATCCCACACTACCCAGGAGGTGTTGTAGCAGCTTGGTCACACATAGAAGTTGGTGGCTATAGGTGCCAGCAGTAGAAGCCGAACAAGTGGCTCCAGGTGCCTGGTGGCAGCAAGTTATCCACCCACTATGCAGTGGGAGAAGCCAGTAATAGGCAGTATGAGGAATGGGGAGGGGGGAGGTTTCTGAAGTAAACCCCCACTCAGAGATTAGTAACGACCCTCTATTCCACCAGTGGCAAAAGCCTGATCGCCTGGCAGAACAAGGCTGTCACACTGCCCCAGACGCCGCCGGGGAGAGAGGAGGGGGCCCCGGATGGGGAATGCACATGGGCCCCCTCTCCCTGGCAGAGTCACCACAGCAGTAAACTGGGCACTAGTCTGTGCCCAGAGTCTAGTGCGCATGCACAGGTCACCGGGAAAATGGCGCTGGTGCCATTTTCCCAGCAGTTTCCCTAGTGCCCATGACGCCAGGAAAAATGGCAGCTGATGCCATTTTCAGGTGTTTTGTCCAGCGTTACAGCCTAACGCAGGACTTGAGTGGGTAAGTATTAAGACATGGGTGCAGGGTGTGTGGTGTGGGGTCCCCCCCTTGACCTAGGGGCCCCGTGTGCACTACACACCCTGCACCCATTATAAATATGCCCCTGCACTGCCCCCTTCATCCCCAAGGGCTTTATATGCTTCAGCAAGATTTCAACAAGAACCAGATTAAGGATCAGAGGCGTTCCGAAACACATTTGTGTCAGTCACTACAGAGACAGTCATTAGGTCAACACCATGTTTAAATTTCCAATGCCAACACTGTTAAAAGCTTTAAGCATTACAACTGTTGGCATAATGCTGTTGGTATCGTGCTTTTGACATACTCCCTGCTAACAAAAAGACTGCATATCAGTATTACTCTACTTTCCCCAGTGTCATTACCAGAGGGTCTTTACATGACTGGGAGTAGCCATCTTGTACATACCAGTCTGGGATCCTGCCCAACTGAGACCCGCCAGAGTATAAACTCATTAACACTACACTGGAGGCCACTACCCTTCGTCCAAGAATTGCGTGTTGCACACAAGACAGTTGCAGCAGATAAGAGTTTGTTACAAGCTGTAAACAAGGTTTTCTATTTTTTCTCTTCCACGGGGTCTGCAAGTGTCATAAGGGCAAATGCACTATCCCAGTATAATGCAAAATAACCCTAATAATTTAAAGGCACACATCCACTAGACGATTTTTGAGCGATTGAATGATAACTATATCATTATAGTTCATAAATAGTTTGTAAAAATGTCTTAAACAACCAGCGATGTGCACTCCTGCTGGTCGTTTAGATATCCATCATCGTGCAAACATGCTGGACAATGTGACGATATTGTCAGGTTCAGCATGTTTGCAGATGATTGATGAGCCTGCACTGAACGGCTCGTTCAGTGCAGGCTCATCACAGACTGACAAACGACTGCACGATTACAATGTCGTAATCTTGCAGTCTTTTGCCCGTCGTCTGTGATAAGCACCTAGAGGCACACATCCACTAACCATGTGCTTTTCTGTAGTTTGGGATGGTCTCCAGCTCTATAGTGTGTATCCAGATGCGGATTCTGTACAATTCTATTAGGAACAGTCTCAGTCTCTGGCTGTAACCAGGGTAGCTGCACAGAGCGGAGAATGCTCTGGGGGTGGACCCGGCGGCTGGTGCAGTTTCTATTTGCCAGGTGCCTGCTGCAATGTGTTTGATAGAGATATTGTGATAATTGTAATCAGAGTTAATATAATAGAAATAAGGTAATTTAACAGCCATAAATAATAATTCTCACCACTATAGGTTTAAATTAAAAGCCATAAAACAAAAAAAAAAAAAACGATCATTTATTCAGATTTTGAGATCTAACCTCAAATTCAGTTTTATATTAAAGTATTATATTATAGTTCCCAAGTACAAGCTCATTTTTAAAAGGAGACTGTCCCGGCATTTTATTCCAGGCTGTAACTAGAGGTAACAGAATCACCATATATAGGACACTATATCAAAATAGTTTAAATTCAATCTTGTGCAGGTTGTCCTTGATAAATCTGCCTACTTTCAGAATCAGTAACAGGACTGCCATTTGTTCTAGCCTCAATATGCCATGCAGCGCAACATGACTGGCATGAGCGAGCAGTCAGCCCCCTGTGCTACTCTAGCATTGGGCGTCTTTCTGCCGAAAATGTGACGCCACGCGCCAGGAGACTGTGCCGATTAATTTTATATGCGACACTTGTAAATCTGTGTGCGGCTGGGAATGTCAACTGAACTCGGCTTGGAAAACAAAAAAAGAAATATAAGTGGCTGCTGCATCACAGCACTCTGCATACTGATTCAGAGACTCGGTCCTAATCTCAGAGCTCAATTCCCACCCCCCAGCTTCTCAAAGGCTATAAAAACAAGGAGAAGTCTACTCTGACAGGAGGTGTAGTAACCGTCCAGGCGGTTAGGATGCCAGCTCTCAGAATGCTGACCACCGGCACCTCAGCGGTAAGTATTGGGGGGGGGGGGGGGGGGGGGGGGGGGGGTGTTGGTGGTACTTACATGCAGGCGCCAGAATTCTGGCATCTGACCACCAGGATCCTGTCCCTCTGACAGTGATAGGCTTACGGATTAGCTCAGCTGTGAGAGTCAGGAGTGTGGGAGATGTATCACATCAGTGTGGAGCTTTACTGAGAGGGAATGCCACAGACTAGTCGCCCTTTTAAGACCTGGCTATAGGATGGACCCCAGGGCCGGTGCTACCATTAGGTGGCTGCCTATGGGCGCTGGCTACTGGAGGGCACCGCTGTGCACCAAAAAAAATGGATGTCTTTCAGTCCTGGCTGGGTCTACTGATGACCAAGGCAAATGGGGGGGGGGAATTGGAATGGGTGCTGACATAATGAGGCACAGATGTGTGGCGTATATATAGTGGGGCATGGATGTGTGGCATAATGTATTGGGGCACAGCTTTATGGCATAAACAATTTGGGGTACATGTTTGGGAAATGTATAGCATAATTCACAGCTATGTGGCATGCAATACATTTGGTGCACAGCTGTGTGGCATATGTATTAGAGCAGTGGTTCTCAAACTCTGTCCTCAGGACCTCACACAGGTCATGTTTTCCAGGTCACCCAGTAGGTGCACAGGTGTATTCATTACCCACTGACTTTAAAAGATCTACAGGTGGATATAATTATTTAACTTGTGAATCTGTGAGGAGACATGGAAAACATGCACTGTTCGGTCAGAGTTTGAGAACCTGTGTATTAGAGGCTTTGATGCATAACAATTATGAATTGAGGATACAACTGTCGCATATTATGAATCAGTTTGATTTTGGGGGTTCTGCCGAGTGGCATAATAGTTGGGGCATTTCTATATAGTATATTATGAATCTGGGATACTGCTGTGTGCCATATTATAAATTGGCATCAGTAACGTGTGGCATAGTATTGGATGGAGCGGTGGATTGAATGTTGCCTAGGGCGCCCAGACACCTTGCACCGGCCCTGGATGGACTCAATTTCTTAGCAGGAAGTTTCAGGAACTTTATAGACAACTATATAAAGCTGGCTCCAGGGTCCCCTAAGCCCATAGCAATGACACCCACTATAACTACACCATCGGATCTACTTCTGATCAAAGGAGTAACACTTACCAAAAATGGGCTTTATTGTGGACCGCTGGGTTAGGATTTGTTCACATTAGTGGTTGACAGTTGTATAGGGAAGAGAGCTCATCACTGTACAAAAAGTGAGGATTCAGAGAACTCTGCCAAGCTGTTGAGACTTTATCCCACCTGGTCCTCCACATCTCATAACTTCCTAGAACACAAGACGCACAGGAGACTGTGCCAGCACTCAGGCGGGTGCTCCTAGGAGTAACCTGCTGGCATTCTAGCCCAGTCTTTAGCTTGCCTTCAAAAGAGGGAGCATCACCAGGTAGACACTGCCTGAGCTACAGACAGGAGGAGACACCAAGGTAACGGGAGGCGATGCATTATACACTGTCTGGTGGAGTTTTTAATCTAGTTATTCTCTCCCTAACCAGGAAAGAAAGTTATCATAGGCAACTGCCATGGAGGATTAACAAGGAAAACATTTTACAATTCTCACCTGTGTCAATTAGGTAGAAATCCCCTTCAGTTAAAATAAAGTTTACTTACAGCTTACAATGCATTTTTCTATTGTGTAGCAAGGAAACCCCCCACATGAATCTCCTTTATGGTATGACCAGGGTTGGACTGGCCCACAGGGGAAATCCCCAGTGGGCCCTACTGCCTGAGGGCCCCACCCTCTCCTCTAGGGGTGAAACAGGGTCAGATGAACTTGGGTGCTTGATTTGTTTCTATGAAAACTACATTAAGATTAGCCCTCTTGCCTATCAAAGTGGGTGGTGCCGACACACCCCAGTCTCCTCTTTTATAAAGGGGCATTTACTCTCCAATGGTTGGCCAGGTCCATCTGTTGTGGCTAGCCACACCCCTTAAGCTTGTACCCCTACCATTGTATTTCCTGGTGGGCCCTTTATACCCCAGTCCGACACTGGGCATGACAATTATACCCCACAATTCTGTTAAGTTAGAAGTACAGTTACCTGAAGTATAATATTGAAACTTACTTGTATCTATTGAATTCTGGGGAGCAGCGGGCTTTAAAAATGACCTGTAAAGAGAAAAAAATATGCATTAACACTGCAGCACTGTGAAACAAGGTAAATTCAGGTTTGCAGAGGCTACATTGGTGGTTTTTATGATCAGGCAGCCCATTAGGCTATAGGGACATCACATAGATGAACCGCAGACACAGCAGAGCCTACCGATATAGGATTACAGACCCAAATACTCCTAATGAGACAGCCACCTCCACGTTACGTAGCGTTCACCAGCAATGGTAACAGACCAATGGCTGCGCTATGCAGAGGAGGAAAGTCACAAGCTTCGTTCAAGTATCGTAGAAAGCGGTCAGCTGCTTAAGTGGCATAAACCAACGCAAGCCTTCATTCACCAAGAGATACCATGCCATTTCTCTTATCTCAGCTCTACAATGACAGACGCGGAGATCACAATGGAACAGCAGCATTTTAGGCATTACAGACAAGTAATATTGTTTATGCTCTTTAATACAGCATGTCAGGCCTACCAGGTTTTAGGTCACTATATCCTGAGCAATTTCCAATATATTGTGGTTAAGATTTCACAAAGGGGCTTCTTTCACCTGTTCGCACACGTACAATACCTGATGTTTGGTCCGAACAGCAAAGTGTTAAATTTATCTGCAACATAGTCCTTCCTTACAGTCCATTGCATTGTACCCAACATTAGCATTTGTGAAGAGTACAAGGCACAAATCACACTAAGAAACATTGGTTTATTAGACTAGGATATATTTCTAAACATGAAACACATAAGGTATCCTCATTTAAATGGTTAATTTCTATGTATTGTCCCAACTCATGACTCCCTTCATATTACAGAACACACAAGGGGTCACCTGTGAAGTTGGTGGTGGGGGCACTAGTTAATATATAATTATCCATAGGTGTTGAAGAGCAAGGGGTACGAGACAACCCACACCCCTGGACATAAACTGACAAGAGAAGCCCGAGTATGCCGACACAGGCATTGGGTCAGACTGAATAGAGAAAGGCCGAGTATGCCGACACAGGCATTGGGTCAGACTGAATAGAGAAAGCCAGAGTATGCCAACACAGGCATTGGGTCAGACTGAATAGAGAAAGGCCGAGTATGCCGACACAGGCATTGGGTCAGACTGAATAGAGAAAGCCAGAGTATGCCGACACAGGCATTGGGTCAGACTGAATAGAGAAAGCCAGAGTATGCCGACACAGGCATTGGGTCAGACTGAATAGAGAAAGCCAGAGTATGCCGACACAGGCATTGGGTCAGACTGAATAGAGAAAGCCAGAGTATGCCGACACAGGCATTGGGTCAGACTGAATAGAGAAAGCCAGAGTATGCCGACACAGGCATTGGGTCAGACTGGACAAAAAAAAAAAAAAAAATCCAAAGTTTTGAAATTGCTGTAAAATAAGACGCAGTCACCTAAACTATAACCCTTGAAAGATGAGTTTCCCCCCCTATGAGGTCATGCTTTTCACACAACTGCAGAGGAATCTGAGGTAATCTTCTGGTTGAGGCACTTATCACAGTCACACACCAAGAATAGTAAATAGTAGAAAGGCTCAGAAATCCTTTACAAGAAACGTTTTTTCATGGCTATTGAACGTCTATTAAATCATCCCATACATTTCCTGCTGCAGAACATTAAGCTCTCCGCGTATTAACGGCAAACGTCTCCATGTTCTAATGTACAACATATGGAGATTAACCATTTGGTTACTGAAGAGGGCGTAAGTCAGTGGGCTAGCACAGTAAGTCACCGTGCGGGCTGACATAGGGGCATTTGCTGGAAATGAATCAGAAGTCAGTCTTCAGTACCTGGGGCACCGGAAGGCCAGGAGCGATACAACAGAGGAGGCAGCAGAAAGGCCATACACTGGGGCTGAAATGCAGCAACAACAGATTACAGACAGATGGTGACGTAATGGTTGTCGGGAGTCCAGCAGGGCTGACATCGGGGGGCTATTACTAGGTTATAGTCTGATACACAGAACCACCGTTAGAACCTGCCAGCTTTTTTATACATAGCTGATCCTTAATCACCTTCAGCAAATGTGACTGGCGATCCAATACTTAGTACTACCAAGTAAAGGAGTTACTTTTAAAAAAGTGTGGAACTGTTAACAAATAGCAATTCTTACTTGCAGAGGAGAACAGATCTGATCAGGAGCCACTTAATGAGGACAGGGGGGGGGGGGCTGTTACAGACACTTAATGGAAAAAAAAAAAAAAAAAAAAAGGATTTAAAAGATAGAGTCACGGGTGCAGAAATACTACACAGCCCAAGGCAAGGAAAACCCTCGCCCACAGCACATCACATTAACATGGCCTGCAGTCAGGACAAGCTTTGCTCTGTTCAACATTTTGCAGGCAAACAGCATCACGCTACCAGTTGTGCTATGGGAGAGCACATAGACATAAGCCAGCCCTGGCTCCAAGAGCTTAACCGCAATAACACTGTCAAAAGAAATCTATATATAATACATAGCCCCCCATAACCATCTCACAAGAGTGGATTAAAGGAGTGGACTTTCAAATGGACTTCGTGACAGTATACAAAGATGGAATAAAGCAACCAAGAAGTTGCAAGTAAATATTTAATAGCTTATCCCTCTAATGGATCATCAGAAGTAGTTTCATAGAAAACTTAGGACACGCAGTAGTTTTAAACTTAAAATACACAGCTCATTAAAAACATTGACTTCAGTAAAATGTTGCAAAGCAGAAACACTTTGCAGAAGGGTGAGCAACTATTACAAGCCACAGGAAGGAAACTCCAGAGCGAAACCCATCATTGAGGACTGTAGGACAGGATGAGCACGGTGCAGCAGCAGGGCTTAGAAATCCATAAGCACATTAGCCACTGCATGGAGATATAGGAGTGAGCATGATCCCCAACAGCAGCAGCTGTTAATCTGCAGAAAGCTGGCACACACCCTACATGCAGTTCAGAATAAGCTCTATGCCAAGGCAGGGAAAGAGGGTTAACCGCTGATGTCACCCACAGCTGCAAAGAGATTTACCTGTGACAAATATGTTGTTGAGACAAAACCAGGATCAATAAGTGACTATCATCAGTCAGCAGCACGCCCCCTGCAGGCTGGAGAAGTGTTACCCAGAGTACTCATCACTGCTCAGAAAACAACTTCAGAGGCTGATGAATGAAAAACAGGACCCAGTATTAAGCCTTTATATTCTATAGGGAGTCAGCACGCCCCCTGCAGGCCAAATTATATACTGCCAAATTTAAATCTCCAGGATGAGCAGATAGCCAGTGATGTCACCCTTTGCTGCACAGAACAAAACAAGAACTTACCTATGAGAAAGAAATGCAAGTCAGATTTACCCTAGAGGGAGTTATAATGTAACCTGCAGGTTACATTATGAGACTTCTGGTTTACAGCTCCCAAGTGAGCAGAGTTGAGCAATGATGTCATCCCTTGCAGCACAGAAGGATAGGGACAGCTTACCTGCTGTGTGCGACAGAGGCTGAGGGCAGAATAGGGAGTTAGCATGCCTCCTGGGGGGTGATAGGGGGAGCAGCAGAGTTGGCCACGGTGGAAGGGGGAGCAGCAGTTAGCCCAGCAGGGAAATTAGCAGGCTAAAGGGGGGGGGGGGGGGGGGAAAGAGACGCGCAGAGTTACCCCTAGAGTACACTAAGCAGGGGGGAGTAACAGAACAACTACTCCTGGAGGGCACTGAGCAAGGAGGGGGGCAGCAGAGGTATCCAAGCAAAAAGCAGGGCACTGAGCAAGGAGAGGCAGTGTTACCCCTGCAGGGCACCATTTAAGGGGAAGAGAGGTGGCAGTTACCCCAGCAGGAAGTCTGAGTGTGTGGAGCACTGAGCAGGACTCAGCAAGGGGAGGCAGCAGTCACTTCAGGAGGGCACTGAGCAGTGTGGGGGAGGCAGCAGTGTACCCCAGGAGGGCACTAAGGGGGGGAGGCAGCAGTCACTACAGGAGGGCACTAAGGGGGGGAGGCAGCAGTCACTACAGGAGGGCACTAAGGGGGGGAGGCAGCAGTCACTACAGGAGGGCACTAAGGGGGGGAGGCAGCAGTCACTACAGGAGGGCACTAAGGGGGGGAGGCAGCAGTCACTACAGGAGGGCACTAAGGGGGGGAGGCAGCAGTCACTACAGGAGGGCACTAAGCGAGGGGGGGGGGGGGGGGAAGAAAGGCAGCTGTCACTACAGGTGGGCCCTGAGCAGTGGGGCAGCAGTTAACCCTGGAGGACACTGAGCAGAGGGGAGGATGCAGCTGTCACCACAGGAGGGCCTTGAGGGGGGGTTGGGAGATGGGGCAGCAGTTATCCCAGGTGGGCACTGAGCAGGGGGGCAGCAGTTAACCCGGGGGGGCACTGAGCAGGGGGATGATTCAGCTGTCACCACAGGAGGGCACTGAGGAGGAGAGAGAGAGAGGGGGGGGGGGGGGCTACAGTTACCCCAGGAGGGCACTGAGCAGGGGGAGGATGCAGCTGTCACCACAGGAGGGCACTGAGCAGGAGAGAGGGGGGGTGGGGGCTGCAGTTACCCCAGGAGGGCACTGAGCAGGACTCACCTGTGAGAAGTAGAGGTTGAGGAGACACAGGGTGAAGAACTGCAGGCAGATGGGGGCGCAGTAGAGCAGCCAGAGGGGAAAGGGCTGCAGGTCCCCGTCCAGGGCACTGCCGGTCAGGTGAAAGGAGAAGAGGACGGTCCTGAGGCCGGCCCATAGCAGGCACAGGAACAGCAGCAGGCTCTGGTAGCTCAGCCTCTTCTGCTTGTAGTGCAGTAGCAGCCAGAGCTGCACGTAGACCGCCAGGAAGAGCAGCGAGCACAGCGCCGTGCACAGCACCGTCAGTCCCAGCTCCACTGGCCAAGGGATGGCAGCAGCTGGCATGGTGAGTCAGGCGGGAGGGTGCATGTCTCGGGCCCCCGCTCTCTCCCGCCGCCGCCTCCGCTGCAGTTCTCCGGCTCTCCAACAACAACAACTCCACTGGAAGACATCAGCTGAGCACCGACCATTTGAGGGGCTCGCCTCTTACTCCGCAGCTCGTTGATTGGCCGCCCTCCGCTCCGCCCACTGTCACCTAGTTCCCTTCATAGGACAAGCGGCGTGTCAATCTGCCAAACAGTGACCCACCTCCCTGGCGCGTGTACTCCGCTCAAAAGCCATTGGGTCGAGGCGGCTCTGCCCAACAGTTGAAAGGGATATGATTGGCCGCGTCAGACGCCAGTCACTTCTTTGTCTCGGCTTAGGTGCCACCCCCCGCTGGATGCTGATTGGCCACGGCTCTTGGGTGGGTGTGGTCTTACCTAGCGCTGTCAGTCTGGCGGTCAGTGCCAGTGGTACCCGGGCTGCTGCGTCACGTGAGGCCGGGCCGGGCCCCCAGGTGACCTGTCAGGAGGGCCCTTGTGGTAAGTTAGTCAGTGACTATAGTCTAGAAGCCATCATCAGCCTTGACCACCACGAGTTCCCCCCAGCACCAAATCCCATCATGCCTTGCAGCCAGAGCATGCTGTGACTTGTAGTTCCACAACATCCAAGGAGCCAGCCCTGACTTGTTTGGTGCCCTAGACAAGATTTAAGCTGGTGCCCCTTAAACCAACTGTCTGTGAGCAACCGTATCTGCTGTGTGCCCCTCTTTAGCTATGGTGCCCTAGGCATTCGCCTATAAGGTGTATGGTCATCGAACAGTGGTGCCGCCGTGGTTTGACTGGCCCACAGGGGTAATTCCCAGTAGGCCCCGCCAGAGGTGTAGCGTGTGGTCAGGGTGTCTGGAGCACGAGTGTGCTACCGTGCCACGACCCCCCCCCCCCAAAAAAAGGTGTGTGCTTTAATAACCGCTACATATATGCACATACATACATACAAACATATACACATACAGGAACGGTCATACATACATACAGGCAGGGTCACACATTTATACATACATACACACACACATACCGACAGAGTCACATACATACATACATACATACATACATACACACATATAGGGGAATACATACGATTTGTTCTAATCCCGACAGCGGCATCCCGGCAGAGGAGGAAATCCCTATCGTCAAAGGTAAGTATTTACTAACCTAATTCTACCCCCTAACCCTCCCTTAGGGGTGCCTAACCCTAAACTCCCCCCCAAGTGCCTAAACCTATCCCCCCCCTTCCCCGCCGCCTAAACCTAAGTCCCCCGGGGGGGGGGGGTGCCTTACCCTAACCTCACCCTGGGGGTGCCTAACCCTAACCCCCCCTTCCCCTAGCCTAACCCTAACCTCCCGGGGGCTGCCTAACCCTAAGTCCACCCCAGGAACCCTAAACCTAACCCTTGTCCCCCACGACTGTCTGTGCCCGGCTTACCTTCGATCGGTAAGCCGTGTGTCGGGCTCCCGGCGTAGGTAAAATGACAGGCGTCAGGATATCGACGCCTGTCAAAAAACCCATTGCTTTCCCATACAGGCAGGGTCACATACATACACACATACAGGCAGGGTCATATACATACACACACACATACAGGCGGGGTAACACATACATTCATACATATATACATATACACAGGCGGGGTCACATACATACATACACACACACATACAGGAGGGGTCACATACATACATACACATACAGGCGGGGTCACATACATACATAAACACATACAGGCAGGAAGGGTCACACATACAGGCAGGGAGGGTCACACATACATACACACATACAGGCGGGGTCACATACATACATACATACATACACACATACAGGCAGGGAGGGTCACACATACATACACACACATACAGACAGGAAGGATCACACATACAGTACAGACAGGAAGGGTCACACACACACATACAGTACAGGCAGGGAGGGTCACATATACAGTACAGGCAGGGAGGTTCACACATACAGTACAGACAGGGAGGGACACGCACACACACATACAGTACAGGCAGGAAGGATCACACACACACATACAGTACAGACAGGAAGGGTCACACATACATACACACACATACAGGCAGGAAGGATCACACGTACAGTACAGGCAGGAAGGGTCACACATACAGTACAGGCAGGAAGGATCACACATACAGTACAGGCAGGGAGGGTCACACATACAGTACAGACAGGGAGGGTCACACACACATACAGTACAGGCAGGGAGGGTCACACATACAGTACAGGCAGGGAGGGTCACACACACAGTACAGGCAGGGAGGGTCACACACACAGTACAGACGGAGGGTCACACATACAGTACAGACAGGGAGGGACACACACACATACAGTACAGACAGGCAGGGTCACACACACACACATACAGTACAGACAGGGAGGGTCACACACACACACATACAGTACAGGCAGGGAGGGTCACACATACAGTACAGACAGGGAGGGTCACACACACACACACATACAGTACAGGCAGGGAGAGTCACACACACAGTACAGACAGGGAGGGTCACACATACAGTACAGGCAGGGAGGGTCACACACACATACAGTACAGACAGGGAGGGTCACACACACACATACAGACAGGGAGGGTCACACATACAGTACAGGCAGGAAGAATCATATATACACATACATACAGACAGGGAGGGTCACACACACAGTACAGACAGGGAGGGTCACACACACAGTACAGGCAGGGAGGGTCACACATACAGTACAGGCAGGGAGGGTCACACATACAGTACAGGCAGGAAGAATCACATATACACATACATACAGACAGGGAGGGTCACGCACACAGTACAGACAGGGAGGGTCACACACACAGTACAGGCAGGGAGGGTCACACACACAGTACAGGCAGGGAGGGTCACACACACAGTACAGGCAGGGAGGGTCACACACACAGTACAGACAGGGAGGGTCACACATACAGTACAGGCAGGGAGGGTCACACACACAGTACAGACAGGGAGGGTCACACATACAGTACAGGCAGGGAGGGTCACACATACAGTACAGGCAGGGAGGGTCACATGTACAGACACACACACATACAGTACAGACAGGGAGGGTCACACACACAGTACAGACAGGGAGTGTCACACATACAGTACAGGCAGGGAGGGTCACACATACAGTACAGGCAGGGAGGGTCACACGTACAGACACACACACATACAGTACAGACAGGGAGGGTCACACATACAGTACAGACAGGGAGGGACACACACACACACACACACACATACAGTACAGGCAGGAAGGGTCACACATACATACACACACATACAGACAGGAAGGATCACACGTACAGTACAGGCAGGAAGGGTCACACATACAGTACAGGCAGGGAGGGTCACACATACAGTACAGACAGGGAGGGTCACACATACAGTACAGGCAGGGAGGGAGGGTCACACACACAGTACAGGCAGGGAGGGTCACACACACACAGTACAGACAGGGAGGGTCACACACACACATACAGTACAGACAGGCAGGGTCACACACACACACATACAGTACAGACAGGGAGGGTCACACACACACACACACACATACAGTACAGACAGGGAGGGTCACACATACAGTACAGACAGGGAGGGTCACACATACAGTACAGACAGGGAGGGTCACACACACACATACAGTACAGGCAGGGAGGGTCACACATACATACACACACATACAGACAGGGAGGGTCACACACACAGTACAGACAGGGAGGGTCACACATACAGTACAGGCAGGGAGGGTCACACAGTACAGGCAGGGAGGGTCACACATACAGTACAGGCAGAAGGGTCACACATACAGACAGGGAGGGTCACACACACAGTACAGACAGGGAGGGTCACACATACAGTACAGGCAGGGAGGGTCACACATACAGTACAGGCAGGAAGGGTCACACATACATACACACACATACAGACAGGGAGGGTCACACATACAGTACAGGCAGGAAGAATCATATATACACATACATACAGACAGGGAGGGTCACACACACAGTACAGGCAGGGAGGGTCACACATACAGTACAGGCAGGGAGGGTCACACATACAGTACAGACAGGAAGAATCACATATACACATACATACAGACAGGGAGGGTCACGCACACAGTACAGGCAGGGAGGGTCACACATACAGTACAGGCAGGGGGGGTCACACATACAGTACAGGCAGGAAGGGTCACACATACATACACACACATACAGACAGGGAGGGTCACACACACACAGTACAGACAGGGAGGGTCACACATACAGTACAGACAGGGAGGGTCACACACACACATACAGTACAGACAGGCAGGGTCACACACACACACATACAGTACAGACAGGGAGGGTCACACACACACACATACAGTACAGGCAGGGAGGGTCACACATACAGTACAGACAGGGAGGGTCACACATACAGTACAGACAGGGAGGGTCACACACACACATACAGTACAGGCAGGGAGGGTCACACATACATACACACACATACAGACAGGGAGGGTCACACACACAGTACAGACAGGGAGGGTCACACATACAGTACAGGCAGGGAGGGTCACACACACAGTACAGGCAGGGAGGGTCACACATACAGTACAGGCAGGGAGGGTCACACATACAGTACAGGCAGGAAGGGTCACACATACATACACACACATACAGACAGGGAGGGTCACACACACAGTACAGACAGGGAGGGTCACACATACAGTACAGGCAGGGAGGGTCACACATACAGTACAGGCAGGGAGGGTCACACACACAGTACAGGCAGGGAGGGTCACACACACAGTACAGGCAGGGAGGGTCACACATACAGTACAGGAAGGGAGGGTCACACACACACATACAGTACAGGCAGGGAGGGTCACACATACAGTACAGGCAGGGAGGGTCACACATACAGTACAGGCAGGAAGGATCACATATACACATACAGTACAGGCAGGGAGGGTCACACATACAGTACAGGCAGGAAGGATCACATATACACATACATACAGGCAGGGAGGGTCACACACATACATGCACACATAATTACGTACGTACATACAAGCAGGAAGGGTCACATATACAGTACATACAAGCAGGAAGGGTCACATATACAGTACATACAGGCAGGAAGGGTCACACATACATACATACAGGCAGGGACAGGGAGGGTGATAGACATAACTGGGGTATCACCTCTCTTACCTTAATGTGGACCTGGCCTGTAGCCTCTTCCTCGACATGCTGCTGTAGCCCCGCCCCCTGCTTGGGTTAGATGAACATGTGCTGAGCTCCACCAATCAGGGCTCTGTACAAGCTCCTCTAGTGACCAGGAGTCTGTCACTAGAGCAGGAAGGCAGGACAGGAGCTGCTGATGCTGCTGCGGACCCGGCACAGGCTGTCAGCTACTTTACAGCTGCTCCGGAGTCTGACTGCAGGGCGCCCTCTGGTAACTAAGGCGCCTGGAGCTCGGGCTCCAGTGGAACTGCCCTCCCTGGGCCCCGCTGCCTGAGGGCCCACCCCCTCTTTAAGGTGTCAGGTTCCAGACCTCAAATTACACATTGTTACTCTATTAGCCGGTCAGTTACCTGGTGGAGCACTTTCACTGATCAAGTAGGTGCTTGGTTCCCTTTTATGGAAACTACACCAAT
Source organism: Taudactylus pleione (assembly GCA_031769625.1). Classification (NCBI taxonomy): domain Eukaryota; kingdom Metazoa; phylum Chordata; class Amphibia; order Anura; family Myobatrachidae; genus Taudactylus; species Taudactylus pleione. The sequence goes on along the minus strand of JAUIMM010000348.1, from coordinate 2,028,980 downwards.
ATTTGCCTAATAGTTAGCCAAGCATCTGTGGTGGCTGGCCACACCCCTCTGGTGGCTGGCCACACACCTCTGGTGGATAACCACTCACCTTAGGCGTATGAGCCCCTACCACTGCATTCCCCCGGTGGGCCCTTCATGCTGCAGTCCGACACTGGGCGTCACTGTTGCCATAGCAGCATGCCTTGTGCTGGTATATAGTCATCGCAAGGTAACCATCAACGGTATGCATACCTTCCAACATTTGAATGATGGAAGTAGGGACAAGGTGCGAGCCCGGAAAGGGGTGTGTGGCTTCTGAAAAGGGGCGGAGCCAATTAAAAATGGGGCGGAGCCTCGCGGCTTCCCCCGTTTTCGTCACTTTGGGGGCGTGCCCAGCACTCTCCGAGATGCTGGGCAGCCCCCAGGCTCTCCCTATACAAGAGAACAGATGCTCTGCTATGCAGGGTAGCGGTTTGTGCTTTCCCCAACTTCCCCCCCCCCACCGCGGGACACTGCAGCCTGCGGACGGGGCAGTCCAAGAAAAACGGGACTGTCCCGCTGGAAGCCGGCCTCATTGGTTGCTATGGGCAACATCTCCACTTTTAAAAACCTGCACTTTAGTAAATATACCCTTAAGACTTTAAAAAACAAACAAACAATTATATTTCATTTATGGCTAAAATATCTAAAAGTCTACTGCTGGATACACATTTGAGCGACCTAGGGGCCGACTGGCCATCTCACCAACAGAGCGGCCGATTTGGCAAGCTATACAAACCAATCGGCCACTCTATGGGCCATATTCAATTTGGCTGCAAAAAGTCAGAATCGCCGTTGACGTAATTTTCGCATGTTTGAATTATACCCGTATTCAATTTCAAAGACTTTTCGCCGTTGCGAATAATCTTTTAAAACGGGGATACGTTTTCACCAGGTTTTACATGGCGAAAAAAGTGCAGAATTGGGGTTTAGGGGTGCAGGCTTAAAAAAAAAAAAAAAAAAAAAATAGCCTACACCCCTGGGAATAGCCACTAAAAATGAACTGTGTCAAAAAAAGTTTAAAAAGAAAAATAGGGACACCCCAAAAAAAATATTTAAATTTTGGGGTGAAATATAAATAAATATGAGAAACACGTTTTTAAATAACAAAATTAATTCGGGGGGGTTCCCAAGTATGCGGCAGGTGTTTAAAAGAATGTGGGTGGTAGCGGCAGGTGCATTTTTGAAGAATTTTCAAAATGCACTTTAGGGACTTAAAAATATGCTTACCCCCATTTTCATGTACCCCAAATTTGATAGGAATAGTTATTTTAAAATTAAAAAAAAAAATCTGTACTGTTCTTCACCACTTCTTCATAGCCGCAAATATGCACCTGCCGCGGCTATTACAAACCCCGACTTCCTTCAGCAGGCAAAAATGGGGGGTACCCATAGTGATCCCCCATGTCTGGACATCTTTAAGGGGTCCCAGGCACATTTCCCGAAAATTCCCGTTTTTTTTCGCAGATCCAATTTCGCCAGGTCCCGTTTTCGCTCCTTTTAAATTTAATATGGGGATAAGCGGGCATGCACCTGATACTTTATCCCCACTCTAACCTCGGATGTGGAGCGAAAAGTCCAGCACGGACTTTTCGCTCCCATATTGAATATGACCCTATATGTTTGGCCAGACATCACAACTAAATTTAAATGCCCGAATAAAAAGAAAAGAGGAAATTCTCAGGGTACTACTATGTAACTCGTTATATGGATAAAAGAGGAAAAATAAATTCATACAATGTTCAAAAGTCAACATAAAATTGTATCTTTTGTGGACCAAAGTTCTATCCTGTATATATTCTCCATATATAAATGAGATCGTCATCTGTAATGTTTGTGTGTGCAGAATTCGTGCCAATGGTAAATCTTCCAAAATGTAGTATAGATGGAAATCTTCTCCTCTGATAACACACTCTCTCAGAACAAAGCACAGAAAGGAGAGCACATAGTGCAGATCAAAAGTGATTTAATATATAAAATGTAATCAAAATTAAAAAGAATTTCACATAAAATTACCATACCATTAAAGCTAAAATAACATTTTCACCAAATGTCAGCAACAACCCATGCAATCCACACATGCAAAGAAATCGAACCGTAGATGTCCATAAATTAAGTTATATGTAATAATGTGATATGACACAGGGAAAAAGTAGTGAACGCATAAAAAAAGGGAGGTGCAAAAAGGCATGGAAAGTCAAGACACCAGCTGAAATCGATCAGTAATTAGACAGCAATCCTGCCCCTTGTCAGTGCAAATTAATATAAGCTGGTTCAGTCCCAGCTGATGGCCTATAAAAAGGTGTCTCATTACCAAGGTGTGACACAAGAAACCTCTCATGATGCGTAAAAGCAAAGAGCTCTCTCAAGACCTTCGCAACCTTATTGTTGCAAAACATACTGATGGCATTGGTTACAGAAGGATTTCTAAACTTCTGAATGTTCCAGTGAGCACTGTTGGGGCTGTAATCCAGAAGTGTATAGAACATCATTTCACCATAAACCGGCCAAGACCAGGTGCTCCTCGTAAGATTTCTGACAGAGGAGTGAAAAGAATTGTCAGAAGAGTTGTCCAAGAGTCAAGGACCACTTGTGGAGGGCTTCAGAAAGACCTGGAATTAGAAGGTACAAATGTTTCAAAGAAAATAATAAGTAATGCACTCAACCGCCATGGCCTGTATGCACGCTCACCACGCAAGACCATTGCTGAAGAAAAAGCTTGTTGAAGCTCATTTAAAGTTTGCTGCACAACATTTGGACAAGCCTGTGAAATACTGGGAGAATATAGGGCCTGATTCAGACCCACTCGCGAGCGGCTGTCCGCTCGCAAGTGGGTCGATGGTGTGCACTGCGCATGCGCACGACGGAGGGAGCTCCGTCGTGCGCATGCGCGAGACGCGACGAGCGAAGGACTTTCCTTCGCTCGTTGTGTCTGATCAAAGGGGGCGTGGGAGTGATTTTGGCTCTGATAGAGCCAAAATCACTCCGGGCCTTGCGGTTGAGAAACTCAACCGCAGGCTCCGGCTCGCAGTGGCGATGGTCAAGACCATTGCGACCATCAACCTGCACGCTCGTATAGGCTGTGGGTGGTGACCCACAGCTATACGAGCGTCCAGGAGGACGCTCCATAATTATGGAGGACGGCCCTCATTCAGAGCGAGCGCTCTGCTCAGAGCGTCCGGCTCTGAATGAGGGCCATAGTCCGGTCAGATGAGACCAAAATTTAACTCTTGGACGCCATAATACACACCATGTTTGGAGGAGAAATTACACTGCACATCCCCCCAAAAACAACATACCAACAGTGAAGTTTGGAGGTGGGATCATCACGGTGTGGGGCAGTTTTTCAGCGCACGGTACTGGCATAATTCATATACTTGAAGGAAGGATATATGGAAAAATGTACAGAGACATTCTTGATAAAAATCTGCTGCCATCTACCAGGATGCTGTAGATGAAATGAGTGTGGACATTTCAGCAAGACCATGATCCCAAACACACAGCCAAGGACACTCTCAATTGGTTTCAGAGAAAGAAAATAAAGCTGTTAGAATGGACCAGCCAATCACCTGACTTAAATCCAATTGAAAATCTATGGTTCAGAGATCAGAGTTCATAGAAGAGGCCCACGGAACCTTCAAGATTTGAAGACATTTATGGACATCTATGGTTTGATGTCTTTGCATGTGTGGATTGCATGGGTTGTTGCTGACATTTGGTGAAAATTTCATTACAATAGCCCCGTTACACATATATTTACTGAGAAAAATGTTGATGAGTTCAATACTTATTTTCCCCGCTCAAGCAAGCGTTGCTCACACATCTTGTAAGCTCCTTTGTGCTGGGAGATCTTTACCTTCTTTTTCATATGATTGTAGACAATTAGTATCCTGAGCCCCACACTGTGCAGCGCTGCGTAATATGTCGTGGCTTTGTAAATAAAGGATAAATACAGGTTGAGTCTCCCATATCCAAAATGCTTGGGACTAGGGGTATTTTGGATAACGGAATATTCCGTATTTTGGAATAATTGCATATCATAATGAAATATCTTGGGAATAGGACCCAAATATACACACACAGAATGCATTTATGTGTTATATACACCTTGTACACACAGGAGCTCATTCAGACCCGCTCGCAAGATGCGATCGCTGCTGGCAAAAGGATATTTAAATGAAGCGCTCGCACTGCATCACGTAAGGACGCCCACTATGTTTTAGCGAGCTACGGCAAAGTGCGCTCGCAAATGTCTGAAGACGCTCCTTTGCCACTCGCAACACACGTCATCTCTGGGAAATGTATGATTAATCAAGACTATCGTGAGCCATCGGAGCTGCTCGCAGCCCACGGGGTTGCCTTAGCCTGCCGCAAGCATAGAGATCAGCGCTGGCTGAAATACATGCAGGTGACGTGTACAATGACGCTACTTTGTTAATTATGCACGCCCTTTAAACAGCGTTTTGGCGGCCAGACACGCCTGCGTTCGCACATCCACTCCCCGTTCACAAGCACCTTCCCCTGTCACCACCCACAAATGGTACATTCTGTCACTCAAAGCAGCGACCTGATAGTGGCTTACGAGCTACCAAAATCAGATCGCAACGAATGGCTTGCGCACGCGCACTGCGAATTATACGCATGCGCAGATGGGAGAAAATCGCTCAGAGCGAGCGGGTCTGAATCGGGTCCACAGCCTGCAGGTAATTTTATATAATATATTCAATAATTTTGCGGCTCAAACAGTTTGTGTACAGAAATGAAATACATTGTTTCATATACACCTTAAACACACAGCCTGAAGGTAATTTTATACATAATTTGTGCCTTAGACAAAGTTTATGTACATTGAACCATCAAAAATCAAAGATTTCATTATCTCAGTCATGCCAGAAAAATACCATATATCGGAATATTTGGATATGGGAGACTCAACCTGTAATAAAATGATGCCTCTTTCCCGCAAACTTTGCGACTTTATTCTCTCTGTGCCACAGTGATTGGTGGAGGGTCAGTCAGGTGACCTTTTCAAGAAGCTTTAATTCTGTAATATTTCTTTGCAGGCAGCGGAAGTGTTTTAAGCCTTTACCATTACTATAGCTGTTGACCAGATTTTATGGGTTCATGGTTATATTGATATTATTCCTCACACCCTCTATTTATTCTTTTATTCACAGGGTAATCATTTTAGGGAAACCTACAGAGGACCGATCTGTGAAAACATCTCGTTCTCATTTTACCACATTCCTAATATATTGTGCTGGAGATATCTAATTCTGCAAGGTAATCCGCAAGTAAGTAATGTTCCAAATATCTTATAACACAGTAATACGGTAGAACCCCGACTATCCGGTGTAAACGAGGGAAGAGGTTGCCTGGATAAGTGAGCCAAAATAATACATGTACAGCACATACTGTATTGTGAATGTGGATTTCGCCCCATCTGTGTGACCAAAGCGGAAAGTTGAATACAGTACGTAGGGTTCCGTGCCGGAAATAAATGCATGCAGCTGAGCTCGGAGTACTGTACTGTATATACTGTAATACCTGGGAGAATTAAAAATAATATATTTTTTTGCTACACGGGTTAACTGCACCACTGCTAATATGGATAATCGTGGTTCTGAGTAGCATAGCGAGGCCACACCATACTCATGTCTTGTCATTTACACTATTGCAAAGTGTAATCTGCCGGTTGCTGAATTTGTGCCTCCTCTGAATATACAGTATGTGTTGTGCCTCCTCTGAATATACAGTATGTGTTGTGCTTCCTCTGAATATACAGTATGTGTTGTGCTTCCTCTGAATATACAGTATGTGTTGTGACTCCTCTGAATATACAGTATGTTGTGACTCCTCTGAATATACAGTATGTGTTGTGTCTCCTCTGAATATACAGTATGTTGTGACTCCTCTGAATATACAGTATGTGTTGTCTCCTCTGAATATACAGTATGTTTTGCTTCCTCTGAATATACAGTATGTGTTGTGTTTCCTCTGAATATACAGTACGTTGTGCCTCCTCTGAATATACAGTATGTGTTGTGCTTCCTCTGAATATACAGTATGTTGTGCCTCCTCTGAATATACAGTGTGTTGTGCCTCCTCTGAATATACAGTGTGTTGTGCTTCCTCTGAATATACAGTGTGTGTTGTGACTCCTCTGAATATACAGTATGTTGTGACTCCTCTGAATATACAGTGTTGTGACTCCTCTGAATATACAGTATGTGTTGTGACTCCTCTGAATATACAGTATGTTGTGCCTCCTCTGAATATACAGTATGTTGTGCCTCCTCTGAATATACAGTATGTTGTGCCTCCTCTGAATATACAGTATGTTGTGCCGCCTCTGAATATACAGTATGTGTTGTGCTTCCTCTGAATATACAGTATGTGTTGTGTCTCCTCTGAATATACAGTATGTTGTGCTTCCTCTGAATATACAGTATGTGTTGTGTTTCTTCTGAATATACAGTACGTTGTGCCTCCTCTGAATATACAGTATGTGTTGTGTCTCCTCTGAATATACAGTATGTTTTGCTTCCTCTGAATATACAGTATGTGTTGTGTTTCCTCTGAATATACAGTACGTTGTGCCTCCTCTGAATATACAGTATGTGTTGTGCTTCCTCTGAATATACAGTATGTTGTGCCTCCTCTGAATATACAGTGTGTTGTGCCTCCTCTGAATATACAGTGTGTTGTGCTTCCTCTGAATATACAGTGTGTGTTGTGACTCCTCTGAATATACAGTATGTTGTGACTCCTCTGAATATACAGTGTTGTGACTCCTCTGAATATACAGTATGTGTTGTGACTCCTCTGAATATACAGTATGTTGTGTCTCCTCTGAATATACAGTATGTTGTGCCTCCTCTGAATATACAGTATGTTGTGCCTCCTCTGAATATACAGTATGTTGTGCCTCCTCTGAATATACAGTATGTTGTGCCGCCTCTGAATATACAGTATGTGTTGTGCTTCCTCTGAATATACAGTATGTGTTGTGTCTCCTCTGAATATACAGTATGTTGTGCTTCCTCTGAATATACAGTATGTGTTGTGTTTCTTCTGAATATACAGTACGTTGTGCCTCCTCTGAATATACAGTATGTGTTGTGCTTCCTCTGAATATACAGTATGTTGTGCCTCCTCCGAATATACAGTGTGTTGTGCCTCCTCTGAATATACAGTGTGTTGTGCCTCCTCTGAATATACAGTGTGTTGTGCTTCCTCTGAATATACAGTATGTGTTGTGACTCCTCTGAATATACAGTATGTTGTGACTCCTCTGAATATACAGTATGTGTTGTGCTTCCTCTGAATATACAGTATGTGTTGTGCTTCCTCTGAATATACAGTATCTGTTGTGACTCCTCTGAATATTCAGTATGTTGTGACTCCTCTGAATATACAGTATGTGTTGTGTCTCCTCTGAATATACAGTATGTTGTGCCTCCTCTGAATATACAGTATGTTGTGCCTCCTCTGAATATACAGTATGTTGTGCCTCCTCTGAATATACAGTATGTGTTGTGCTTCCTCTGAATATACAGTATGGGCCAAATGTAATAGGGTGTCAGTTTTAGTAACAGTACAAACTCGCACTTTCTCACACTTTTAAAAAGTGCGAGTTTGTACTGAAACTCGCAAATTCAATAGCCTGCGAACTTTTCAGCTCGAGGCTACTGCATTTGCGAGTTTAGGACTATGTAAACTGACACCTTTTAATGCGAATAGCATTAAAAGGTGCGAGTTTTAGAGAAGCCATCACAGATCAGTGAGATCCGTGATGGCTTCTGTGTGTGTTTAAAAAAAACAAAAACGTGCACCCCCTCCCCAAATGCATAACCAGCCCCGGGCTTTATAAAGCCTGTTCTGGTTCTAAAAATATAGGGGCCAAAATGCGTAGGGGGCCCCTGTTTATTAAGAACCAGCACAGGGCTTTGTTGAGCTGGTCCTGGTTCTGGAAAATCAGGGGACAAAATGAGTAGGGGTCCCCTGAAAATTCCAGAACCAGCACCGAACTCTTTCTAGCGGGGGTATAATGCCACAGCCAGGGAAAACCTTCCACCGGTTTCCCCGGCCAAAGCATTATCCCTGACCGCTAGTCTGTCCAGGCCGGGGATCCCTGGGGAGTTGGGTACCCCCCAATAAAGGGTTACCCCTCTCCAGGGCACCCCAGACCTAGACTGATAGCCCGGTGCTATTCCCGGCACCCTATGCCCGTGGGTGCCGGGTGGATAGTGTTAGTGTAAAGTGTAAAAATTAATTTTCCATATTGTCTTTATTTGTAGAACCACAAGTACCAGCAAGCCTCCCCTGCATGCGGAGCATTACGGGCCCGCTGGCACTTGTAGTTCCACAACGAAGGAAATACGTAAATAAACAAACATACACCGTGAAAGTAAAATATTATTAAAACATACATGCACACTCACACTCACACATACTCACCTAGTATCCGAAGTAATCCATAGGGGTGTACCTGAAAAAAAAAATCCATACTCACCTCTCCTATGCGTCGATCATGTCCACTGGCAATCCAGGAGTTAAAATAAAAAAACGCCAAAAAACCGAACCATACGGACTGAGCAAAGGTATGTGTGTACACATACCTTTGCTCCGCGTAAATGACCGGGGCACACGTGTGCCCCGTCAGTGAAGGGGCCGCCAGCCAATCAGGGAGCATCTCCGTCGGAGCAGTATGTGTTGTGACTCCTCTGAATATACAGTACGTTGTGACTCCTCTGAATATACAGTATGTGTTGTGCTTCCTCTGAATATACAGTGTGTTGTGCTTCCTCTGAATATACAGTACGTTGTGACTCCTCTGAATATACAGTATGTGTTGTGCTTCCTCTGAATATACAGTATATGTTGTAACTCCTCTGAATATACAGTATGTGTTGTGACTCCTCTGAATATACAGTATGTGTTGTGCTTCCTCTGAATATACAATGTGTTGTGCCTCCTCTGAATATACAGTATGTGTTGTGCCTCCTCTGAATATACAGTATGTGTTGTGCCTCCTCTGAATATACAGTATGTGTTGTGCTTCCTCTGAATATACAGTGTGTTGTGACTCCTCTGAATATACAGTATGTGTTGTGCTTCCTCTGAATATACAGTGTGTGTTGTGCTTCCTCTGAATATACAGTATGTGTTGTGCTTCCTCTGAATATACAGTATGTGTTGTGACTCCTCTGAATATACAGTATGTGTTGTGACTCCTCTGAATATACAGTATGTGTTGTGCTTCCTCTGAATATACAATATGTGTTGTGCCTCCTCTGAATATACAGTATGTGTTGTGCCTCCTCTGAATATACAGTATGTGTTGTGCTTCCTCTGAATATACAGTGTGTTGTGCTTCCTCTGAATATACAGTGTGTTGTGCCTCCTCTGAATATACAGTGTGTTGTGCCTCCTCTGAATATACAGTGTGTTGTGCCTCCTCTGAATATACAGTACGTTGTGACTCCTCTGAATATACAGTATGTTGTGCTTCCTCTGAATATACAGTGTGTTGTGCTTCCTCTGAATATACAGTATGTGTTGTGACTCCTCTGAATATACAGTGTGTTGTGCTTCCTCTGAATATACAGTGTGTTGTGCCTCCTCTGAATATACAGTGTGTTGTGCTTCCTCTGAATATACAGTGTGTTGTGCCTCCTCTGAATATACAGTATGTGTTGTGCTTCCTCTGAATATACAGTGTGTTGTGCTTCCTCTGAATATACAGTATGTGTTGTGACTCCTCTGAATATACAGTGTGTTGTGCTTCCTCTGAATATACAGTGTGTTGTGCCTCCTCTGAATATACAGTGTGTTGTGCTTCCTCTGAATATACAGTGTGTTGTGCCTCCTCTGAATATACAGTGTGTGTTGTGACTCCTCTGAATATACAGTGTGTTGTGCTTCCTCTGAATATACAGTGTGTTGTGCTTCCTCTGAATATACAGTATGTGTTGTGCCTCCTCTGAATATACAGTATGTGTTGTGCTTCCTCTGAATATACAGTACGTTGTGCTTCCTCTGAATATACAGTATGTGTTGTGCTTCCTCTGAATATACAGTATGTGTTGTGACTCCTCTGAATATACAGTGTGTTGTGCTTCCTCTGAATATACAGTATGTGTTGTGCTTCCTCTGAATATACAGTATGTTGTGCTTCCTCTAAATATACAGTGTGTTGTGCTTCCTCTGAATATACAGTATGTGTTGTGCCTCTGAATATACAGTATGTGTTGTGCCTCTGAATATACAGTATGTTGTGCTTCCTCTGAATATACAGTATGTGTTGTGACTCCTCTGAATATGCAGTATGTGTTGTGACTCCTCCTCTGAATATACAGTGTGTTGTGCTTCCTCTGAATATACAGTGTGTTGTGCTTCCTCTGAATATACAGTATGTGTTGTGACTCCTCCTCTGAATATACAGTATGTGTTGTGCTTCCTCTGAATATACAGTGTGTTGTGCTTCCTCTGAATATACAGTGTGTGTTGTGCCTCCTCTGAATATACAGTGTGTTGTGACTCCTCTGAATATACAGTATGTGCTGTGCCTCCTCCTCTGAATATACAGTGTGTTGTGCTTCCTCTGAATATACAGTATGTTGTGCTTCCTCTGAATATACAGTGTGTTGTGACTCCTCTGAATATGCAGTATGTGTTGTGACTCCTCCTCTGAATATACAGTGTGTTGTGCTTCCTCTGAATATACAGTATGTTGTGCTTCCTCTGAATATACAGTGTGTTGTGCTTCCTCTGAATATACAGTATGTGTTGTGCTTCCTCTGAATATGCAGTATGTTGTGCCTCCTCCTCTGAATATACAGTATGTTGTGCTTCCTCTGAATATACAGTGTGTTGTGCTTCCTCTGAATATACAGTATGTGTTGTGCCTCTGAATATACAGTATGTTGTGCTTCCTCTGAATATACAGTATGTGTTGTGACTCCTCCTCTGAATATACAGTGTGTTGTGCTTCCTCTGAATATGCAGTATGTTGTGCCTCCTCCTCTGAATATACAGTATGTGTTGTGCTTCCTCTGAATATACAGTATGTGTTGTGCTTCCTCTGAATATACAGTGTGTGTTGTGATTCCTCTGAATATACAGTGTGTTGTGCTTCCTCTGAATATACAGTGTGTTGTGCTTCCTCTGAATATACAGTATGTGTTGTGCTTCCTCTGAATATGCAGTATGTTGTGCCTCCTCCTCTGAATATACAGTATGTGTTGTGTCTCCTCTGAATATACAGTATGTGTTGTGCTTCCTCTGAATATACAGTATGTGTTGTGCTTCCTCTGAATATACAGTGTGTTGTGCTTCCTCTGAATATACAGTATGTGTTGTGACTCCTCCTCTGAATATACAGTATGTGTTGTGCTTCCTCTGAATATACAGTGTGTTGTGCTTCCTCTGAATATACAGTGTGTGTTGTGCCTCCTCTGAATATACAGTGTGTTGTGACTCCTCTGAATATACAGTATGTGTTGTGCCTCCTCTGAATATACAGTATGTGTTGTGCTTCCTCTGAATATACAGTATGTGTTGTGCTTCCTCTGAATATACAGTGTGTTGTGCTTCCTCTGAATATACAGTATGTGTTGTGCTTCCTCTGAATATACAGTATGTGTTGTGCTTCCTCTGAATATACAGTGTGTTGTGCCTCCTCTGAATATACAGTATGTGTTGTGCCTCCTCTGAGTATACAGTATGTTGTGCTTCCTCTGAATATACAGTATGTGTTGTGCTTCCTCTGAATATACAGTGTGTTGTGCCTCCTCTGAATATACAGTATGTGTTGTGCTTCCTCTGAATATACAGTGTGTTGTGCTTCCTCTGAATATACAGTATGTGTTGTGACTCCTCTGAATATACAGTGTGTTGTGCTTCCTCTGAATATACAGTGTGTTGTGCCTCCTCTGAATATACAGTGTGTTGTGCTTCCTCTGAATATACAGTGTGTTGTGCCTCCTCTGAATATACAGTGTGTGTTGTGACTCCTCTGAATATACAGTGTGTTGTGCTTCCTCTGAATATACAGTGTGTTGTGCTTCCTCTGAATATACAGTATGTGTTGTGCCTCCTCTGAATATACAGTATGTGTTGTGCTTCCTCTGAATATACAGTATGTTGTGCTTCCTCTAAATATACAGTGTGTTGTGCTTCCTCTGAATATACAGTATGTGTTGTGCCTCTGAATATACAGTATGTGTTGTGCCTCTGAATATACAGTATGTTGTGCTTCCTCTGAATATACAGTATGTGTTGTGACTCCTCTGAATATGCAGTATGTGTTGTGCTTCCTCTGAATATACAGTGTGTTGTGCTTCCTCTGAATATACAGTGTGTGTTGTGCCTCCTCTGAATATACAGTGTGTTGTGACTCCTCTGAATATACAGTATGTGCTGTGCCTCCTCCTCTGAATATACAGTGTGTTGTGCTTCCTCTGAATATACAGTATGTTGTGCTTCCTCTGAATATACAGTGTGTTGTGACTCCTCTGAATATGCAGTATGTGTTGTGACTCCTCCTCTGAATATACAGTGTGTTGTGCTTCCTCTGAATATACAGTATGTTGTGCTTCCTCTGAATATACAGTGTGTTGTGCTTCCTCTGAATATACAGTATGTGTTGTGCTTCCTCTGAATATGCAGTATGTTGTGCCTCCTCCTCTGAATATACAGTATGTTGTGCTTCCTCTGAATATACAGTGTGTTGTGCTTCCTCTGAATATACAGTATGTGTTGTGCCTCTGAATATACAGTATGTTGTGCTTCCTCTGAATATACAGTATGTGTTGTGACTCCTCCTCTGAATATACAGTGTGTTGTGCTTCCTCTGAATATGCAGTATGTTGTGCCTCCTCCTCTGAATATACAGTATGTGTTGTGCTTCCTCTGAATATACAGTATGTGTTGTGCTTCCTCTGAATATACAGTGTGTGTTGTGATTCCTCTGAATATACAGTGTGTTGTGCTTCCTCTGAATATACAGTGTGTTGTGCTTCCTCTGAATATACAGTATGTGTTGTGCTTCCTCTGAATATGCAGTATGTTGTGCCTCCTCCTCTGAATATACAGTATGTGTTGTGTCTCCTCTGAATATACAGTATGTGTTGTGCTTCCTCTGAATATACAGTATGTGTTGTGCTTCCTCTGAATATACAGTGTGTTGTGCTTCCTCTGAATATACAGTATGTGTTGTGACTCCTCCTCTGAATATACAGTATGTGTTGTGCTTCCTCTGAATATACAGTGTGTTGTGCTTCCTCTGAATATACAGTGTGTGTTGTGCCTCCTCTGAATATACAGTGTGTTGTGACTCCTCTGAATATACAGTATGTGTTGTGCCTCCTCTGAATATACAGTATGTGTTGTGCTTCCTCTGAATATACAGTATGTGTTGTGCTTCCTCTGAATATACAGTGTGTTGTGCTTCCTCTGAATATACAGTATGTGTTGTGCTTCCTCTGAATATACAGTATGTGTTGTGCTTCCTCTGAATATACAGTGTGTTGTGCCTCCTCTGAATATACAGTATGTGTTGTGCCTCCTCTGAATATACAGTATGTGTTGTGCTTCCTCTGAATATACAGTGTGTTGTGCCTCCTCTGAATATACAGTATGTGTTGTGCTTCCTCTGAATATACAGTGTGTTGTGCTTCCTCTGAATATACAGTATGTGTTGTGACTCCTCTGAATATACAGTGTGTTGTGCTTCCTCTGAATATACAGTACGTTGTGCTTCCTCTGAATATACAGTGTGTTGTGACTCCTCTGAATATACAGTGTGTTATGACTCCTCTGAATATACAGTATGTGTTGTGCTTCCTCTGAATATACAGTATGTGTTGTGCTTCCTCTGAATATACAGTACGTTGTGACTCCTCTGAATATACAGTATGTGTTGTGCTTCCTCTGAATATACAGTATGTGTTGTGCCTCCTCTGAATATACAGGACGTTGTGACTACTCTGAATATACAGTTTGTGTTGTGCTTCCTCTGAATATACAGTGTGTTGTGACTCCTCTGAATATACAGTACGTTGTGACATAAAGCCACATAATCTCCTTTCTGCATCCGTGTCTTTGCCAAGCATCACTCGGGAAGTACCAGATAGATTTAGTGCTTCTATAGTTCTGTAGGGGCGCTCGGCAGTACGAATACATACATCCACCATATCTGCTTGCCGGAGCCCAGATTCGTCCTTGTACCTCTGTCCTCCGTTTCTGTCAGATGTCCATGCATGTGATGTCTCCTTGTTCCATTGTCTGTTTAGTTCCTCATCCTGGGATTCCTGATGGTCGTCCAGTATCCCGAGCCAGGTGTCCTGTCCAAGCGGCGCCAGTATAGGTGATATCACCTGAAAACATCAATGCAGAATTATTTCTTATTAGGTAAGGTCTATTTAATCAGTTTGCACTAAGTAGTGTGTAGCACCCTGGACGCACCACAATTACATCTATGTCAGTGACAATAATTCCGGTCAGGTTCCATCTCCTCTCCCTCTGCACCCATTTTGGCTGTGGTTTATCTGTACAATGTGGAATGGGTATGAAATACCGCCAGCCGCATGGCCGGCGGTTCGATTCCCGTCAGCGGAAGCCCGACAAGAGCGGAGTTCGAAGCAGCGGAAGCCCGACAGCACTGGAAATCCTGATCGTGGAGAGGTGAGTATCTACTAACCTAACCTAACCCCCCTAACCCTAACCCTCCTTAGGGGTGCCTAACCCTAAATTACCCCCCAAGTGCCTAACCCTAATCCCCCCTCTAAGTGCCTAACCCTAACCACCCCCTTCCCCGCTGCCTAAACCTAAGTCCCCCGGGGGGGTGCCTAACCCTAAGTCCCCCCCGGGGGTGCCTAACCCTAACCCTCCCTCCCTCCCCCTAGCCTAGCCTAGCCTAACCCTAACCCTCCCGGTGGGGTGCCTAACCCTAAGTCCCCCCGGGAGCCCTAAACCTAACCCTCCCCCCCCCCGCGGCTGTCCGCTCTCGGCGCCCGGCATCACTACAATTGGGATGCCGGGCGCCGGTCTCCCGGCGTAGGGGAAATGCGGGCGTCTACATCTGACAGTCGGGAAGCCGGCTGCCGGTATTTAGGCAGTCGGCTTCCCGATTGCTTCCCGTACAATGTATTTGGTCGGTGCTGCAGCTGATATAACCATTGATTATGGTGTTACGTCAGTTGTGTAGGGGTGGTCACATAGGGCTCATGTCTCCCTGACATTAGCTTATCGGGGGGGGGGGGGGTCTGCCTTTGGTTAAGTCTTAGGACATGATGCTGAATGTAGGCCCATTTGTGCATTTCAGTCACATCTACACTTGGAACTGGCCACCAAATATAGGCTTGGTGCTAGTCCGCACTGATGATGATGATGATGATGATGAAGAAGTGTGGGGGGGGGACCACAAAGTCACGTACAACTCTTCATACGGGTGAACGTACACATTTATTTCTACTTCAGGGTCCATAGGGGGTCCACAGGGTTGACCTTGGGGTATAGCTGGATCTGGATCCATGGGCACCACGCAGTTAAAGCTTTGCTGCTCCCAGGATGCACTTGGGTCCGTCCTCCTCTATACCCCGCCCCGGCCAGGCACCTCAGTTTTAGTTGGTGCCCGGCCGGAGTCGGGTCACCCTGCGCAGAAGAAGAAGAAGATTTTATTATTTTATTTTTACTGTCTTCAGAGCGGCAGCATCAGACTGTCCATCTGGACGTCTATGCTGCCGCTCCAACAGCCCCGCTGGCGCTGCGACGCCGGTACTGATCCGGGAATCGCATCGGGACCCCGGAGTCAGTGCTAGCGTGGCTCCGGGACCACCCAAGGACTGCTGCCGGACTGAAGGGGCCAGGTAAGCCGCGTGCAGCGCTGTCAGCGCTGCACGCGGGGATAATGCAGTCTTCATGCCGCCGGTCTCTGGGGACAGACCGGCGGCGCTAGTAGCGGCGGCGGGCTCCCCCTCTTCAGGAATACCCCGCATGTCCGCTGGCCCCCGGGGTGTAAGTACCGGCGGGGAACCGGCTTCCCCGGGGGTTTAGTACTAGCAGGGGAGGCAGCCTTCCCTGCTTCAGCGCTCCTCCCCTCAGCCCAGCGCGCCTTCTCTCATGTGTGCTGGCGTCGCTGGGCTGTAATCTCCTGGCCACTCCTCCTCAGAGCTCTCCGGCGGCCATCTTCCTCAGGCAGCATCGCAGAGCTCCCAGGCAGGCTTCCAGTGGACCAGTCCCCCTGCGTACCTCTCCCCCTGCAAAGGACAGTGTTCGCAGCGCTATAGCCCTCCCAGACACTGAATCTGGGAGGTTGATTGTAGCGGAAGGTGCAGTGAGTATAACTTCTCTGCATGGTATGTGACTATTGCTAGTGCTGCTGTCTGTGCTTATTTTCTACTTACTGTCAGCTTTTTACCTATCCCTTTCCTTCTCCTACGGCCCGCAGGTGTGTGGGGGAGGGGTGTTCTTTCTGTGTACCTCACTTATATACATCTACGTATTTGTGAGGTCCGTCACAAACTGCGGTGTGCTACACAGTACCAGTTTGTGGGCTGTTTGGGTTGCATACTTGGGAGTGCGTGGGTGTTATACGCCTTACCTCGTTTCGGTGAGACACTTTTTTTGCAAAAAAGTTTGTGTCATGTCTGATGAGGGGAATGAGCGCTCCGAGGCTCCTGTGTTGTTTTCCTGCCGACGCTGTTCGGCAGGGGTTGACGGGGCAGAATTGTCTGAGGACGGTCTGTGCGGGCGGTGCCAGTTGGTACCTGGACCCTCTAAACCCCCGGTGGCGCAGGATCCTCCGTGGGCAATGTTTACGCAAGTGCTGGCGTCAATCGCGGACCGGCTGGCGGTCCCGACTGCGGCCCCTTCTAGGGCGTTGCCCCAGCCTACCATGCCCCGTTCCCCGGGTGTGACTCGTCTGGTGCAGTCTCCTCCCGGGTCTCAGACTGTGGGTCCTTATGCGGGTTTGCCGGTATACGTGCAAACCCCCACGGTGCCGCAGCAGTCGATGGTACCTTTTCAGGGGTATCCTCAGGCAGTACCCCCGCCTTGGGTGGACGTCCTCTCCAGCTCTGTTCAGAGTCTGGCGGCTTCGTCTTCGGC
This sequence comes from Taudactylus pleione, assembly GCA_031769625.1. Lineage (NCBI taxonomy): Eukaryota > Metazoa > Chordata > Amphibia > Anura > Myobatrachidae > Taudactylus > Taudactylus pleione. The sequence continues at coordinate 2,011,850 of JAUIMM010000348.1, read as the reverse complement.
TTTTCAACATATGTTGCACAGTGATTTGCCCCCACGGGCGTCCAAGCGTTCCGTTCCGGCTTCACCGGCGGCTCAGTTCACGGACACGGACGTGTCTTCGGATGACGGGGAGATCCATGAAGACTCTGACTCGGATGCCGGGGCCCAGGAGATGGAGGCTAAGTCTTCCATTAATGTGCCGGCATTGGTTAGGGCGGTGCGGGCCATCCTTCACATTGAGGAGGATGTGCCCGCCCCCAGGTCAAAATACCCAAATTTTAAAAAGGCCAAGGTAGCTTCGACGGTTTTTCCCCTGTCCGATCAATTGACGGATCATATGGCAGGGGCCTGGCAGTTGCCCAGCAAGAGGTTCCAACCGCAGAAGCGGTTGGCTTCGAACTATCCGTTTCCGGAGGCTCATTGCAGGAAGTGGGAAACTCCTCCAGCGGTGGATTCCCACGTTACCCGCTTAATTAAAAGCGCTACGCTGCCTTTGCCGTCGATCTCCTCCCTGAAGGATCCCACGGACAGGAAGGTGGAGACTTGTTTGAAGTCTATTTACTCTCTCTCGGGGGCGGTGGCCCGTCCGTCCATGGCCATCTCTTGGGTGGCTAAGGCCATCGAGAGCTGGGCCAATGCTTGGGAGGATACTTTTCCGGAAGATGCTCCGGAGATCGAGAGAGCGTTGATAGGTCAAATAAGGGATGCGGCTTCCTACATTGGGGAGGCATCGTTAGACGCAAGCCTGCTAACCTCTCGGGTGTCGGCTGCAGCTGTGTCGGCGCGTCGGTCTTTGTGGCTGAGGTCTTGGAGAGCTGACGCTGACTCCAAAAAGGGACTGGAGGCCTTACCTTTTAATGGGGAGTTGCTTTTTGGTCCAGACTTGGACAAAATTGTGGACACTCTGGCTAAGTCTAAATCAGCCTTCCTCCCTTCGGCTTCTGCTCCTACCAAGGTACGGAGCTCTGCTTTTCGGTCCTTTCGGGTTCAGGGCAAGGCAAAAGGTCAGTCCTTCCCGAGGCAGTCGACGACCAAGGCCGCTTCTAAGCCCAAGAAGCAGCCCTGGAGTGCCAGGCGCCCTTCTTCCAAGCAGGAAGATAAACCTTCTGCCTGATGGGACGGGCCTCCCTCTGGGGGACCCCAGAGTGGGAGGCCGACTTCTTCTATTTGCCCAGTGCTGGCACAATACCACCACGGATGCCTGGGTTCGAGAAGTGGTCTCCCAGGGGTACGCCCTGTCTTTTCGGCACAGACCGCCCCACCAGTTTTTCTGCACGAGTCCTTCTCAGGATACGACCAAGTCCTTACAGATTCAGGAAGCTATAGAGTCCTTGCTGACAGCAGGGGTCATTGTTCACGTTCCTCAATTACAACGAGGGACGGGGTACTATTCTTCTCTGTTTCTGGTGCGGAAACCCAATGGTTCTCATCGCCCTATCCTCAACTTGAAGTCTCTGAACAAATTCCTCAGAGTTCCCAAGTTCAGGATGGAAACGTTACGTTCCATCATTCTGGCGATGGACCCGGGGGATTACATGGTGTCCCTGGATATCCAGGACGCCTACCTCCATGTTCCGAAAGCACCTTTGCACCAGCGGTATCTGAGGTTCGCTATCCTTCAACACCATTACCAGTTCCGGGCGCTACCCTTTGGTCTCTCCACGGCACCGAGGGTGTTCACGAAGATTATGGCGGTCATGGCCGCACATCTTCGGAACCAGAATGTACGGCTACTACCGTATCTGGACGACCTCCATTTGCTGGCGAGTTCCCCGGAGGTACTGCTTCATCATCTCCACTTGACGGTCGCTTGCCTGCAAGCGCACGGGTGGCTGATAAATTGGAAAAAGTCCTCCCTGATTCCATCTCAGCGGATGGTTCATTTGGGAGCCCTGCTGGATTCTCGGCAGCAAAGGATCTTCCTGACCCTGGAGAAGGTCTCCTCCCTGCAGCTGAGGATACACAGTTGCCTGAGCAGTTGCCGCCTGTCGGTCCATTCGGCTATGAGGGTTTTGGGCTCCATGGTGTCAACATTCGACATGGTGGAATTTGCCCAGTTCCATTCCCGGCCTCTGCAAGGGCTGATTCTATCGGAATGGAACGGGTTACCTCACCGGATCCGCTCTCAGTTGCTGGTGTTGTCCCCGGAGGTTCGGCAGTCTTTGGCTTGGTGGCTTCAGACAGCTCATCTGATCGAGGGGCGTCCCTTTTGGATCCCGGACTGGGTCCTGCTCACGACGGATGCCAGTCTTCGGGGTTGGGGGGGCAGTGACCGGCTCGTTGTCACTTCAGGGTCGTTGGTCTGCGGAAGAAGCTCTTCTTCCCATCAACATTCTGGAACTGCGGGCGGTTTATCGGGCCCTGCAGTCGTCCCGTCCCGCTCTTTACGGACGGCCGGTTCAGGTGCAGTCCGACAATGCCACCACGGTGGCGTATATCAACCACCAATGAGGAACTCGAAGTCGGGCAGCAATGTCGGAGGTGTCTCGCATCCTTGCTTGGGCGGAGTGTCACATTCCAGCGATCTCGGCAGTCTTCATTCCCGGAGTCCTCAATTGGGAGGCGGACTTCCTCAGCCGTCACGTCGTGCATCCCGGGGAATGGTCGCTTCACCCAGAGGTGTTTCAGCTACTCGTGGACAGGTGGGGGCTGCCGGAGCTGGACTTGATGGCCTCCCGTCACAATCACAAGTTGCCCGTTTACGGGTCAAGGACAAGAGACGCAGGTGAAATGGACGTTTCACCTGGCGTATCTGTTTCCTCCGATATCCTTACCTCCTCGGGTTCTGCGGAAATTCAAGCAGGACGGCGGCACGCTCGTGCTGGTTGCTCCGGCGTGGCCCAGACGTCCTTGGTACTCCGATCTGAGGTGTCTCTCCATCGACGCTCCGTACCTTCTTCCTCAGCGTCGGGACCTGTTGTCTCAAGGGCCCTGCCTTTACCCGGATCTGGGTCGGCTGTCTTTGATGGCGTGGCTCTTGAGACAGCCGTCTTGAGGTCTAGGGGTTTCTCCAGTTCAGTCATTGGTACCATGCTTAGGGCACGCAAGCCTGCCTCCGCACGGATTTACCACAGGGTGTGGCGCACTTACTTTCAGTGGTGTGAATCCAGAAACTATGATCCTCAGGTGTTCCGGGTTTCCAGAATCTTGGAGTTCCTTCAATCAGGTTTGGACCTCGGCTTACGCCTGGCCTCTCTGAAGGTTCATGTGTCTGCATTGTCCGTGTGGTTTCAGCGACGGATTGCTACACTACCGGATGTTCACACCTTTTTCCAGGGTGTTCTCAGGATACAGCCTCCTTTCGTGCCTCCTGTGGCTCCTTGGGACTTGGCGGTGGTGCTACGGGTCTTGCAGGGTCATCTTTTTGAGCCTCTTGAGGCGGTGGACCTCAAGTGGCTGACGTTCAAGACCGTTTTTCTCCTAGCAATTGCTTCTGCCAGGAGGGTGTCAGAGTTGGGGGCGCTTTCCTGTCGCCCTCCTTTTCTGATTTTTCATCAGGACAGAGCGGTGCTCCGCACTCGTTCTGAGTTTTTGCCCAAAGTGGTCTCGAAGTTCCACATTAATCAGGAACTTGTTGTGCCAGCTTTTCAGTCACCTAATCTTTCAGCTGGTGAGGCTTCCTTAGATGTAGTCCGGGCACTTAGAATCTATGTGGATCGGACTGCTTCGGTTAGGAAGTCGGATTCTTTGTTTGTCCTCTTCGGTTTTCACAAGAGGGGTTGGCCTGCCAACAAGCAAACGTTAGCCCGTTGGCTTCGTTCCGTTATTTGTGAGGCTTATGCACAGGAGGGTTTACCTGTGCCAGCCTCTGTTAAGGCTCATTCCACTCGTTCTGTGGGTCCCTCTTGGGCTGCTAGACGTGGCACCTCCGCTGTTCAGCTGTGTATGGCGGCCACTTGGTCTTCAATGCAAACGTTTTTGAGGTTCTATGCGTTTGACACCTTCGCCTCTCAGGATGCATCCTTCGGGCGCCGGGTACTCCTTTCAGCACAGGAGCGTCCCCGCCCTTAGTTGAACTGCTTTGGGACATCCCCAAGGTCAACCCTGTGGACCCCCTATGGACCCTGAAGTAGAAAATAGGAGATATGGTAAGAACTTACCTTTGTTATCTCTGTTTCTACGAAGTCCATAGGGTCCACAGGGCGCCCGCCCTGACGCACCTGGCTTTAAATGGGCTGTGTGGCTGGTCACCGGTTTTCCGTCTCCCATTTCTGTGAGTATGGTTTCTTGTGTGTTCCAGTCTTCCTTCTCTCTGTTTAGTCTCCTCCTCCGGCCTTAGCTGTTTACCAACTGAGGTGGCTGTGGCCGGGGCGGGGTATAGAGGAGGACGGACCCAAGTGCATCCTGGGAGCAGCAAAGCTTTAACTGCGTGGTGCCCATGGATCCAGATCCAGCTATACCCCAAGGTCAACCCTGTGGACCCTATGGACTTCGTAAAAACAGAGATAACAAAGGTAAGTTCTTACCATATCTCCTGTTTTTCTGTGCACACAGTGCGGGAGCATCTGCAGCCCAAAATTTTTTATAATGTCGACACTAGTTCCTAATTCTAACTATTCCCTTCTTTAGCCTAACCTTAAGCCTCCCCCTAGTGCCTGACCCTAACCCTCTGCTGCCATAGCCTAACCCTCCCCCTAGTGCCTAACCCTCTCCTCCCATAGCCTTACCCTCCCCCTAGTGCCTAACCCTCTCCTCCCATAGACTAACCCTCCCCTCTCCTCCCACAGCCCAACCCTAACCCTTTCCCTACTGCCTGACCCGAACCCTCTGCTGCCATAGTTTAACCCTCCATTCCCGTTGCTTTACCCTAACCCTCCCCTTCCATAGCCTGACCCTAACCCTCCATTCCCATTGCTTTAACCTAACCCTCCCCTTAGTGCCTAACCCTAACCCTCCCCTCACATAGAGTGACCCTAACCCTCCATTCCCGTTGCTTTACCCTTACCCTCCCCGTAGTGCCTAACCCTAACCTCCCATAGCCTGACCCTAACCCTCCCCCTAGTGCCTAACCCTAACCCTCTGCTGCCATAGCCTGACCCTAAGCCTCCCCCTAGTGCCTGACCCTAACCCTCCATTCCCGTTGCTTTAACCTAACCCCTCCCCTTAGCGCCTAACCCTCCCCTCACATAGAGTGACCCTAACCCTCCATTCCCGTTGCTTTACCCTTACCCTCCCCGTAGTGCCTAACCCTAACCTCCCATAGCCTGACCCTAACACTCCCCTCCCATAGCCTGACCCTAACCCTCCCCTTAGTGCCTAACCCCAACCCTCCCCTCACATAGAGTGACCCTAACCCTCCATTCCCGTTGCTTTACCCTTACCCTCCCCGTAGTGCCTAACCCTAACCTCCCATAGCCTGACCCTAACCCTCCCCTCCCATAGCCTGACCCTAACCCTCCCCCTAGTGCCTAACCCTAACCCTCTGCTGTCATAGCCTTACTCTCCCCCTAGTGCCTGACCCTAAGCCTCCCCTCCCATAGCCTGACCCTAAGCCTCCCCCTAGTGCCTGACCCTAACCCTCACTTTTAATACTTTGTTGCAAATCCTTTGCAGGCAATTACAGCCTGAAGTCTGGAACGCATAGACATCACCAGACGCTGGGTTTCATCCCTGGTGATGCTCTGCCAGGCCTCTACTGCAAATGTCTGTAGTTCCTGCTTGTTCTTGGGGCATTTTCCCTTCAGTTTTGTCTTCATCAAGTGAAATGCATGCTCAATCAGATTCAGGTCAGGGGATTGACTTGGCCATTGCATAACATTCCACTTTTTAGCCTTAAAAAACTCTTTGGTTGCTTTTGCAGTATGCTTCGGGTCATTGTCCATCTGCGCTGTGAAGCGTCGTCCAATAAGTTCTGAAGCATTTGACTGAATATGAGCATATAATATTGCCCGAAACACTTCAGAATTCATTCTGCTGCTTTTATCAGCAGTCACATCATCAATAAATACAAGGGAACCATCTCTTTTCCTCTCTCCCCACCTTGCTCCTTCCTCTGCTCATTTCCAAACTAAGCATAGCTGTGGAAAGAGGGTTTAGGAAATGAGACGACATCTCTGGAGACCCGGATGCCCCACCACATAGACACGCTCCCACAGCGGGACCATGAAACTCTGCAGGCTTGCAATGATTGGGCAGGACTGTATTGCGCACTTGGCGAATATACGCATGATGTCAGCTCCCACTCAGTAATGGCAGAAATGTTAGAGGCCTGAAGCAAGATTTAATAGTGTTTGCATTTTGTTCTGCAAATTATACAGCACAGCAGTCTCTATCATACAGAACACACACTGGTAGACAATTGTCCTTTATAAAATAACAAATTCCTAGCATTGCTCCCGGGTATTACACCTCCCTGTATTTTTGTGTTACACTGGAAAGTGTCATCTCCTAACTATTGAAAAAGCAGAGAAGTAAAACCTCTCTTGTAGAAGGGATGCGATTTAATATCCCAGCAAAGGGGATGTCGGTGCTTAGAATACCGGCGCCGGAATGCCGAACGTAAGTAGTGGGGTTAGGGTCAGGCACTAGGGGGAGAGTTAGGCACTAAAGGGAGAGAGTTAGGTTTAGGGTGTGGGTAGGGGGAGGTTAGGTTTATGCACTAGGGTGGGGGGTTAGGTTTAGGCACTGGGGAGGGAGGGTTAGGCCTAGGAAGAGGAGGAGGGTTAGTATACCTACTGACAGGTGTCGGTATCCTAACCCTGTCTGGATTCATTCTACGCCGGCATCCTGTAACCATCCCTTGTAGAATGAATCGCAGGAAGTATATTGCAGTAATCCTCTCTATCCCGTGAACCATGGAAGGTGTAACCGACGGCAAATATTCCCAACTCACGAAGACAAAACTATTGCCAAATTTCACTAATTTATTTTCCAGGGGGATTGTGATTGATATAACTATTTCTCCCTGGAAATTAAACTTTATTATTGACACTTTTCATTGTATTTTTAAATCAGTACGCATTCTAATGACCAATAATTACACACAGCGTAGTTTGCAATCTGATTTTCCTAGCATAGACCTACAGATGCGTCTTGATACGTCTATCTCTTTTGCGCCATATGGTGCGAGATGCCTGGCGCAATTTCCATGCTGCGTAGTTTTTCCTCAACTTTGCTACTTTTTCCTTTTTGCGTTTTAGATCACCAATAGTGTACTAGGTATGTAGGATTAGTTTCTTGTATCGGACCTGTCTTTTGCCTGTTCAACCTGGATTGTGTAGTTTTTCCTGTTACTTTTCTTCGATTTTGTGTTTTAGGGGTTGATTCAGCCCTAGACAAAGTCCCGATTTTTTTCGCAATTGACCAATGTTTTTGGGACAGCCCATGCAGTGGAGCCGCAGTGCGCATGTCTCGCGATAGTGCTGCGGCTTCAGTCGTAGTGCCCTGTTAGCCGCAGAATGATTGACAGGCTGTAGGTGTTTCGGGGTGATGGCAGTGAACGATCCCACGAAACGGAGATCAGAGATCCGATGTTGATCAGATGCTGCGTCTTCGGACGAAGGCAGCGGATCAGAGAAGCCAGATGTGCGCATCTTTTTACACGTTACCTCCTGCGACTTTTGCATATTTTCGCACAGCTATCGCGTACAGAGGTGACATTTGCGCGCACCTCTAAATTAGACCCTTACTTCGCTTCTAGGGTATGATTACAGTTTTGGTGCCGCTAAGTAGCGAAGTCCTTGGGCGTGATATACAAGGTTATCTGGCGCAATTTTAGCATATTGTGTGGACACATCTGTACAATCAGACACCAGGGCCGATTTAGGGCCTGATTCAGAGCCGCTCGTTCGCTCCGAACGATGTTCGCACAACTGCGTATGGGTTGTAATACGCATGCACGAACCAATCATTGCGGTCGGAAATTGTGTGCTCGCAAAACAGCGAATACCTGCTAATTTGAGTGACAGAATGAGGCGTTTGTGGGTGGTAACAGGGGAAGGTGCTTGAAAACGGGGAGTGGAGATCCGAACGCAGGCGTGCCAAACGGTCAAAACGGGCATTTTAAGGGTGTGCATAATTAACAAAGCAGCGTCATCGACCACGTCACTTGGTTGTCTTTTAGCCTGAACTGCTCGCATGTATGCGGTAGGAAAATCCTACCACAAGCACTGCGAGCAGTTCATACGCCTTTCGATGTACTCGATTAATCTAATAAATAGCGGAGATGATGTAGGATGCGAGCGGCCAGGGGGCGTTTTAAAAAAAAAAAAGCGAGCGCATGTTTCGTTCGCTCGTTCAGACATAGAGGCGTCAACAGACCGCAAAGAGCAAGCGCTCTATTTAAATATCCGGCCCCTTTTTCTGAACGAGCGAGCGCAAATAGCGTCCGGCTCTGAATCAGGCCCTTAGTCACAAGAACGTGAAAAGTCTACCAAACCCCAGAATAGAAACTCTCAGATAAGAACTATAAAGGTAAAACACTTTGATCAGCGCTCAGCTGATAACACGTTACCACCCGACTCAGTCACAGACCGCTGCAGATCTCCCCATATCTTTGGACATTGTCCTACCAAATGTGAGAGATGACACTGCAAGCACTATCACTGCTTTCGCTATCCCTGTGTATAAATATTCACAAATAAACACAGCGTGTCAGGCACTGTCTCAGTACATAGGGGGGTGAAATAAAGCACGTGGGGAGTATTTTGTTAAAGTTGCAATCTCATGAAAAAAAAATGGTGTGTTGTTTACAAAAAACAATCGCTCTGGTTACCTGTAAGATGACGCGTGGGTTTTTTTCTCTCTGTATTCAATTTGAGGCTGGACTTTTCGCCTCCTTTGCCTGTTTTCCAGGTGGAAAAGTATCGCGCGCGTGCCCGCTATTCCCCGTATTCAATTCCAAAATAAGCGAAAACGGGAACCAGCGAAACTTGGTTAGGCGAAAAAAAACAGGAATTTTCGGGAAATCATCCTAGGACCCCCCTAAAGATGTCCAGACATGGGGGATCACTATGGGTCCCCCCGTTTTTGCCTGCAGAAGGAAGTTTTTAAATAGCTGCGGCAGGTGCATAAATGCTGCTATGAAGAAGTGGTGAAGAATAGCACTTAGCTCTTTGGGGGGGGGGGGGGGGAGGAATAACTATGGCCATCAAATTTGGGGTACATGAAAATGGGTGCAAGCCTATTTTTAAGTCCCTAAAATGAAATACAGGCACTGAAATACGGACTGCAGAATCCCGACCGCCGGCATCGCGAAAGTACCGTAAGTATCGGGCGTTAGGGGGAGGGATAGGGATAGGGCTAGGCATTAGAGGGACTAGGCACTATGTGGGAGGGTTAAGTTTAAGGGTACAGGGAGGGGGAGGGCTGGGTTTAGGCACTAGGGGAGGGGGGGGGGGGTTGGTGTAGGCACCAGGAAGGGAATATTACGTTAAGGGTGCTGGGAGGGAGAGGTTAGGTTTAGGCACTGGGGGGGGGAATTAGGTTTAGGCACCAGGGAGGGAGTGTTAGGTTTAGGATGCGGGGAGGGGGAGGTTAGGTTTAGGCACTAGGGGGGGGGGGGATTTAGGTTTAGGCACCAGGGAGGGAGTGTTAGGTTTAAGGTGCGGGGAGGGGGAGGTTAGGTTTAGGCACTAGGGAGGTTAGGGGTAGAGGTAAGGGTTAGACTTACCTTCTGTCCTTATGGGTGTTGGGATTCTGACTGTCGGGATGCCCCTGTCGGTATTCTGACCAGCGGCCTCCCAACCCGCCAGGATCTCATACCATACCCAAGGTGAGTAGTCTTTATACTGCCTTTGAAATCTTCCTTATTTAGCGTTGGGATGTTATGTTTTTATTTGATCTTTTCATTGTATTAAAGGTACTTGCCCAAAATTAGTAAGTGTTTGAGGGAAACCGGACATCTGAAAGAAACCCATGTAGACACAGGGAAAATATACAAACTCCACACAGATATGTCCCTGGTTGAACTCCAGTGCTTAATCTCTTTATCTAGTTTGAAAACCATTCTTTACCTACTCAACCATAATGTCTATGGGCCTTCCAATCAAGGAACCCGCCCTCTAGCACTGCCTCATCACGACCCCACCTTCTGCGGCAGGACAACGCACATTGCAGCATTTGGGGCTAAGATGACGCAAATCACATCACCAAGAACCTTTTATTGGCCACTTGGACGTTCCCTCAGGTGCCGGCTGGAGGGAGGTCCTGAAAGTTGCATCTATGTTAAAAGCCCTTAGTCCGATTTTAGGTGTGATGAATTATAGGTGTGGTTTAGTGGCGGTGGCAGCAGGGAGGAGCTCTGACGAGTGTAAGAATTAGGACCTATTGTTTCAGAGGCTGCAATAGTCTTACTGCTGTGCAGATGTCGTCTGGTATAATTCAAGTGGAATAATAGATACTTTCTGTTCTACTGTGTTACTCTACTTCCCTATTTCCACTAAACATGTACATTTGTTTGTTCCAGGCCGTTGAATGATGATGGGTGAGGCCGATTCTGTTGTTCTCGGAAATAAGCTGCATATCTGTGCATGTTTCACAAATAGGTAAGGTTCACAGACAGCGACATGTTTCCTAAGGTTAATGTACAGCTTGTTATATAGGAAGTGACGCTGCTGGCAGGTACAGTAACAGCTGTGTGTCTCCATCATTGTCTGTATGCTGCATTGGGTCTGTGCGGCCATGTCAGGCTCATGTGTTCTTTCCTTGCTGTTTGCTGCTGCTGCTAAATCTAGAGCCCACGTAATGTGCAAAGTATCTTTAGTTCTGTATTATTCAACCTCCATTTGCTATAAGTACCGCCTTGCCCCCTCTTCCTCCTCCTCCTCAGCATGGGCCCATTTGCAGATGGACCGGCAGACATGGGAGTGCGCGCTAGGATGCAAGGATTAGGAAGCCGGCATCTCTTCCAGTATAGTGAAAGCAGTAATGGGAAGGGATGAGACCATTGCTCAGATGCAGATGTTTTGGGGTGGGGGGTAGGGGGGGGGTGACTATGCAGAGATAGGCAAGAATGTCTGTACATCTATGTATGTGGCCTGTAGTTTATCGACCAACACCCCCATTATTAAAGCATAATTATTTTTCTAAAAGTCATTAGTTTTACTATTATTTTCCTTCTTGTATTGATGCATTTTGGGGCTGATTTAGAGTTAGGTGCAGAGTTTGCACCCAGGCAAATGTAGTTCTAAAGCAGAAAATATGACTGAACAGGGGCAGACAGTCACATGATTACCCCTGTACAAGGCAAGGAGGTCACGTGTCCCATCCAATCAGAGGAGGAGGAAGGAGTGCTGTGTATTCTGCACCATGTTGTCCTCTTACTTCCTCTTCAGGCACTCTGTCTTCTGAAGGTAAGTATGTTTAGAATGTAGATTGGTCCAGAGGATGTGTGAGTGGCATGTAGGGGGAACATTGAGAGGACTGAGTGGCATGTCAGCGGGCACATAGCAAGGTCTAACCAACTAGGTTTATATTCTCCTCAGGAATTTACCAAAGCAGGCCGGCACCATAAGGCAGCTGGGGAATTTGCGGATCAGGGGAGTGGTGGGGGTGGGGGCTGGGGGGGTGTTGGACCAAACCCTATCAGAAGAGGCAGCCCACCGTGCACCTTCCCCTGTCCCACACTTGGCATCCCAGTCACTGCCCTGCGGCCTCCGGGCAGTAGAGGGGGAGGCTGTGAGTCTGCAATGCCTGCAGCCCACCTCCAGTGTAGGGTGGATCAATGTGGTGGTGGCGGCTGGGATCTTTCACCTGACAGGGGTAGCGCCGCTCAACAAGCCCCTCTGCTGCCCATGATGCACCCCGCTGGCCAGCGCCAGCACACTCTGCAAACCGGGCTGGCGTTGGGAGGTGTAGGAAAAATGCAGCCCTGGGGAGAACACTGATTTGCCTTTAAAAAAAAAAATCACTTTAAATTCTTGGGTAAAATCACCCAAAAATTCTCTCTTTTGCCAAAGTGGAAGCTATTACATTCTGAAATGTGTGCCGTGCCGCATACATAGCCATACTTCCTGTATTCTCTGCCAGTCCCTCCGTAATGTCCCAGACACAGTGGGGAACAGACAGCCATGGGATGAGATGTAGTGGAAAATATCTCCATGTTTCTCTATGTGTGTCATCTATGTACAGACTTCAGCAGGGAGGTTGGAAATAATCTTTTCTTTGTTATTATTTGGTATGTGTACAGTTGTCTCTGTGATTTAGACACAAGTGCACATCACAATACTTCCCTATACAGGTACCACCTCGTCATTTATCATCCCAGATATATTACACCTGGGAAACAGCAGATGCCTTGGAGGGTTGCCACCTTTTTTGGATCATGAAGTAACATTATGTACAACTTACAATAGAGGTTATCATGAACTTTGACTTTTACAAAAGGAGCTTTTGTGTTGTATTTGCTTCATGGGACCATTTGTAATACAGTATATTGGTCTGTATAGACCTTCCGTCTTTGTATACACCTTGATTTCTCTCTGTATTGTACATCGATTACTAGGAGGCTCTCTGTATTGTGCATCAGTCACTGGGATGCTCTCTGTATTGTGCATTGGTCACTAGGATGCTCTGTGATTTAAACATTTAGGTGGCTCGAAGTTCCAGGATGTTGTTTGGCAACACTGCCTCGACTACACCCCACCCTCGGAGGCTTGTGTCCGTGGCGAGGAGAGCCCAGTCCGGGATCCAAAAGGGTCGACCCTGGTTCAAATGGGAAGTCTGTAGCCACTAGGCTGACAGATGAACCTCTGGTGGGAGGCTCATCATCTGGGGTTTGAGCAGATGGGGTAGCCAGTTCCACCTGGAGAGTATCAGGTGTTGGGGGGCCTGGAGTGAATTTGGGCGAACTCCACCATGTTGAAGGTGGATACAATTGATCCCAAATATATTTGGACCTTCCATCCAGTCTCCCTTCTTCCTCGAGTCCTTCGGAAGTTCAAGCAAGACGGAGGCACTGTCGTGGTGGTGGCTCCGGCCTGGCCCAGACGACATTGGTACGCCGATCTTCACAGCCTCTCCATAGACGCTCCTCTCCTACTTCCTCAACATCCGGACCTGTTGTCTCAAGGTCCATGTCTACATCCAGACCTGGTCTGTCTGTCTTTAACGGCATGGCTCTCGAGACATCCCTCCTAAGGTCCAAATAATTTTCTAGCTCGGTTGTTCAGACTATGCTCAGAGCACTTAAGCCGACCACAAAATCACACGTGCATAAGTATTCACGGCCTTTGCCATGCCTGGATCTATCACTATACTTACAGTGGTGTGCTACCAGAGGTTTTGACCCTCAAGTTTTTAGGGTCTTTAGAGTCCTGGCCTTCCTTCAAGCAGGATTGGACCTTGGACTCCGCCTGGCCACGCTGAAAGTGCATGTCTCTGTTCTGTCCATCTGGTTCCAGCGCAGAATTGCTCCAATGCTGGATGTTTACACCTTCCTTCAGGGTGTCCTTCGTATTCAACCTCCCTTCGTTCCTCCAGTGGCGCTGTGGGATCTGTCAGTGGTTCTCCAGGCCCTTCAGGGCTCTCTGTTTGAACCCCTGGAATCACAGCGAGGACTCTTTCTTCTGGCTCTTGCGTCCGCCCATAGGGTGTCAGATTTTGGGGCACTTTCCTGTCAATCTCCATTTCTGATCTTTCATCAGGACAGGGCTGTTCTTCGAACTCGTCCTGACTTCTTTCCCAAGGTTGTTTCTCATTTCCATATTACTGAGGAAATCGTAGTCCCGACCTTTCAATCACCAGACCTCTTGGTAGGTCAGGCCTCCTTGGTTGTGGTCCGTGCTCTCAGGATCTACGTGGACCATGCAAGTTCTCTTCGGAAAACAGATTCCCTATTTGTCCTCTATGGATTCCCCAAGAAGGGCTGGCCAGCTAACAAACAGACTCTGGCCAGATGACTTTGCATGACTATCTCACAGGCTTACACACAGACTGGCCATCCTGTGCCGGCTACCATGTCTGCTCATTCCACACGCTCTGTGGGACCCTCGTGGGCAGCTCACACTGGCGCCTCAGCTGAACAGCTTTTGTAAGGCGGCTACGTGGTCTTCTGTCCACACCTTTCTTAGGTTTTATGCCTTCGATACCTTTGCCTCTTAGGATGCTTCATTTGGACGCAGGATACTCCTCTCAGCTCAGGAGTGTCCCCACCCTTGAATACTGCTATGGGACATCCCCATGGTATCCCTATGTGCCCTGAAGTAGAAAATGAGAGTTATGGTAAAACTTACCTTTTGTTAACTCTCTTTCTTCAAAGTCCACAGGGCGCCTGCCCTGACGCCCCTGGCTTCTCTAGCTTGGGTTTCCTGGTCACCAGTTTCCCATCTCTTTGATGTGAGAGTGTGATTTTTCTGTGTGCCAGTCTTCCTTCTCTCCTCTCCTCCTCTTGCCTTGGGCTTGTTAACAAACTAATTTGTCTCAGGCTCAGGGGCGGGATTAGGGGGGAGGGACTGTTGCATCCTGGCATTTGAAAGCTTAACTGTTTGGTGTCCGGTCCTTATCCACCACCTACACCTACGGAGCCAGAACAAAGGACCCCGACGCGGCCTTCATAGACGTATTGTTGGTGAAATGGAACTTCCATTTAGCATATCTCATCCCTCCAATATCCCTTCTTCCTCGAGTGCTTCAAAAGTTCAGACAGGAGGGAGGCACAGTCATGTTAATAGCTCTGGTCTGGCCCAGACGACACTGGTTCTCCGATCTTCAAAGGCTCTCCATAGATGTTCCTCTTCAGCTCCCTCTGCAAGTAAACCTGTCGTCTCAGGGTCCATGTCTCCATCAGGACCTAGCCCATCTGTCTTTAACGGCTTGGCTCTTGAGACATCCCTCCTAACGGCTAAGGGTTTTTCCATCTCTGTGGTCCAGACCATGCTAAAATAACGTAAACCGTCCTCTGCCAGGATTTACCACAGAATATGGCATACATATTACCAATGGTGTGCTCCAAGAGACTATGACTCTCATGTTTTTAAAGTTTCTAGAATTCTTGCCTGTCTTCAAGCTAGATTTGATCTAGGCCTCCGCCTAGCATCTCTGAAAGTGCAGGTCTCTGCTTTGTCTATCTGGTTTAAGCACAAAATTGCTCCTATACTGGATGTTCACACCTTCATGCAGGGTGTTCTACGAATACAACCTCCCTTTGTCCCTCCTGTGCCTCCATGGAATTTGTCAGTGATGCTCCAAGCACTACCGGAACCTCCATTCGAAACCCTGAAATCGGTGGATGTCAAATGGCTCACTGCGAAAACTCTGTTTATTCTGGCTATAGAATCTGCCCGTATGGTATTGGATTTAGGGGAGCTCTCATGTCGCTCCCCCTTTTTGAGATTTCATCAGGACAGGGCTGTTCTTCGAACACGCCCAGGCTTCCTTCCCAAGGTGGTTTCTCACTTCCACCTGAATGAGGAAATTGTGGTACCGGCCTTTAATTCGCCAGACCATTCGGCAGGTGAAGCCTCTTTGGATGTAGTCCATGCTCTAATGATCTTCATGGACCGTACTACTTCTATCAGGAAATCGGACTCCCTCTTTGTCCTATATGGATTCCACAAGAGGGGATGGCCAGCTAACAGACAGACTTTGGCCAGATGGATTCCCATGACTATCTCACAGACTTACGCGTAGACGGGCCTTCCTGTGCCGACTACAGTCTCTGCTCATTCTACTCGCTCTGTGGGTCCCTCGTGGGCAGCCCGGCGTGGCGCCTCAGCTGAACAGCTATGCAAGGCGGCCACCTGGTCTTCTGTCCACACCTTTCTTAGGTTTTATGCCTTTGATACATTTGCCACTCAGGATGCTTCCTTCAGGCGTAGGGTTCTCCTATCAGCTCAGGAGCATCCATAGGGCACCCACCCTGACGCTCCTAGCTTCTATGGGTTTTCTTCTCCTGGTCACCAGTCTTCCTTCTCTCCTATCCTGCTCCTGCCTTGGGCTTTCCTAACAAAACTGAAGTGCCCCCAGGCTGTGGGCGGGGTATAGGGGGAAGGACCGGATCATCCTGGGATTGAAAAGCTTTGCTGTTGGTGTCCGGTTCTCCAGGTCCCACCTACACCCCAATGTCTCCCTGTGGACCCTACGGACTTCGAAGAAAGAGAGTTAACAAAGGTAAGTTTTACCAGAACTCTCCTTTTTCACAATGTGGTGTAGTATTATTATAGCAAATCTGTGGTTCTACTTACAGTTCTTGATGTCTGCGTCAGAAGCAGAAGCTGTTATTAAAGCTGGGACGTAGTCACTGTGAATTTGGTAAGGCTCATTTATATATGTGATTATCGCTTAGTTCCGGAATGTCACTGCTTTGGTAAACAACCAAAGAGTATACTATATAGTAGTGCCAATATACAGTGCATCCGGAAAGTATTCATAGCGCTTCACTTTTTCCACATTCTGTTATATTACAGCCTTATTCCAAAATGGAATAAATTCATTTTTGTCCTCAAAATTCTACACACAATGCCCCATAATGACAACGTGAAAAAAGTTTTATTGAGATTTTTGCAAATTTAATAAAAAAAAAAAAACTAAGAAATCACACATGCATAAGTATTCACGGCCTTTGCTTTGAAGCTCAAAATTGAGCTCAGGTGCATCCTGTTTCCACTGATCATCCTTGAGATGTTCCTACAGCTTAATTGGAGTCCACCTGTGGTAAATTCAGTTGAGGCATTATTTTGAAAGGCATATACCTGTCTATACAAGGTCCCACACTTGACAGTGCATGTCAGAGCACAAACCAAGCATGAAGTCCAAGGAATTGTCTGTAGACCTCCGAGACAGGATTGTCTCGAGGCACAAATCTGGGGAAGAGTACAGAAAATATCTGCTGCTTTGAAGGTCCCAATGAGCACAGTGGCCTCCATCATCCGTAAATGTAAGAAGTTCGGAAACCACCAGGACTCTTCTTAGAGTTGGTCGGCTGTCTAAACTGAGCAATCGGGGGAGAAGGGCCCCAGTAAGGGAAGTGACCAAGAATCCGATGGTCACTCTGTCAGAGCTACAGCATTCCTCTGTGGAGAGAGGAGAACCTTCCAGAAGGACAACCATCTCTGCAGCAATCCACCAATCAGGCCTGTATGGTAGAGTTGCCAGACGGAAGCCACTCCTTAGTAAAAAGCACATGGCAGCCCACCTGGAGTTTGCCAAAATGCACCTGAAGGACTCTCAGACCATGAGAGACAAATATTGAACTCTTTCGCGTGAATGCCAGGCGTTCTGTTTGGAGAAAATCAGGCACCGCTCATCACCAGGCCAATACCATCCCTACAGTGAAGCATGGTGGTGGCAGCATCATGCTGTGGGGATGTTTTTCAGCGGTAGCAACTGGGAGACTAGTCAGGATAGAGGGAAAGATGAATGCAGCAATGTACAGAGACATCCTGGATGAAAACCTGCTCCAGAGCACTCTTGACCTCAGATTGGGGGACGGTTCATCTTTCAGCAGGACAACGGTCCTAAGCACACAGCCAAGATATCAAAGGAGTGGTTTCAGGACAACTCTGTTAATGTCCTCGAGTGGCCCAGCCAGAGCCCAGACTTGAATCCAAGTGAACATCTCTGGAGAGATCTGAAAATGGCTGTGCTCCGACCCTTCCCATCCAACCTGATGGAGCTTGAGAGGTGCTGCAAAGAGGAATGGGCGAAACTGCCCAAAGATAGGTGTGCCAAACATTTGGCATCATATTCAAAAAGACTTGAAGCTGTAATTGCCGCCAAAGGTGCATCAACAAAGTATTGAGCAAAGGCTGTGAATACTTATGTACATGTGATTTCTTAGTTGTTTTATTCCTTAATGAAATTTGCAAAGCGCTGTGAATACTTTCCGGATGCAGTGTGTGTGTGTGTGTGTATATATATATATATATATATATATATATATATATATATATATATATATATATAAACCAAGATTCCCCACTGAGCTGTGTAGGTCCCAATGGAAAAAGATAGGCGGCACTCCGATGTTGAAACAAGTAAGGTTGTATTAAATCCACAACATGGTGACACAAAAAGTAGTCGACGTTTCAAGGCCAACTCAGGACCTTTTCTTCAGGACGTATGTGTATGTGCCTTACACATACGTCCTGAAGAAAAGGTCCTGAGTTGGCCTTGAAACGTCGACTACTTTTTGTGTCACCATGTTGTGGATTTAATACAACCTTGTTTCAACATCGGAGTGCCGCCTATCTTTTTCCATTGGGACCTACACAGCTCAGTGGGGAATCTTGGTTTATTTCACTGTGAGGAAGGCACCCGCAACCTACATATTTTACAGTGTGTCAAGTGCCGAGCCATCGGAGGATATATATATATATATATATATATATATATAGATATATATAGATATTATATATACACACATACATATGCACATATATATATATATATATATATATATATATAATGTGTGTGTGTATGTGCATATGTATGTGTGTGTGTGTATGTGTATATATATTATACAGTCAGGTTTGAATGGCTTTGAAATTAAACAAACAAGATGTGCTTTAATTGCAGACTTTCAGATTTAATTTGAGGGTAATTACATCCAAATCAGGTGGACGGTATAGGAATTACAACGGTTTCTATATGTGCCTCCCACTTTTTAAGGGGCCAAAACTAATGGGACAAACTAAACAATCCTAAATCTAACTTTCACTTTTTAATACTTTGTTGCAAATCCTTTGCAGACAATTACAGCCTGAAGTCTGGAACGCATAGACATCACCAGACGCTGGGTTTCATCCCTGGTGATGCTCTGACAGGCCTCTACTGCAAATGTCTTCAGTTCCTGCTTGTTCTTGGGGCATTTTCCCTTCAGTTTTGTCTTCATCAAGTGAAATGCATGCTCAATCGGATTCAGGTCAGGGGATTGACTTGGCCATTGCATAACATTCCACTTTTTAGCCTTAAAAAACTCTTTGGTTGCTTTTGCAGTATGCTTCGGGTCATTGTCCATCTGCACTGTGAAGCGCCGTCCAATGAGTTCTGAAGCATTTGTCTGAATAGGAGCATATAATATTGCCCGAAACACTTCAGAATTCATTCTGCTTTTGTCAGCAGTCACATCATCAATAAATACAAGAGAACCAGTTCCATTGGCAGCCATACATGCCCAGGCCATGACACTACCACCACCATGCTTCACTGATGAGGTGGTATGTTTTGGATCATGAGCAGTTCCTTTCCTTCTCCATACTCTTCTCTTCCCATCACTCTGGTACAAGTTGATCTTTGTCTCATCTGTCCATAGGATGTTGTTCCAGAACTGTAATGACTTTTTTAGATATTGTTTGGCAAACTCTAATCTGGTCTTCCTGTTTTTGTGGCTCATCAATGGTTTACATCTTGTGGTGAACCCTCTATATTCACTCTTGTGAAGTCTTCTCTGGATTGTTGACTTTGACACATATACACCTACCTCCTGGAGAGTCTTCTTGATTTGGCAAACTGTTGTGAAGGGGTTTTTCTTCACCAGGGAAATAATTCTTCTGTCATCCACCACAGTTGTTTTCCGTGGTCTTCCGGGTCTTTTGGTGTTGCTGAGCTCTCCGGTGCGTTCTTTCTTTTTAAGCATGTTCCAAACAGTTGATTTGTCCACACCTAATGTTTTTGCTATCTCTCTGATGGGTTTGTTTTGATTTTTCAGCCTAATGATGGCTTGCTTCACTGATGGTGACAGCTCTTTGGATCTCATATTGAGAGTCGACAACAACTGATTCCAAATGCAAATGTCACACCTAGAATCAACTCCAGACCTTTTACCTGCTTAATTGATAATGAAGTAACGAGGGAATAGCCCACACCTGTCCATGAAATAGCCTTTGAGTTGATAGTCCCACTACTTTTGGCCCCTTAAAAAGTGGGAGGCACATATAGAAACCGTTGTAATTCCTACACCATTCACCTGATTTGGATGTAATTACCCTCAAATTAAATCTGAAAGTCTGCAGTTAAAGCACATCTTGTTTGTTTCATTTCAAAGCCATTGTGGTGGTGAATAGAGGCCACAATATGAAAACTCTGTCAATGTCCCAATATTTATGCACCTGACTGTGTGTGTGTCTGTATGTATGTATGTATGTATGTGTATGTGTGTGTATGTGTATGTGTGTGTGTATATATATATATATATATATATATATATATATATATTATCCATCTTTGGACAGCCCTCCATAAACAGTGCTTGCTCCTTACCCCCATTTGGAGGCTGGAGAAGGACCTGGACCTAAGTCATAACCAACAATATTGCTGGAAGAAGCAGGATGTAGTCTTTCAGTCGGCAACATGTCGACATGTGAAATGCCACGATTGTCAGAATGTCTACATTAAGGTTAGGATGTTGGATGGGAGGGTTAGGTTTAGGCACTAGAGAGAGGTTCGGATTAGGTTTTGGTGGAGGGAGGTTAGATTTAGGCACTAGGAGGAGGGTTAGGCTATTGGGGAGGGAGGTTGAATTTAGGAGGAGGAGGCACTAGGAGGAGGTTAGGGTTAGGCTACGGGGAGGGAGATTAGGTTTAGACTATTGGGGGAGGTTAGGATAAGCCTACGGGGGGAGGGAGGTTAGGTTTAGGCACTAGTAGGAGTATAGGCTACAGGGGAGGGAGGTTAGATTTATGCACTGGGGGGAGGTTTGGGTTAGGCACTGTGGAGGGAGGTTGGGTTTAGGCACCAGGGGAGGGAGGTTAGGTTAGGCACTGGTGGAGGGAGGTTAGGTTTAGGCCCTATGGTGAGTTTAGGGTTAGGCTATGGGGGTGGAAAGTTAGCTTTAGGCCCTACAGGGAGCTTAGGCTATGGGGGAAAGAGGTTAGGTTTAGGCACTAGGGGAAGTTAGGGGTAGGCTACAGGGAAGGGAGGTCAACTTTAGGCACTAGCGAGAGGTTAAGCAGCGTATCCACTTGCAGATATAAATGAGCGATTGAACAATTACGACATTTGTCTAGGCACTAGGGGAAAGTTAGGGTTAGGCTACGGGGGAGGGAGGTTTAGGTTTAGGCACAAGGGGAAGGTTAGGGTTAGGCTACGGGGAGGGAGGTTAGGTTTAGGCACTAGGGGAAGGTTAGGGTTAGGCTATGGTGGAGGGAGGTTAGGGTTAGGCTCTAGGGGAAGGTTAGGATTAGGCTACGGGGGAGGGTGGTTAGGGTTAGGCACTAGAGGGAGGGTTAGGGGTAGTGGTTAGGGATTGTACTTGCCAGAATACTGCTCTGTCAGATGACTCTACAAGAAGTGACACTCACATGACACACATGGGCAATGTCGGCATTACGAACACATCCAAATTCTGATGTCGACATTATGAATATCAACATATCATGCCATACCGGATAGAAGCATCACACGCTCGAGCACTCAACAGCTGTATTATGAATACAGTACCTGTTAGTACTACGTTGGTTACACCTGTACAGCCAGGTTCCGCCACATCACTCACCTGCGATAGACACTGGTCGGATTTTTTCTTAGTGCTGTAGAAAGAAATGGCGGTTTTGGCTGCAGTTGTAATGCGATGGGAGGGGGGGGGAGGTATCTCAGAGGTGACTGATACCCATTAGACGGGTATCAGTCACCCCTGAGATCCCCAGCCTCCGGTTGTTGTAGAACTACAATGGCCAGCAGAACATGGCGTACTGGGATATGTTGCTAAAACTTGCTTGGTCACATGCACTTACAGTAGCTGAAAGCATCACCAAAGACGCTTGGCCGGTGCATTTCATTCATTCTGACTGACCTCATTACGCCAATCTGCTTTTTCTTTTTTCTTTTTTTCATGCGTCAGTAAATCCATGAAATTCTAGGCACAATTTATTTGTCACGGATTAATGAGCACGGTAGCGGTAGCCTAGGGTCTGCTGTAGCTACATTCCTCTAATCCAACTAATCATGGCCTCTGGTGCCTAACCCTAATCTACTCTCCCCCCTGTAGCCTAACCCTAACCTCCCCATAGTGACTAACCCTAACCCTCCCGTCCCACATAGTGACTAACCCTCCCCTCCCGTCCCACATCCTAACCGTAATGTCGATATTCTGAGGACGATGACATGTTGCCTGTTGACATTTCAACTGTCGAAGTTGTTGTGTCGGCATTATGAGTGTCGACCTTAGGACTGCATCCATGCGTTTACATCGGTGAACTCCGTCTTATTTTGATGAACGAGACATATTGGTTGCGAGTAATCCATAGTTATTGGCACAATAGTGTGAATGAAAATAACTAAGAATAAAATATGACGCGTTGCTGCCTGATGTTATGCTGTTACTATTACTTCATGCCCTTTTCTTGCGTTGTGCTTCTGTTTTAGTTGTTGTCCTCCGTTCACATCGCTGCTGCTGCTATCCTCCCACACTAAACATGATTATTGGCCCCGGATTGTTCATGCTGCTTCTGAGTGTAAATAGATTTCCCGTGCTGGAAGCAGACGGCGTTCTACATGAATTAAGCACAGATACCTATTTCAGCAACCTGGTGCCGGGGATGACCTCCCTCCTCTATTTCAGCAGCCATAGTAAGTGCCCCTATACCAGGCCAGGATCCACATTGTACTTCTCTGCAGCTCAAAGCTGAGTCTTCCGGTCTACAGGTCATGCTTGTACATATCCAGACAGAGCGTACTCTAACGCCATTAGCAGAATCGGGATCTGGCTTCAGTTAACTGTTCCCTGGAAGACCCCCTCCCCCCACCATCTCCACTTCTGGAGAAAGTACAGTATAATATATTTACACATGTACACATACACCTATGGGAGTGACGTGGTCATGTCAGTGCCAGCGGCTGCAGCCGCACAGCCGTAGGCCTAGGAGCCCATGGTCAGACGGAGGCACTGCAACTGCCTTAGGGCGTATAAGGATGCACCAATAGGAGTCACAGCGTGCATGGGCGCTAAAAGTGGGCGTTTCTGTCCTGGGACTTTTGCCACAAGGGAAGGAGTTTGTATTGGCATTTGCAATAAGTCGCAGACGCGTGACCGCCAATGCTACGTGCGCTTTTACGTGCCACTCAGGATCGGTCTTTATATAGGGCACAAAATTGCAGAAAAAGTAGCACATTGGAGGGAAAAGTAGCAACATGTAGGCTAAAGGGTATGATTCAGAGATAGACGCTGACGCTAGACTTTACGTGCAGGCGCGTTAGTGAAAAATCGCTCAGATACGAGTGATGCGTCCTTATGCTTAATCTGCGTCTTTATACCAATGCCTTTGCTATGAAATTACTAATTCATTACGGATCGCAACTGCGAATGCAATAGCGATTACGCACGTAGTCTCACTGCGATAGTATGCTAATCCATCGCGATCGCTATGCCGCCACAGCACAACACAAGGTCGCCCACTTTACCTTACACATATCCGTAATACTTAGCAAGACTGTGAAACCATCGGTAACATCGGGTACCATCGCAGCCTCATGCACACTTGCACAAGCTCAGACCTTACTCAGCAATTGCTAACCTCATCGCACGCAGTGAGTACTCAGGCTACGTACCACATCGCAGTGGATCATTTATGCACGCCCCTGCAACGGCATTCAAATGCATTGGCATGCCTGCGTTTCGCCGACCACCCCCCCACCCCGTCATTACCCCCCCACAAACGGCACTTCCTGAATCACTCTGCGATGAGTCTGCGTAGTATCTGCGATCGCATTCCCGATCCCAGTGGTCATCACGCTCACTGCGATGCATACGCAGAACGCAACAATCGCCCGATTGCGTGCGTAATGGCCGTTGCGATCCTTGCTGAATCAGGCCCATAGTACTCTATAAGCAAAGTGAGATGCCACATTGAGGAATAAATATGCAGCCAGTGTAAAAAGGCAAAAGACAGGTCTGATGCCAGTGACCCGCACCATGCGTCATTAGGGTTCATCTGCAACCAGAGTCTGACCGGTGTACAGAGGAAATCACTGGTGCGCCCCATTGCCTGAGAGTCCCACCCCAGGCGCTGGGGGTCAGTAACTTGGTGGAGCAGGATCCTGGATGAACTTGGGTGCTGATTTTGTTTCTATGGAAACTACACAATGATTCGCCCTCCTGCCAATCAGAGTTCCTTTTATAAAGGGGCCATGTTCTTTGCATGTCCTCTCTAATGGTTGCCCAAGTCCCTCTGTGGTAGCTGGCCACACCCCCTCTGGTGGCCAGCCACACCGCTAAAGCCTGGGCCCCTACCACTGCGCTCCCTGGTGGGCCCGTCATGCCCCACTCTGGCACTGTTTGCAACTTTTTTACTCATTTCTTCACAATAAAAAAGCCTAATGCTAAGTCCATAGCACAGTGTATGCGACCTGTGACACAGAAATGAGGGAAAAAAGGACATCACGGGAATCCCACCAGGCCTATCGCGCCATCTGGTGCAGAAGGTATAGTTGTATGAGGACACCTACAGTATGTCACTAAATATATGAAGTAACTTGTATTGTCGTTATATTATCACATGACTTTATCACCCTGTACATGTCACTGCAGGGATTTCCAATAATGTAATATTCCTGGAGGAATTACAAAAGTCGTCCGTGGCTCTCGGGGACTACGGGATTTACGTAGCAAAGGTAAAAGACCCATCAGTTCACTTTATTATCTTTCTTCTTTGTGGGGTAAAGTGAAGAAAGCTGAATGCTCAGTGAATATGTGCGTTCGTCTCTTTGGAGGAGATAGAAGAAGAGGTGGTAAGTGTCACATGACCAGCGCTATCTGACACCTACAACAACCATCCTGTATGTATGAAAGCAGATAACGGAGAGATCACTTTACTCTACGCCATCTGAAAACATCTAACAGTTTTGCCGTCAGATCCTATTGTATGGCAAAGGAAAATCGTTGAGATGTTATTAAAAAATGATAAGTGCACTTTCTTCTTCAGGGTCCACCACAGGGAGACCTTGGGGTTTAGGTGAAAGCAAGAACATCCGGGCACCACGCAGTTAATTTTTTTTTTCTCCCAGGAAGCACTGGGCCTCTCTCTATATCCCGCCCCCTGGCCAGAGTCCCCTCAGTTTCGTTTGGTGACCGGCCGGAGTCTGGTCACTGTTTGACGCAGTGGGATTTCTAGAAGTTTGTTGTATTAGTAGACAGTCCAGCGGGACGTCCGCGTTGCCACTTCATCACCCCGCTGGCGCCGAGATGCCGGTACTGATCCGGAGATCGCGGCGGAAGCACGGGGTCTGTGCTAGCCAGACCCAGGGGGGACTCCCAGAACTGCAGCCAGATTTATGGGGAGGCAGGTAAATCGCGGATCACCGCTTGCAGTGATCCGTTTGAATTGCGGTCCATTCCCCCCGGATCTCTGGGGACGGACGGGGGATGACTGTGGTGGAGCCAAGCATGGAACCTGCGCTTCCACTTCCTCCTGGGGGGCAATATCTGGAGCGCAGTATATGAGGAAGTTGTGCTTCCAGCGCCCCGGGGGTTAAAACCGGGCCAGGGGAAACAACCTTCCCTGTTTACAGCCGGCCCCTCCCCTCTGCACAGCGCGCCTTTCCACTGCGGTCTGGCTGAGCTACAGCAGCATTCCTCCCACAGGAACGCCCCTTCTGAGGTTTCTGGCGGCCATTTTCTCCTGGCTATGTCGCAGATCTCTCAGGGAACGCGGAGCCTGGGTCCCCCTACATACCTCTCCTCCTGGTCAGTGTATGTAGCGCTATATCCTACCAGACACCTAGTCTGGGTAGTTGATTTGTAGCGCCTGTCTGGGTAGTTGATTTGTAGTGCCTGTCTGGGTAGTTGATTTGTAGTGCCTGTCTGGGTAGTTGATTTGTAGTGCCTGTCTGGGTAGTTGATTTGTAGTGCCTGTCTGGGTAGTTGATTTGTAGTGCCTGTCTGGGTAGTTGATTTGTAGTGCCATTGTGCAGGTGTAATTTCTGCATTGTATGTGACTTTATGCTAGCGCTGTCTGTCTGTATTTCTACTCATTCTGTCAGACAATATAACTCTACCTTTTTCTTTTTCTGAGCCCTTACAATTACATTGTCAGAGTGGTTATTTTACCTCACATTTAAATATCTACATTTATTGTGTGGTTTGTCACAAACCGTGTACACTTCCCTCATTGCTATGTCTGACAGTGGGGATGATGTGCACGATCCCGCTCCAGTCCTGCCGTTATGCAAATCATGTGCTGCAGGACTAGATGAGGGGGACAGGGACTCAGAGGATCCTCCAGGTCCTTCTGTGGTCCCAGCCACCTCGCATGGGCTGCACCCCCTGTGTTTCCCCAGATGGTATTCACCCAGCAGGCGATTATGCCCTCTCAGGGCCTGCCTTTACAGATTTCACCCATGCAGGTTCAATCTGTGCCTCCTCCATGGGTAGATACGCTGTCTACTACAGTGCAGATACCTCTGTTACCCTCCAGGCTATGCTGCAGGGGTATAAGGCCCTCATTCAGAGCCGTACGCTCTGAGCAGAGCGCACGCTCTGAATGAGGGCCGGGCTCCATTTTCATGGAGCGTCCTCCTGGACGCTCGTATAGCTGTGGGTCACCACCCACAGGCTATACGAGCGTGCTTTGTGATGGCCGCGATGGTCGAGACCATCGCGACCATCGAAATTGCGAGCCGGAGCCTGCGGTTGAGGTTTTCAACCGCAAGCTCCGGAGTGATTTTGGCTCTATCAGAGCCAAAATCACTCCCACTGACATCACTAGTGATGTCAGTGGGCCGGCTTCTGACGGGAGGCGTTCCCGTGGGAACGCCCCCGTCAGGGAGGCACGCCCCCGGCACGCCCACCAAAGGGGGCGTGCTGTCAATCAACATTGACAGCACGCCCCCTTTGATCGGACACAACGAGCGAAGGACTTTCCTTCGCTCGTCGCGTCTGGCGCATGCGCACGACGGAGCTCCCTCCGTCGTGCGCATGCTCAGTGCATAACATCGACCCACTTGCGAGCGGACAGCCGCTCGCGAGTGGGTCTGAATCAGGCCCTAAACCCCTTAGACCGGCAAAAAGGTCTATGCCGTCATCCCAATCTACATAATATGATGACAATGACACTGATAACAGGGGACTCTGAGCCCTCTCAGCGTGAGGAATACGCGAACCGCCAGCTCCCCAGTCCAAACATGCGCTGTTCAAGGAAACTATTTCTGCAGTATTTCCTTTATCTGATCAGCTAGTGGCATGGAAGTGGCGTGGAAATCGCCTGGGAAGCGATTTCGGCCTCAGACGCCTGGCTTGTGCCTATCCTTTTCCTGAGGAACATTGCACGAAATGGGAATCGCCTCCTGTGGTGGACTCTCATGTGACGCGCTTAATCAAGAAGTGCTACTCTACCTATGCCATCCATTTCATCCTTAAAGGATACCACGGATAGGAAGGTAGAGGTGTGTTTAAGTCAATGTTTCTCTATCGGTGGCGGTCGCCAGGCCACCTATGGCTATCTCATGGGTGGTCAAGGCTATGGAGTTCTGGGGAGACTCCCTAGAGGAGTGTTTTCCATCAGATGCTACCAGAGATCAAGTGGCTCTGGTGGGTAACCTCCGTGAGTCAGCTATATATATCAACGAGGCTGCTTTGGATGTCACCCTCTTATCCTCTAGGATTGCAATGTCAGCTCGCCGTTCCTTATGGCTGCGCTCTTGGAGAGCGGACGTGGACTCTAAGAAAGGATTAAAGTGTCTATCCTACAATGGTAAGATCTTGTTTGGCCTTGACCTGGACAAGATTGTGGCTACGTTGGCAGCGGCTAAGTCGGCGTGTCTGCTTTCAGCATCTACTTCTTCAGGATCCCGGACCTCGTCCTTTCAGCCCCAAGGTAAGCCTAAAGATCAGCCCTTTCCTAGACAGTCAGCTCTCAAAAAGAATACCAAGCCCAAGTAACAGGCCTGGAGTACCAGACGTCCAGCGGCCAAAGCCTATGACAAGTCTTCAGCTTGACGGGACGGGCCTCTCCTTGGGGGATCCCAAGGTGGGAGGCCGACTTCAGTTTGCCCAGTGCTGGTGTCAGACCACCACAGACACTTGGGTAAGAGAAGTGGTTTCTCAAGGGTACGCCCTTGCCTTCAGCAGAAGGCCTCCCCAGCAATTCTTCTGCACAAGTCCTCTGTCAGACAAAGTCAAGGCATTACAAATCCAGAAAGCCATACAATCCTTGCTTCAAGTTGTCATCCCGGTCACGTCTCCTCAAAAAGGAACGGGTTATTACCGTATATACTCGAGTATAAGCTGAGTTTTTCAGCACATTTTTTGTGCTGAAAAAGCACCCCCTCGGCTTATACTCGAGTCATGCCCGCATGGTACGCAGCTGAGTAGCGTACCATGCGGGCCGCGGTGCAGACTGTGTCTCTGTGACACAGCTGCACCGCGTGCGTAGCGCTGATCGGACGGAGTTCGGTCAGTGCTACACAGCACAAACACACAGCCGCCGGAGCCGTCAGCTGTGTGTTTGCTGTAATCAGCAGCCGCTGAGAGTCTGTCAGACTCTCATCGGCTGCTGCTGCTCCCACTGCGGGAGCCATCTTCCGGCTCCCGCAGTGGGTAATGTGAGAGACGTCGTCATGACGACGTCTCTCCCATAATGCAAAGCGGCCGTACGAGCCGGTAGAAGCGTCGGGACCAGGAGCGGGGTTTCAGGTAAGTGTTT
Source organism: Taudactylus pleione (assembly GCA_031769625.1). Taxonomy (NCBI): domain Eukaryota; kingdom Metazoa; phylum Chordata; class Amphibia; order Anura; family Myobatrachidae; genus Taudactylus; species Taudactylus pleione. Next base: position 1,983,360 of record JAUIMM010000348.1, on the reverse strand, counting down.
TTTTTTTAGTTTTTTTTATTAAGTCTCTCTACTAGGGGGGGGGACTACTGGGGGCACTACCAGGGGGGGGGGGGGATTACAACTGGGTTCACTACCAGGGGGGTGGATTACTACTGGGGGCACTACCAGGGTGGTGGATTATTACTGGGGGCACTACCAGGGGGGTATTACTACTGGGGGCACAACCGGGGGGGTATTACTACTGGGGGCACAACCAGGGGGGGTATTACTACTGGGGGCACTACCAGAGGGGGAATATTACTACTGGGGCAGTACCAGGGGGGTCTTAATACTGGGGGCACTACCAGGGGGTGATATTGCTACTGGGGGCACTACCAGGGGGGTATTACTACTGGGGGCACTACCAGGGGGGTATTACTACTGCGGGCACTACAAGAGGGGGAATATTACTACTGGGGGCACTACCAGAGGGGATTACTCCTGGAGGCAGTACCGGGGGGGGGTAGATGCTGCATTTCCCACCCTAGGCTTATACTCGAGTCAATAAGTTTTCCATGTTTTTTGTGGTAAAATTAGGTACCTCAGCTTATATTCGGGTCGACTTACACTCGAGTATATACGGTACTCCTGTTCGGTTTCTGGACCAGAAAGAGATTGATCATATTAGTCTATCCTCAATCTCAAGTCCCTGAACAGATTCCTCAGGGTACCTTGGTTCAGGATGGAAACCCTTCGCTCAATTATACTGGCTATGGAACCGGGGGATTTTATGGTATCGCTGGATATTCAGGATGCATACCTGCATGTTCCAATTGCTTCATCTCACCAGCGTTTCCTCCGTTCTACTATACAGCAACAACATTTCCAGTATCGGGCGCTGCCGTTTGGTTTCTCCACCTTGAGTGTTTACCAAGGTTATGGTTGTCATGGCAGCCCATCTACGGCATCAGGGGGTTCGTCTGTTGCCTTACCTGGACGACCTCTTATTGTTGGCAGGGTCTCCAGAAGTACTTGAACACCACCTACAGCTGACAGTGTATGTGCTTCAGGCTCACGGATTGTTGATCAATTGGACAAAGTCCTCCCTGACTCCATCTCAGAGGAGCTCCATCTGGGAGCTGTATTGGATTCCCAACAGCAGAGAATCTTTCTGACCGCAGAAAAGATTTCCACTTTGCAGACGCAAGTACGCAAATGCCTCCACAGTTGCCAAGTGTCAAGCCGCTCAGCAATGCATGTCCTGGGGTCCATGGTATCGACGTTCGACATGGTGGAATATGCCCAGTTTCATTTCAGGCTTCTGCAGAAATTGATCCTCTCCAGGTGGAACGGATTACCCCATCGGATAAAGGCACAATCGATGGTGCTCTTCCAGTGGTGCGTCTGTCACTTGCCTGGTGGCTGCAGGCGTGTCACCTCACCAAGGGGCACCCCTTTTGGATTCTGGAATGGGTCCTCCTGACGACGGATGCCAGTCTGCGGGGCTGGGGTGCAGTGACCTGTCCACACTTCTTTCAGGGGCGGTGGACAGCAGAGGAGTCTGCTCTACCATTCAACATATTGGAGCTTCGGGCGGTCTTCAGGGCCCTTCAGCAAGCCAAACTCATACTTCACGGAAAACCCGTACAAGTTCAATCAGACAACGCCACGAGAGTGGCTTACATCAATCATCAGGGATGAACTCGAAGTCAGGTGGCGATGACAGAGGTGTCACGCATTCTACAATGGGCAGCAGGCCATCTCCCAGCCATATCGGCAGTGTTCATTCCAGGGGTTCTCAATTGTGAAGTAGACTTCTTCAGCCGTCACAACGTGCATCCAGGGGAATGGTCTCTTCACCAAGAGGTGTTTCAACTCCTAGTGGACATGTGGGACCTTCCAGAAGTGGACCTCATGGCCTCCAGACTCAACCACAAGCTGCCAAGTTGCGGGTCCAGGACAAGAGATGCCGGGACACTCCTGGTTGACGCTCTGTCAGTAAAGTGGACCTTCCAGTTTGCGTACCTGTTTCCTCCAGTCTCCCTTCCTTCTTCCTCGGGTCATTTGAAGGTTCAAGCAAGAGGGAGGAATGGTCCTGCTCGTGGCTCCAGCGTGGCCCAGCAGACATTGGTACTCAGATCTTCGGAGTCTCTCCATCGACACTCCATTGCTGTTGCCTCAACATCCGGACCTGTTGTCTCCGAGTCCTTGCCTTTACCCGGAGCTGGGTCGTCTGTATTTGTCGGTGTGGCTCTTGAGACTTCCCTCTTAAGGCCCAAAGGTTTTTCCAGCTCTGCGGTCAGTACCATGCTCAGAGCCTGTAAATCAGCCTTTGCTCGTGTAGATCACCGAGTGTGGCATACTTCTTTTCAGTGGTGTCGTCCCAGGGGTTATGACCCTCTGGTATTTCAGATACCTAGAATTTTGGCTTTCCTTCAAGCGGATTTGGACCTTGGTCTCCGCCTCACTGAAGGTGCATGTTTCAGCTCTCTGTTTGGTTACAACCTAGGATTGCTCAATTTACCGGACATTCGTACTTTCCTGCAGGGTGTCCTGCGGATTCAGCCTCCCTTTGTCCCTCCTGTGGCTCATTGGGATTTGGCTGTTGTCCTTTAAGGCTCTCCAGAGCCCTCCATTTGAACCACTGGCTTCAGTGGATCTCAAGTGGTTGACAACTATGACTGTCTTCTGGCCATTGATTCGGCGCGATGGGTGTCAGACTTAGGGGCGTTTTCCTGTCGTTCCCCATTTCTGATTTTTCACCAGGACGGCGGTTCTTCGGACTCGCCCTGGGTTCCTTCCTAAGATGGTCTCTACTTTCCATATTAATGTGGAAATTATTGTTCCGGCCTTCCAATCCCCAGACCTCTCGGCAGGTGAGGCTTCATTGTAGGTGGTACGTGCTGTCAGGACTTATGTGGACCGTACCAGTTCACTTCGGAAATCAGACTCCTTGTTTGTCCTCTACGGTTTTCCCAAGAAGGGATGGCCATCCAATAAACAGACATTGGCTAGGTGAATTCGTATGACAATATCTGAGGCTTACACTCAGAAGGGCCTTCCTGAACGCCTTCTGTTGCTGCTCATTCTACTCGGTCTGTGGGTCCATCGTGGGCAGCTCACCGTGGTGCCTTGGCTGTTCAGCTTTGTAAGGCGGCCACGTGGTCTTCTGTCCTGACCTTTTGAAGGTTCTATGCATTTGATACATTTGCTTCTCAGGATGCTTCCTTCGGGCGCCGGATTCTCCTGTCGATCAGGAGCGACATCCCCAAGGTCTCCCTGTGGAGCCTATGGACCCTGAAGAAGAAAATGCGGATAGAACTTACCTTTGTTATCTCTTTCTTCGAAGTACATAGGGTCCACAGGGCACCCACCCTGACGCTCCTTGCTTCAGATGGGCTTCGCTCTGGTCTCCGGTTTTTCCATCTCCTTATATGTGAGAATGTGATTCTTGAGTGTTCCAGACTTTCTTCTCTCTTTTTTATCCTCCTCCGGCCTTTGGCTTGTTACGAACTGAGGTGCCTCTGGCCCTGGGATGGGGTATAGGGAGAGGCCCAATGCATACTGGGAGAAAAAAAATTAACTGCATGGTGCCCGGATGTCCTTGCCATCACCTAAACCCCAAGGTCTCCCTGTGGACCCTATAGACTTTGAAGAAAGAGAGATAACAAAGGTAAGTTCTTACCATATCTCTCATTTTATGGCTTATTGGATTTTCACATATCAGCAGGATTACCTGCCGCTATGTGTACTAACCGGCTACGGCTTTGGTGGGGTTTGGCTGCACACAAGATCCCACGATGTTTGCGAGGGCCGCTTAGAATGTAAGACACAGCATGTAGGCACTAGGCTGATGCACTGTAGGTTTTGCACAGTTCGGTGGAGAGGGGATTTTTCTCTCCCCCACTCCGGCGGCCGCTATTATTGCTTCCTGCTTTGCCTAGCAGCACAGAGTTTATCAGGAGATGAGTGATGTGTTAGTGAGTACAGGGCTGCATGTGACAGGGGCAGTGACATGATATGAGGAGGGGAATGGAGGCAGCAGGAAGCCACATACTGAGAGTTATATAGTGGAAGGAGCAGGGTCCCCAGCAGCACAGAGTATATCAGGAGATGAGTGGTGTGTTAGTGAGGACAGGGCTGCACGTGACAGGGGCAGTGACATGATGTGAGGAGGGGAATGGAGGTAGCAGGAAAACACACACAGAATTATATAGTGGGAGGAGCAGGGCCCCCAGCAGCACAGAGTATATCAGGAGATGAGTGGTGTGTCAGTGAGGACAGGGCTGCATGTGACAGGGGCAGTGACATGATGTGAGGAGGGGAATGGAGGCAGCAGGAAGCCACAGGCTGAGAGTTATATAGTGGTAGGAGCAGGGTCCCCCAGCAGCACAGAGTATATCAGCAGATGAGTGATGTGTTAGTGAATACAGGGCTGCATGTGACAGGGGCAGTGACATGATATGAGGAGGGGAATGGAGGCAGCAGGAAGACACAGACTGATAGTTATATAGTGGGAGGAGCAGGGCCCCCAGCAGCACAGAGTATATCAGGAGATGAGTGATGTGTTAGTGAGGACAGGGCTGTATGTGACAGGGGCAGTGACAGGATGTGAGGAGGGGAATTGAGGCAGCAGGAAGCCACACACAGAATTATATAGTGGGAGGAGCAGGGCCCCCAGCAGCACAGAGTATATCAGGAGATGAGTGGTGTGTCAGTGAGGACAGGGCTGCATGTGACAGGGGCAGTGATATGATGTGAGGAGGGGAATGGAGGCAGCAGGAAGCCACAGGCTGAGAGTTATATAGTTGTAGGAGCAGGGTCCCCCAGCAGCACAGAGTATATCAGGAGATGAGTGATGTGTTAGTGAATACAGGGCTGCATGTGACAGGGGCAGTGACATGATATGAGGAGGGGAATGGAGGCAGCAGGAAGACACAGACTGATAGTTATATAGTGGGAGGAGCAGGGCCCCCAGCAGCACAGAGTATATCAGGAGATGAGTAATGTGTTAGTGAGGACAGGGCTGTATGTGACAGGGGCAGTGACAGGATGTGAGGAGGGGAATTGAGGCAGCAGGAAGCCACAGACTGAGAGTTATATAGTGGAAGGAGCATGGTCCCACAGAATGAGTTATATAGTAAAGCCAGCAAAAGTGATGTGGAGCTCCTGTCACACTAATGCAGGAATATTGGGGTGTCAAATGCATCTCTATATTACACAAAATAATTCACCTTATATTTTGTCTTAATTCATTAGGTTAATTGTATGAAAGAAGACACATTGAAATTCTGTGAGGAGGAGAATGCCTATTTGTTCAGGTATAGTAAAAAATACAATTTAGAGCTTTACATCTGCAAAAAACCTTTCTACACTACGGCAGTGTACTGTGCCACAGTTACGGTGCCTACACACTAGACGATGTGGTCACGATGCGATATCGCGAGCGATTTCTCTTGAACTCTCCCCGGCAGCTCCAGGATACTATATGCAGCAAAAGCCGCACGATGTGACACAAGATCTATCGTGCACGCTGCAATGATTCGCCGATTTGCGCAATAGCAGAAACACAGATGCTTGCACGTATCTGGGAGATCCGTGATTCATGCACCTGTATGTAAAAAAAAAAAAATTAACACCGATGTGCGGACAGGATCCGTGAGATCCACCTGTGCTGCTGTGTTTAAAATAAATTAATAACCTGTGTAATCCTTTTTTTTTTTTTTCAAATGGTGTGCCCCCCCCCACAAAGAGCAATCCCTACATCTTTTGTCCCCTGTATTTTAGCATAACCAGTACTGGGTCACAAAAGCCTAGGGCTGGTTGTGCTTTGGGGGGGGGGGGGGGGGCGCATCGTATACGGGTCCGAATTATATATCGTTCAGGCATAAACACTACGATATGCCGCCGGATCGTGTATGAGATTGGCAGATCTTGCCTGCTGTAGGCAAGATCTGAAGATGCAATATTTTCGACTCGCGGGTACGCACATCGGCATCGGCATCGTGAGTGGACACTCACAATTTGCACATATTATGCACAATCTGTCGTTCTGATGCGTCGAAATCGTGCAAAATATCGTCTAGTGTGTACGCACCTATAGAGGACGAGATTATTAGACAAAGTAATTGTAACCTATACCCATTGCCATATTGTCTACAATCTACTTAGCTGAATAATTATTATGAGAGGGCGGTAAAAATGGGCTGCGCTGTTGTTTGGGTCTGTCCCCCAAAATAGAAGTGAATCCCCCACTCCCTGTAAACTAAACAATGCACCATCCATCTGATATAGGCCCGTATTCAATTTGAAGCGTTTAGTCCAGATCCGCGTGAAGTTACCGCCGATGACGTCATTTTCGCCTGTTTTGGTTTTACCCCGTATTCAACTTGCAAGCCTTTCCGCCTAGGCGGAAAGACAATGCAATGTATTAGGCAGTAAAGTTTCGCCTATGAATGGCAGGTGGAAAAAAGTGCAGAATTGGGGTTTTGGGGTGCAACATTGCGGGAACCCCCTTGCAGCCTTCAGACAGTCCCCCAAAGGTAAACTGTGTAAAAAAAAAATAAATAAAAACTTAAGGACACCCCAAAAATTGAGTTTGAAAAAGGGAGCGAAAAAAAAAAATGTTGGGGTACAAACTTAAAAACTATTGAACTTGACTCTGGGGGGGGGCGGGGTCCCCAAGTATGCCCCAGGTGTTTTTTTGATTGCAGGTGTTTGCGGCAGGTGGATTTTTCACTATTTTTTCAACTTCACTTTTTCAACTTTTAAATATGCTGACCCCCATTTTCAAGTACCCCAAATTTGCTGGGGTAACTTATGTTCTGGAAAAAATACTCCTAAATACTATTCTGCATCAGGTATAGAAAAACGCTATTTAGCAGCTATCGAGCCCGTTTAAAAACACCAAATACCTTCAGCCAAATCGGGGGATACCATAGGGAACCCCCATGTCAGAGCATCTTTTAGGGGGTGTCAGGCTGATTTCCCCAAAACTGACAGCACTTTCCGCTTGTTAAAGTATCACCGGGTCCCGTTTACGCCTACTTTCAAATTGAATACGGGGTAAAGCACGCACGCTCGCGATACATTTCCGCCTGCAAAACAGGCTAAGTCGGCGTTAAGTCCAGGCCGCATTAACTTAACGCGCCTCGGCTCAAATTGAATACGGACCTTCGCTTCTGGTGACTGAAATAGACCTGGGGGATCCTGGGGGTAGTCTGTGACAGACAGAATAGCAGTGAGCAGAAACGGGGACAATATGGCGGCAGCTGAAGATTCATTATATCGCCTGTGATGTAATAAACCTTTATTGCTGTATTATCCTCAGATGTTACAGTTTTGTTTTCAATTATTCCTCAGAGTTAAACGCTTGATCAATCCACTGTCATTTAATGAGCAACTAATTAACGACAAACATGTAGCGAGTAACGCCGCTTATTCTCCGCACTGTATCTTGTTCTGCAGGGGAACTAAATTATTACGGGAATTCCCTACAGATACGCTATTTGATGTCAACGCCATCGTCGCCAATGTTTTATTGTGAGTAGACTCCGACATCTGTGTGTCAGCTCCACAACTTCTGCTTAATAAGATGATACATACCATTGCTTCTCAGTGACAAATGTAATGTACATAGGGTAATATTTCACCACTACACTAGTAACAATATGTGAAAGGACAGATTTTCATTTTGATGAATTTATGTTTTTAATTGATACTTTTCCAATCTTTCCCCAATATAATGGTAAGTGACCTCAGGCGTGACACTCCCACACACCGTTCAGTGGGGGTCATTGAGACCCGCTCACGAGCGCAGGACGCTCGCAAGCGGGTCGATGTTCCCCCACTGCGCATGCGCACGACGGAGGGAGCTCCGTCGTGCGCATGCGTGAGACCCGGCGAGCGACGAGGAATACATCGCTCCGGGTCTCGCACCAAAGGGGGCGTGCTGTCGATGTTGATTGACAGCACGCCCCCTTTGGTGGGCGTGCCAGGGGCGTGCCTGCCAGACGGAGGCGTTCCCATGGGAACGCCTACCGTCTGAAGCCGGCCCCACTGACATCACTAGTGATGTCAGTGGGAGTGATTTTGGCTCTGATAGAGCCAAAATCACTCCAGGGCTTGCGGCAGCGAGACCCTACCACAGGGTCTCCGTCGCACGCCCGATGGTCGCGATGGTCAAGACCATCGCGACCATCATCATGGACGCTCGCATATGCTGTGGGTGGTCACCCACAGCTATGCGAGCGGCCAGGAGGCCGCTCCATTTTCATGGAGGAGGGCCCTGATTCAGAGCGAGCGTACGTAAGATTTCATCTGCATTTTAATTGTTTTGGAATTTAAGATAATATAAAAAGGCAAGAAAAATTACTATTTAAGTGTAACGTATATGAAATGATTTGTACATGTAATATCCGGTGTGCTTGTACCATGTTAGAAGGGAGGAGCTCCTCTAGGTAGGCAGAGTAAGAGGGACAGACAACCTTGATATATAGAAATCCATTTAAACTTGCATTTTCTTGTAGAATACTATCCACTTGTAATACTTAGAGTGAGCACTAGGTGTCAGCTCAGGACCTTTGAAATTTTCTTTCATTCACTAAGTTATAAGAATAGTCACTAATTGTCCTATGCCTCTCCTTTCAGTGTCCTGCTTTATAATAAAGTCAAATATATCACCTCCATTCTGGAACTTCAGAAATTGGAAGATGCAATGAAAGGGAAGAGGGATTTAGTTTTTGTGTATGTACAAGCTATTGGGACACCAGGTAAAGTACGATTTCTATAATGGTTTGTATAGATTGCAAGAGCTTTAGTAAATAATTAAATAAGTAAGTTAGTAACTCTAGTGTGTGCATGATGCCAGAAACTATTTCCACGCCACACCAGGCGGCTGCCATCTTAGGATCAGAATGTGACTCCAGTCATATTCCTCATTGAAAGCACAGGGTTTGGTAGGGATACGGTTACATTACCGGCCGTCGGAATCCCGACAGTGGAATCCCAACCTGGGACTATAGATGGGCGTCGAAACCCCGATGCGTATCTTTAGCCCCACGCTGAAATCCCGACAGTCGGCATCCCGAATAAAGGTAAGCGGGGACAGGTTAGTGTTAGCCGCACGCGCGAGGGGGGAAGGGGGACTTAGGGTTAGGCACCACCCTGGGAGTTTTAGGTTAAGGGGGACAGGGGAGGGTAAGCCTACTTACTAGCCCCAGTCGGTATGTTGAACCTTCGGTTTTCCGGCGTCGGTAGGAGAAACGCCGGCTATTCAGCCCAATTTCGTTTGGTATATAGGGGAAGTCTTACTAAGCCTTGGCGAGGGATAAAGTACCAACCAATTAGCTCCTAACAGTCACTTTACAGGCTGTGGGGGAGATGTACGATGCTCCGGACGTTATTTGTGTGGACCTGTTACGCCACCAAATCGAGGTGAAGCGGATCCTCTTAATGGCCGCATGTATGAAAAGAACTTTTGCAGAAGAGGGAGAGTGTTAATTCACCTGTTCAGCGAATAGCGCTTTCCCTCTATCGGTGGGGCCGCTGTCGCTGACCGGCGCTTGCATGGATTCTGCGTATGCACCATTCCAATTCCTCCCAGCGGCACCTGTGGCTAATGCAAAAAAAATAAGAATAAAAAAAATAATATATATATTTTTTTATTGCACGTACAATGCCACTGACCAGTCATACATCGGCCTGCACATCGGCGCTCACCTCGCTTGCCTGCATATCTACATGCAGGGAAGTGGTAACTGCAGCACTTGACGTGTGCAGTTACTGTTTTGCCCCCTATCGCCCCTTTATACTTCTCCCCCTGTGTTTGAAAAATTAACTTGATGAGCTGGTTGGTTGGTACTTTATCTCCTTCTACTTAATCTCTCTCCAAGGCCAAGTACATAGACCTCACAGTTCCTGGGCTCAACTAACAGAAAAGCACCTGACTGTGGATCTTTAGAACCTTCATTGATGTTACTATATGGTATATGCCCATTCTGTGACCGTCTCTCCTGTAATGCAGCACACTGTGTGTGTATCCACTCTCTGTCCTCAGAACACCGGTCTGTGATGGAAGCTGCTTTTGTTCATGGATCAGGATACCAGTTTGTTCTCACAACAGAAACCAATTTACTGAAAAATATAAGGTATGCATGTAATTTGCTGTGAGAGAGGTCTACTACTGGTGTAGCTCTCTAGTGAGGGGACAGGACCACTGTCTACTTTCTACTGACAGAGCCCTGCAGTGAGAGGCAGGACCACTGACTACTGACACAGCCCTGCAGTGAGAGACAGGACCACTGACTACTGACACAGCCCTGCAGTGAGAGGCAGGACCACTGACTACTGACACAGCCCTGCAGTGAGAGGCAGGACCACTGACTACTGACACAGCCCTGCAGTGAGAGGCAGGACCACTGACTACTGACACAGCCCTGCAGTGAGAGGCAAGACCACTGACTACTGACACAGCCCTGCAGTGAGAGGCAGGACCACTGACTACTGACACAGCCCTGCAGTGAGAGGCAGGACCACTGATTACTGACACAGCCCTAAAGTGAGAGGCAGGACCACTGACTACTGACACAGCCTTGCAGTGAGAGGCAAGACCACTGACTACTGACACAGCCCTGCAGTGAGAGGCAGAACCACTGACTACTGACACAGCCCTGCAGTGAGAGGCAGGACCACTGATTACTGACACAGCCCTAAAGTGAGAGGCAGGACCACTGACTACTGACACAGCCCTGCAGTGAGAGGCAGGACCACTGACTACTGACACAGCACTGCAGTGAGAGACAGGACCACTGACTACTGACACAGCCCTGCAGTGAGAGGCAGGACCACTGACTACTGACACAGCCCTGCAGTGAGAGACAGGACCACTGACACAGCCCTGCAGTGAGAGGCAGGACCACTGACTACTGACACAGCCCTGCAGTGAGAAGGGCAGGACCACTGACTACTGACACAGCCCTGCAGTGAGAAGGGCAGGACCACTGACTACTGACACAGCCCTGCAGTGAGAGGCAGGACCACTGACTACTGACACAGCCCTGCAGTGAGAGACAGGACCACTGACTACTGACACAGCCCTGCAGTGAGAGGCAGGACCACTGACTACTGACACAGCCCTGCAGTGAGAGGCAGGACCACTGACTACTGACACAGCCCTGCAGTGAGAGGCAGGACCACTGACTACTGACACAGCCCTGCAGTGAGAGGCAAGACCACTGACTACTGACACAGCCCTGCAGTGAGAGGCAGGACCACTGACTACTGACACAGCCCTGCAGTGAGAGGCAGGACCACTGATTACTGACACAGCCCTAAAGTGAGAGGCAGGACCACTGACTACTGACACAGCCCTGCAGTGAGAGGCAAGACCACTGACTACTGACACAGCCCTGCAGTGAGAGGCAGAACCACTGACTACTGACACAGCCCTGCAGTGAGAGGCAGGACCACTGATTACTGACACAGCCCTAAAGTGAGAGGCAGGACCACTGACTACTGACACAGCCCTGCAGTGAGAGGCAGGACCACTGACTACTGACACAGCACTGCAGTGAGAGACAGGACCACTGACTACTGACACAGCCCTGCAGTGAGAGGCAGGACCACTGACTACTGACACAGCCCTGCAGTGAGAGACAGGACCACTGACTACTGACACAGCCCTGCAGTGAGAGGCAGGACCACTGACTACTGACACAGCCCTGCAGTGAGAAGGGCAGGACCACTGACTACTGACACAGCCCTGCAGTGAGAAGGGCAGGACCACTGACTACTGACACAGCCCTGCAGTGAGAGGCAGGACCACTGACTACTGACACAGCCCTGCAGTGTGAGGGGCAGTACCACTGACTACTGACACAGCCCTGCAGTGAGAGGCAGGACCACTGACTACTGACACAGCCCTGCAGTGAGAGGCAGCACCACTGACTACTGACACAGCCCTGCAGTGAGAGGCAGGACCACTGACTACTGACACAGCCCTGCAGTGAGAGGGATAGGACCACTGACTACTGACACAGCCCTGCAGTGAAAGGGGCAGGACCACTGACTACTGACACAGCCCTACAGTGAGGGGCCAAGACCACTGACTACTGACACAGCCCTGCAGTGAAAGGGGCAGGACCACTGACTGCTGACACAGCCCTGCAGTGAGAGGCAGGACCACTGACTACTGACACAGCCCTGCAGTGAGAGGGATAGGACCACTGACTACTGACACAGCCCTGCAGTGAAAGGGGCAGAACCACTGACTACTGACACAGCCCTACAGTGAGGGGCCAAGACTACTGACACAGCCCTGCAGTGAAAGGGGCAGGACCACTGACTGCTGACACAGCCCTGCAGTGAGGGGGCAGGACCACTGACTACTACTAATATAGCCCTGCCCCCAACTCCTGTCCGTATCATAGTAAGTCAGTAAGGAAGCAGGAAAAGCGTTACCTCCAAACTGTGACCCCACTGAGGCATGAGGCATTTCCCTATCTCCCTGTCTTCTAGCAGCTTGATATGACTGTCGATTGGTTCAGCCCTTAAATTGCTCCACTGTATGTAGTCGATAAATTCACTGTAAACCAGCAATCCCTTCCCAGCACTACAGAGTATATCTAATGTGCTGTGGATAGTGAATCTTGGGAAAATCTGACACAATAAGGAATTGTCCTATTCTGGATTCTCCCATAGACTAAGGAGAACTTGGCATGTTTTTGACAACTAAATGTAGCGCCATGTGAACCTCTCTTCTCCGTTTTCTGTTCCCATCTCCCATTTACTTAAATATCCAAACCAAATTTATTAATTTTTTTATTTAATAATTGCAATAATAATTAGGGCCTGATTCATTACGGATCGCAACTAATACCCACGCAATTGTTGCGTTCTTCGTATGCATCGCAGTGCGTGAACCGGCCACCACGATCGGGATTGCAATCGCAGTGACTACGCAGACGGATCGCAGAATGATTGACGGGAAGTGCCATTTGTGGGTGGTGACGCGGGGGTGGTCAGCGAAACGCAGGCGTGCAAGTGCGTTTCATTGCCGTTGCGGGGCATGCATAAAAGATCCACTGCGATGCCTTACGCAGCCTGAGTACTCCTAGAGCGACAAGGTTAACAATTCCTGAGTAAGGTTAGAGCTTTGGCCAGTGTGCGTGAGGCTGCGATGGTACTCCATGTTACCGATGGTGTCACAGTCTTGCTAAGGATTACGGATGTGTGTAAGGTAAAGTGGGCGTCCTTATGTTGTGCTGCGGTGGCAATGGCTTAGCAGTGAGACTGCGTGGGTAATCGCTATTGCATTCGCAGTTGCGATCCGCAATGAATCAGGCCGTTAGGTGCCATATTCCTAGCTGATGCTATAGGTAACTAACGTTTAGAAAGGTATTTTTGAGAGAATTACTGTAACACAGGTTACTGGCCAACAATCATGACTAAAAAAGGCCGTATAGTGGGGTGCACTATTCTGCTAACGAGAAGACGTGAATGGAGTCCTAGCAATTAATCTGGTCTAGTTTCCATCCGGTATTTATCTCCTTCTCAGGCAAAGTTCATGAAAACCACTTAGCGCTGCTAAAACTTATTGCACTGGGTTATGTACTAAGTGATGAGTTTTGTTGGGGCGAGCTCTATAATATTGCAGAAATTAATAAATGAAAGTCGCCCAAATCCACCATTGTATGGTTCCCAGAAATATTCAGTTTGGAATACAAAATTCAAATCAGTTATCATTAAAAACGTAAAATAAAAACGGAAAAGCTTAAAATACTGTATGTTTAATTAATGTTAATATGAATATTGCAGATCTGAAACAACATTCTAAGTTAATTCAATATACGTAACATATAAAGTTATATTTACAGAACATTCTATAAGTTTTATCAGATTAATACTCTCCGAGCAGGGTCGTAGCAAAACCTATATGGGCCCCCTGGCTAAATTTTTCCACAGGCCCCCCTCTCCAGCATGGTGTGCTGCTGTCACAGTCTCAACTAGCTCCTCTCCTCACTAATACTAGGGGTACATTTACTAAAGTGAGAGCTTTTAGAAGTGAGTTTTAGAAGTGATGTTGCCCATAGCAACCAATCAGATTCTAACTATTATCTTCTACAACAGTGGTCTCCAACCTGTAGCTCTCGAGCTACCGGTAGCTCGCGGCCTTAAATTTTGGTAGCTCACCTAGCAGCAGTACTGCCAAGTGTCCTCCGACGCGATGGGTGGAGCCACAGGGAAGCACGTCAGGTGATGCTGCAGTCTCTACAGCAATCACCTGACGTGCTTCCTCATGGTTCAACCCATGGAGTCTACACTATGGCGGAGCGAGTGACTCCCGCCCAGCCCCGCCGGAAAATCACACAGCAGCCCTGCCTATATCTTTTGCTCCTCTACTGCAAGTACCTCCTCGGAGCCGGTAATTAACTTTGAAATGTGCCTGTGTTTAAAATGTATTTACAATGTACAACATTATCACTGTAATAACTAAATGTATTGTTGTTTTCTATGAAACATTTTTTTTTTATTAAATTTTCAATAAATTAACTTCAATAATTCGATTATTAGCCAGATTTTTTCTCTTACAATTTTAGTAGCTCATTAGGAGGTTTAATTTTTCTAAAGTAGCTCACACCTCAATTAAGGTTGGCGCCACTGTTCTAGAAGGTGCTAGTTAAATGTTAAATAGAATCTGGTTGCTATGGGCAACATCACTTCTAAAACTCATTTCTAAAAACTCTCACTTTAGTAAATTTACCCCTAGGAGTAGAAATGGCCAGAGGTGTATCAATTACTCCAGTTAAATATTAGGGGCAGAATTTGATTATGGCCACGTTAGAGCATGTCCATTAGGATCATATATACCATCTGGGGTGCCCTTGGTATGTGATCACACCATAGTGTTCCCTCTAGCTCCGGCGGGAGGCAGGGCGCTGGAGCTAGAGAGGGCATGTCCGTGCGCGCGCGCGACCGAGAAGTGGGCGTGGCCATCAAAAAGGGGGCGTGTCTATAAGACGCGTCCCCTTTTCGTCACTCTTGGGGGCGTGCCCGGCACTTTCGGACACTCTGGGCAGCCCCCAAGCCCTGCAGACAGGGAGAATAGATGCCGGTCGCATGCGCCCGGCATCTATTCTCCGGCGGTGACCGGGTCACCGCACATTTCTTCACCCGCGGGACACTGCGACCCGCAGGTGAAGACGGTTCCCGCGGGCTGTTAGGGCGGGGCGCTTTTTGTCCTCCTTCTGGAGGGCAGGGAGCTTTTTGCCTTCCAGAAAGAGGGCAGGGCGCCGCGCCCTGCTAAAACAGCCTAGCGGGAACGCTACACCATCTACATAAAAAATATCATACAAACTCGGCACTCACATGCTTTTCAAACTGTTGGTTCCAAAATATTGCAATAATTTGTTAAGCTGACCACCGCTTCACGGTCATTCCCATCTGGCCAGTCCCTACACTGATTCTCAGATAAATGAACTTGGTCTGCCACCTTTGGCTCAAGCTTGCACACATTTTAAACATGAATATGGGTCCTGGCTTAAAGAGACAGGACCACACCCAGGGATATCAGTTAATAAGCACCTGGAAAAAGAAAAAAAGTTTGTCTTACATTTGAAAAACAGGGTGCCCTAGCAAGTGTGACCACAAAATGTAAATAAACGACAGGCTTAATCCACGGCACTCAACCATCTGGGGTGCCCTTGGCATGTGACCACACCATCTACATAAAAAATATCATACAAACTCGGCACTCACATGCTTTTCAAACTGCAACTCCTTTAAACATAGGGAATGTTGGCTCCAAAATATTGCAATAATTTGTTAAGCTGACCACCGCTTCACGGTCATTCCCATCTGGCCAGTCCCTACACTGATTCTCAGATAAATGATCTTGGCCTGCCGCCTTTGGCTCAAGCTTGCACACATTTTAAACATGAATGTGGGTCCTGGCTTAAAGAGACAGGACCACACCCAGGGATATCAGTTAATAAAAGAAAAAAAGTTTGTCTTACATTTGAAAAACAGGGTGCCCTAGCAAGTGTGACCACAAAATGTAAATAAACGACAGGCTTAATCCACGGCACTCGACCATCCGGGGTGCCCTTGGTATGTGACCACACCATCTACATAAAAAATATCATACAAACTCGGCATAATTTGTTAAGCTGACCACCGCTTCACGGTCACTCCCATCTGGCCAGTCCCTACACTGATTCCCAGATAAATGATCTTGGTCTGCCACCTTTGGCTCAAGCTGGCACACATTTTAAACATGGCTTAAAGAGACAGGACCACTCCCAGGGATATCAGTTAATAAGCACCTGGAAAAAGAAAAAAGGTGCTTATTAACTGATATCCCTGGGTGGTTGGAGCACCATTTAAGATTGATAACAAGAATATTACTTGTTGATAAATCTGGGCCTATAAGCTAATTACCATTCATTTAAACCTTGTATGTCAACTAGACAGACAGTGCAAACATTAGATCATGTAGAATCATAATGGTTAATCAGCAAATCAATATGCAAATATGCATCACGGTTATATATGATCTAATGTTTGCACTATCTGCTTATTTCGTTGACATACAAAGTTTAAATGAATGGTGATTAGCATATAGTATTATAAATGAGAAAATATATTTAAAAAAAATATATTAGTCTTCCTAATTGTGTGTGATATAACGAGGTATATAAGAAGGCTATGATTCACTAATAAATTAGATAGGGAGTTATACTCCTTGCAGGAGACATGGGTGAGTGGGTAAACTTTGCAGCCGTGCCTCCCGCCCAGGCCCTGTAGCAGCCGCTTCATGCCCCTGCTGTAGCTTGACTATAATTTTAATATATTTTTTAAAAGTACAATAACATTTTCTTTCTCTAAATGTATTATGTGCTATCCTAGACCTAGGGGCAAATGTATCAAATCTTGGAGAGAGATAAAGTAAAGTTGTGCATAGCAACCAATTGGCTTCTAACTGTTATTTATCTAGCACATCCTGTAACATGACAGTTAGTAGATGATTGGTTTCTTTGGGAAACATGCCCTCTGTTTGACAACTGTACCCTCACATGGCCTCTTGTCCACCAATTTTTTCCTCACATGCCTTTTGCACACAAGCTTTACTCTCACATGCGCTCTACCCTCCAGCTTTTCTCTCACATTACTCCTTGCTCACTAACTTTTCTCTCACATGCTTTCTGCCCACCAACTTTACCCTCACATATCACTTTGCCTGTCATCTCTTCTCTCACACGCCTCCCTGCCCACAAGCAGTTCTTCGACATTCTCTCTGCCCACCAGCCTTAACATCACATAGCGCCCTGCTCTCCAGCTTTTCTCTCACATGTTCTCTGCCCACCAGCTTTCCCTCACATGTTCCTTTTCCCACCAACTTTTCTCTCACATCCTCCTTTACCTGTCAGCTTTACACTCATATGCCACCCTACATAACAACTTTTCTCACATACCCCTGTTCACCAACTATCCTCACATGACCCCCTTCATACCAACTATCCTCACATGCCCCCCTGCATACCAACTATCCTCACATGCCCCTGCATACTAACTATACCCACATACCCCACTGCATACCAACTTTCCTCACATGTTCCCTGTATACCAACTATCCTCACATGCCCCTACATACTAACTATCCTCACATACCCCCCTGCATACCAGCTTTCCTCACATGTTTCCTGTATACCAAGTATCCTCACATGCCCCCCTGCATACCAACTATCCTCACATGCCCCTACATACTAACTATCCTCACATGCCCCCCTGCATACCAGCTTTCCTCACATGTTCCCTGTATACCAAGTATCCTCACATGCCCCCCTGCATAATAACTATCCTCACATACCCCCCTGCATACCAGGTTTGCTCACATGTTCCCTGTATACCAACTATCCTCACATGCCCCTGCATAATAACTAATCTCACATACCCCCCTGCATACCAGCTTTCCTCACATGTTCCCTGTATACCAACTATCCTCACATGCCCCCCTGCATAATAACTATCCTCACATACCCCCCTGCATACCAGCTTTCCTCACATGTTCCCTGTATACCAACTATCCTCACATGCCCCTGCATAATAACTAATCTCACATACCCCCCTGCATACCAGCTTTCCTCACATGTTCCCTGTATACCAAGTATCCTCACATGCCCCCCTGCATACTAACTATCCTCACATGCCCCTACATACTAACTATCCTCACATGCCCCCCTGCATACCAGCTTTCCTCACATGTTCCCTGTATACCAAGTATCCTCACATACCCCCCTGCATAATAACTATCCTCACATACCCCCCTGCATACCAGCTTTCCTCACATGTTCCCTGTATACCAAGTATCCTCACATGCCCCCCTGCATACCAACTATCCTCACATGCACCCCTGCATACCAACTATCCTCACATGCCCCCCTGCATACCAGCTTTCCTCACATGCTTCGCTGAATACCATCTGTCCTCACATGCTTCACTGAATACCCACTTTCCTCACATGCCCCTGCATACTAACTTTCCTCATATGCTTCGCTGAATACCAGCTGTCCTCACATGCTTCACTGAATACCCACTTTCCTCACATGCCACCCTGAATACCAGTTATCCTCACATGCCATCCTGCATATCAGCATTCCTCACATGCCCCCCCCCTTGCATGTCAACCTTCCTCACATGCACCCCTGCATACCAGCTATCTTTCATGCCCCCTGCATGCCAGATATCCTCACATGCCCTAGCACTCTAGCATTCCTTTTTCCCAACAGCTTTTCCCTGACATGCTACCCCCTGTCCACTATAATTTCTTTCACATGCCACCAGGTCCCAAAATACCCACTACTGCCACCATTTTTTACCACACATGCCCCTCTACCTTCTGCATTTCCTTCAGGTGCCCCTTTGCTTACCAGTCTTTTTCATATATGCCCCTCTGCCTGCCAGATTTTCCCTAACCTGGAACCCTGCCCAACACTATGTCCCCCATCGGTCCTTCTTATCTGATTTTCCATCACCACGGCTGTGCAGGAAGGTCAGGAACCCCCTGCAGTGTGACCGTGTATCATGTGACTGCAGTAGTCACATGACATTAATGCTGGGTACACACTGCAGCAATGTCCACCCGGACGCTATGGCGGCCGACGGGTATCCGCAGTACACATCAGAACGATGTAATGAAGGACAGAACAATCCCTCATTCCATCCTTCATTACCTTGCACGGCTCAGCATGCGATATCATCCGGTTGGCCATACCAACGACTGTGAAACCGCTCAAATCGGGCATACACATAACACACTGCACGATATGCCCGATTCGGCCAAATCAGAATGATATCGCTCCAGTGTGTACCCAGCTTAAGAGAACAGCAGGAAGGAAGGGATCACCCCTGCCGCTCTGTTCTCTTCAACGACTGTAGCCACCAGCCTCAAATAACCCAGCTGTCTGGGTACCGGACAGCCAATTAACAATACAGACACAGCACAATCTTACTACTTGCGATAAGGGATGGGAGAGACGCACTCAGGGACATCCCTGAGGTTCCTGCGACCTAGGCAGCTGCCTAATGGTAGCACCGGCCTGGACACACCCCCTGCTATTAGGCACCTCCCCTACGGTATTGTATTGTGAGAGGATTATGTCAGCCAATGGAACTGTACCAGATGGTAAGCTCTGCTGGCACACTCAGTAACACTGTCATGGAAATCATCTACAGTCCTATAATAGGAATGCTTATATACAGTCTTCTCTTAATATTAAATTTGATAAATACAGAGGAAAAATAAAAAAAAGAGTTATAGCTTTGGAATAGGGAGAATTCCCGTCCTTTAGTATTTCCGCCATACTGTTTAAAATGTAACTATTTATACTGTATTTTTGTTTTTCTGTTCTATTCCCTTACAGTCCTAAGGACCACAGCCTAGTCCCTGCAAAACTTGCTTTTTGCCATTGCAAATCACTGACGGATATCGCCCAAAAATGTCGCAGAACCTTACTGGATCCACCTCTGACTACACTAAATATCCATCGGTTTCTGACGCTGATGGCGGCCCCTTTAGTGGTATGTATGGGATACTGCAAAGACGCACTACTACACAAGAGACAAAATGGGGGAAGGCATCCAGCTACCCTTTGTAATACGCATTCCACCAATTTATTTCTTTATACATTTTTGCCTTTTTGTGTGGGGGTGCGGTTTTGTCTTGTTTACTTTTATGTAGTTATAGCATTATGTTTGTGTTATGCAGTTTTTTTTTTTTTTAGCTATGTGACTGTGTAAGTCCCTATTATGTATGTTATAATAAATACATGACTGTGTTATCTGTTAGTTAGGCCCCCTCCAGTCCCACAATGTGTCTTCTCACATAAATAATCCTGCTGTGTTTTACCTTTGTGAACTCTGTTGAAAACTCTCATAAAGGGTCAGCACAAGCCCTGGGAGCATACTGTTGGTGACTGCCTTTTGTCGGAACGGCGCTCGATTTATGTTTTCCTGTAGCAGGGCAGGGGTGGGAACAGCGGCATCTGTCCTCCTGGGACTATGTGGCTGTGACATCATAGCCAAGCGCCATACTCCCAGCGTAGCACTGACGCGGGGCAGCATCACTGACGCGGGGGAGCATCACTGACGCGGGGGAGCATCACTGACGCGGGGGAGCATCACTGACGTGGGGGAGCAGCAGACAACAGCTTCACATGTGATAAGTTATGGCTGCTCCTACTTCATGCTAATGACTGGCCCTCCATGTGGTGGCGCTGCAGAGGGCATTAACACTGAATGAGTAACTTTGTCATTCAGTGTTTTAGGTGGCCCCTAAGTATTGGTGATTTCGGCAACCACCTAAGTTCGCCTACTGGTAGCGCCAGTCCTACTTTCATAATTTACTGTCCTATCGCCTCTGACCTATCTCTCCTCTGTTTCTTTGTTTTATGTTCTCTAGCGTTAGTAAGGGCCTGATGTTGAGTAGAACATACGGAGATTGTCTTGAATTCAACGCAGATGTATACGTATTTCAGTTACATCTACACGTGACTGAAGAGGCGCAACTGTGCTGTAACGGGGCGTTAGTATAGTGCGGGCGTGGCGACGCATCTGCAGGCTATGCAAGGATAGGGCGAGCTGATGATGATGATGATGACGACTGGTGCAGAATCAAGGGTACAGTTTGGGATAGCGCGCACCACAGCAGGCGTACAACTCTGTGTATGGGGAAAAACTATGCAGAGCAGCTCTGTACCAGGACCTAAATGTCTGGCTCCAGGTATAAAGCGAAAACCTGTACTCAGAGCGCTGTGGTTGTGCGGCTATCGGCCACTGATACTTGCGTCTAATGTGGGTTTCCAGGTTGAGGCTTCCGGTGATCCAGATAAATTCACCAGTGTTCACCTCCAGCTCGGCCTGCCCGTGGTCTTCATCCTCAGCCAGCAGGAGACCTACCAAGCTGACAGGGACACCGCAGAGGACGTGGCCTGGCAGCTGATGGGGAAAGCCGGCGTGGCAACATTACAGAGGTAACATCCTAGTTACTTATAAGAACATGTTTATTCCGCTATCAGTAGTCTAATGAAACGTTTGCGATATGAAATACCTGCATCATTCCATGTATTCATGCCACGTTAAAGGGCTGTTACCACCGTACACACTAGTAAATGGGTGAGGTAGGGAGTCGCCATGATCTGCAGCTCAGCAGTCTGATCATCTTCCTGGCAGTGCCATGCACAATGAAGTAAGTAGGCAGCAGATTCATTTAAGGAGAGTTTCTCAAATTGCAGTTCTAATCTCCGCTTCGGCCTCGCCGTTCCACGGAATAGCGTTCCACCCTGTGGGCCTCATTCACATTTGGCGGTTTTTCCAGACAGACCTTGCAATGTTTTGCAGTGCGCGGCTGCTCCGTATTCTAGGGGCAATGCGTGCGCTTCTCAGCCACCTCTCCTCTTACAGGTGTGCTGGGGTAAATGAGCGGCAGCTGGGCGTTTTCACGCAGGATAAGTGTACTGAGGGCGCGTCATGACCGTGAAATTGCGTGAAACACCGAAGGCCAAACCATACTTCTGTAACGTGGGAAAACTTCACAGCCAGGCACAGAACCAGGCAAAGGTTTTACGGAACTGTGTTCTCCATAGCAAAGGCAGTGAAACGTGTTTAGCGTAATCCGTCATTGACAAAGCATAATGGCTGCTGAAAAAAAAAATAACGTAAATGTGCCAAAAACACAAAAATGCTGTTATAACCTGCACTGTGGCTGCCTCCAGGGCAGTCTATAATATACAGATGTGTCCACATACATCGAACCATTTTAATCAGCAGAAGCTGCTCGTGCATCCTAATTGCATCGCTTTGCAAATAAGACGCATTTGACAGTATAAAAAGGTCACACGAAAAGACCCTCGGCCATCCCAAGTCACGCCATGGCAGCACACGACTAGAAAGGCTGCTCTCCCCTTCCCTTTAGAATGTAAGCTCTTACGAGCAGGGCCCTCTACCCTCTTGTGCTTCTCCTTACTTTATTTTTATCTACTTCTTACTCCCCACTAGGGCACCTAACACTTAGTTGCTTATGCTCTGTTGCTTATCTGGGTGTTATGGTCGCTAATGTATCAATGTTTATTAGCCATGTCCTTGTCCTGCATTGTATTGTACTGTAAATCACTTTTTTGGTTATGTACTTTGTAAGGCGCTGCGGAACACTTGTGGCACCATAAAAACGATAATAATAATAATACCAGGGCCGTAACTAGGGTAGTGCGACCAGTGCCATGGCACAGAGCACCGCAGGACAGGGGGCACTGTTTGGGCCTGTTAATTTTCTGTTTATTATCATTCTCACTTGTAGCTTCCTCTTATTTTTATCCCCAGCATCTCCTGGCCTCCCCTATCTCTTCCCTGGCCCTTCCCCATGAGGCCATGGCCCTCTCTCAGGTGCACTATATTATGTCCCTATTTATCCCCAGCATCTCCTGGCCTCCCCTATCTCTTCCCTGGCCCTTCCCCATGAGGCCATGGCCCTCTCTCAGGTGCACTATATTATGTCCCTATTTATCCCCAGCATCTCCTGGCCTCCCCTATCTCTTCCCTGGCCCTTCCCCATGAGGCCATGGCCCTCTCTCAGGTGCACTATATTATGTCCCTATGTATCCCCAGCATCTCCTGGCCTCCCCTATCTCTTCCCCGACCCTTCCCCATGAGGCCATGGCCCTCTCTCAGGTGCACTATATTATGTCCCTGTTTATCCCCAGCATCTCCTGGCCTCTCCTATCTCTTCCCTGGCCCTTCCCCATGAGGCCATGGCCCTCTCTCAGGTGCACTATATTATGTCCCTATTTATCCCCAGCATCTCCTGGCCTCCCCTATCTCTTCCCTGGCCCTTCCCCATGAGGCCATGGCCCTCTCTCAGGTGCACTATATTATGTCCCTATTTGAAAAATAGGGGAGGGGGAGGTGGCAATGCTCTTTCTCTCACAGGGCAACTAAAAGTCTAGTTACAGCTCTGATTCGGACTTTCTCAGTAAGGAAAAGTAACTTTTACCTCATATGGCAAAGATGATTTATTACTCTCTTACCTATAATGTAGAAAAGGTAGTACAGACTATATAAAAGAGCATGATAATGAAATAATAAAACATTTTCTCCTTTCAGGGAAAAGGCCGGGGTACACATTCCTCCCGTCTCCAACGTTGCTGTGAAGAGGGCACAGGAAGTGAGTGTGTGTTATGTATCTATCTCAGCAGCGCAACGCCCCGTAACGCCCCACAGCCGCTAACCCCTTCCTGCTGCGGGCTGTGACTGTGGCTCCCGCTTTATGCTTGCAGAACGTGCCAGTGAAATACTTTTTGTTGGAGGAGACACAGCAGATCCTAGACCTCATAGGCCTGAATAAAGAAAAACAGTCTGACAAACCAGAGGAAAAACAAGGCGACCCAGGTAGTGTACAGCACAAGGCGTTCAGGGTCATAGCAGGCAGAAGTTACCCCATGCAGGTGTATTAGGACATACCCCCCCCCCCTCCCCCAATACATTTGTTCTTGGTCTCAGTCCCCTCACTTCCAGTCAGGGCTATGAATGGCTCCTGTCATGTAGTCTTGATTGTAACATTGCTATTAGTTTTTCCCTGTGGGATCCGCAGTGAAACATGTGTCAGTCCCATGTAAATATTTAGTCTCTGCATATTTCCCTCACTGCAGAGGTGCAGGATGACGAGGCGGCGGAGGCCGTATACAGGCACAGAGAGGTCACCCTGCCCCTGCAGCTGGTACCGGAGCTGACAGATGACACGTTCAAGACGGTTTTCTCCAGCGCTGGTCATACGGCGGTCCTCTTCTACATGAGCTGTAAGTCCTGAGACACATTCCTTCCCGGGGGTACAAGTCAGTCTGATGTGACAGTGTAAATATATGTCAGAGTGTTTAACTTTACGCTAATCCTGCACTAGCGAAGTGTATACATCATGTATGCTAAGGGGTCCTCCAAGAGGCATGCACTAAATATTTCTGTATAATTTGTCGTATAACATAAAATCTTGTACTTTATTCCCCTCTTTCTCTCTTATTCTGGCACCATGATAGCACTTTCTGGGCCTGATTCAGAGCCGCTCGCTATTTGCGAGCGCACGCTCTGAATCAGGGCGGGGAGTATTTTATTTTAATTTTTTTTCCTGTCCGCTTGCTAAGCTGTGGGTGCCCATCCACAGCTAGTGCGAGTGGGCAGGAGATGGTCGCGATTATCGCGACCATCGGCATTGCGAGGAGACCCCAAGGTAGGGTCTCAGCACTCGCAATGCCGAGTGGACTTCCTGCTCTAATAGAGCAGGAAGCCCACTACTGACATAACGAGTGATGTCAGTAGGGACGCACACAAACGGCAGGCGTTCCTTCGGGAATGCCTGAGTTTGTTCAGCCACCCCCCCCCTCCCCACCTACAAATTGGGGCAAGCTGTCGATCAACATCGACAGCCGCCCCGTTTTGCTGCGAGCCCCGGAGCGACTGAAGGTCTCACTCGCTACGGGGCTCGCGCAAGCGCGTTGCGCACGCCACACATGCGCACTGGGCCACCATTGACCCGCTTGCGAGCAGGTCTGAATCAGGCCCTCTGTCTCTATGGCATTCTCTTTAATTCTCTCTCTCTTGCTCTCTCTCTTGATCTTTCTCTTGCTCTTTCACTCGCTCTCTCGTTCTTTCGCTCGCTCTCTTGTTCTTTCTCTTGCTCTATCTCTCGCTCTCTCTTGCTCTATCTCTCGCTCTCTCTTGCTCTATCTCTCGCTCTCTTGCTCTATCTCTCGCTCTCTTGCTCTATCTCTCGCTGTCTTGCTCTTTCTCTCGCTCTCTTGCTCTTTCTCTCGCTCTCTTTCTCGCTCTCTCTCTTGCTCTCTTTCTTCCAGTCTTATTCGCTACTGAGAATTGATGCTAATACCACACTGATAATCTGTCTACTGAGACGGCCACCAGCTGCCGCTGTAATCCGCTAGGGTGTGCAAATAGTCGCAACATCGAGCGGACATCGGCCGCACCAACGGACATCAGCACAAGGCTATGAGTGTCTGACAAGGCTGCCAGTGCCAGCGGAAGTGCGTCTTCCGACGCAGTCCCTAACACCGGCGCGCCCGCTGACACGCCCACCGATGAAAGCCACACCCAACTTCCAGTCACCGCCTTGGATGCCATCGCAATTCCGATCTGCGTCCCCCCGTGTTAACCATCGGGACACGTGCACAGGTATAAAGCAAGAGCCCAGTATTCTAAATGCATCCACCCATGAATCGTGCTCTGGGGGTCATTCAGACCCGCTCACGAGCGGCAGGACGCTCGCAAGCGGGTCGATGTTCCCCACTGCGCATGCGCACGACGGAGGGAGCTCCGTCGTGCGCATGCGCGAGACCCGGTGAGCGACGGGCTCACCATCGCTCCGGGTCTCGCACAAAAGGGGGCGTGCTGTCGATGTTGATTGACAGCACGCCCCCTTTGGTGGGCGTGCCGGGGGCATGCATGCCAGATGGAGGTGTTCCCATGGGAAGGCCTACCGTCTGAAGCCGGCCCCACTGACATCACTAGTGATGTCAGTGGGAGTGATTTTGGCTCTGATAGAGCCAAAATCACTCCCGGGCTTGCGGCAGGGAGACCCTACCGCAGGGTCTCCGTTGCAAGTCCGATGGTCAAGACCATCGCGACCATCTTTATGGCCGCTCGCATATGCTGTGGGTGGTCACCCACAGCTATGCGAGCGGCCAGAAGGCCGCTCCATTTTCATGGAGGAGGGCCCTGATTCAGAGCAAGCGCTCTGGTCAGAGCGTTCAGCTCTGAATCAGGCCCTCTGTCTCTCCCTGTCTGTCCCTCTCTTACACACATTCTGTGTTTGTGTATCTCTCATTTGGTCAGTCCTTTCTTATTATTTATTTTCCGCGTGTCTTTTAGTTACGTACATACAACTGCAAAACACGACACGTATGTCAATAAAATTTTCAGCTGCGCTTATAACCGAGCACCAGGACTGTCCGTTTTTGGGAGGCGCACAGCACAAATCCTCTGCATAACCATCTGTGGGGTCAAACGCCAAGAGGGCATTGAGCGTAGATTTGAGAATATAGCCGCTGTCTGGTCTTCACCACAACAGAGGACATGTGATGTTCGCGTTTACATATATCGTCCCGCGACCTGAAAATCCCTCGTTTGCTTTGAGTGCTGAGTGCGGCGCTGTTCTGCCTCTAGCCTTCACTCCGCAAGTAACTATGCTACCTGACAGTACGTCTTCATGCCTATAGCAAAGTGTGAGTAGGGGCTCAGCGATGCCTCTCACCTCCCTAGCCTCCCTCTGCTCTCAAAGAATCCAACAGTGCCTTAGAGGTGGAATGATTCGTCCTTGCTTGAGCCCCTGCCCCAATGATTGCAGCTCACCCGCTGCCTGTTGCGCCCAGGTACTATCGTCATGGCGCGCCATACTTGCTGCCATCTTGATGCACTATGTCATTTGCCCTTGTACATTTGGGCAAAGTGGGAAACACGCGTTTATGAAGCCACAAATGACTTTTTTCTGCTGCATGGCCATAGTGATCGGTGAGTCTATCCAGGACCATTACGGAGACATGAGGCACAGAATTCGCACGTCTTATACAGTGACCCATGACTTGCACTGCATGCTAGTAATAATTGTGCAGATTTCCTGGAATGACTGCGTGCCGGAGATAATTGGGGTCGGAAAGCCAAAGCGACAATAAATCAAGTTCCTGGTCCTTCTGGAATAATCTATTTTTCTGTTCTCCTCGTTTTCTCTGGGCCAGTAAACATCGCAAATATTGTAGTTTAATTCCGTTTGTCTCCATACACAACAAATGTAGTATTTCTGCTATCTGCTGGTATCTATTGCTGTCACTGTTTATGGAGAGATTTTAAGCAGCAACTTCTACAGTAAAAATCCCCAATGTACCGATGGGGACAGAGATCAGTTGTAGATACAAAGAAAGTTTTATGTGTCGATGCTAACTTAGCTGTAGGGTTTTTTTTTTTTTTTTTTCTGGATAACTTTTTATTTCAGTATCTATAATTATTTCCCATAGGGCTACCTGTGTCAGTGATCGTCCTGCATTCATTTGTACATATGGCGGAAAAATATAAAGGTACGTAATCTATCTGTTATTTTATTGACCAGTTATCATTAACCCTTGTAGAGAACCATCACATCTCATTACACTATCCGATGAAGGCTGCTGCCTAAAATGTGCATGCAGGGGTCATGGGGTCACCTATGGGGACCCATCCTGCGGCTGAATGTTGTACAATTGGCCATAGATTTGATTGCTCAATTATTAAACTGTGTATCGAGAATATAAACCACTGATCAGCGGCCTCCTAAGATTAGTAAGAGTAGGAATATATCCTGACAGATGGGCGACATGTCTACAGTCACTGGATGTATTATCCTCATAACAATGGCTTCTGCGTCATACGTTACCGATGAGCGCCGGGGGTAGCCTACGTGAGCCATTGCTGATTGTACTATGGATTTTCCCTTCCATTCGTATGAGCAGAGGCCCTAATTGATTCACGCAATGGCGTTGTTTACGAGGTTGAGCGATTATCGGTGATCTGTGCATGCATCAAGTCTTGTAACCGATGTCCCCTTGGGGACTTGCAAAGCCGCCGGTGAGCGGTTCAATGCAAATCCTGACGGCTACGACACATATTTTCGCACAAACTGCTGCGTACAAATTGAATCAGGCCCAGAATTCGTCGTCATAGGGCTATATTCAATTTGAGCCGAAAACCCGTCATTTTCGCCTCTTTCAATTATCCCCGTATTCAATTTCAAAGACTTTTCGCCGGTGCGAAAAGTCTTTGAAAAAAACGGGGATAAGTTTTCACCACTGAATAGGTGGCGAAAAAAAGTGCAGAATTGGGGTTTAGGGGTACAGCCTTAAAGAAAAAAAATAGCCTGCACCCCTGGGAGAGACCCTTACAAGTATTTTGTGTTAAAAAAAAAATAAAAAAGGGTTCAGGACAACCTGAAAAAGGTAGCTTAATTTTGGGGTTTAAAATAAATAAATAGGGGAACAGAGTTTTAAAGTAGCAAAATTGATTCAGGGGGGTCCCCATATATGCGGCAGGTGTTTTGAAGAATGCGGGTAGTAGCGGCAGGTGCATTTTTGAAACATTTTAAAAATGCACTTTGGGGACTTAAAAAATATGCTTGCACCCATTTTCATGTACCCCAAATTTGATGCAACTAGTTTAAAAAAAAAAAAAAAAAAAATAGGTAAGTGCTATTCTTCACCCCTTTATGCACCTGCCGCGGCTATTTAAAAACCCAACTTACCTTCCGCAGGCCAAAACGGGGGTACCCATAGTGATCCCCCATGTCAGGACATCATTAGGGGGGGGTCCCTGGATGATTTCCCGAAAATTCCCAGATTTTTTCCATACTTGCCTTTCAGCTGGGTCCCGATTCCGCAGCTTCTGGAATTGAATACTGGTTTAGGCGGGCACACGCCCAATACTTCATCCCTGTCAAAAGCTCCGATGTGGTGCGAAAAGTCCGGCATGCGAGCGACTTTTCGCTCCAAATTGAATACCCCCCATAGTCCGCAGTCTTCTTTAAACAAAATTATTACGTGGATACATTCTGTATAGGTCTCTTTCTGGGGAGTAAATATTAGGTCCTATGAAAATATCTGAGAAATCTGAGCTAGAAAGGGATTTTGTGATAGGTGTTTACAGCTGTTCTAACGTTTGTCTGACGCAGACAGCGGAGTGGCTATTTCCAGTCATTGATGCTCCATAATGACTGTGCACCGTCATCGTGCCTGAGAAAGTGCTTTTAGGATGTAGCTGTTACATTCATAAGTGAACTCGTGGTGTAAGTCGGCCCATTAACACCACATGTGACATCGGCGAGAAGTGATGGGCTTACATACAGTATGACGGTGGTTACAGAATTCTGTATACAGTGACTGTGCTCTGTATATCTGACTCGTATGCGCCTTCTGTTTAATGACCCATCCTTTTTGGCTGGAATAGAGAGAGGAATTTCTCAGTGTATAACACCGGATCACATCCACTCCTAAACCATTCTCACCACTGCTTGTTCCAACGTTGCACCGCGACCCATGAAATTAGCATTGAAACCTGCCATTTAGCTATTGCAAATATCTATAAGTTACTAAATGGGATCAGGCTCAAGTGGAGACCTGCAATCAGGCAGCTGTTTCATGCTATAGTATCTGAGGGGCAGGAGAATGGAGGCAGTCAGTTTATAAAGTGTACATTTACTTGACGGGGCAGTGGCATACGCAGGATTTCTAGAGGGGGTTTTCCAAATGCCTGATTTTAGAGTGAGTGTGGCCTGTCCATGAAGAGGGTATAATTATCACTTATCCAGCTATAATATGCGTTATGCAAAGTATATTGTGTGTCATAATTCCAGTATATACAGGACCAGCGACCACAGTAACCCATTATATGTGTCATACATAGAATATTGTGTGTAATAATTCCAGCACATACAGGACCAGTGATCACAGTAACCCATTATATGTGTCATACATAGTGTATTGTGTGTCATAATTCCAGCATATACAGGACCAGCGATCACAGTAACCCATTATATGTGTCATACATAGTGTATTATGTGTCATAATTCCAGCATATACAGGACCAGTGATCACAGTAACCCATTATATGTGTCATACATAGTGTATTATGTGTCAATTCCAGCATACACAGGACCAGTGATCACAGTAACCCATTATATGTGTCATACATAGTGTATTGTGTGTCATAATTCCAGCATATACAGAACCAGCGATCACAGTAACCTATTATATGTGTCATACATAGTGTATTGTGTGTCATAATTCCAGCATATACAGGACCAGTGATCACAGTAACCCATTATATGTGTCATACATAGTGTATTGTGTGTCATAATTCCAGCATATACAGGACCAGAGATCACAGTAACCCATTATATGTGTCATACATAGTGTATTGTGTGTCATAATTCCACCATATACAGGACCAGTGATCACAGTAACCCATTATATGTGTCATATATAGTGTATTGTGTGTCATAATTCCAGCATATACAGCACCAGTGATCACAGTAACCCATTATATGTGTCATACATAGTGTATTGTGTGTCATAATTCCAGCATATACAGGACCAGTGATCACAGTAACCCATTATATGTGTCATACATAGTGTATTGTGTGTCATAATTCCAGCATATACTGGACCAGAGATCACAGTAACCCATTATATGTGTCATACATAGTGTATTGTGTGTCATAATTCCACCATATACAGGACCAGTGATCACAGTAACCCATTATATGTGTCATATATAGTGTATTGTGTGTCATAATTCCAGCATATACAGCACCAGTGATCACAGTAACCCATTATATGTGTCATACATAGTGTATTGTGTGTCATAATTCCACCATATACAGGACCAGTGATCACAGTAACCCATTATATGTGTCATACATAGTGTATTGTGTGTCAGTTCCAGCATACACAGGACCAGTGATCACAGTAACCCATTATATGTGTCATACATAGTGTATTATGTGTCAATTCCAGCATACACAGGACCAGTGATCACAGTAACCCATTATATGTGTCATACAGAGTGTATTATGTGTCAGTTCCAGCATACACAGGACCAGTGATCACAGTAACCCATTATATGTGTCATACATAGTGTATTATGTGTCAATTCCAGCATACACAGGACCAGTGATCACAGTAACCCATTATATGTGTCATACATAGTGTATTATGTGTCAATTCCAGCATATACAGGACCAGTGATCACAGTAACCCATTATATGTGTCATACATAGTGTATTGTGTGTCATAATTCCAGCATATACAGGACCAGTGATCACAGTAACCCATTATATGTGTCATACATAGTGTATTGTGTGTCATAATTCCAGCATATACAGGACCAGTGATCACAGTAACCCATTATATGTGTCATATATAGTGTATTGTGTGTCATAATTCCAGCATATACAGGACCTGTGATCACAGTAACCCATTATATATGTCATACATAGTGTATTATGTGTCATAATTCCAGTATATAGAGGACCAGCGATCACAGTAACCCATTATATGTGTCATACATAGTGTATTGTGTGTCATCATTCCAGCATATACAGGACCAGAGATCACCCATTATATATGTCATACATAGTGTATTGTGTGTCATAATTCCAGTATATAGAGGACCAGTGATCACAGTAAACCATTAGATACGGCAGTAGGGTCATCCTGCCTGAGCTGAATGGTTTTATTTTAGATGTGAGCACCATTCCAGAGTATTTCTAGCAAATCCGGGAGTCTGGGGGAGCAGCAGAACCTAGCACTGCCCTGGACATATATGTACATATTGGGCTCTATAGCAGCACATCCCTAACAGTGCATGTTTTCCAGATCTCCTAGTTGGTGCACAGGTTATTACTGACTGATACATGTTAAAAGATCCACAGGTGGTGCTAATTATTTTATTTGTGATACTGTGAAGACATGCAGCACTAATAAAATTCTATTACATTACTATTTCTATTGTGGTGTACAGCCTATCAATTTCCTGCGAGGCTCTCATGAATATAAATGAATATTTATTAGGTCTTTTGCATATTTAACAGTGTCTTGATGATGTCACTGATTCCTGATAAGTAAGGAAACCTAGAATTTGACGGCAGAAAAGAACCATTTGGCCCATCTAGTCTGTTTTTTTTTTTATTTTTTTTTTATATATATATTTGGTATTCTCAGACCTATTTGATCCTTAGGTAGTAAATGTATTATAGCATTTTCAAGGCGAAGCAGGAAGCAGCACAGATGAGATGCATTAACATCTCCTCTTCCGGAGAACCCTGCATGAGCACACAGAACAAGCCTTGCGAGATCCAGCGTGCAGCCCCCGGATCCGGCAGCCGTCGCAGCAGAGACAGTGCCGTCCCTGCTGGGGTGGTAGGGCCACACCAGCTGCAGCTGTGGATATCGATAGCTGAAGCTGACGGAACGGTCAGTGGCACTGACCGTTTATACATTACCCAGCACATCAGCACTGCTATCTTGTAGATAGCAGCACCGGTAATGATAGCAGCGCATAACGCCTCTTTAATTTCACACTGAACACCAAAATAATACATGGGGGAGAAGCAGTATCAACGCCCATAACGTGCTCCTCCCTCATATTGGCGGTTCATACATCTACCGCTTAGTTCTTTGTAAGGATATTCTTATATGCAAAACTGACAAGTTGCTCAAAACAATTTATTAGTCTGTTACAGGGGTACTTGTGAGGGAGGGGCTAGTCTAGAAAAGACAAAAACACTAAATTCCCCCAGCACACCATAATAGGCCAGTAAATGAGATTTACATCCTTTATGATGGTAGAAATGCAGAGATGTCCGTTTACATATATATCAGGGCCGGCTCCAGGGTTCGGAGCACCCTGTGCCGGCCCTCAAGAAGGCGCCCTAACTTCGCGCGCAACTTTGCCGCGTTCAACCGAATTTGGGGGCGTGGCCTAATTACCATATGGCACGCCTCCAAATAACGTTAGGCTGGGGTTAAAGCCCAGCACTCTGTCACTGGCTGGGCTTCCCCCAGCCTCTCCCATCAGTGAATGGTTGCCGCGCGCATGCGCGTGGCATCCATTCACACTCCGGGGGTCCGGCACCGCCGCATAGCTGCGGCGGTGGGGGTCCCCAACCACCCGAGTTGACCACCCGCGGGCCATTCTGGCGGGTGGAACAGCGAGACAGTACTGTCGCGCTGAAATCGGGATGCTGGGGAGGGGTGCCGCCCCTCTACGGGTGGCGCCCCTGTGCGACCGCACTGGTCGAACACCCCTAGAGCCGGCCTTGATATATATGCGCAAACATATGCTTAAGCCATCAGCCACTTCACGGCGTCTCAGATATGGTGGTCCTAACACTACATAATAATACCTTGTGTCATACGTTTGTGTATTTTGTTTTGCTGCATGATAATAGCACACACATTTATATATTTCTAAATTGAGAGCTAACTCACCTGGAGGCACCCTAATATCCTCCAAATGGCACTACAAGGACCAGCATACCCTCCAACCACTAATCCCATACATGCCTCTCAGAACAGTGATACACAAAACTGGCAAGTTGCTCAAATCAGTTTATTAGACTACAGGTGCTTGCACTGGAGGGGCTTGTCTATGGTGGTCCTAACACTATAGCTCTCAGTTCAGTTAGAAATATATAAATGTGTGTGCTATTATCATGTATCATAAAATATACAAATGTATGACACAAAGTGGGTGCTATTATCCTGTAGCGTTAAGACCACCATATCTAAGACGCCGTAAAGTGGCTGGTAGCTTAAGCCTATGTTTGAGCATATACTGTATATGTATACTGAGGTTTCTGCATTTCTACCATCATATAGAAGGATATCCTTATGCCTATCACAAGCATGATTAAATTGCTCTACTGTCTTACCCTCTACCACCTCTGATGGGAGGCTATTCCACTTATCCACTACCCTTTCTGTGAAGTAATTTTCCTCCAATTTCCTTTGAATCTCCCCCCAGTCTCAGTGTATTTCCTCATGTTCTAATACTTATCTTCCTATGGGGAATGTCTCCCTCCTGTACCTTGTTATATCCCCTGATATATGTGACAGTGTCTATCATGTCCCCCAGTGTCAGTACATGTCCTCATGTTCTAATACTTCTCTTCCTATGAAGAATGTCTCCCTCCTGTACCTTGTTATATCCCCTGATATATGTGACAGTGTCTATCATGTCCCCCCAGTCTCAGTGCATGTCCTCATGTTCTAATACTTATCTTCCTATGAGGAATGTCTCCTCCTGTACCTTGTTATATCCCCTGATATATGTGACAGTGTCTATCATGTCCCCCAGTGTCAGTGCATGTCCTCATGTTCTTCTAATACTTCTCTTCCTATGAAGAATGTCTCCCTCCTGTACCTTGTTATATCCCCTGATATATGTGACAGTGTCTATCATGTCCCCCCAGTGTCAGTGCATGTCCTCATGTTCTAATACTTATCTTCCTATGAAGAATGTCTCCCTCCTGTACCTTGTTATATCCCCTGATATATGTGACAGTGTCTATCATGTCCCCCCAGTCTCAGTGCATGTCCTCATGTTCTAATACTTATCTTCCTATGAAGAATGTCTCCCTCCTGTACCTTGTAATATCCCCTGATATATGTGACAGTGACTGTGTCTATCATGTCCCCCCAGTGTCAGTGCATGTCCTCATGTTCTAATACTTATCTTCCTATGAAGAATGTATCCCTCCTGTACCTTGTTATATCCCCTGATATATGTGACAGTGTCTATCATGTCCCCCAGTGTCAGTGCATGTCCTCATGTTCTAATACTTATCTTCCTATGAAGAATGTCTCCCTCCTACACCTTGTTATATCCCCTGATATATGTGACAGTGTCTATCATGTCCCCCAGTGTCAGTGCATGTCCTCATGTTCTAATACTTATCTTCCTATGAGGAATGTATCCCTCCTGTACCTTGTTATATCCCCTGATATATGTGACAGTGTCTATCATGTCTCCCCAGTGTCAGTACATGTCCTCATGTTCTAATACTTATCTTCCTATGAGGAATGTATCCCTCCTGCACCTTGTTATATCCCCTGATATATGTGACAGTGTCTATCATGTCCCCCAGTGTCAGTGCATGTCCTCATGTTCTAATACTTATCTTCCTATGAAGAATGTATCCCGCCTGTACCTTGTTATATCCCCTGATATATGTGACAGTGTCTATCATGTCTCCCCAGTGTCAGTACATGTCCTCATGTTCTAATACTTATCTTCCTATGAAGAATGTCTCCCTCCTGTACCTTGTTATATCCCCTGATATATGTGACAGTGTCTATCATGTCCCCCCAGTCTCAGTGCATGTCCTCATGTTCTAATACTTATCTTCCTATGAAGAATGTCTCCCTCCTGTACCTTGTTATATCCCCTGATATATGTGACAGTGACAGTGTCTATCATGTCCCCCCAGTGTCAGTGCATGTCCTCATGTTCTAATACTTATCTTCCTATGAAGAATGTATCCCTCCTGTACCTTGTTATATCCCCTGATATATGTGACAGTGTCTATCATGTCTCCCCAGTGTCAGTACATGTCCTCATGTTCTAATACTTATCTTCCTATGAGGAATGTATCCCTCCTGTACCTTGTTATATCCCCTGATATATGTGACAGTGTCTATCATGTCCCCCAGTGTCAGTGCATGTCCTCATGTTCTAATACTTATCTTCCTATGAGGAATGTATCCCTCCTGTACCTTGTTATATCCCCTGATTTCTACTTCAGGGTCCATAGGGGGTCCACAGGGTTGACCTTGGGGTATAGCTGGATCTGGATCCACGGGCACCACGCAGTTAAAGCTTTGCTGCTCCCAGGATGCACTTGGGTCCGTCCTCCTCTATACCCCGCCCCGGCCACAGGCACCTCAGTTTTAGTTGGTGCCCGGCCGGAGTCGTGTCACCCTGTCGCAGTGGGGCTGCAGGAGCAGCCCCTAAGCTTTATTTTAAAAGAGAAATTTTTTATTTTTTTCTTCTTTTTTTACACTGTTAGAGCGGCAGCATCAGACTGTCCTTTAGGACGTCCACGCTGCCGCTCCTTCTCCCCGCTGGCGCCGCGACGCCAGTACAGCTCTGGGGATCGCGGCGGGACCCCAGAGCCTGTACTAGCCGGGCTCTGGGGACTCCCTTGACTGCTGCCGGACGCGACGGGGATCAGGTAAGCCGCGGGTCGCCGCGTGCGGCGGCCCGCGGATACTTCAATGCAGTCATGAGCCTCCGGTCTCTGGGGACAGACCGGAGGCGCTAGCGGCGGCGGCGGGCTCCCCCTCAATTGAGGAATACCCCGCGTGTCCGCTAGACCACCAGGGTATCAGGCTGGTAGCGGGACCGGCAACCCGGGGGTTCATTGCTAGCCAGGGGAGGCAGCCTTCCCTGTCTAGCGGCTCCTCCCCTCAGCTCAGCGCGCCTTTCAACTAGGAGTCTGGCGTCGCTGAGCTGCTCTTATCTCTCGGCCACTCCTCCTCTGAGGTCTCCGGCGGCCATCTTTACTGGCACATCGCAGACTCCCAGGCGGTATCAAGTGGACCGGTCCCCCTGTGTACCTCTCCCCTGCTAAAGGACAGTGTACACAGCGCTATAGCCCTCCCAGACGCTGAATCTGGGAGGTTGATTGTAGCGGAAGGTGCAGTGAGTATAACTTTTCTGCATTGTATGTGACTATTGCTAGTGCTGCCTGTCTGTGACTTATTCTCCTTACTGTCAGCTTATAACTATCCCTTTCCTTCTCCTACGGCCCGGCAGGTGTGTGGGGGAAGGGCGTTTTTCTGAGACCCTCACTTATATAAAACACGTATTTGTGGGGTCAGTCACATACTGTTGTGTGCTACACAGTACCATATCTGGGCTGTTGTGTCGCATACTGGTGAGTGCGCGGGTGTTAAAACCGTAATTCCTCTGGTGATACCTATTTCTTGTGTATTTACGGTATCATGTCGGATGAGGAGACTGAGCGCTCTGTGGCTCCTGTGCTATTTTCCTGCAGACGCTGTGCTGCTGGAGTTGATGGGGAGGACTTATCTCAGGATGGTCTGTGCGGGCGGTGCCAGCTGGTACCGGGCCCCTCCAACCCCCCTGTATCACAGGACCCTCCTTGGGCGATGTTTTCACAGGTGCTGGCGTCTATTGCGGACCGGTTATCGGTCCCATCAGCGGTCCCTTCTAGGGCGTTACCGCAGCCCACCATCCCCCATTCCCCGAGGGTTCCACAAATGTTGCGGTCTTCCCCCGGGGCCCAGACTGTGGGTCCTTACTCGGGACTGCCTGTGTATGTGCAGTCTTCCCCAGGGACGTGTCAGTCTGTAGTGCCTTTGCAGAGTGTTGCTCCGACGGCTCCTCCGCCTTGGGTGGATGTTCTATCCAGCTCCGTACAGAGTCTGGCGGCTTCATCCTCGGCGTTTCAGTCTATGTTGCAAGGTGATGTGCCACCAAGGGTGTCTAAACGTCCGGTTGTGAGTTCACTAGCTGCGCAGTTGTCGGACTCGGAAGTGTCCTCAGATGATGGAGAAATCCATGAGGACTCTGACTCTGATGTCATGGGGCAGGAGGTGGAAGTCCTCCATTAATGTTCCAGCCTTAGTTAGGGCGGTGCGGGCTATCCTACATGTTGAGGATGATGCGCCGGCTCCTAGGTCGAAGTTTCCTAATTTTAAAAAGGCCAAGGTGACCTCAACTGTGTTCCCCCTGTCTGATCAATTATCGGATCATATGGCGGCGGCCTGGCAATTACCTAGTAAGAGGTTCCATCCACAGAAGAGGTTGGCGACGAACTATCCTTTTCCTGAAGCTCATTGCAGGAAATGGGGAACTCCGCCGGCGGTGGATTCCCACATTACCCGCTTGATCAAAAGCGCGACGTTGCCATTGCCGTCTATCTCCTCTTTGAAGGATCCCACGGACAGGAAGGTGGAGACTTGTTTAAAGTCCATTTATTCTCTTTCCGGGGCGGTGGCTCGCCCGTCCATGGCTATCTCCTGGGTGGCTAAAGCCATTGAGGCATGGGCCAATGCCTTGGAGGATACCTTTCCTGATGAGGCTCCGGATATCCAGAGAGCGTTAGTGGGACAGATGCGGGATGCAGCTTCCTATATTGGGGAAGCGTCTTTGGATGCCAGCCTGCTCACTTCTAGGGTGTCGGCTGCAGTGGTATCTGCTCGGCGCTCCCTGTGGCTGAGGTCCTGGAGGGCTGATGCAGATTCAAAAAAGGGTCTGGAGGCCTTGCCTTTTAATGGTGATTTACTATTTGGTCCGGATTTGGACAGAATAGTGGATACTTTGGCTAAGTCCAAGTCGGCTTTTCTCCCTTCGGCCTCTGCGCCGGCTAAAGTGAGGAGCTCTGCCTTTCGGTCCTTTCGGGTTCAGGGTAAGGCCAAGGGCCAGTCCTTCCCGAGACATTCGGCGACCAAGGCCGCACCCAAGCCCAAGAAGCAGGCATGGAGTGCTCGGCGCCCTTCTTCCAAGCAGGAGGATAAGCCTGCTGCCTGATGGGACGGGCCTCTCTCTGGGGGACCCCAGAGTGGGAGGCCGACTTCTCCAATTCGCCCAGTGTTGGCACAATACCACCACGGATGCCTGGGTTCGAGAAGTAGTCTCTCAGGGGTACGCCCTGTCTTTTCGGTTCAGGCCGCCCCACCAGTTTTTCTGTACGAGTCCTTCTCTGGACAAGACCAAAGCTGGTCAGATTCAGGTAGCTATAGAATCCTTGCTACAAGCAGGGGTCATTGTTCCCGTTCCGCAGTCTCAGCGCGGGACGGGGTACTATTCTACTCTGTTTCTGGTACAGAAACCCAATGGTTCTCATCGCCCTATCCTGAATTTGAAGTCTCTGAACAGATACCTCAGAGTTCCCAGGTTCAGGATGGAAACGTTACGTTCCATCATTCTGGCGATGGAACCCGGGGATTATATGGTCTCCCTCGATATCCAGGACGCCTATCTCCACGTGCCCATAGCACCGGCACATCAGCGGTATCTGAGGTTTGCTATCCTGAACCATCACTACCAATTTCGGGCGTTGCCTTTTGGCCTTTCCACGGCTCCGAGGGTGTTCACCAAGGTGATGGCGGTTATGGCTGCCCACCTTCGGGGTCAGGGTCTACGTCTGTTGCCGTACCTGGACGATCTTCTGCTGCTGGCGAGCTCCCCGGAGGTGCTTCTTCGACATCTCCACCTGACCATTGCTTGTCTTCAAGCACACGGGTGGTTGATAAACTGGAAGAAGTCCTCCCTGATTCCATCACAGCGGATGGTTCATTTGGGAGCCCTGCTGGATTCTCGTCAGCAGCGGATTTTCCTGACTCCAGAGAAGGTCTCCTCCCTGCAGCTGCGGATACACAGTTGCCTGAGCAGTTGCCGCCTGTCGGTCCATTCAGCTATGAGAGTTCTGGGGTCCATGGTGTCGACATTCGACATGGTGGAATTTGCCCAGTTCCATTCCCGGCCCCTGCAGGGGCTGATTCTATCGGAATGGAACGGGTTACCTCACCGGATCCGCTCTCAGATGCTGGTGTTGTCCGCGGAGGTTCGGCAGTCTTTGGCTTGGTGGCTTCAGACGGTGCATCTGGTCGAGGGGCGCCCCTTTTGGATCCCGGACTGGGTCCTGCTCACGACGGATGCCAGTCTTCGGGGTTGGGGGGCAGTGACCGGCTCATTATCGCTTCAGGGTCGTTGGTCCGCGGAAGAAGCACTTCTCCCCATCAACATCCTGGAACTGCGGGCTGTGTACAGGGCCCTGCAGTCGTCCGGCCCCGCTCTTCACGGAAGGGCGGTTCAGGTGCAGTCCGACAACGCCACCACGGTGGCGTACATCAACCACCAAGGGGGAACTCGCAGTCGTGCAGCAATGTCGGAGGTGTCTCGCATTCTTGCTTGGGCGGAGTGTCACGTTCCAGCGATCTCGGCAGTCTTCATTCCCGGAGTCCTCAATTGGGAGGCGGACTTCCTCAGCCGTCACGATGTGCATCCCGGGGAATGGTCGCTTCACCCAGAGGTGTTTCAGCTACTCGTGGACAGGTGGGGGCTGCCGGAGCTGGACTTGATGGCCTCCCGGCACAATCACAAGTTGCCCGTTTACGGGTCAAGGACAAGAGACGCAGGCGCCTGTCTGGTAGACGCTCTGTCGGTGAAATGGACGTTTCACCTGGCGTATCTGTTTCCTCCGATATCCTTACTTCCTCGGGTTCTGCGGAAATTCAAGCAGGACGGCGGCACGCTCGTGCTGGTGGCTCCGGCGTGGCCCAGACGTCCTTGGTACTCCGATCTGAGGTGCCTCTCCATCGACGCTCCGTACCTTCTTCCTCAGCGTCGGGACCTGTTGTCTCAGGGGCCCTGCCTTTACCCGGATCTGGGTCGGCTGTCTTTGACGGCGTGGCTCTTGAGACAGCCGTCTTGAGGTCTAGGGGTTTCTCCAGTTCAGTGATTGGTACCATGCTTAGGGCACGCAAGCCTGCCTCCGCGCGGATTTACCACAGGGTGTGGCGCACTTATTTTCAATGGTGTGAATCCAGAAACTATGATCCGCAGGTGTTCCGGGTTTCCAGAATCTTGGAATTTCTTCAATCGGCCTCTCTGAAGGTTCATGTGTCTGCTTTGTCCGTGTGGTTTCAGCGACGGATTGCTACACTGCCAGATGTTTAGGATCCAGCCTCCCTTCGTGCCTCCGGTGGCTCCGTGGGACTTGACGGTGGTACTGAGGGTCTTGCAGGGTCCTCCTTTTGAGCCGCTTGATTCGGTGGAGCTCAAGTGGCTGACGTTTAAGACCATTTTTCTCCTGGCAATTGCTTCGGCCAGGAGGGTTTCAGAATTGGGGGCGCTTTCCTGTCGTCCTCCTTTTCTGATTTTTCACCAGGACAGGGCAGTGCTCCGCACGCGTCCTGAGTTTTTGCCCAAAGTGGTTTCAAAGTTCCACATTAATCAGGAACTTGTTGTGCCAGCTTTTCAGTCACCTGATCTTTCGGCTGGTGAGGCTTCCTTGGATGTGGTCCGGGCACTTAGAATCTATGTGGACCGGACTGCTTCGGTTAGGAAGTCGGATTCTTTGTTTGTCCTCTTCGGTTTTCACAAGAGGGGTTGGCCTGCCAACAAGCAAACGTTAGCCCGTTGGCTTCGTTCAGTTATTTGTGAGGCTTATGCGCAGGAGGGTTTACCTGTGCCAGCCTCTGTTAAGGCTCATTCCACTCGTTCTGTGGGTCCCTCTTGGGCTGCTAGACGTGGCGCCTCCGCTGTTCAGCTGTGTAAGGCGGCTACTTGGTCTTCAATTCAGACGTTTTTGAGGTTTTATGCGTTTGACAACTTCGGCTCTCAGGATGCATCCTTTGGGCGCCGGGTACTCCTTTCAGCACAGGAGCGTCCCCGCCCTTAGTTGAACTGCTTTGGGACATCCCCAAGGTCAACCCTGTGGACCCCCTATGGACCCTGAAGTAGAAAACAAGAGATATGGT
This sequence comes from Taudactylus pleione, assembly GCA_031769625.1. Classification (NCBI taxonomy): domain Eukaryota; kingdom Metazoa; phylum Chordata; class Amphibia; order Anura; family Myobatrachidae; genus Taudactylus; species Taudactylus pleione. The sequence continues at coordinate 1,941,838 of JAUIMM010000348.1, read as the reverse complement.
AAGAACTTACCTTTGTTATCTCTGTTTCTACGAAGTCCATAGGGTCCACAGGGCGCCCGCCCTGACGCACCTGGCTTCAAATGGGCTGTGTGGCTGGTCACCGGTTTTCCGTCTCCCATTTCTGTGAGTATGGTTTCTTGTGTGTTCCAGTCTTCCTTCTCTCTGTTTAGTCTCCTCCTCCGGCCTTAGCTGCTTACCAACTGAGGTGCCTGTGGCCGGGGCGGGGTATAGAGGAGGACGGACCCAAGTGCATCCTGGGAGCAGCAAAGCTTTAACTGCGTGGTGCCCGTAGATCCAGATCCAGCTATACCCCAAGGTCAACCCTGTGGACCCTATGGACTTCGTAGAAACAGAGATAACAAAGGTAAGTTCTTACCATATCTCTTGTTATATGTGACAGTGTCTATCATGTCTCCCCAGTGTCAGTACATGTCCTCATGTTCTAATACTTATCTTCCTATGAGGAATGTCTCCCTCATGTACCTTGTTATATCCCCTGATATATGTGACAGTGTCTATCATGTCTCCCCAGTGTCAGTACATGTCCTCATGTTCTAATACTTATCTTCCTATGAGGAATATCTCCCTCATGTACCTTGTTATATCCCCTGATATATGTGACAGTGTCTATCATGTCTCCCCAGTGTCAGTACATGTCCTCATGTTCTAATACTTATCTTCCTATGAAGAATGTCTCCCTCCTGTACCTTGTTATATCCCCTGATATATGTGACAGTGTCTATCATGTCCCCCCAGTCTCAGTGCATGTCCTCATGTTCTAATACTTATCTTCCTATGAAGAATGTCTCCCTCCTGTACCTTGTTATATCCCCTGATATATGTGACAGTGACTGTGTCTATCATGTCCCCCCAGTGTCAGTGCATGTCCTCATGTTCTAATACTTATCTTCCTATGAGGAATGTATCCTTCCTGTACCTTGTTATATCCCCTGATATATGTGACAGTGTCTATCATGTCCCCCCTTTCCTCTCTCTGCTCCAAACTATACATATTAAGATCTTTTAGTCTTTCCTAATAAGTTTTGTATATTTAGGTTGTATACTTAAGCTGGGTATACACTATGTGAAATGCCTACGAATGACATATCGCATAGTGCATCTGTCCGTGTGTACTGAACAAATGTCTGTGAATGACATCATTCACGGATATATCAGGACGGACCTTCTGCACAGCCGATGACGATATATCAAGCAGATAAATATCTGTACATCTGGCTGGCTGTACGGACCATCGGTCATCCGCACATTAGGGTTACAGAGTAAAAGATTAATCGGCCAACGTTCTCAGAACAGATATATCTTTTGGTAGCAACGATATTTCCTTAGTGTGTAACATCAGCTTTGTTTGTGCTCCATCGTCAGATCAATCGTGAGATCGGGCCATCTGCAGATAAATCGTTCAGCCTTCGATAGATTTGTACAGCCTACAACATCGCAGATTCTGCTGCATATGCAAATGGCGCTATTTAAAGCGTCAGCAATTGAATTGTGCAGAGTACGCTACAATAATCGAAATAGAATTTGACGGCAGATAAGAACCACTTGGCCCATCTAGTCTGCCCCTTTTCATTTATCCTTTTGGCAACTTCAACCCTATTTGCTCCTTACGTCTCTCTTAAGGATACTCTTATGCCTATCCCAAGCGTGTTGTGATTGCTCTGCTGTCTTACCCTCTACCACCTCTGATGGGGGCTATTCCACTTATCCACTACCCTTTCTGTGAAGTCATTTTTCCTCAAATTTCCCCTGAACCTACCATCCTCCCTCCAGTGTCAGAACATGTCTTCTTGTTCTAATACTTCTCTTTCTGTGAAGAATGTCTCCTTCCTTTACCTTGTTAAAACCCTTTATATATTTGAACGTCTCTATCATGTCCCCCCTTTCCATTCTCTGCTCCAAACTATACATATTGAGATCTCTTAGTCTTTCCTGGTACGTTTTGTGGTGTAGGCCTTGCACCATTTTAGTTGCCTCTCTTTGTACAGTCTCTAATGTATTCATATCCTTCTGGAGATATGGCCTCCAGAACTGAGCACAGTATTGGAGATGAGGACGTCCCAATGACCTATACAGTGGTATTATCACTTCTTTCTTTCTGCTACTGGTTCCTCTCCCTATGCAACCAAGCATCTGACTTGCCTTCCTCTAACATGACAGTACTCCTTCAAATCTATATCAAGAGGTTGGCTCATACATGTATGCAACGTCACCTTACACGTGTACGTGGCAATATCTCAGGAGGAGGTGACCATTGGAATAACTCATTCGCACAGTGATTTCATACAGTGTCCAATTCTGAGCGGTACGCAGTACAACCGCTATACAGGACGGCTGCAGCAAATGGAATGAGAACAGAATACTGATGTGACGATCCGTATACTGATTAGTAAGCATCTATGCACTGCTTTGTTTGCGAGAGGAGCCGCCATCCTTATCATTGGCACAGGTGGCTACCCCCCTACTAGGTGCAGGAGATCAGACTTTGCATATGCAAGTTCCCCCGGCTACTCGCCAACGACACACCCACAAAACGGATCTTGTGCGTGCGTGCTTTCGCATTGTTGCTGCCCAGTTGCCACACAAACGGACAAAATGCGCACTACTCTGAATTGCTCGTAAATCCGCAAAGATGCGCTCGCAGCCCGACGCAGGCGCAGTTTGCTGAAAATCGGACTTGCATCTAGATCAATCCCAAAGTGTGTAGATCCACAAATTATACCTACTTCCAAAGCAAAGTGTGTGTTTTAATGTAATGAACACATGTACGCACAATAGACTAGTTGCATATGTACACAAGAATCTGGGCATGGCGTATTAATTACAGAAGTCACAGGTCTTTAATATTATTATTTTGTTAGTTTTCTAATTTCGGATTTACTGACACCAAGTTGTGTCGTGTGGCAGCAGTGAGGTGTTCTTTCCACCCTGTAACCCCACTTCCCATATTATTCGGTGTGGGCTTCCAGAAAGGCTTCCTTAAATTCTAAAGCTGAGGGAAAAGCTGCAAGCATCTTTCCTTAGCACCGGAAGTGTGAAGCAAATACTACAAAAATATCCTTTTTTTTTTTCTTGCTGCCACAAAAATGCTTGAACATCCAATATCCACATGTGCGCTCATTTCGTGGCTGGATAATGACAGTAGTCGTGATGCTTTGTCATCCCTGAATTCTTTAATTACAAATCACGGAAGGATTCTCTTTGTTCTGACCCACAAAACACAATTTGTTCCAGAGTATAGAGGGCTAGAACTTTGAAACCGCTATTAAAATGAACAAGCAATGCTGGTTATGGCTATTTTTAAGCATGCTACCCAGCAGTATGAGCGCCTCTTATAATCATTCTTCTGTTATCTGAAAAATGTTATTGCTTCAATATTGAACCGTACAGTTGCTACAAATTTCTACTTTTGAGCAGTTTGTATCATAGTCGCAGCTATCATTGGTTATCATGAGCCTTTGGGCTTCTCAGATCAAACTTCAGTTAGTATAGGGTCAGGGCAGGGTGACGTTAGTGGAGGCTCAGGGTAGGCTGTAGTTTATGGAGGGTCAGGGCAGGCTGGAAGTAGTCGTGGGACAAGAGAGGTTGTTATTTCTGGTGGGTCAGGGCTGGTTGGAATTAGTGGCAGTTCAGGGCAGACTGGAGTTAGTGGAGGATCAGGGCAGGCTGGAGTTAGTGGAGGGTCAGGGCAGACTGGAGTTAGTGGAGGATCAGGGCAGGCTGGAGTTAGTGGAGGGTCAGGGCAGACTGGAGTTAGTGGAGGATCAGGGCAGACTGGAGTTGGTGGAGGATCAGGGCAGGCTGGAGTTGGTGGAGGATCAGGGCAGACTGGAGTTAGTGGAGGATCAGGGCAGACTGGAGTTAGTGGAGGATCAGGGCAGACTGGAGTTGGTGGAGGATCAGGGCAGACTGAAATTAGTGGCAGTTCAGGGCAGACTGTGATTAGTGGAGGATCAGGGCAGGCTGGATTTAGTGGAGGGTCAGGGCTGGTTGGAACTAGTGGAGGGTCAGAGCAGACTGGAGTTAGTGGAGGATCAGGGCAGGCTGGAGTTAGTGGAGGGTCAGGGCAGACTGGAGTTAGTGGAGGATCAGTGCAGGCTGGAGTTGGTGGAGGATCAGGGCTGGTTGGAATTAGTGGCAGTTCAGGGCAGACTGGAGTTAGTGGAGGATCAGGGCTGGTTGGAATTAGTGGCAGTTCAGGGCAGACTGGAGTTAGTGGAGGATCAGGGCAGGCTGGAGTTAGTGGAGGGTCAGGGCAGACTGGAGTTAGTGGAGGATCAGGGCAGGCTGGAGTTAGTGGAGGGTCAGGGCAGACTGGAGTTAGTGGAGGATCAGGGCAGGCTGGAGTTGGTGGAGGATCAGGGCAGGCTGGAGTTGGTGGAGGATCAGGGCAGACTGGAGTTGGTGGAGGATCAGGGCAGACTGGAGTTAGTGGAGGATCAGGGCAGACTGGAGTTGGTGGAGGATCAGGGCAGACTGGAATTAGTGGCAGTTCAGGGCAGACTGTGATTAGTGGAGAATCAGGGCAGGCTGGATTTAGTGGAGGGTCAGGGCTGGTTGGAACTAGTGGAGGGTCAGAGCAGGCTGGAATAAGTAAATGGGGCCTCCTTATATTTTCCAACCCTTTGCTAAAACTAACGAGACCCTTGCTGCTCAAGTCTCTGGTTAATATGATTTGGGGTGTTTGTGACACTAGCTCTCTCAAAATCATACTAACCAGACTGCCCACTGCATGAGCTGGTTATACTGGGGAGAGGGTGGAATTCATCATTATTATTAATCTGTCTTTAAGCATTGGCCTTTTCATCCCTAGATATTATGAAAAGGCCAATAGCTGAAAAGGACAATGTAGAGCACAGTGTCCATATAGTAAGTATTCTTTTGAAAGAACTCTGGACCTCATTCGGAGTCGGTCGTAGAGGCCGCACGGCCGTAAGGGAAAAGGGGCCGGATATGCAAATGATGCACTCGCAAGTTGCGTCCTTAAGATCAGATCGTTAGCTGGCCGACCAATGGGAGGATGCGGCCGTAAGACAAAAAATATGCCCCCTTCTCGTACGCATTACACGTCATGTCCAGGCATATAAGGATTAATGGAGACCATCGGGAACCATCGGAACTGGTCGTAGAGCTTAAGGTTGACCATACCCTCTCTTAAGCACTACGATCATGTCAGTGTACAAACCACCCATGTCACATGTGCCATGACACTACTTTGTTAATTATGCACTCCCATAAAACGCTGTTTGCATAGTCAGGCACGCCTGCGTTCGGATCTCCACTCCCCCGTTTTCAAGCACCTTCCCCTGTTAACACCCACAAACGCCTCATTCTGTCACTCAAACTACCGACCTGGCTGTGTTCATGGAGAGAGAAATTTCTGATCGTAGCAGCTAGTTTGCGCACGCGCATTGCGAACTTTACGCATGCGCAGTTTAGCGAACATCGGTGGCGTACGACCGTGCGGCCGCAACGACCGACTCTGAATGAGGTCCTCTATGTGGTGAATTTACTAAGAATCGTGTTTGTCCATGGTTAAACACAGATAGGATCGATTGAACACGGGAATTTTTTTTTTTTTTAAATGAAATCCGGTAATTTACTAAGCTCCAGTGTTTTCCGATAGTGGATCGTGTTTTCCGATAGTGTATGTGATCGTGTTTCCTACCCATGTTCCCCATAGCCTAACACTCCTGAACAAGCAGCCTGCACAGATCAGTGAGATACGTGCAGGCTGCTTGTGTGTATATTTGTGTAAAAAAAGTGCACATTTAAGAAAAAAAAATGGCGTGGGGTTCCCCCCCAAAAGTATAACCAGCCCCAGGCTCTGTGAGCCAATCCTGGTTCTAAAATTATGGGGGACAAAATGTGTAGGGGTTCCCCATATTTTTATGAACCAGCACCGAGATGGTCCTGGTTTTAAAAATACGGGAAAAAAATGGTGTGGGGTTCCCCATATTTTATAAACCAGCACCGGGATCAAACTAGTCGGAGTGTAAAGCCACAGCCACAGTGAGGGGACATTTTCAAAACATTAACACCTGTAGTGGGGTATTCTCACCTAGGCGGGGTTCAGTGATGGCGAATCGTACATGACTGCGGGATATGCAGCGCTGAATGTAAGCGTAAATGCGCCTGTTTCCTGAACTATGTGTTGCCCTTAGCTCTAGGCTGGTGCACTGCCCGGGAGATGTATACAACTCTGCGGGTGAATATATGCTTCTTGCTTCCATACATATGCAGCTAATTTCTGTCCACCTCAGGCCCTTAATATTCGGCAGAGATTTAATAAACATATTCTACAATCAGGTCTGGAATACAGCCAATATCTGATGGGAAAATTGTGCGGAGCTATCAGATCATATCCTGTCATGAGTCTATATTTTTAGCTATAGTTTCATTTGTTTAGTTAACTAAGACAGTTACTAGAATAAGGCTGGGAATGCATCTGGCCAGGTGGTCGACATAGAGGGGTTAGGCTAAAATGAGCAAAAAAACCCCATATGTCGATATTTTGGACATGTCAACATTTTAACCATGCCAACCTAATTGTCGGTAGACATATTGGTTGTTGTCCTAACGTCCATGTCAACAGTCTGACAAAACTGTACCGTAGAAGCCACATTCCTTGCAGGGGTGCACAGGGGGAGATGGGGCAGGCAGTAAAAGGGTAATTTTAGGATAGGCAGGGGTGCACAGGGGGAGTTGGGGCAGGCAGTGAAAGGGTAATTTTGGGATAGGCAGGGGTGCACAGGGGGAGATGGGGCAGGCAGTGAAAGGGTAATTTTAGGATAGGCAGGGGTGCACAGGGGGAGATGGGACAGGCAGTGAAAGGATAATTTTAAGATAGGCAGGGGTGCACAGGTGGAGATGGGGCAGGCAGTGAAAGGATAATTTTAGGATAGGCAGGGGTGCACAGGGGGAGATGGGACATGCAGTGAAAGGATAATTTTAGGATAGGCAAGGGTGCACAGGGGGAGATGGGGCAGGCAGTGAAAGGATAATTTTAAGATAGGCAGGGGTGCACAGGGGGAGATGGGGCAGGCAGTGAAAGGATAATTTTAGGATAGGCAGGGGTGTACAGGGGGAGATGGCGCAGGCAGTGAAAGGGTAATTTTAAGATAGGCAGGGATGCACAGGGGGAGATGGGACAGGCAGTGAATGGGTCATTTTGGGATAGGCAGGGGTGCACAGGGGGAGATGGGGCAGGCAGTGAAAGGATCATTTTGGGATAGGCAGGGGTGCACAGGGGGAGATGGGGCATGCAGTGAAAGGGTCATTTTAGGATAGGCAGGGGTGCACAGGGGGAGATGGGGCAGGCAGTGAATGGGTAATTTTAGGATAGGCAGGGGTGCACAGGGGGAGATGGGACAGGCAGTGAAAGGGTAATTTTAGGATAGGCAGGGGTGCACAGGGGGAGATGGGGCAGGCAGTGAAAGGGTAATTTTAAGATTGGCAGGGGTGCACAGGGAGAGATGGGACATGCAGTGAATGGGTCATTTTGGGATAGGCAGGGGGAGATGGGGCAGGCAGTGAAAGGGTAATTTTAGGATAGGCAGGGGTGCACAGGGGGAGATGGGGCAGGCAGTGAAAGGGTAATTTTAGGATAGGCAGGGATGCACAGGGGGAGATGGGGCAGGAAGTGAAAGGGTAATTTTAGGATAGGCAGGGGTGCACAGGGGGAGATGGGGCAGGCAGTGAAAGGATCATTTTAGGATAGGCAGGTGTGTACAGGGGGAGATGGGGCATGCAGTGAATGGGTCATTTTGGGATAGGCAGGGGTGCACATGGGGAGATGGGGCAGGCAGTGAATGGGTCATTTTGGGATAGGCAGGGGTGTACAGGGGGAGATGGGGCAGGCAGTGAATGGGTCATTTTGGGATAGGCAGGGGTGCACAGGGGGAGATGGGGCAGGCAGTGAAAGGATCATTTTGGGATAGGCAGGGGTGTACAGGGGAAGATGGGGCAGGCAGTGAAAGGATCATTTTGGGATAGGCAAGGGTGCACAGGGGGAGATGGGGCAGGCAGTGAAAGGATCATTTTGGGATAGGCAGGGGTGTACAGGGGGAGATGGTGCAGGCAGTGAAAGGGTAATTTTAGGATAGGCAAGGGTGCACAGGGGGAGATGGGACAGGCAGTGAATGGGTCATTTTGGGATAGGCAGGGGTGCACAGGGGGAGATGGGGTAGGCAGTGAATGGGTCATTTTGGGATAGGCAGGGGTGCACAGGGGGAGATGGGGTAGGCAGTGAATGGGTCATTTTGGGATAGGCAGGGGTGCACAGGGGGAGATGGCGCATGCAGTGAATGGGTCATTTTGGGATAGGCAGGGGTGCACAGGGGGAGATGGCGCATGCAATGAATGGGTCATTTTGGGATAGGCAGGGGTGCACAGGGGGAGATGGTGCAGGCAGTGAAAGGGTAATTTTAGGATAGGCAGGGGTGCACAGGGGGAGATGGCGCAGGCAGTGAATGGGTCATTTTGGGATAGGCAGGGGTGCACAGGGGGAGATGGCGCATGCAGTGAATGGGTCATTTTGGGATAGGCAAAAATAATAAAGCTGGGTACACACTAATGGATATATTGCCTGTTCCATTGAACGGGGGTTACATCTATAGTGTATCGCTGGGTGTGTACAGCGGATATGTCTGTGAACAACGTCATTTACAGACATGTCCTGCAGCACAGCAGATGGCCGATATATGTACGGACGACCTTCCGAACGCCTGTACACATGCTGCAGGGACCCAGCGGTGATTGACCTCTCAACTGGGCAAGCAAATTTAAACGCCCGCCCAGTTGAGCTGGCAACTCTGGCACATCGGGCTGACGATTGATAAGTGTGTATACACTTACCAATCGTCAGATGGGTCGGCCGACGTCGACCTAGTGTGTATCCAGTTTACCAGTTTGGCTGGAAAGTGTCACATGTATCGGAAAATAATACATGTATTTATCTGTAACATAGCAAAAACAGAGGGAACCAATTTTAAACTGAACCAAAGGTGGTGTAAGGGGGTATGTTATTATCTCTATGTGTGCCAACCCCACTGGTAACGTTTGTGACGTGAAACTTTTATTGTTGTACACTTAATGTGGTTTTCCATTTGAATTATTAATTTTACATAATCTCTTGCCAATTCTACTACTTTTTCGGGAATCTTTTCCCTAAAACTAACACCATTTGCTAGATACAGAGAATAGTGAGGGTATTGGGAAAGAGGCCATCATCATAGTACTTTTATTGGGATGGGATGCGGGGTATACAGTCAGGAAACCGGCTGCCTTAATACCGGCTTCCCGACTGTCATATCCTGGCGAGGGTGAAATGCCGGGCGTCTATATCTAGACGCCTGTCATATCCCCGAAGCCGGGAGACAGGCGCCCGGCATCCTGATCCAAGGGGGGGGGGGGGGTTAGGTTTAGGGCACCTGGGGGGGACTTAGGGTTAGGCAACCCCTCGGGAGGGTTAGGGTTAGGCTAGGGGGAGGGAGGGTTAGGGTAAGGCACCCCCAGGGGGGACTTAGGGTTAGGCGCCCCCCCGGGGACTTAGGTTTAGGCAGCAGGGAAGGTGGGGGTTAGGGTTAGGCACTTAGAGGGGGGATTAGTGTTAGGCACTTGGGGAGGTTAGGGTTAGGCACCCCTAAGGAGGGTTAGGTTAGTTTATACTCACCTTAGGGACGATCAGGATTTCCAGCGCTGTCGGGCTGCCGCTGCCGGGCTCTACTGATCTTTCGGGCTGCCGCTGCCGGGAATGGAGCTGCCGACCATGCTGCAGCCGGGATTCCATAACGATTCCGGATGCGGTATAATGTATTTTTAAATGGGAAAACTACTTAAATGTAATTTAAAATACAAATTTTGGTAATTTATTCTGCCAAAAAGTAACTCCGTAATTTAAGGAGGTGACCACAAGGAAGAGATACATTCTGTTCCCCGCTTCCCATCGCTGGATTCTATAACTGTACTTTTTATTATCACTAGTAACCACAATGAGCTTTGGGCCTTATTCAGCAAGGATTGCAATTGCTAAGCTACACGCTGGCTATAGATATATGATGTATGCATGCAGGCTATAGATATATGATGTATGCAAGCAGGCTATATATATGATATATGCACGCAGGCTATAGATATATGATATATGCACGCAGGCTATAGATATATGATGTATGCACGCAGGCTACAGATATGATGTATGCACGTAGGCTATAGATATGATGTATGCACGCAGGCTATAGATATGATGTATGCACGCAGGCTATAGATATGATGTATGCACGCAGGTTATAGATATGATGTATGCACGCAGGCTATAGATATGATGTATGCACACACGCTATAGATATGATGTATACACGCAGGAAGCTTTGCAAATGCGATCCTTGCAGATATTGCAATGCACAGGAAGCGTCACGCCTCCTGTGCATTACTTATCCGAGCTGCGTTGTCCAACGCAGCATCAGATACTCTGCGGAACATCGGCCGGGTAAGGTGACCCATGGGGTCTCGCAGCGGGCCGCTGCAGATTAGCGTAAGAGGCCAGGAAATCACAGTCAGCCAACGGAGATCCTGGTCTCTTCCCTCCCCCCAACGGTGGTGACACCCCCCCGTTTCCGGAAACTGAGGCCATCGCTGCCCCCTCCCCGCCCACAAACGGCAGCAGACTATCAATCAATGACAGTCTGCTGCCAGTCTGCGTGCAGAATTGCAGACCCGTTCTGTACATGCGCAGAACGTGTCAGACGCCTGCGCAGATTCCCGATCATTGGGAATCTGCGTGCACTGCTGAATAAGGCCATTTGTACATTACAGTGTATTTTGTTATCATGTCTTTCTGATCCGTCAGCCCTTAACAATGGTTACTATGTGTCAACAAACGCGGCCTCCAGCGAGAATATCTGCATTGTGAATTATCGTACTGGCGGAAATCAGTGCAGGGTGTGCGGACCAGCGTTCAGCAACGTGGAGCATGTCGTCCCTCCATCCCTTTTTAATGCTTTTAATTATATTTGTGTGTTTTCTCTTTTTTTTTTTTTCATTTGTGTAGAACTTCTGGATGTGACCTTAACCAGAGTAAACTGCGCCGACTGGACTTATGTCTGCACTGCGGAGAACATCACCGTTTTCCCTACGGTAAAGATATACCGGGCAGGAGAGGACCCGTTTGTCTATACGGGTATGATGGGATCGGATGAACTGGCCAAGTTTCTCATGTTGTAAGTACATCGGTGATGTAAAGGAACATTGCACTGTAACATGGCTTATTAAGAAAAGCAATACTTCTCTTTGCAATATATATTTTATCTGACTAAATGTGGCGGTCTCGACAAGAACACTTCGTAGGGAGCGCCTTGATCTTACCTTTCATGAACTTGCCTTTTTCCTAGCCAGATAAGCCGTTTTTATTACTAGCAATTTTATGTGTTATGTATTTCTGCTATTTATTTGACATCATGTTTTTATGTTAATTTTATGTGCATATTGGGCCTGGTACATTACAGATCGCTATTGCGATCGCAGTTGCGATTATGCACACGTCTGTTGCGAAAATACGCTAAAGATAGCTATCGCAATACTATTATTGAGACGCTCAAAGCCAACATAGAGACGCCAACTGCCGCTCTCGCACATCCGTTATACCTTGCAGTCTTGCGTATACATCGGGAACATCGAGTAACATCGGCCCCTCGCGCACAATTACAACAGGTCTGACCTTACTCAGAAATTGCTAATCTCATCGCGCGCAGTGAGAACACAGGCTGCGTGTGCCGTCGCAGTGGCTAGTTTATGCACGCCCCTGTAATGGCGTTCAAACGGACAGGCACGCCAGCACCATGCTGGATATTCCACGGTTAACTGTAAGTGATATTATTAGAATGTGGAAGAGTTTAAGGACAATAGCAACTCGAAGCGGAAGACCACATAACGTCACAGTGCAGTCAACGACAGCTAACATGCCAACGCTCATTCCATAGCTGAAGAGTCCCAAACTTCCACTGGCATTAATGTAAGCACAAAAACTAAGCGGCGGGAGCTTAATGGAATGGGATTCCATGGCCGAGCAGCTGCATGCAAGCCTCACATCACCAATGCCAATCATTGGATGGAGTGGTGTAAAGCACACCGACACTGGACTGTGGAGCAGTGGAAACGTGTTCTGTGGAGTGACCAATCGCACTTCTCTGTTTGGCAGTCAGATGGGCGAGTCTGGGTTTGGCGGATGCCTGACTGCATTGTGCCAACTGTGACGTTTGGTGGAGGAGGGATAATGGTGTGGGGCTGTTTTTCAGGCTTTGGGCTAGGCCCCTTTTCTACTTCAGATTCCATGGGAGGTCCACAGGGTTGACCTTGGGGTATAGCTGGATCTGGATCCACGGGCACCACGCAGTTAAAGCTTTTGCTGCTCCCAGGATGCACTGGGTCCATCCTCTATTCCCCGCCCCCAAGCCACGGGCACCTCAGTTTTAGTTGGTGCCCGGCCAGAGTCGGATCACCCTTAGCGCAGGGGGGCTGCTTAGCAGCCCCTAAACTTATTTTTAGAGGTTTTTTTTTTAATTTTTATTTTTAACTGACTCTTCAGAGCGGCAGCATCAAACTGTCCATTGGACGTCCAAACTGCCGCTGCTACACCCCGCTGGCGCTGTAACGCCAGTACAGATCTGGGGATCGCGGCGGGACCCCAGAGTCTGTACTAGCCGGGCTCTGGGGACTCCCACGACTGCTGCCGGAGCGCCGAGGATCAGGTAATATGCAGTCGGAATACCCCTCTGGACCACTAGACCACCAGGAAATAATGCTGGCAGCGGGAGCCAGCGTCCCTGGGGTTAATTGCTAGCCAGGGGAGGCAGCCTTCCCTGTCTAGCGTCTCCTCCCCTCAGCTCAGCGCGCCTTTCCGCTCGGGGCTGGCGACGCTGGGCTGCATCCCTCCTGCGGCCACTCCTCCAGTGAGTTCTCCGGTGGCCATCTTCCCTGGTACATCGCAGATCTCTCGGGCAGCGCGTGGACCGGTCCCCCTGTGTACCTCTCCCCTGTTAGGACAGCGTACACAGCACTATAGCCCTCCCAGTCACTGAATCTGGGCAGGTTGATTGTAGTGAAAGGTGCAGTGAGTATTAACTTTCTGCATTGTGTGTGACTTTTGCTAGTGCTGACTGTCTGTGCTTTATTTCTCCTTACTGTCGGTCTGTACCTGTCCCTTTTCTTCTCCTACGGCCCTGGCAGGTGTGTGGGGGAGGGCTTTTCTCGGACCTCACTTATATAAATTCACGTATTTGTGAGGTCGGTCACATACAGTTGTGTGCTACACGGTGCCATATCTGTGGGCTTGTGTGCTGCATGCTTGTGGGTGTGCAGGAGTCAAACACTGAACTTCCCTATTGTGTTATATATATTTGCATAATATATATTTGGTCATGTCTGATGAGGAAGTTGAGCGCTCCCCGGCTCCTACTTTGTTCTCCTGCAGACGCTGCGTCGCAGGAGTAGATAAGGAGGATTTATCACAGGATGGGTTGTGTGTGCGGTGCCAGCAGTTACCCTGGTCCCTCTAACCGCCCAATTTCGCAGGACCCTCCTTGGGTGGTGTTTTCTCAGGTGCTGGCTTCCATCGCGGACCGTCTGGCGGTCCCGACTGCTCTCCCCCATAGGGGGTTGCCCCAACCAGCCATCCCCCATTCCCCGGCTATACCGCATTTATTGCAGTCTCCCCCTGGGTCTCAGACTGTTAGTCCATATACGGGGTTACCTATGTATATCCAGTCTCCTCCAGTGACACAGCAGTCCGTCATTCCCTTTCAGGGTCTCCCTCAGGCGGCTCAACCACCATGGGTGGATGTGTTCTCCAGTTCAGTCCAGAGTTTGCCGGCCTCATCTTCGGCCTTTCAAACTATGTTACGTAGTGACAAGCCTCAGAAGGCATCTAAACGCCCTGTTATGCCATCTCAGTCTGCGCAAATATCAGACTCTGAGGCGTCCTCGGATGATGGGGAATTGCTTGAGGATTCTGACTAGGATACCCCTGTCCGGGAGGTGGAAACTAAGGACCTCATTCAGAGCCACTCGCAAAATACGAGCGCTCGCTCTGAATGCGGGCGGCCACATGTAAAAAATGATCCGGCCTCCTGGCCGCTCGCTAGGCTGTGAGTTGGTGATGTCAGTGGGGCCGCCCACAAACGGCAAGCATTCGCTTGGGAACACCTCCGTTTGTAAAACCACCCCCCCGCCACGCCTACAAAACGGGGCGAGCTATTGACCAACATCGACAGCCGCCCCTTTTGAAATTCTCTCGCTCCGGGGCTTGCGCACGCGCAGTGTGGCCGCTGCACGTGCGCACAGCCAAACATCGACCCGCTTGCGAGGGGGTCTGAATGAGGTCCTAAGTCTTCAATTAATGTGCCAGCATTGGTTAAGTCGGTGTGGTCCATTCTTGATATAGAGGATGACGCACCAGTTCCTAAATCCAAGTGTCCAAATTTCAAACAGACAAAAGTGAGGTTCCAGCCGCACAAACGTTTAGCGTCTAGTTATCCGTTTCCTGCAGGTCATTGCAGAAAGTGGGAAACCCCGCCCGCGGTGGATTCTCATGTTACTCGCTTAATCAAAAGCTCTACCTTGCCTATGCCGTCCATTCCATCCCTAAAGGATCCCACAGACAGGAAAGTGGAGACTTGTTTAAAATCAGTCTATTCTATCTCAGGGGCGGTGGCCGGTCCGTCCATGGCCATCTCTTGGGTGGCTAAGGCCATTGAGAGCTGGGCCAATGTACTGGAAGATACTCTTCCTGAGGAAGCTCCGGAGGTTCAGAGAGCTCTAGTGGGACAGATGAGGGATGCCACTTTCTATATTGGAGAAGCGTCTTTGGATGCCAGTCTTCTGACTTCCAGAGTACCAGCTACAGCGGTGTCTGCTCGCCTGTCTTTGTGGCTGCATTCTTGGAGAGCGGATGCGGATTCCAAGAAAGGCCTGGAGGCCTTACCTTTTAATGGGGAGATATTATTTGTCCCAGACCTGGACAATATTGTGGATACCCTGGCTAAGTCTAAGTCAGCTTTTCTACCTTCGGCAGCTGCACCTTCTAAGGCTAGGACCTCTGCATTTTCGGTCCTTTCGTACTCAGGGAAAGTCCAAGGGACAGTCCTTTCCGAGACAGTCGACGACCAAGGCCGCCCCTAAGCCTAGGAAACAAGCATGGAGTGCTAGACGCCCTACTTCCAAGTCGGAGGATAAACCTTCTGTCTGATGGGATGGGCCTCCCTCTGGGAGGCCGACTTCTTCAATTCGCCCAGTGCTGGTACAACACCACCACGGATGCCTGGGTTTGAGAAGTGGTCTCTCGGGTATGCCCTCTCCTTTCGTCACAGACCTCCCCATCAGTTCTTCTGCACAAGTCTTTCTCAGGACAAGACCAAGGCCTTGCAGATTCAGGAAGCAATAGAGTCCTTGCTAAAAGCAGGGGTCATTGTTCCCATTCCGCCTTCTCAACGCGGGACAGGTTACTATTCTATTCTGTTTCTGGTGCAGAAACACAATGGGTCTCATCGGCCTATCCTCAATTTAAGGTTGCTGAACAAGTTTCTCAGAGTTCCCAAATTCAGGAAGGAAACTTTGCGTTCCATTATTCTGGCTATGGAACCTAGGGACTACATGGTCTCCCAGGACATCCAGGACGCCTACCTTCATGTTCCTATAGCGCCTTCACACCAACGGTATCTGAGGTTTGCTATATGTCAACACCACTACCAGTTTCAGGCTCTGCCCTTTGGCCTTTCCACGGCTCCAAGGGTATTCACCAAAATTATGGCGGTCATGGCCGCCCATTTACGGAGCCAGGGTATACGGCTTCTGCCATATCTGGATGACCTCCTATTGTTGTCAAGCTCTCTGGAGGTACTTCTACATCATCTACACCTGACGATCGCTTGTCTGCAAGCGCACGGGTGGCTTATAATTTGGAAGAAGTCCTCCCTGATTCCATCACAACGAATGGTTCATTTCGGAGCCTTGCTGGATTCTCATCAGCAAAAGATCTTTCTGACTCCGGAAAAGATTTCCTCCTTACAACTGCGGGTGCGCAGTTGCCTGAAGAGTTGCCGAGTGTCTGTTCACTCGGCAATGAGGGTTCTGGGGTCCATGGTGTCGGCATTCAACATGGTGGAGTATGCCCAGTTCCATTCCAGGCCCCTGCAGGGGCTGATTCTAACCAAATGGAATGGTTTACCACACTGGATCAGGACTCAGATGCTGGTGTTGTCTCCGGAGGTGCGCCTGTCGCCAGGATGGTGGCTTCAGACATCTCATCTCTCCAAGGGTCGCCCCTTTTGGATCCCGGACTGGGTTCTGCTCACGACAGATGCCCGTCTCCGGGGCTGGGGGGTAGTGATAGGTCCACTTTCACTTCAGGGCCGATGGACTGCGGAAGAAGTGGTTCTCCCCATCAACACCACAGTGGTGTACATCAACCATCAAGGGGGGACTTGCAGTCGAGCAGGAGTCATCATTCTGGGAGTCCTCAATTGGGAGGCGGACTTCCTCAGCCGTCACGACCTGGATCCGGGGGAATGGTTGCTTCATCCAGAGGTATTTCAACTGCTTGTGGACAGGTGGGGACTGCCGGAGTCGTGGCTTCCTGTCACAATCACAAGCTACCTGTGTACGGGTCCAGGACAAGAGACGCCGGCGCAAGCCTGGTGGACACGCTGTCAGTGAAATGGACATTTCAGCTGACATATTCCCTCCGATATTCCTGCTGCCGCGGGTCCTTCGGAAATTCAAACAGGACAGCGGCACTCTTCTGTTGGTGGCTCCGGCTTGACCCAGACGTCCTTGGTACTCCGATTTTCGGAGACTCTCCATCGACGCTCCGTTCCCTCTGCCTCAACGTCGGGACCTGTTGTCTCAGGGGCCCTGCCTTTACACGGATCTGGGTCGTCTGTCTTTGACGGCTTGGCTCTTGAGACATCCGTCTTTAGGTCCCAGAGTTTTTCTAGCTCTGTCATCAGCACGATGCTTCAGGCGCGCAAGCCTGCTTCCACCAGGATTTACAACAGAGTGTGGCATACTTATTTACAGTGGTGTGAGTCCAGAAACTACAATCCGCAGGCGTTTCGTGTTTCTAGGGTTTTGGCATTCCTTCAGTCTGGTTTGGAACTAGGCTTACGCCTAGCTTCTTTGAAAGTTCATGTGTCTGCACTATCTATGTGGTTCTAGCGTAGGATCGCTACTCTGCCAGATGTCCGCACCTTTTTCCAGGGAGTTCTCAGGATTCAGCCTCCCTTTGTTCCCCCTGTGGCTCCTTGGGATTTGGCGGTGGTGCTTCGGGCCCTACAGGGTCCTCCATTTGAACCTCTTTAATCGGTGGAACTCAAGTGGTTGACTGTTAAAACTGTTTTTCTCTTGGCTATTGCTTCAGCCAGCAGGGTGTCACTCGCCCGGGTTTTCTTCCTAAGGTGGTTTCTAAGTTCCACATTAATCAGGAAATTGTTGTGCCGGCATTTCAGCCACCGTGCTCTCAAAGTTTATGTGGACCGGAGTAGTTCCATTCGGAAGTCAGATTCCTTGTTCGTCCTCTTTGGTTTTCACAAGAGGGGTTGGCCTGCCAACAAACAAACTTTAGCCTGTTGGCTTCGTTTGGTTATTTGTGAGGCTAATGCACAGGAGGGTTTGCCTCTACCGGCCTCTGTTAAGGCTCATTCTACTCGGTCTGTGGGTCCCTCGTGGGCTGCTGGGCGTGGCGCCTTGGCTGTTCAGCTATGTAATACGGCCACGTGGTCTTCCATCCAGACCTTTCTGAGGTTCTATGCCAGTGATTTTCAACACGAGGTACACTACGCAAGATTTCAAAATTGCCAAGGCACACCATCCGGCGATGTGGCGTGCGCGACCCATGAAAAAACATACACATTGGCCTCCACAGGAATAAAACACACAACATTGGCCTCCACAGGAATAAAACACACAACATTGGCCTCCACAGGAATAAAACACACAACATTGGCCTCCACAGGAATAAAACACACAACATTGGCCTCCACAGGAATAAAATACACAACATTGGCCTCCACAGGAATAAAACACACAACATTGGCACCCACAGGAATAAAAAGACACATACCTTGGCCCCCACAGAAAAAAATAACATTGGCCCCCACAGAAAAAAATAACATTGGCCCCCGCAGAAAAAAATAACATTGGCCCCCGCAGAAAAAAATAACATTGGCCCCCACAGAAAAAAATAACTTTGGCCCAGACAGGAATAAATTGCATACATTGGCCCCCACAGAAACAAAAAATAAAAACCCCACATTGCTCCTCTCAGGAAAAAACAATCAATAGGCCCCACAGAATAAATCTAAAACACTTTCACACAAATAAAAGAAAACATTGTCTGACCTCACAGAAAATATAATCCACATACCTGTTAGTGCAGAGCGGTCAGCAGCGTGAGAGCGTGCAAGCATGCAGGCGGGCAGGAGAGCAGACTGTCTGTTCTGCGGAGCAGGCATGGTAGGCTGGTGAGTCAGTGGCTGGGCTGGCTTGCGGATCGGGTATGGCGGGCTGAAAATGCGGCATGCGTGACCTGTGATGTCACGCCGCTGCATCCATGCAGGTCACAGCCGGGCGCGCCTGAGTCTCCCAGAGGAGCTCAGCGGCAGCGTTGCCCAGTTAACAGCTCTGCAATGTGACTGGTGGCCCTGACCGCCGTTCCTGATGGCGCTGCGGCACACCTCACAACTGCCCACGGCACACTAGTGTGCCGCGGCACAGCAGTTGAAAACTGCTGTTCTATGCGTTTGACACCTTCACCTCTCAGGATGCATCCTTCGGGCGCCAGATTCTCCTTTCAGCACAGGAGCGTCCCCGCCCTTAGTTGAACTGCTTTGGGACATCCCCAAGGTCAACCCTATGGACCCTGAAGTAGAAAACAAGAGATATGGTAAGAACTTCCGTTTGTTATCTCTGTTTCTACGAAGTCCATAGGGTCCACAGGGCGCCCGCCCTGATGCACCTGGTTTCATATGGGCTATGTGGCTGGTCACCGGTTTTCCGTCTCCCTTCTATGAGTATGGTTCTTGTGTGTTCCAGTCTTCCTTCTCTCTGTTTTTTTTCCTCCTCCGGCCTTGGCTACTTACCAACTGAGGTGCCTGTGGCTCGGGGGCGGGGTATAGAGGAGGACGGACCCAAGTGCATCCTGGGAGCAGCAAAAGCTTTAACTGCGTTGTGCCCGTGGATCCAAATCCATCTATACTCCAAGGTAAACCCTGTGGACCCTATGGACTCAATAGAAACAGAGATAACAAAGGTAAGTTCTTACCATATCTCTTGTTATCTCCAGTGAAGGGCAATCTTAATGCTTCAGCATACCGAGACATTTTGGACAATGTTATGCTTCCAACTTTGTGGCAACAGTTTTGGGAAGGCTCTTTTGTATTCCAGCATGACTGTGCCCCAGTGCACAAAGCAGGGACTATAAAGACATGGGGCCTGATTCAGACCCACTCGCGAGCGGCTGTCCGCTTGCAAGTGGGTCGATGTTCTGCACTGAGCATGCGCACGACGGAGGGAGCTCCGTCGTGCGCATGCGCCAGACGCGACGAGCGAAGGACTTTCCTTTGCTCGTTGTGTCTGATCAAAGGGGGCGTGCTGTCGATGTTGATTGACAGCACGCCCCCTTTGGTGGGCGTGCCGGGGGCGTGCCTCCCTGACGGGGGCGTTCCTAAGGGAACGCCTACCATCAGAAGCCGGCCCACTGACATCACTAGTGATGTCAGTGGGAGTGATTTTGGCTCTGATAGAGCCAAAATCACTCCGGGCCTTGCGGTTGAAAACCTCAACCGCAGGCTCCGGCTCGCAGTTTCGATGGTCGCGATGGTCAAGACGATCGCGGCCATCAAACTGCACGCTCGTATATGCTGTGGGTGGTGACCCACAGCTATACGAGCGTCCAGGAGGACGCTCCATAGTTATGGAGGACGGCCCTCATTCAGAGCGTACGCTCTGCTCAGAGCGTACGGCTCTGAATGAGGGCCATGGTTTGATGAATTCGGTGTGAAAGAACTTGACTGGCCCACACAGAGCCCTGAACCCCATCCCACCTTTGTGATGAACTGGAATGGCGACTGCAAGCCAGGCCTTCTCGTCCAACATCAGTACCTGATCTCATAAATCCTCTACTGAATGAATGAGCACAATCCAACATCTTGTGGAAAGCCTTCCAAGAAGAGTGGAAGCTGTAATATATGCAAAAGGGGGACCAGCTCCATATTAATGTATATTTATTTGAATACAATGTCACTGCAGTCCCTGATGGTGTAAGGGTCAGGTTATAGATATATATATATATATATACAGAATTAGAATTAACCCTTAAGCGACAGGTATGCTCAGTGAAATAGATATTTACTTATGAATCATCAGGTGGACCAAACAATAAATATATAATAAATAAACGGAATAAGAAGTGCCTGTGTGTTATCAATAAATATAAAATATAAAATATGTAAACAATTGAGAACAAAAAGTGCCAATGCAAAGAAGTAAAAACAGGAAAAATGTATTTACTAAAACAAAGGATGCCCATAGTTAGGCAAAATATATGAACCATCATAGAAGTAGAATCAAATAAAGTGCAATATAAATAATTAAAAGAGAATAGAGTTGTGGGTAATAGCAGCTTATCTGAGTCTGTAGAAAAGTTAATTTCCTCCAAAGTTCATGAGGCAAGTAACAGTCACTCCCAACGCGTTTCGTCATATGACTTCATCATATTTATTATATATTTATTGTTTGGCCCACCTGATCTATTATTCATTGCACATTATGAATTTACAGTGATTGCACAAGACACTTTATATTTATATTTGCTTGCTGATTCATAAGTAAATATCTATTTCACTGAGCATACCTGTCGCTTAAGGGTTAATTCTAATTCTGTTTATCTGTTTCTTAATACTTGCACTAGTATTGTCCTATTTACCCAGAGCCGACGCCTACAATATTTATGGGCTAAGGTGCCATTTAACAGTTGATTTTAAATTGTTCATTTTTTGCCTCATAAACTTACAAAGATTGGCGCTGGACCCATCTATTTTTAAATATATATATATATATATATATATATATATATATTATTACCATCCAAGTTAGCAATACCCATTGCCATATGAAAATTGGAGTGCCAGAGCACAGGATGATAGATAGTGGTCCGGCACTCAAATTTTCATATGGCAATGGGGGTTGCTAACGGGATGCAATTGGAAAACCGACTGTCTTAATCCCGACAGCCGGCTTCCCGATTGCTTTATCCCGGCGTGGGATAAATGATCGGCGTCTATATCTAGACGCCTGTCATTCACCCGACGCTGGGAGACCGGCGCCCGGCATCCCGATCGAAGGGATGCCGGGCGCCGCCAGCGGACAGCCGCGGGGGGGAGGGTTAGGTTTAGGGCACCCGGAGGGGACTTAGGGTTATGCACCCCCGGGGGGACTTAGGGTTAGGCACCCCCCCGGGGAACTTAGGTTTAGGCAGCGGGGAAGGGGGGGGTTAGGGTTAGGCACTTAGAGGGGAAATTAGGGTTAGGCACTTGGGGGGGGGTTAGGGTTAGGCACCCCTAAGGAGGGTTAGGGGGTTAGGTTAGTAGATACTTACCTATCCACGATCGGGATTTCCAGCGCTGTCGGGCTTCCGCTGCCTGGATCTCTGCTTTTGTCGGCCAGGCGCTGACGGGATTCGAACTGTCGGCCACACTTGCTAACTTGGATGGTTATATATATAATGTATAAATATATATATATATATTCTATACAACATTGCAATTAATGGAACAGAACGCTTTTATTAAACATGTAAGGTACTTGTTTCTGTCCCATACGTTTGTGGTACAGATCGCTTGATTAGTGATATGTGAAATTGCAGAACACATATAATACTTGGCAGACTTGACTTGGGCTTTACATGAATAATTACACGGAATTCCTAATTAAGAAATTGTATTGCGCTCTGACTCTTGGCATGGGCTGTAAATAAAATTAAGGGAATAAAGCTGTAATAAAATAAGGAAGTGAAAGACCTGCCATGAGCAGGGCATCGGATACATTGTGTTTGGATATAATTAAATATCAGCGCATTCAATAACATCATACTGTACTGTATGTGATTCTGTGCTACTTCAATTTTCATCTTTATGCAATAGTCTGATTCACTGTACCATTTTGATGCCTCTTTGAGGCTTTGTAGGTGTTGGCAAAGTCACAAGAAGTTTTGCATGACCATAGACCTCGATTGAGGATCAGTGTTTGCAATACAATGGATCAGTAACTGGGAAATAGTATAATGGTTTAGTCTGTGGTAACATTTGCTTTAAATAATCAGTCTGGTCAAATAGAGAGAAGCCAGGCTCCACTTCCCCCTGCGGGAGTGCTGAGCTCGCCGGCCACAATCAGCTGAGCTGAATTCAGACAGAAACCAAATCCGTGCAGAAATTGCAGCTGTAAATTCATGAATAATATAGGAACTACATTGACGTTTCCGGGCTGTGCCTCCAGCAATTAGCCTGATAACTGTAACCCCCCATGGTGACACTCTGTTTTCTTTATTTACCTCGAGCCTCCCTCCCCCTCGAGCCTCCCTGCTGTTGCCTGTGTGTGTGTGTGTGTGTGTGTGTGTGTGTGATTTAACATTGATGTAAACTTGTTTTTATTTTAAAGGATCAAACTGGAATGTCCTCTGCAGTTACTGACTGTGGAAGAGGCAGAAGACTATATAAGTGGGAAGACGCACAAGACATTAGCATCCGATCATAACCTTTCAATATTAGGCATATTTACCCCCAGTTTGAAGGAAGGTAAGGGACATACTGGGAGAGGAGCGGAATTGGTTGTTTTATATGCGAATCAGTTGTGTCTGAATGGGGGAGTATTATAGAGGGGCTATTAGGGATGCAGTCGGGATGCCGATGGTCTAAATGCCGACCGTCGGCATCCCGACCATATTTAATCCCGGCAGGTGTCTAGTGACCGGCGTCAAAATCCAGACGCTGGTCATTAGACCTATGCCGGAAGCCTGACACCTCGCTTACTGATCGAAGGTAAGCCGGGCGCAGACAGCCGCAGGAGGGGAAGGTTAGGTTTAGGGTTCCCGGGGGGGACTTAGGGTTAGGCACCCACACGGGAGGTTAGGTTTAGGCTAGGGGAAGGGGGGGTTAGGGTTAGGCACCCCCGGGGGGAGGTTAGGGTTAGGCACCCCCCCGGGAGACTTAGGGTTAGGCTGCGGGGAAGGGGGATTAGGTTTAGGCACTTGGGGGTGAGGTGAGGGTTAGGGGGTAAAATTAGGTTAGGAAATACTTACCTAGGACGATCGGGATTTTCACCCCTGCCGGGCTCACACTGTCGGGATTTGAACCGCCGGCCATGCGTATGTATTCCGACTATTTATCACATTGTTTTAGTATTAATTAAAAGTATAGAAGTTTGGTCCATTCTTAACAGAACAACCTGAGGCGTGCTGAAATTCTGTTGCCCTGAATTGTTGATGGGCGGCCAGATCAGGGATGACCTATTTTGCAGTATTGTACAGCACATAATAAAAAAAGGTTTAGGACTCGGTAATAATCTTAAACCATAATTATCCTCTTTTTTTCCCCTCTAAATGCAGCAGCGGATGCCTTTATCACAGCCGGGAAAGAACTTCGGGGTTTTGCAAGTGTGGGAATTTACATTGGAGATAAAACATCTGTCCTGTGAGTCCACGGTTTTTTGTCTTAATTATCTTCTTTATTTTATACATATTATGCTGGGCATACACTGCCAGATAAAATGTCTGTCAGACCGACAGACATTTTATCTGGCCGTCTGCCAGCCGCAGATGTCCGCGGCATACACTGTGAGATTTCTCTCACAGTGTATAGCCCGACATCCGCGCTCCGCCCCCGGGGGAGGAGACATTTCCCTGTTCCTTCCGTAGGAAGGAACACAGGAAATGTCTATCTGTCGGCTGCGCTGGGCATACACTGCCCGATGCGGCCGACAGTTTACCGGGTAATATCGCATTGGACGGGCATGCTGGACAATCCAGCATGCCCGACCGAGCAATATTTAACCCTCGGTCGCCCCCCCCCATGCTACAAGTATCGCGGCGATCCGCCGATATCGGGCGGATCGTACTGATAATTGTAGCGTGTATGGCCAGCATTAGACGGAACATCTGGTAAAGAATTCAAATATGAACCTTCACTCATGTATCAATCTCCTATGTGAACAATATGTAGTCATTATGTTGACATTCAGAATGCCGACCTGGTCGAATTGTCCCCAGCGAACACATCGACATTCACATAATGTCGACATGAGCATATATCAGCATGGGTATTATGACAACATTGTGAATGCCGACCATCACGGTGTTGACACTACAGGGTTAGGCTGCTGTTAGGACTCTAATGCTAAATAAATGTATGTCGACTGTTAACAAACAGTGTTGATATTAGGATGTCGACATTTAGACCATGTTGCCATAACCTACCACGCCCTATGTGAACTGGCCTTCAACTTCAAATGCAGCTAAATGTGAAGTGTTGCTCAGCATAGACACCTTGGGGTATATTTACTAAGAATTACAGGCCACTGTTGATTGGCTAAGAGTGGTCTGACTCTTAGCCAATCATGGCTAAGGTGCAGGAACCCATGCGGGTAGCCCTGTCAGTCTCCGGTGAAGCTCTGTATATATGGGATGTAGTCAGGGGCTTTCCGACTGTCAAATCCTGACAGTCATTATCCCTACGACCTATCATTATCCCTGCGACGGGATCCCAATGCCCGGTATACTGAATGAAGGTAAGCCGGGTGGCAGGGGTGAACAGCCGCAGGGGGGGCGGAAGGTTAGGTTAGGGGTTCAAGCTAGGGAAAGGGGGGTTAGGGCGGTTAGGGCTAGGCACCCCCGGGGGAAGTTTAGGGTTAGGCACCCCCCCCCCCCCCCCCGGAGGGTTCGGTTAGAGTGCGGGGAGGGAGGGTTAGGTTTAGGTACTTAAGGGGTGAGGTGGTGAGGTTAGGGTTAGGCATTAGGGAGGGGAGGTTAGGATTAGGCACCACTAAAGGAGCGTTAGGGTTAGGGGGGAGAGAGTTAGGTATACTTAAAAATACTTACCTGTCGGGATCTTGTCATGACGGTCTTCCGGCGTCGGCATTTGAACCGACGGACTTAGGTCCGGCGGTCAAACAAACATACTGATTCCGTATATATACAGCATGTACACGCAGCTGCTTCTGCGCCCACTGGATCGGGAGTTCGGCTTATTTTTTTGCCAAGCCCATGGACGCCCATTGAAGCAGAATGGTTTCAATGGGCATAATTAGGGCCCCACACACTACAGTATTGAGCTGGATACCTTATAAAAGCTGTTCGGCAGGAAGTGTGACATAAACAGCCCAGTAATGGCCACTACAGGTCTTTCTTTGTGTAGGATTAATGTTACACACAGAGTAGTTACAGCATACTTTTAGGGAAGTCGTGTGCATTAGCTGTAGAGTGGTCTCAGTTAAATGACCTCGTAACTAGCGGCTTCACCCCAGGCCCTCACGGGATTTATCATTTCATCGTTCTATTAACATGAGGTCTGACAACTTCAAGTATAACGTGGCACAGAGGGCGGATATTATTACGCCGCTGTTAATGATGCATAGAAATAATAACTACGGCCACTGGCTCGCGCACCGCAGCCGCGAAACTTTATGGGATTCACTGTGAATTCTGACTTTAATGTGTCCGCACAGTAAAAGCATTTTGTTGGCTTGCGGTCTGAGCACTTGACCTATAATTATATTTTGGTCTCTTTCTGTAATGCAGGAAATTATTCGATTCTTCTTCTTTTTTTTTCTCTTTAATTGCAGTTTCCTCATTTTGCAGAAGTTGTTTTTTCCTGCTGTCTAAAGCTGAATAAAAATGATGAATGTCTGTACTTGAGAGAACGTACATCGCATGACGGCGACTTTAGCAGCTGCACCGTATGACGCTCCATGCATCCTCTCTTCTCCAGAACACAGTGTAATTAGATGTCTGGTTCCTGCTCATTACAGGGCTTCCGAGCCTGCATTCCATATACTGGAAAGCAAACAGAAACGTATATAGATCATATAGTCTTCTTGTGAGGGCCTGAGAAAAGAGGGCGGAAGCTACAATGACTTTCCTCTCCTTAAATGAGAAGTGAAATGATCTCTCCTTCTGCCTGAAATCTGGGAAGCCGTGAATCCGTGTTACATCACTGATGCTCCGTGTTGCGTCACTGATGCTCCGTGTTACGTCACTGATGCTCCGTCTTAACGTCACTGATGCTCCGTCTTGCGTCACTGATGCTCCGTCTTGCGTCACTGATGCTCCGTGTTGCGTCACTGATGCTCCGTGTTGCGTCACTGATGCTCCGTGTTGCTTCACTGATGCTCCGTGTTGCGTCACTGATGCTCCGTGTTGCGTCACTGATGCTCCGTGTTGCGTCACTGATGCTCCGTGTTACGTCACTGATGCTCCGTCTTGCGTCACTGATGCTCCGTCTTGCGTCACTGATGCTCCGTCTTGCGTCACTGATGCTCCGTCTTGCGTCACTGATGCTCCGTCTTGCGTCACTGATGCTCCGTCTTGCGTCACTGATGCTCCGTCTTGCGTCACTGATGCTCCGTCTTGCGTCACTGATGCTCCGTCTTGCGTCACTCCTGCTCCGCCTTGCCTCTCTGATGCTCCGTGTTGCCTCTCTGATGCTCCGTTTTGCGTCACTGATGCTCCGTGTTGCGTCACTGATGCTCCGTGTTGCGTCACTGATGCTCCGTGTTGCGTCACTGATGCTCCGTGTTGCGTCTCTGATGCTCCGTCTTAACGTTACTGATGCTCCGTCTTAACGTCACTGATGCTCCGTCTTAACGTCACTGATGCTCCGTCTTAACGTCACTGATGCTCCGTCTTGCGTCACTGATGCTCCGTCTTGCGTCCTTGATGCTCCGTCTTGCGTCACTGATGCTCCGTCTTGCGTCACTGATGCTCCGTCTTGCGTCACTCCTGCTCCGTCTTGCGTTACTCCTGCTCCGCCTTGCCTCTCTGATGCTCCGTCTTGCGTCACTGATGCTCCGTCTTGCGTCACTGATGCTCCGTCTTGCTTCACTGATGCTCCGTCTTGCGTCACTGATGCTCCGTCTTGCGTCACTGATGCTCCGTATTACTTTACTGATGCACAGAACTCTGTCACAAACTTCGTTCTCGCTAAATATGAGTCACTCGGTTTTGACCAAGACTGTAATTCCATCTAAAGCCTGATTTAGAGATGGACGCTAATATCTCTACTGCTGCGTCTGTGCAAAATGATGTCGCCGCCGCCGGGATTTGTGTTGAGACGCCCATCGGCGGCATTGCCAATCCAAGAGATTGTGGGCTTGATTCAGAGGCAGAAAGCGAGCGCTCGCTCTGAATCAGGACAGCCGTTTTTTTTTTTTTTTTTTACCCGGCCTCCTGGATGCTCGCTAAGCTGTGGGTGACCACCCACAGCTTTTGCGAGCGGCCAAGTAATTGTCACGATGGTCGTGACCATCAGGCTTGCGACGAGACCCTTGTGGTAGGGTCTCATTCCTGCAAGCCCCAGTGAGCTTCCTGCTGTGGGAGTGGCCACACCCCTTGAAAATAAAAAGTTTTGCAGCGCCGCTAAGCAGCGCTGCGCGCCGGGGAGGGGGCGCTGTAAGCCCCTTAGCCCGGCGCAAAGCCAGTGGGGGGTGCGATCAGTGTGATCGCTCCCCCCTTCAGGCATAGGAGATTGCTGTGGCTGCTACTTAGCAGCCGCAAGCAATCTCCCGCTGCAGCCCAGCCCAGCGGGTGTGCTGGGCTGCTGCTGCTGTGGAGGGAGGGAGGAAGTGAGGGGGGGGCGGCGCCAGACCCGGGCCCCTCTGGAAGCCCGGGCCCGGGTAAACTGTACCCGCTCCCCCCCCTCTCGATGCCCCTGGTCATGTTATCAGGAATTCTGTCTGTGGAAGCAGCTAGGATAATTACTGACCCAACAACATAGACAATCTCACCTGTGCATGATTAAAGAAATCCATAAAGCATGGCCTGCTGGGGGGCGGGTACTTGGGGTTTGGAGTTGAGAACCCCTGGCCTGGAATGACCAGGACTAATATCTGGATGCTTTAGCTGAGTGCACTTTTCTTCTGTGTGGAAGATTAATATGTCCACAATATATTTTCCTCCGTTTAGGGCAGAGCGGTATGGATCGCGCCCCCCCACCGTCCTATTTTCCAGACACGACGCACAGAAAGTATACGTGGTCTCCCTCCACAACACGCCCGCAGACGACATCCTCCCACTTCTAAGACGTGAAATACTCGGAGAGTTTGTGAGTGTTACATGTTTAATTGCTGATCAGAGAACTATGGGGTCGTCAGAGCAAATGCTAAGTGCAAAGTAACCCCCCCATGCCCCCAGCAGCATAGAGACCCTCCACAAAATACCTGTAACGCTTATTATATACACAGAGGCGGATATAAAGCATGTGTCCTGCTTTAGTCATTGCTGGAGTCTCGGAGAAATGTAGATGGCTGGATTATATTATGTTACACAACTTTCTCTAATGCTCACAGAACAATTACTTTTGTGCTGATTTCTAGGATAGAGAAACCTAAGCCTGACTGACTTTACGCCCTCTGTCATATTAACTATTTGTATAGCGACATTAACCATTTGTATGATGGACTACTTGTATGGGGTCATGCATTGAAGTTAGCGCTCTCTCCAGTGCTAGCTAGGAGCTGATTGGTTGATATGGGAAACTTATCCACTTGTCCACATCTCTACTCTTTAAGAGCCTTGATACAATTCTGACCCCCTCCTCCCCCCCACATTTATGGAAACGGCCATTCTGATTCCTTAGGTTGAAATAAAGTAAATTATACAGGCGCTCGGCAGCACACCCCTAAGTAGCCGAGAAAAAGAAGACTGTGTGGCGGGGGAGATTGGTGGCGTGAAAGCGTTCCTGGCGAGGTATTCAGCAGACACCCATTGTTTTGCGGTGCAGATTGGCATTTTATTTTGCGGACTAGTTTTTTAGAGGCGTCCTTGCTGTCTGGACATTCCCCTACACAGAATGACTTGTACATCAGCCTAGCTCCCAAGCACAGGGTCCTGTTACTATAAATGGCAGGGAGCTAGGGATATAAACTGACCTTGTGCGCAATGCCCCCTCCACAAATCCTCAACTAGAGTGAGAGCTTGTCCCCCCTCCCCCCCCCCATTTCCTTCCCCTCTCCCATGCATGATTACATAGGTCTTGTCCTTAGACATCTATAGATGGTTTATAAGATGTTGAAATGTTGTAAAGTCGCTATAAACGTCACTGTATATTACTGACCCAGTGCGGTGATCGCTTCCCGTCATCTCCCAGAAGTGTCTCTTGTGATTGATGATGGTTTATTCACCTGCTGAAGCCGATACTTAGGTTGTCTCACTGCTGATGTATAAATATAAGATAGAATCACAGATGTGCGATGGAAAGATTATTCTTCATTCACTTAAGAAGTAGAAATCTGCCAAGAACTTCATTAGGGGAGGTAATTGTTCTCCACCAAGAGTTTGCCAAGAACTTCATTAGAAGATGTAATTATGGTCCCCCGGCCCTCATGGGCCTATAATGGCCATTCTCTGACATCCCGTCCCATCTGTCATCTGCAGCAGCTCTGTACATCATGTCACACTTGGCTGCCTTTCCTCAATAAGTTATTCTGAAGCCTTGGTTTGTTTTCCATCCCAGTTGCTCATCGAGAGTGAGCTGGTCCTTATGGTCCAAGATACCTGGAGGTGTCCTTCCCATGCTGAGGAACACAGGCCCTGATTCAGAGCCGGACGCTCTGACAGAGCGCTCTCTCTGAATCAGGGCCGTTCCTCCTTCATTTTGGAGCGGCCTTCCGGCCGCTCGCATAACTGTGGGTTGCCACCCACAGCTATAGCGAGCGGCCAAAATGATGGTCGCGATGGACCATCGGGCTTGCGACGAGACACTTGCGGTAGGGTCTCGCTGCCGCAAGCCCTGCAGTGCCAAAAGCACTCCCACTGAGGGGTCTAATGACAGGCGTTGAAATCCCGATGCCTCTCATTTTACCTATGCTGGGAGCCCGATGCCATGGCATACCAAACGAAGGTAAGCCGAGCGGCGGGCGTGGACAGCTGCGGGGGAGGGTTAGGTTAGGGGCTCCAGGGGGGGGACTTAGGGTTAGGCATCCCCCCAGGAGGGTTAGGCTAGGCTAAGGGGGGGTTAGGGTTAGGCACCCCCCCCGAAAGACTTAGGTTTAGGCTGCGGGGAAGGGGGGTTAGGTTTAGGCACTTACAGGGGGAGTTAGGGTTAGGCACTTGTAGGGAAGGTTAGGGTTAGGCACCCCTAAGGGAGGGTTAGGCACCCCTAAGGGAGGGTCAGGGTTGGGAGGGAGGGGGTAGGGTTAGTAATAGTCAAAATACTTACCTGTCGGGATCTTCTGTTGCCGGTTTTCCGGCATCGGGATTTGAACCGATGATGTTTCATACCAATCCCCTGCACTAGTGTCTCTCTATGTAGGCCAATGGTCACTGTGAACGCAAGCCCTCATACACTGAGTTTGTGGCAAGGTGTCACTGTAGCTACTACCTCTGGCAGTAAGGAGGCTGGCGCAGGCATTCCTCTGGCAGTAAGGAGGTTGGCGCAGGTATTCCTCTGGCAGTAAGAAGGTTGGCGCAGGCATTCCTCTGGCAGTAAGGAGGTTGGCGCAGGCATTCCTCTGGCAGAAAGGAGGTTGGTGCAGGCATTGCTCTGGCAGTAAGGAGGTTGGCGCAGGCATTGCTCTGGCAGTAAGGAGGTTGGCGCAGGCATTCCTCTGGCAGTAAGGAGGTTGGCGCAGGCATTCCTCTAGCAGTAAGAAGGTTGGCGCAGGCATTCCTCTGGCAGTAAAGAGGTTGGCGCAGGCATTCCTCTGGCAGAAAGGAGGTTGGTGCAGGCATTCCTCTGGCAGTAAGGAGGTTGGCGCAGGCATTCCTCTGGGTTTCCTGTACATTGAGGGAAATGTCTGCATAGAAGTAGTTTTGTACAGGAAACTTCACTCCCCCACAACCTGATGCCTAATGGGGAAAAGTTTATGTATTCTTCACATTCCATGTTGGTGCTGATTGCAAAGCACTGTACATTATCTGTGATCAGCTGCACAGTCCTAGTACTGTAGCTCTGTATCCCGCATGCAATTCTCATATGCTCTTGTGCATGTACAGAAATGTGCATACAGTAGTGCTCTGCTTTCGTTCACACAGTCTGCCTAATACTTTAGCACAGTGCTGTATATATTAGAGTGAGAGCACAGTGCTGTATATGTTAGAGTGAGAGCACAGTGCTGTATATATTAGAGTGAGAGCACAGTGCTGTATATATTAGAGTGAGAGCACAGTGCTGTATATGTTAGAGTGAGAGCACAGTGCTGTATATATTAGAGTGAGAGCACAGTGCTGTATATATTAGAGTGAGAGCACAGTGCTGTATATGTTAGAGTGAGAGCACAGTGCTGTATATATTAGAGTGAGAGCACAGTGCTGTATATATTAGAGTGAGAGCACAGTGCTGTATATATTACAGTGAGAGCACAGTGCTGTATATATTAGAGTGAGAGCACAGTGCTGTATATATTAGAGTGAGAGCACAGTGCTGTATATATTAGAGTGAGAGCACAGTGCTGTATATGTTAGAGTGAGAGCACAGTGCTGTATATATTAGAGTGAGAGCACAGTGCTGTATATATTAGAGTGAGAGCACAGTGCTGTATATGTTAGAGTGAGAGCACAGTGCTGTATATATTAGAGTGAGAGCACAGTGCTGTATATATTAGAGTGAGAGCACAATGCTGTATATGTTAGAGTGAGAGCACAGTGCTGTATATATTAGAGTGAGAGCACAGTGCTGTATATGTTAGAGTGAGAGCACAGTGCTGTATATATTAGAGTGAGAGCACAGTGCTGTATATATTAGAGTGAGAGCACAGTGCTGTATATGTTAGAGTGAGAGCACAATGCTGTATATATTAGAGTGAGAGCACAGTGCTGTATATATTAGAGTGAGAGCACAATGCTGTATATGTTAGAGTGAGAGCACAGTGCTGTATATATTAGAGTGAGAGCACAGTGCTGTATATATTAGAGTGAGAGCACAGTGCTGTATATATTAGAGTGAGAGCACAGTGCTGTATATATTAGAGTGAGAGCACAGTGCTGTATATGTTAGAGTGAGAGCACAATGCTGTATATATTAGAGTGAGAGCACAGTGCTGTATATATTAGAGTGAGAGCACAATGCTGTATATGTTAGAGTGAGAGCACAGTGCTGTATATATTAGAGTGAGAGCACAGTGCTTACATGTGCTTGTTATGTGTTCTTGCTCTGTGTATATAGAGGTCCGCACTGTAATACTCCTCGTGTTCTGTATGGACACCTGCACCGTGACATTGTACAGTTCTATATCTGTTCTAATTCTCTATGAGCAGCTGCTCAGCACCACTTCCCATGTACTTTAATGCTCTGTAACTTTCCTTATTTGTCATTACCCTTCACTCAAGATTTATGGAAGGAAGTCACAGTATATAAAGTTTATAATCATTTACCGTACTCCTATGTTGGAGGTATAAATGCCTCATCTCTGCCTACAGTACATGGCATGTAACACACATGAATATGTGCTCAGCAGAAACGTGCCTGGTGCGAAACGTTTGCCGAGACTATGGGTAGCGCAGCACACTTTTTCCCTAAATATTGCGTCTTCGTAGCATCCAAGCCACATACATAGCCGCTCGCAGCGTACCAGAGACGGTAGATTGAAACTTTTGTTGCAGTGGAATTGGTACAACCTGTGAACAAAGTGGTAGATTTAGCGTAACAAAATGTGGGGGGAGGAATAGCTGCGGCCGCTCGTATCGGAACTGTTTGTACACAGAGGTGCGACTCGGTCACTCACAGATGTACAAGTATCGCAAACCCCAGTGGTCAATGTATGCTAGTAATGTAGTTTTGTCACTTTTGATAAAAAAAAGGATGCTTACCGCGGCTAAGTCACAAGGACTCCGACGAGCCCAGAGGGGCTATTTGGCGCATATAGAGCAAAGGTGTATGAGATCACCAGTTTAATGCAAATGTTTTTTCACAGCTAAGCTATTGTGGCAAAGGGTCAGATGTTTTTCATGGTCACATGCAAGGTATATGCTGGAGGGGGTATGGGAGGGGGTCTTTAGCCGAAAGAGAAGTACTAATCAATCAGCTCCTGTTAATTTTTTCAAACCCAACCTGTAACATGGCAGCTAGGAGCCGATTGGTTGTTCTCTCTCTCCAAGGCTTATCTCCTCCTATGTTACAGTTTCATTTGTCCAATGAAAACATTTATTCACTTTCTATTTCTTTGTATTTCTGTCCTCTCTATTCTGAATAAAACAAATCCATTCTTCAGGCCAAACTTTGACTTTAGTAAATGCCAAACATAATCCCTGTGTCTCTGCTTCCCCTACAGCCAGAGGTGACCGTGGAGTCTCTCCCCTCCCTGCTGGAGAGCCAGAATCCGCTGCTCATTCTCTTCTCGGAGGTCCGGCCAGAACCCTCTGACGAAAAACACATTTTAAGTTTGGTTAGAGGGAAATATCTGGAGCAGTATCGGACTTGCTGGTTAGACCTGTAAGTACCAGCGCACGGTGTAACCATCACATGACCTAACTTAGGAAAGATGTTTATTCTGTGTTCTGTGTATATTTTTCAGAGCATTGATGAGGAACCCCAGCTAACACATGGGGCAGTACATTGTAATCTCTCATTAAAGGAGATATGGGGGTTCATGTTTATGCCCGATATTTAAAAGGGCAATGCTTTTACTAGCAAGACGCGGCTAGTACTAACACTGCACTTTTACAAGTCGGGTATAAACACAAACAGAAGTGTATGGTCTTACGGTATACAATCGGGAAGCCGGCTGCCAGAATCTCGACTGCTTTATCCCGCCGTGGGGGGTGTGTGTTAGGTTTAGGGCATCCGGCGGGGGGACTTAGGGTTAGACACCCCACAGGGAGGGTTAGGGTTAGGCTAGGGGAAGGGTTAGGCAGAGGGGGAGGATAGGGTTAGTCACACCTAAGGAGGGTTAGGGGGTTAGGTTAGATTAGTAGATTCTTACCTTACCACGATCGGGATTTCCAGCGCTGTCGGGCTTCCGCTGCCGGGCTCTGCTATTTTGTCGGGCTGCCGCTGCCGGGATTCAAACTCCCGGCCATGCGGCAGCCGGGATACCATACCGATTCCGGTCTTACAACCCGACTCTTCGTAAATACTGTCAATGTGTCGCCTCCCTCCCACTGTTGGAACCGCAGGGATGCCCTGGCCCTGTGCACCCAGCCACCACATGCACCCAGGCAGAAGCGGCCAGCAATGGGAGGATGACAGCTGATTGGACGACAGCCTGCCCAATCAGCTGTAGCAACCGCCTCCACTGATCACTTACATGCTGCATATGTTTTGGTGTAGGGGGCTGGTGGGAAATTTGTATATCTCCGTGGCGGAAAAGTGCATTGCCATGGCCCAAAGCATACATTGGGTTAGTCCATGGCATTGCCACTGTAGCTTCTCAGGTACCCATCCTGCTGGAGTGGTGGCCTCTTCTCAGCCGGTGCATGTCCGTCGCTTGGGACTTCATTGCGTATCTGACAGACCTGTGCATGCTCAGAACAGTCAGGGCTTTAGTAGTGAGCAGAGGGTGAAAGGGGACGGTCAGCAACCCTGCATTGCTAGGTTTCATTTCCCCATT
The DNA here is from genome assembly GCA_031769625.1 of Taudactylus pleione. NCBI lineage: Eukaryota > Metazoa > Chordata > Amphibia > Anura > Myobatrachidae > Taudactylus > Taudactylus pleione. The sequence goes on along the minus strand of JAUIMM010000348.1, from coordinate 1,907,020 downwards.
TCCCTGTAGCACATCTCCTGCATTCTATCACTGGTATCTCTAGTTGGGAAGGGGGTTGTCATGGACTGGAGATGCACCTAGATGTTCCTGCATTGTGACAGCAACACATATAGTTGTGTGTGTACTTGTCAAGTGATTGGACTCTACATGTTGTTCTGAAAATTACGTCAATACTAATAAGTACCATAGGCTCCTCTCACAAATCTATATTCTATACATAGAGGTGTAGAGGTGATTTCCAAACAAAGAAATGCTTATGTAACAGAGGGCCCGATTCAGAGCCGGACGCTCTGAATCAGGGCGTTTTTTTTTTGGTGCATCCTCCTGGACGCTCGCATAGCTGTGGGTTACCACCCACAGCTTATGCGAGCATTCATGATGATGGTCGCGATGGAGCAGCCTCCGTCGTGCGCATGCGCATTTGGGTACCATTGACCCGCTTGCGAGCGTCCTCCGCTCGCCAGCGGGTCTGAATGAGACCCAGAGTACGAACTATATCGCTTCCTGGAAACCCTGATTACAGTCTATGAAAGATCATTTCTGCGTCTCTTTAATATTCCGCAAGTGGCCGTTTACTGAAGCTTTTGATTTTATATTTGTGATCGTAACTCTCTGCAATTCAGTATAACGCGCTTTGTGTTTTCAGTTTAGGAACCCTAGACCTGTGCAGCCCATAGTGTAATGTATACTGTGCGTGATATAACCTTAGCTGGATTGCTCTGAGACTGAGGGAATAAAGACCACAATAGTGAGTAAGGGTAATAAGATTGCAGAAATATGCCGCACTGACTGTCCCTATAGAAGCATCTATCTCTGTGCACTTATTAGATAATTAGAAGAAGACATGCGCTGGGCAACAGTGATCCTAGTAATTGCAATGGTAATAAAATACAATACCCGGACCAAAAATAAAAATAAGTATAAGATGTAAAATATATAATAATTACAACATTTTGATGGGGATGCCGTATAAAGTAATAACAAAGTATAATCAAACATCAAGGGCACCGAGATACATTAAAAACAGCTACATTTCCTGGAAACAATTAAATGTAATTAAACATCTGCCCCAGCAGAGCTTCCAATCTTTATTCCCTGCATACACTAGGGTTATGTCAGCAGCCAATTAACCTACTACCTGTATGTCTTTGGAGCATGGGATGAAACTGGAACACCTGATGGAAAACCCACGCAAACACATGGAGAACATACAAACTCCACACACCTACATCTTTAATAAATGAGCATTAAAGTTAGACCATGCAAATCCAATAATGTATATCAGTATGGACTCACACCCTCAAAACCATTGATTTGGAGAAATGTACCAGGCGGCTGTTACACATCCCAATCAGGACTGAGCAGAAGTCAGTGCTTCTAAGTGGAGAACTTTGCTGCTCCCAATCACATTTATAAGTTAAAGCAGTTAAACAGCACAATAATGCCAAGTCCCATGTGACGATAATAGCACGCGGCGCCCAATCTGCAGGTAGGTATGAATAATGTTAACCAATTGCCCTATATAATATTGAATGACAGCGATTTTCTTGTAGGGAGAACACTCCAGCTGGGAACCTCGTTCTGAAGAAGTACTTTGGTCTGATCCCCAGTTTGCCTGTGCTGGTCCTGATTACGTTTGACTCATCGGGCCAGGTCTTCGCTCTTCCTTCAGAACAGCAGATCACGGAAATCAACGTCCTGTACTGGCTGGAAATGATAAAAGCTGGAGAGGAGGAGCCAGTCTGTGAGTCGCCGTCATTTATCTTTAGATCGCCAAATGTAGTCCTGTCTGTAACCCCTGCCATGCACAATGCTGTATCGGCAGCGATATGAGGCAGCGTGTGTGTCCACAGAACGACTGCGATGCCTAATAATAACCTGAGTATTAACATTTATTTGTATGGTGCCAGTATATTCTCTTGCGCTTTACAAATTGGTGAACCGAACATTATCGGTCATGTTGGCAGATCCAGACAGAAGATGATCACTGGGCGATCGCACAGAGAAGCCCCAGTTACAATGGAGGCGATGGTCAGTTTTTATGGTGAGCGTGGCTTCTGATTGGTCCTCATACTCACGCCCCCCTCCGCTACCATTTTAAAGTGACGATCCAGCCACAAGTGAGGAGTGATCAAAATGCGTGCCAATCAGAATGACCTGCGACCTGCAGCGCCTAGGCCATTTCTTATAGATCACCCAGTCCGTCCACAGTCGTAGTTGCGTTAATCTCGGAATCCACCCATTGTGGGGCTTATATTTGATCCATTTTTGTGCTGTCATGTCCTTAATGTATCCAGTATGCCATTAAAAAAAATCGGGGTAGGTCCAGGGCTTTTACGCCAAGTTTATTTGAGCCCAGGTCACTGCCACTCCTGTGCGCCTCTCAGGCATGTCGCCGTATTAAGGCCGTCCAGAAAGAGAGCAGATTGATTTACTGAAACATTATTATATCTCCCTCACGCAATAACCTCAAAATGCCTCTTTATCTTGCGTTCAGGAAGGGAAACGTGAACATCTGTCTGTTTTTATGTCCTCTTAAATCTTTTACAGACAGTGATTTTGTTTGCGCACAGGTGGAAAGCAAGGAGTAGTATGGCTAATGAGCCTGCACCCGGTCATTATTATCCATCAAGCTTTGGAATAAAGCTGTGAAGCTTTTTTGCTAAGTGGTGTATATATTGTATATACTGAGGAGGTGTTGGAGATGACAATTTAAAGGGATGTAGTGAGTATGCCGGCGGATGGGATGCTGGGCATCGAAATCCCGATGCCAGAAGCCCGACCCCGGACTAAAGATAGGCGTGGAAATCCCGATGTCAGAAGCCCGACCCGGGACTAAAGATAGGCGTGGAAATCCCGACTCCTATCTAAATCCAGGTGTTGGAGATGACAATTTAAAGGGATGTAGTGAGTATGCCGGCGGATGGGATGCTGGGCGTCGAAATCCCGATGCCAGAAGCCCGACCCCGGACTAAAGATAGGCGTGGAAATCCCGATGCCAGAAGCCCAACCCGGGACTAAAGATAGGCGTGGAAATCCCGATGTCAGAAGCCTGACCCGGGACTAAGGATAGGCATGGAAATCCCAATGTCAGAAGCCCGACCCGGGACTAAAGATAGGCGTGGAAATCCCGACTCCTATCTAAATCCAGACGGTGGAATCTCGACAGCTGCCATCCCAATTGAAGGTACATCGGGGCATCTACGTGGGGGGGAGGGTTAGGTTTAGGCAACGCTGGGGGGGGGGGCTAGGGTTAGGCACTAAGCAGGGAAGGTTAGGTTTTAGACACTAACGGGGAGGGTTAGGATGCAAGAAGGGAGGGTTAGGGGGAGAAGAGGGGAGGGTTAGTATAATTACCCGACCCCTGTCGGGATACCGACAGTAGGAGTCCCGACTGCTGGTATTTCTACTTCAGGGTCCCTAGGGTATCCACAGGATACCTTGGGGTATAGGTGATGACGTCAGTCTTCAGGCACCACAGAGTTAAAGTTTTCAGCCTCCCAGGATGCATCTGGGTCCCTCTCCTATACCGCGCCCCCGGGCCAAGGCATCTCAGTTTCGTCGGTGCCTGGCCGGAGTCGGAGGCAATGTGCAGAGGGGGGCTATGAAGAGCCCCTGAAGTTTCTTTTAAAGGCAGCGCTGGCTGCACATCTGGGAGTACAGCATGGACAGTCAGTACTGACGTCCATGCTGTCTCCCCTACACCCCGCCGGTACCAGAACGCCGGTACTGATCCGGGGATGCTGGTAGACATCTGGGGTCACGGCTAGCGGTGTCCCCAGATGTTTTGGACCATGGCCGGATCCAAGGGGATGCAGGTAAGCAGCGGGGTCCCGCGGTGGGTCCCCGCTGGTCACATGGTCCTGAGTCCCCAGGCAGGGGGCTCCCTGGGGACTGGCTGCAGCGTGGAGCCAGGCGACAAACCTGCGCTTCCACTACCCCCTGGGACAGCGGGCCGCTGCTGAGCAGCATGCGCTGCGGCGTCCCAGGGGTTAAATGCATGCCAGGGGAGCGCGCTTTCCCTGTCTCACAGCCGGCGCCTCCCCTGCTGCACACAGCCTCTCTGCTCTGCCTGATTGGCCACAGTGTGTCAGCTGTCCTCCCCAGGCCGGCCTCCTTCATCCTCTGCTCCTCGGTGGCCATCTTTAAAGCATGGTGAACGCTGCTGGAAGCCTGTGAGCGGTGGCATTGCGGTCTGGGTCCCCCAGCATACCTCTCCTCTGTTTGTCACAGGTCAGTGTATGCAGCGCTGAGTCCTACCAGCCTGAGGGTCTGAGTAGTTGAGAATCAGCGCTAATAGTGCAGGGATTTGTTTCTTCTGCATTGTATGTGACTGAACTGCTAGCCTGCTGTCTGTACTTTCACTTTCTACTGTCAGCTTTATTACTGTCCCTGATCTTGCTCTGCTCAAAGCCCTTGCGGTGCGCGGTGTGCAGGGTGTTATTCACACTATACCAATACGTATAGGTGTGAGTGTCACATACTTACCATCATGTCTGAGACTGATTTTCCTCTCCAGCTCATGTGTACTAAATGTAAGGTACCAATAGCGGAGGGGGAGGGTAACGCGGAGGGGTTATGCCCCCAGTGCCTGGCACTGTCACGGCCGATTATGGTCACGGTCCCGGTACAGGAACCTCCCTGGGCTTGTTTCGCTAAGGCGCTTACAACCCTTGTGGGCCAGCTAGCTCCGCCACCTGCTTTTACCCAGACGGGTTTGTCCCAGCAGTCAGTGGTGTCGTCACCCATGCGGGAGTTCCCGAGACAATTGATGGTACCCCACAGTCTCCCTGTCCCTTCCCAGGTTTCTCCGGAGCCTGCGTGGGTTAATACTCTTAACTACATCGGTTCAGCATTTGTCCGATGTTTTACAGGGGGAGTCTGTGTTGCGGCCTCATAACGGCCGGTGGCGTCTTTATCTGCTCCTTATGGGGATGACGATGAGACGTCAGATCATGGGGAGATTCTGGATCTATCTGACCAAGAACCTCTCCGTACCAAAGAGCCGGACGCTAAGTCCAAGGTGTATATCCCTGGTCTTATTCGAGCGGTCCGCTCGGCTTTAGTTATTGAGGATATTAATCCTTTGGTGGCCACATTCATATATGCCTTTTTAAGGATATTAAGGGTGAGGCTACGGTGTTCCCTCTTTCTGATCAATTAGTGGATCATTTAGAGGAGGCGTGGAAAAATCCAGGTAAACGGTTTCAGCCCCAGAGACGCTTAGCCGTGGCTTATCCGTTTGCGGTCAATTATTTTTCTAAGCGGGAATCCCCTATGCAAGTGGATTCACATGTCACACGCCTAGTCAAAAGTGCCACGTTGCCTATGCCTTCGATGTCATCCTTGAAGGATGTCACTGACCGCAAGGTGGAGATCTGCCTCAAATCCGTTTATTCCCTTGCAGGGAAGCATCCAGACCGGCTCTGGCCGTGTGTTGGGTAGCCAGAGCTATGGAGCGCTGGGCGGATAATTTGGAGGCGTCTTTGGACTCTGACTGTTCAGCTGAACAGACCGAGTTGGTGGGCAATCTCCGAGACTCTGCCACTTACATTAATGAAGCGGCCTTAGATATTTGTATGCTCACCTCTAGGATCTCCTCTGCAGCCGTGGCTGCTCGTCGCACCTTATGGTTGCGTTCTTGGAAAGCGGACGCGGATTCCAAAAAGGGATTAGAAGGTCTGGACAGGTACTATTTGGTCCAGATCTGGACAAAATTGTAGTTACGTTGGCAGCAGCAAAATCTGCATGTCTTCTGTCTGCTACGATTCCTTCTAGTGCTGGTGGGTCGTCCTTTTGGCCTCACAGGGCCCAAGGTAGGCCTAAAGTACAGTCCTTTCCACTTCAGGGGCTCTTCATGGCGGCTCTCCTGCGGACGCAGGGAGTCCGACTGTTACCTTATCTGGACGACCTCCTGTTGATAGCGGGGTCTCCAGAGCTTCTTTTACACCATCTGGATCTGACGATTGCGGTACTGCAACGTCACGGCTGGTTGACAAACTGGCAGAGGTCCACTCTCACCCCGTCTCCGAGGATCCTGCACCTCGGGGCCTTAATGGACTCCAGGCAGCAGTGGATCTTTGTGATGGAGGAAAAGATCCTTGCTTTGTAGTTGAGGGTGCGCAGTTGTCTGCAGTGTCGTCGAGTGTCGATACACTTGGCAAAGAGGTTATTGGGCTCAATGGTGTCGGTATTCGACATGGTGGAGTACGCCCAATTTCACTCCAAACCTCTGCTGCTATTGATCCGGTCCAGATGGAATGGATTGCCTCAGTGTCTCAAGTCCCAGACGATGGGCTCACTCCGGATGTTCGCCTGTCTCTAACCTGGTGTTTGCAGATGACCCACCTCAACAAGGGTCGCCCGTTCTGGGTGGCGAACTGGGTCCTATTAACAACGGACGCCAGTCTCCGGTGCTGGGGAGCTGTCACGGGTCCACACTTGTTTCAGGGCAGGTGGACTCGGGCGGTAGCGGAGCTTCCAATAAACATTTTGGAGCTCCATGCGGTGTCAAGAGCTCTCCAGCGGGCACAGCCGGTTCTCCAGGGTCACCCTGTGCAGGTCCCGTCGGACAACGCCACCACGGTGGCCTATTTAAACCAGCAAGGAGGAACCGGGAGAGTGGTCTTTATACCAGGACGTCTTTCGGAGTCTGGTGGACAAGTGGGGTCTTCCAGAGATAGACCTCATGGCGTCCCGGCACAACAACAAGTTGCCGGTGTACGGGTCTCGAACAGGAGACGAAAAGGCGTCTCTGGTGTATGCCCTGTCTGTCTAGTAGACGTTCCAGTTTGCCTACCTTTTCCCTCCGTTTTCCCTTCTTCCGCGGGTATTACGGAAATTCAAATCAAGAAGGAGGTACGCTACTGTTGATAGCTTCCGAGTGGCCCAGACGGCACTGGTTCTCCGACCTCCAGAGTCTGTCAGTAGACGTTCCTCTGAGGTTACCATTTTGACCGAATCTGCTGTCATAGGGTCCTTGTCTTCACCCGGACCTGATTCGGTGTGGCTGTTGAGACGGTCATGCTAAGGTCCAGAGGGGTTTTCTAGCTCCGTGGTGCAAACCATACTAAGAGCTCGTAAACCTTCCTCGGCAAGAATCTACCATCGTGTGTGGCATACTTTCTTCCGGTGGTGTAGACCTAGAGGGTATTCCCTTAGGGAGTTCCGCCTGGCTAGGGTGTTGGCTTTCCTACAGGCTGGACTGGATCATGGGCTTCGCCTGGCTTCTCTGAATGTGCAGGTGTCTGCCCTGTCAGTCTGGTTTCATCGTAGGATTGCTGCGCTCTCTGATGTGCACACCTTTATGCGAGGTGTTCTTCGCATTCAGCCACCTTTTGTTCCACTGGTGGCGCCTTGGAATTGGGCTGTGGTCCTGAGAGTTCTCTAGGGACCGCCGTTTGAACCACTGGACTCAGTGGACTTTAAATGGCTTACAGCTGAAACCATATTCCTTCTGGCCATTGCCTCGGCCAGACGGATTTCGGATTTAGGGGTTCTCTCTTGTAGACCCCCTTTTCTGATTTTTCATAGGAATAGGGCGGTGCTTCGCACTCGTCCGGGATTCCTTCCCGAAGTGGTATCCAGTTTTCACATCAATGAAGAAATTGTTGTGCCGGCTTTCAATTCACCTGGACTTTCAGTGGGTGACGCCACTTGGGATGTTGTGCGGCATTGAGAATTTATGTTGACCGCACTTCTTCTTTTAGAAAGTCGGACGCCTTGTTTGTCCTCTCTGGCTTCCGTAAAAAGGGTTGGCCTGTTTCAAAGTAGACTTTGGCAGGCTGGATTCGTATGGCAATTTCAGAAGCTTATCTTCATGAAGGTCTTCCAGTTCCCTCCTTGGTGAGGGCTCGTTCCACTAGGTCTGTGGGTCATTCGTTTGCAGCTAGACGTGGTGCCTCTGCAGTTCAGATCTGCAAGGCTGCTACATAGTCTTCTGTCAATACCTTTGTGAGGTATTACGCTTTTGACATATTTGCCTCTCAGGATGCTTCCTTCGGGCGGCGGATTCTCCTCTCAGCACAGGAGCGTCCCCACCCTTAAAGGATACTGCTTTGGGACATCCCCAAGGTACCCTATTGACCCTGAAGTAGAAAATATGAGATATGGTAAGAACTTACCCTTGTTATCTCTATTTCTACGAAGTCCATAGGGTTCCACAGGACTCCCGCCCTGGCGCACCTGTACTGCAGATGGGCTTTATTCTGGTCACCGATTTTTCCGTCTCCCTATGGTGAGAATGTGATTCTTGTGAGTGTCCAGATTTTTCTCTTCTCTCTCTTTCTTCTCCTCCTCCTGCCTAAGGCTTGTGACGTAACTGAGATGCCTTGGCCCGGGGGCGGGGTATAGGAGAGGGACCCAGATGCATCCTGGGAGGCTGAAAACTTTAACTCTGTGGTGCCTGAAGACTGACGTCATCACCTATACCCCAAGGTATCCTGGGGAACCCTATGGACTTCGTAGAAATAGAGATAACAAGGGTAAGTTCTTACCATATCTCATATTTTCATACCCAACCCCAATTTAAAAACGCTATGTGCTTGAGAGAAAAAAAAAAATTTTTTACTTATGTGATGTGCATTGCGATATACTTTGTGCTGCGCTCAAACGATCTCATTAAGTGTTTGATGATTTCAGATATTTCACAAATTGTTCTAGGACATTTCCCTGGAGACAAAATAGGGGTCAATATAGATCTGCTTTGTAATGAATTGTTTACGGAAGATATCCTATCTATTAATAGTCATTGTTCAAGGAGAATTTCTCTCTACAGGTATAATCCTGAGTACATGGGAAAATGTACTCACACTTTCTTTTGTGTGAGGAATTTATGTGGTTTTTTATATTCTATATTTTTTTATACATTTTCAATTAAAAGTGAAGTTTTAATTTCTTTAAAAGACTGCACCTAAAAGGGAACTTTTTTGAGATGGAACCATTATTGATTACGATCTGTAAAGGTCTCAATCAGCGCCACACTTTGCAGCATTGTTGGTGCCCTCCCGTATTTCTGGGTGACTTGTTGTTGGTTATGGGCAGCGGCTACTGGGAGTATCTGTGAATATTCAGGATGAATTGTATCTGACAGGACTGTAGTTATGTTTTACATTATGGTCACTCTTTTTATTGTCATGGTTCCAGATGTTTTATCTAAGGAGGAATGGAAGGCTCCGCTTCCAGACTACGATTTCCTTGCCATGATGGACGCAGAAGATCCCAACTTTGCTGCTCAGAAAATTCGGATACACATGAAACCTGCCAGAAGTAAGAAAGCCAAACTTTTCCCTGAGGAGGAAGCTACAGACACCAAACCACAGAAGGGAGTAACAACTTTACGTGGAACAGTCCCGAAAGTCCTACAGGGTGAAGAGGACTCGGAGAAGCACACAGAACTCTAAGGACATAGCAGAGAACTGCAAACATGTCCTATTGACATATGTCATAGTAATTATTCTGCAGTACTATGTATCTGTTATCTTGCCCATTTCAGAGTTATCAAGTGAACAAGTGATTTTCTTGTTATCACTCGTTGCTAATCTTAAATGCTGCTCCGACCAATCAGGTCCTGTCATATGTTTAAAAAAATACAGAAGCTGATTGGTTGGAGCACCATTTAAGATTAGTAATGAGTAATAACATAAATATCACTCGTTAATAAATCTGGGCCTAAGCATCATTTTTCATGGCAAAAGGACAAATTAGGCTATGCAGCCAATGTGCCAAATGTTCAGCGATCTAACAGCCAAGGTTCCTCCATCAGGTTTGTTTTAATCTAGTTTGACTCCTAACCTCCTATCGCAGATGAGATTCAGTGCATTTTGGAAACATGCGTTTGTTTGTTATATAACTTTCTCATGTCCCACTATCTCATTGACCATGGCTATCTACTACTGGAAGCTAGGGCCTTCTGAAGCCATTTATGCTCTTGCTGCGCTAATCTTGGAAGACAAAAATATGTTTATTACGTAAAGCCGAGTTGGCCTGCCCACATGCCTCTGTATTGATAACTCAAATATATATTCCCCCTGGGTGCAAGCAAGGTAACGAGCACAAGTTCTTCTAAAACATTTTACCACGACATACCAAGAACCTTGCATTTTTGAACAGTCACCCAATATCTTCCAGGGCTAACGCGTTTCACCTCCATATATCATTAATTTTACTTCCAACCTTCATTTGTCTTATACATCCTTCCTAGGGTACATGTCACCCCTATAACTGCCCCTTCTGAAATTTTACTCATGATGTTGCCTCGTGACTGGACGGGTTATTGGCCCATTCATTTTCCACTGTAATATTATTAGTGTCCTTGGCTCAGATACTTAACAAATCTTCTTATATAGGTTCCAATAGTGAAGATGTATCTGGGGTCAGTCTATAACAAAATATATACATATACATACACCTTTGGTCTATTTAAAAATATGTAATAGCTTTTTTTTTTTTATTATTGATAAATTAGGCTCTCTAATCCACTGTCCTGTCCTGTACACCCAGGCGTTAACTTATTTTTTCTTCTCAATGTGCAGACAAGGAGCTAAATGTAAGCGCCTGTGAGATTTGGACAGTGCCGAGATCTTAGCGATTTAGCTGCAAGGTTAAAGTGGAGATTGTTTTATTTTTACGACAAAACTAGGCTGATTCTACGAATCAAAATGGCCGCTTCAAATCTAATGTTTAAATCACCGAAATATCTGCACTGGCCAAATCACGCAGGATATTACATTTGCGTCAAAGACTTGTACAACACAAAGTGCGATTCCAAAGCTTCTCTGCAGTATCCTGTTGCGGTATCGAAATATTCTGTAAATACTGTATAAATGTGTAAACATTCTGCAAAAGTGGTTTATGGGAATAAAAATAAATGCACTTTTGTATAAAAACTATATCTTGAGTAAAGTTATTTGTAGACACGTTAAAATTATTCTGGCACACTTTCTTTCAATTACCCTGATGACTTTGGGCCTGATTCAGAGCCGTTCGCTATTTGCGGTCGTTCGTTCAAAAACAAGGGGTGGCTATTCAAATGATCCGTTCGCAAATTGCAGTCTGTTCACACCTCTAAGTCTGAACGAGCGAGCAAAACATACGCTCGGTTATTTGTTAAAAACGCCCCCTGGCCGCTCGCACCATACGTCATGTCCGCTATTTATTAGATTAATCGAGTACATCGACCAGCGTATGAACTGCTCGCTATTCTTGTGGTTGGTTTTTGCTACCACAATCTTGCGAGCAGTTCTGGCTATAAAATAACCCAGTGACGTGGTCAATGACGCTGCTGTATTAATTCTGCACACCCATAAAACGCCCGTTTTGACCTTTAAGCACGCCTGCGTTCGGATCTCCACTCCCCATTTTCAAGCACCTTCCCCTGTTACCACCCACATACGCCTCATTCTGTCACTCAAAATAGCAGGCATTCGCTATATTGCGAGCACATGAATTTCGGCCGCACTGACTGGTTCGCGCATGCGTATAACGATCCGTACGCATGCGCAGATGTGCGAACATCGCTCGGAACGAGCGTACTGCCGCTAGCGAGTGGCTCTGAATGAGGGCCTTTATCCCAGACGAGTGAAAGGGTGAAGCTGCTTGAAAACTATTTTATTTGGAACTTTTTGTCTTTGAACCTCAAAACATGAATTATAATTCTGGACATCTATGTATATAGGGCTGATCTATAAAGGACTGGTAGTCTATTTCATTTATTTGCCCCTCGCCATACCAAAAAAAGACCAAGTGCATTTTTAAATGAATTGTAAATATTGCCAGCACAGTGTAAACCAAAGAGAGCAGTGAAACAGCAAAAATTGGGTATTTTCCATAATATAAAAAGTAACAGACCACAAAAAGATAAGAAGCCTAAAAATATAATGAAAATATTTTTTCTGCAATACCAGGTGCAATCCTACAAAGTAAATGAATGGTCGGCAGAAAGGAGCATTTGTGCTACGTGCTGGTTCTTTTTCTGGTTCATAAATGACCTTTTCTGGAATTAATGTTTTCAGCGACTCTCGTTACATCTGTTTCCCCGGTCCTGTAATGATAGCGTTTTCTACATTGACAGTACAGGAGAGCACCTGGAAAACACTGGCCAAATCTGTTTTGACATTAAGGACACATCAGTGATTTGTGCGTTGGTCTAAATGGGTGAATTACATTTGAGAAATGGACCCTGATCCTTTGTTATGTCAAAAACAAAAACCTGCAGTAAATCTGGCCTGAGAAATGGACTGCAAAGTGCCTGATAGGGCTTTTAGACAGATGAATAACTGCAAAGTGCTTTAATGTGGCTAAAAATCTGCAGAAACACCACTTCACTATCTAGTAAATGGAGTCCCCAAGAGTTGTGCCACACAAGCTCTTTGTGTACCCCCGGATCCAAACCGCAGCATCAGCTGCCTGCAGAACAATAGGTAAGGGGGACTGCACCGAACAGTAAGGCTTGCATCTTTCTATTGTTCTACACATGGTGGATGTGGTATGAGAAGTCGACCTTCAGAATATTTACATGGACGTTCGGTCGACAGGGAAAATATAATCTAACATATCGACACCAGAATGTCAACATACAGTTGCCTATATTAGCCTAAACCTAACCCCCTAATCCTAAACCTAAAAATAACATACTGGTATCGACATTCTTACCGGAACCCCTAGTCGGTCCCTGACGCAGAAACCCCAGGTGAAATTGTAGCAGGCGCCCCACAAATCTTAGGGGCTAATTTATCAACGAGTTTTATCATACGCAACGAGTTTTAAAACTCGTTGTATATGCTAAATGATGCTCCAGCCAATCAGCTCCCAACTGTCACTTTTCAAACACGTGACAGTTGGGAGCTGTGTGGCTGGAGCACCATTATCATACACAACAAATTTTAAAACTCATTGCGTATGTTAAACTCGTTGATAAATGGGTCTCTTAATCTGACTCTTCTGGTTTTGATTATAGAGGAGTACGTGAGACGCACCAAAGCAATTGATGCTCTGTACCGTGAATCTCACATAGCAAGTTGGTTGAGAACAGATGTCCGTTTTCCTGCTGTCTCTTTTCTACTTTTTAACTGAAGGTTTCCTGGAATGTGCTGTGTCCAGATAATGAGCTCTCCTGGGAGCAGTGTGAGAAAGTTAGGCCTCCCGTCCCTGCTATAAATTACAGTATGTAATACAGGCCTTTCAGTCTTGTATGGCTTGTCACAAACGTGGAATTTAGGAGCTGTGTTCCCGGACTGGGCCTTGGATCTGTATTACTTGGCGCAGACGCTCGCTGGAGGGGACTTGGCTTAATGAAGTTTCTCCGCATGAGAGGGTGCAGCGAACTGACAGGAGTTTGAGGAATGCGGCAGTAACGTGGTAGCTAGGAAGCTACGTGGAGCGGCTGGATAGCCGTGGGTAGACGTTGGCAGCTGAGTGGCTACGTGGAGCGGCTGGATAGCCGTGGGTAGACGTTGGTAGCTGAGTGGCTACGTGGAGCGGCTGGATAGCCGTGGGTAGACGTTGGTAGCTGAGTGGCTACGTGGAGCGGCTGGATAGCCGTGGGTAGACGTTGGTAGCTGAGTGGCTACGTGGAGCGGCTGGATAGCCGTGGGTAGGCGTTGGTAGCTGAGTGGCTACATGGAGCGGCTGGATAGCCGTGGGTAGACGTTGGTAGCTGAGTGGCTACGTGGAGCGGCTGGATAGCCGTGGGTAGACGTTGGTAGCTGAGTGGCTACGTGGAGCGGCTGGAGCGCAGTGGGAAGGCTTGCTTAGCTAAACTAAGAAACTAGTTGCACTGGCAACTTGTGTGAGCATTGGGGATCCTTTTATAGTGGACACTGGGAGCTGACAGGCTGAGAGAGAAGGAGAAGGCTCCTCATTGGTGGTAGTGGGGTCACATGGGCAATCCAAGATGGCCGCGCCCATGGACCGGAGGACAGCGCTTCCTGGAGGTAGTCAGCGGGGACCAGCGGTCAGCAGGAGCCGGCGTGGGAGCAGCACAGCAGCGGGACCCTCCAGAGGACAACAGCGGAGACTGCCTTGGGAGAAGAGGAAGGAGCGTACAGCGCGGGAGCCGGAAGACAGCGCGGGTCAGCGCCCGCACAGGTAAGCGACGGGGTCTGATTCTGGGGTCTCCAGGCCTGCGTGTGACATGGCTTCAGTGAAATTTGGGATACCCGTAAAGCTGAACACACTTGTGCATGGTCACTGGATGTGACTGCTGGACAATGTGGACACAAACAGGAATGCTAAAGTTGCAAAGTGCAAATGAACAATAATGCAATATGCTCGTATTGCAAATTAGGCTGCAGTACGATGAACCTTACCTGGATTAGGATAACTGCTGATCACATGACACTAACATGCAATCCTCCTGGGATGCTTGCTCCAGTCAGATATGCCCCTGACTCGTGGTAGCTCCCCAGCCAATTGTGATTAATATTAGGCGCTACCAAGGGGGTTTCAATCCCATTTACTATAACTTTCCTGGCCAATTGGCAAGATCTTCCATTAAGCCCCAATCGGTTTGCATGTATATAGCCAGGGACGGACTGGAGCTGTATTTCAGCCCTGGCAGTCCGCCCTGTATTCGCGTGTAAAGGGGGCGTGGTTTAATCAAGGGGGCGTGCCACGAGTCACGTCCCCGTTTCTCCCCGGCCCAGCACAGCAGCCGCCGGCCCATCCATGCCTCCACCCCTTCCGTCTCTGTGAAATTATAGTCATTCCGGAGCCATGAGGTGAAGGGCGGGGGACTTTTCCTTTCCCCCTCCTCAAGCCGGTCCTTAGGCCATCGGCCTTTCTGGCATATGCAAGAAGTGCCCGATGGCCAGTCCGGCCCTGTTATATAGCAATGCATGCTTTCAATATTCTCGCGCTCAGAATACCGGCACAAGAATCCCGAAACCTGTCAGAATCTCGTTTTCGGCATCCCGACCGCCACCATGCTGAACGTAAGTAGCAGCGTTGGGGGGAGGATTAACGTTACAGCTGGGCACTAGGGGGAGGGTTATGGTTAGGCACTAAGGGGGGAGGGTTAGGTTTATGCACTAGCGGGAGCAGTTGGGGTCAGGCATCGGGAGGAGGAGGGAGGGTTAGGGTAGAGAGACGGTTAGAATACTGACCAATAAGTGTCAGTATTCCAACTCTATCAGGATGCCGGCGTCTGGATTCCGATCGCCGGGTTCCCGGCCGCCGGCATTCCGTACCCACCCCATCTGAAGGAGGTAGGTCATGCATTGCATTGCATTACATTATATACCTTTGCAAATATTTCTTTGTATTTCTTCTCTGATTTAGGGCCTGATTCAGTACAGATCGCAAGTGCAACTACGGACGCAGATTGCGCAATTGTTTGCCGTTGCGCATGCATATAAGCCGCACTGCGCGTGTGCTGTAATCGCGCTGCGTCTATGTGTGCACAGAGGAATCCATTGCAGAGTGAGTGACAGGCTGTGAGCATTTGGGGGTGGTGACAGGGTAGTGGTTGGAGAAACACTGGCGTGCCTGTCCGCTTGAATGCTGTTGTTTGGGAATGCATAAATTAGCCACTGCGCTTGCATTCGCAGCATGAGAGCCTCCTGCGTGCGAGTAGACTGGCAGTGTCTGTGGCAGGTCAGGCCTGCGGTAAATGCTGCGTGAGTGGTCGATGTGTGTCGATAGTACAGATGTTTACGCAGAAGAGCGACGTGATTAGACCGATGTGAGAAAGCAGCAGTGGGCGTCTTTATGCCGGCTGAGCATTGGAAAGCGTTAGCATATTTTTACTGCTGCGTTCCGTAAGAAATCGCAGTTGCAATCGCAGTTTGGATGCATAAAGTGGCAGCGCTGTGATCTGGCTCCATTCATGTGCCGCAAATCTCAACTCCGCTCTAACGACCACAAGCCACGCTGTTTATGGCTTGTAAAATAAGTGCACATGTTCGTCCTCATCTGTTCAGTCTGCGCCTCAAAGTGACCTGACAGCGTTCTTAAAAAGAAGGGACCAAACCTGTTCTGTATCTCTTCCAGGAACTGCTAGAGAATAATCCCTTCAGGGGGTAACTTAGCATCTCCTAATATTTCTGCAGTTACACACATAAGGTGCTATTATAACAATTTAAAGTTTTATTACAGTCAGAATTGTATAATTCCTTCTGATTTTTCATGTGAGATTAAAGAACATTGTAAACGGTTGTACTTAAAGTTAATGTGGTCGTTGGATGGTGTGAGAGAGCTATATTATTAGCACATAGGTATTAAGTAGAGATTATGGAAAAAAAAAAGTCTATAAGGGATAAATGTTTAAATGAAATGTAATTCTGCAGGATAATAAGGCGTAAGATGTGCAGGAGTTATACATAAAAAGAAAATGTTGATATATACTAGAATTAATAGAGTGAGCAGATTTAGAAAGGGGGGTTTAAAATTAAGTGGATTATATAACAATTATTAACAGTCAAGGAACTACTGGGAAAGCTACACTGTTTTGTTTACCTTTTTGGCTGGACAGGAAAATTGTTTTTTTTTTCTTTTTTCTTTCCACTGTCACTTCCCTTTTTGTTTATGTGGGGGGGGGGGGTGTATATAAATTTCAGGGATTTGGGTGCTACTTATGGGCTCCAATCCCCAAGATCTTTGCTAGGGGTGTAGTTTGACCTTAAGATTTCCAGACCCTACATAAAGCCTTGGTGGATCACAGGGTAAATGAACCTCCCTAGCCTTGTGGTGAAAGAGGTTTAAAGATCCTTGATACCGTTATAGAGCCATGTAATCTCGTCATTTTGGCCCCACCTCCGCTACACAATGAAGATGATTATTGGCATTGTGAAGCAGGGGTGGTGTCATGATGATGCAATTTAGCATGAACCGTATCATTGCCCCCCTGCTTCGGGGGGTTTGGCTGAAAATTGCGGGGGAGGGTCGGCGGCCGAGAGGCTTCCCCACTTTTCTGGGGGGACCAGGAGCGCAACTCGATTTTCAGGGCTCACGGCCGAATCGGGAGAGTAGATAAGCATGACATTAACATCATTGTGAACCATTATAAATCTAGGATTATGGGTTTTATTTCATTTCTAAAGTACTTGAGATATACCCTCATAGGAAATTCTGTTTTTCACCCCCCCCCCTCCTTCTTCCTTGTGTGTTTTACCTCCCCAAGTCTGTCTTCAGGTTTGTCTTTAAATACTCTCTTTATTTTTGGTTTTGATGCAAATGTATATCCAAGGATATTTATTAAAAGAATTTGATAGGATCTATGATTTCCACTGGTAACTAATCAGATTTGGTTTATTACTGATATCTAGATATTGACAGTAAGTTATTGTTATCCTGGAATGATAAATTTGTATGATGATTTTGTAAAAATTTTGTAAAATCTTGTAAAATTTTGTAATATCTTGTGTTGATATGTAACTTCTTTTGGAAAAACAATAAAAAGATTTTACAAAAAAACAAAACAAGCATCATTGTGAAGCTGTATGTGTGTATATACTAGGGATGTGCAGGCTCGGATAGGTTCGAGTTTGCACGTGGAGTTCGGATTTTTCCCTCCAAAAAAACGGAACTCAGAACGAGGCAAAACGTCATCTTACATGGACGAACATCATCATTCCTGGACAAAAGACCAGGAATGATGATGTTCGTCCATGTAAGATGACGTTTTGCCTCGTTCTGAGTTCCGTTTTTTTGGAGGGAAAAATCCGAACTCCACGTGCAAACTCGAGCCTATCCGAGCCTGCACATCCCTAGTATATACATATATGTAATATATATACTAGAACCAACAGGATTCTATTAATGTTAAGTGAGTAAATCTCAACTGGGGAAAAAGTAGCAAGTATAGCTTCTATCTAGCATTTGTTAAGTACATACTATAAAATGTTTGGTAGAAACTGACTGGTTACTATGGACAGTTCCACTTGTCCACTCTTTAGAAGGCTTGATACATCTCACTGTTCTTGAACTAACTCAGAAACCACATTGTTGCCCATTTATCCAATAGCTGCTGCTAGTAACATACCAGACAACAGTACACTTGGCTGCAGTGGATTCTTTATTTTATTATTTAATAATTTGCTCACCAGAATATAGTATAAGAGGGATAGGTGGAATTAAATTAAACCTACCAAAATATTTTCTTTATTCAGCTATTACATCTCATTTATATTAAATATTTTGCTTACTTTTTTTAATAGATCATGCAGAAATAAAGGACACACTTTTAAAAAAAAAAAAATGTGTTTATTGAAGTCATTAAATGAATCATGATATACAAACAAATATATCATAAATGTATGTCACAGTTATAACATAAATACAAATAATTTGTGGTTTTGAAAAAAAAAAAAAATAATGACTTTGCCACAATTTTCTCATTTTACCATTCCATAAAAAAATAAATCAAGAAATTATTGCATTGACTTCAGCTATAATAAAAGTAATATAAAGTAAGATAGGAAACGGGTAATAGGGGGAGGAAGAGGGAAAGAAAATTAAATAAAGAAGGGATACTATGGGAAGGGGGATATGAGCCATGCATTCCCGGACCCAGTTTCTCTCTGCCCTGCCCTCCTTGATCACTTTTTTTTTTATTAAATGTCATTTATTGGGGGATCTTGTAGGAGCAATCTAGTTTCGTACCATTGTGTTGATTTGAGACATTGTTGTATTTGTCTTTTAATCTCAGGATTTAAAGTATCAATAAAGCTCTCCCAAATTAAGAAGAACTGCTCTGTTTTCTCTTCCTTATTGCGAGAGGAGTCGATCCAATCCATTTCGAAGATATAGAATAGTTTCTCTTTGAACATATTTAATGAAGGAGGGGTAGGAGCAATCCATTGTTGCAGGATACATTTTTTAGCTACAGCCGAGATAATTAATAATAGTTTTCTACATCCCTTAGAAACTCTAGTTATTCCTGGAATATATCCCAACACTGCCCATTCTGGTGTTAATGGAAGATTATTTATTAGGTCTGCTAGCACATATTGCTTCACTTCCATCCAAAATTTCTTAATAACCCTGCATTCCCATAAACAGTGATGCAAAGTTGCCTCTAATTGGCCACATTTTGGACATGCCGAGGAAGCTGTAATACCGATAAGATGACAACGTGTAGGAGAAAGATATCCCCTATAAAATAGCCTATAAAACATTTCTCTAAAAGTTGTAGCTGTCAATGTGCGGAGGGAATATTGTAAAGTGCACAAAATATTAGCTTCCATTAGATTTGGAAAGCAGGCCTGCCACTTAGTAATACCCATGGAGAATGTTCCCGTAAAGTAAGGAACTCTTAATAGGCTGTAGAAAAGTGATATAGTTTTATACGGATCGCCAGTGGACAAAAAGGCAGCATCTAGCTTATTATCCCTATCCAAGGGAGATAAAAAGGATAAGATTTTACTGGTATAATGTTGTGCCTGTAAAAAGGCCAAATTGCTAGACTGAAGAAAATCGTATTGTGCGTGTGCCTGTTCATATGTTAAGGGACGCTTAAGCGGAGAATTAGTGAACTGTCTGACTGTGCGGAGGCCCGGTGAATCCCACCTTCGGAAGGGGTGCGCTGCAGACCCATTCTGAAAGTCATTGTTTCCTAGCAGAGGGAGATGTGATGAGTAAGAAGCATGGAGTTGAAATTTGTTACGTATCGAATGCCATGTTGACCAAGCTGACATCAGGAGTGGGTTATCGAGCAAAGATGATGGTATATCATGTTTGGTCATATGTAAAAAATAGACCAAGTCCAAACCAGGTAGGAACTGTCTCTCTAGGTCATAATGAGCAAAATGATTTCTATGTAGAATCCAGTCTTGGATGTATCTACAGATTGCAGCTTGATTATAAAGGAAAGTATGGGGAAAGTTAATTCCTCCCTCTTGCTTAGTGCGTTGAAGAATTTTCAAACTAAGCTTTGTTTTTTTATTACTCCATATGAATTTCCGAAATGCGGCATCTATCTTTTTAATGTCAGTTAAAGTGAGAAGTAATGGGAGGACCTGTAGAGGGTACAGCAATTTAGGAAAAATTATCATTTTTATTAAATTGGCCCTTCCTAAGTATGAAAACTGAAAATGTTGCCAGCTTTCCATTTCCGTAAATACTTTATTCATTATCGAAGTAATGTTCAAAGAGTATAGATTATAAATATTTTGGGGTAATTGTATACCCAAATAAGGTATACTAGATGACGAACACCTCAAGCCACCTAAATTGTCTCTAGGTCTAAAAGGTCTATTACCCAAAGCTAATGCCGTAGATTTGGTAAAGTTGATTGTAAATCCAGAAATACGACCAAATTGTTCCAATTTTTCGAATAAGGGGGTCAGACTAATTTCCGGGTTTGATATAAAAAGGAGAAAGTCATCAGCAAAAGCCATGAGCTTTAGTTTGTAATCTCCAATGAAAGCGCCACGCAACAGCGACCAACTCTGAAGAGCACGAATCAACGGGTCAAGTGCTAGATTAAATAAGAGGGGTGAGAGTGGACACCCCTGTATTGTACCTCTAAACATATATATTGTGTTACCGAGAAGGCCATTGACAAGTAACCTAGTACGTGGATTCAAATAAAAGATATTTGATCGTGTTTATAAACGACATCCCAAATTCCCTGGAATCCAGGACTAGGAACAGATATTCCCACAAAATTTTGTCAAAGGCCTCCTCGGCGTCCAAACTCAACAGAATAGTAGAGGATCTCTGATCCGCTGGGGAGGAGGCTAAAACTGCAACCGCCGAGCGAATAGCCAATACAGGATGACGACCTTTTGTGAACCCATGTTGATGTGGGGTAAGGAGTGTCAACATCATATTATGTAACCTGATCTACATAATTTTTGCCAAGATTTTATAGTCTTGATTAAGCAAAGTGATGGGTCTATATGAAGACAACAAGGAGGTGTCCCTATCTGGTTTGGGTATCAAAATTGCCATTGCCTTGTTAAATGAAGGATAAGGGATGTTATCCGATTAAATTTGTTGCAGTAGATTAGTTAAAGTAGGTGTAATATCATCTTTTAATATTTTATAATAATTTGCTGCAAAGCCATCAGGCCGGGTGATTTATTCAATTTAAGTGAGTCAATAGCCATCACAATCTCCTCTGTGATATCATCTTCTAAACATTCCCTCTGCTGGGTGGACAGCTTTGGTAGCACGGTTTCGTTAAGAAATTGTCTTGCATTTTCTAAATTGGGTGTTTCGGCTGCATATAAATTTTGGAAATATATTTCCAGAAGTTTTGATATGTCAGACTGAGAGGTAATGGTTACTCCCGTTGTAGGGTCGCTTAGACTAGTAATGTAATGTCTTTTCTTTCGTCGGTTGGCCATAAATGCTAAAAGTTTACCTGTCTTGCCTCCCCATCGAAAATAGTGATTCTTAGTAAAATCTGTCCTAAGTTTAGCTTCCTGTAATAGAAAAGCTTCCAATACTTGTTTATTTTGAAGGTAAATGCATCTATTTTTAGCCGTTGTAAAGGACAAATATCGTTTATAAGAGGTATGCAACCTGCTATTTAAAAGATGTAGCTCTTCCTTATGATCCTTATTACATTTTGCTAGCTACGATATGACATGAACCCTCATAACTGCCTTTGACGCCTCCCAGAATAATACTGGATTATCCCAGTGGTCGATATTATCATCCACGTATTCATGCCATTTGGCTTTCAGGTATTTTTGAAAATCTTCATTTTGTGAAAGGAAGGAAGGGAAGCGCCAAAGGCAGGAAGTATTTAGAGGAGTACGTCGCGTCAAGTCTAAAACAATGGGGGCATGATCAGAAATTATAATGTTATCAATAGAAGCCCGTATTATGCGGGAGAATAGATTTTCTGCTATTAAAATATAGTCGATTCTAGTAAAGGAGTCATGTACTCTAGAGTGAAAAGTGAATTCATGACTAGAAGCATTCTGGAGTCTCCAAGCATCGATCAGGGCATGATGAGAACAAAGAAAGGAAACACCTTCCCATGGGGAGACAGAAGATCTATTCGGTGGATTAGAGTGGTCCAGAATACTGTCATGTAATGAATTAAAATCTCCACCAACTATAAGGTTAGGTGTATCGTGTTTCATAAGTATATTAGAAATACCCTTATAAAAGGAGAAATTAGGGAAATTTGGAGCATATATGTTGAGGAGTGTAAAACTCTCACCTTGGATTGTGATATGAACCAAAAGAAACCTGCCCTCAGGGTCCGCCAGCGTCTTTGTGATAGAATAGACCAAATTCTTGCTAAATAATATAGCTACTCCACATTTTTTCTTACAATATGAGGCAGATATACATTCCTGTATCCAGGGGCTTTTTAGACTAGAATTAGCACTTTTTAACCAATGTGTTTCCTGAACCATTATGATGTCAGGTCGAAAGCGTTTTAGATGATTTAAAACCTTACGTCTCTTAATAATGCAATTTAAACCTTCAACATTCCATGACATACATCTGAGGGAAGTAGAGTTTAGTTGTAGATTAGTTGGCGAAGGAGACTATAATGACATCAACCTACCCCAGTTCTACAAAGAGAAGACCAGCCAAGAAACTGCAATGGAGTGTCTTCCGTCTCATTCCAGCGAGTAAGACGAAAGAGGGTCCTAGGAATGTAAAACCACCGGCTTCACGGAGTGCACAGCCCAAAGGGAGGAGGGAGGAGAAAAAGAGGGGAAGAGAAAAAATGAGAGACAGACAAAAAAAGACAAAAACATATAACATATAAAAAAACTGCAATATCAGTGATTGCTCCATCCTGTAGAGACCATCAGTAGTAAAGGTCTCATACATCAAAATGATCAAACTGTAACCGCGTGTTAGTCACGCCTCAACAATGTGAAATTTACTATCAGCACTGAAAGAAAAGCAATCATCCATTAGGGGATGGATTGGTAGAAGATGTGTTCTGAGAGATTTGAAAGTGGTTTCTGGCCAAGAGAGGGTCTTCAAAAAAAATGGGTTTACCATCTTCCATGACCCTGAGCTTTGTTGGGTACAGCAGAGCAAAGCGAATATTATTCTCAAATAAATGTTTATAGGTAGGGGTGAATTCTCTACGCTTCTGGGTGACAGAGACCGAAAAATCCTGAAATATTAAGACCTTAAAGAAACGTATCACACGTGTACATTGTTTCCTGTATGCTATCAGGATGTTCTCCTTATCCCAATAATTTAGAAACTTTGCGATCACTGGGCTAGGATTTGCATTACGGGTTTCGCGTTCAGGTCCAATGCGATGTGCCCTCTCTATGATCACCGTACCAGAAGTGGTAGGAACAGTAAGCATATTAATAATATCTGGACTGAGGAGGTCAAACAATTCAGATCCTTTAATATGTTCTGGAATAACAATGAACCTTAGGTTATTTCGTCTGTGACGATATTCTAAGTCATCCAACTTGGATTCCATAGTCGTTATATATTGGGCCTGTTCCTCAACTGTGTTTTGAAGAGCCAAGATGGCGTCTTTTGGTATTAGACTCACGGTGGGTTAGGATTGCGTTAATGGATGATTGTATAGCATACAGTTTTTTATCAATTTGCAAAGCCTGTGCTGAGGAAAGTACTTGAGAGGATTCTGGGGTATCTTGTGAAGGAGGGCTCTCAGGGGGCACATTTGAAGGGGATGCAGGCCCTGAAGCTGATGAATTAGATACTGGTGAAACTCTGGTAGGAATGGGCTTGGTCAGCTGTTTTTGTGGTTTCCCCATTTTAGGTGGTTGAATTTTGTTTAAATATCTGTCCATACCATGGATAGAAATATAGGCCATAGAACTGATATTATCCCCCTTGGATGATATTTAATGATTACATATTTATAGTAAAACAATAGAGTTTGTTGTAAAACAAATCACCTTATTCTATTTAACATATATAGGGCAGATGGCAGATCTGTGTAAAATATCAGGATGGTTGTAGCAAGTTGTATATCAATATTTTATGTTCACTATTTAGAATGAAGTACCTGTAAAGTCCTATAAGTTTAACAAAAAGAGTAGCGTTACATATAGGCAATATAGATAGTCAAACAAATATAGCAAAAAATAGGCAGATTGAATAAAGACAGCGTTTCACCTCTTTAAGATTATTAGTGTTTAGGTTCAGATAGTTACCTTTTATATCTAATAACTGATATTGTGAAAGCTAAATAAGGTGTCTTAAATATAAATCACTGCACTCTTTGGTAACACTATCATCTGTGTTATTATATTCAGAAAAAACTACTATTACCACAGTTGTAGAATGTATGAGAATTTTGTGGGAAGAAGAAGACTGGTAAGGGGAAAGGAGTAAAATATATCAGAGGAGGGGGCAAAAAGAAATAAATGGGAAATATCAGTGTAACTTATATTATAACACTACCAGGAGTGAAGAACACCTGGTTGGCAATAAGCCTCAGAGAGCAGCAGTCCCGCATACCACTTCAGTGTGTCAACAGTGCAGCAAGTATGGACCGAAGGAGTGTACTCCAGGGAGATCTTCAGCCCGACGGTGTCCTGCTGACTTCTGGAGGTAAGTCCACTGTGACCCGAATCATGCAGTGTTGTAATATTGGTGGCAAGAATTGTTTGTGGAAAGAGGGGATCCGTGTCAGTTCAGAGGACCTCACCGCAAGGGCTCTCCAGCTAGCTACGTACAGTATATCACACTTCTGCTGCTAAGATCAATAAGACCCAGCCGGTGGCAAAACGACGATTATGCAGCTTCACAGAGATCAGCTCCAACACAGCAGGCTTTGTAACTACCGGAGACCCCACTGGAACAACAGCCGGCTCAGGGTGTGTGAAGCAACTCCAGCCACAGACAGCAGTCTTGGGATCCTCACTTCGATGCTGCCCAGCTGCCGAGATCCGGCTCAGGAAGCAGGTTGTAAAGGTAAGTGAGAGGGGGAGATTCTGTGCGGCGTTAGAAGTTTGAAGGCACCGCAAGTCTCCCAGCGCGCACAACCCAGGGTATGGCAACAGATGCTAGCCGGGTTCTGCCTTCACAAGCTCCTCTAGGAAGCACGGTAATATAGCAGGTGGATGTAATCAGCACTCCTGGCAGCCCCGCTCTCAGATATCCATGTGGTCACACTGAGTCGGGGCACAAAGGGGGTCACTGGAGCAGTTGGGCGCAGTCTGTCCGTGATCTCACACCGGATCTTATTAGCAGTGTGCCCCGTATATGTTCCGGTGTAGGGACCGGCTCCCGGCACGGGCTCCGGAGCAAACAGAATCCCCTGCCGCGTGGCCCCCAGGAATCTTCAGCGCCTTGAGGGACACCACTCTTTAGGCTCCAGTACACCCGCGGTTCTCCCTCCAGGTAAGAGGAGGGGATTTCCAAAGGGCCTCCTTGTCTGAATCGATGGCCACAGTTGGGGGGAAAGAATATATGAGAGCCTGAATGATGAGGGATCAGGGGTAATAATCCTTGTGTAAGGCTACACGGGAACTTCTTCACCGCGCATGGCCCACACCATGCGGTCCAAACAGCAAGGCCAGACTCCAGTAGAAAGGGTGGTCTGTTCAGCTCATAAGTGGTAGCATCTGGAAGCTCTCACTCTTATGTATCATGAATGATAGGTGACAGGTAGAAAAAATTAATTCCAGTTATCGATGGATAAGGATTGTATAGAGCTAAGACGGAGAAGGTATTAAAATGCGGCCATCACGATGCTCCGCCCACCGAAAGTCCCCCAGGACACACTTTTTTAAGTTGACGTGAATAACTATGTAAATGCTTATTATGATGTATGACTATTAATGAATAGATAACCATAAGCTGGTACAGGTTCTTTTTTTTCCCCTCTTGTTTGTTTTTCGTGATAATTCAAAAACTATGCGAATGCCATATATTTATGTAATAATTATTAAAAATATCAGGATACTAATAGCTTAAATTAAAAATTGCTGCAGTCAGAACATTTTTAAACTAATGAGCATAGCTTGGGGCAAAGTTGGACCCCATGGCCATGCCACAAATCTCAAGGAAGTATGAAGTGATTATAGTCAAAATAATTTTACATTTATATGAAATTATTTGTATTTAGAATAAATTTGTTTTGTAACCTGGCTCTTTCTTTATCCTGATTTAAGAAGGGTTGGGCAACTATTTCTCCTTTCATGGTAGTCAGCACATTGTGCTTAGAATAATACTTAAAATCTACATTTATGCATATTCATAAGCTCCGTGTATTAGCTCATACACTGTTATTCAGTACTAAAGCTGTCACATTATACATTGTTTTATGAGGTACGTGCGTGTTTTTTTTTCCAGGATAAAGACCACATTCTTTGGGACATTGGCCAAACGTTAAGTTTCTCAGGCTTTTGACAGTATCGTCTGGTGCTGTAAATGGAGACAGTTTCTGCTTTTATGTTTTACAATGCACAGAAATAAAGGACCTGTCTGTCTTTGTAGGGGGAACTCTCCTGGCACTAAGTGCTAGGTTATTAAGTAACATTCCCCTGTATACTGCACGGAACCTGGCACCTGTTTGTACGACTCCAGCATTTGACCTCTGGTTACATTCTGACCATCCCTCTGCCTCTGTTAGTAATCTGATAAACTGTGTACCAACCTGGTTTGTGTTCTGGAATTTGACTTAAAATCCTGTGTACTGACCCGGCTTGCTTCCAGCACTTAGAGTGAGCTGGTAACCTATGTACAGGCCCAACTTGTGTTCTGGACTTTGAAAGATCTAAAATCTTGCAGACTGACACAGCTTGTGTTTTGGATCCTTAGTGAGCTGATAACCTGTGTACTGAAGTTGTATTGTTACTGACCTTGCTTACTCTAAATCCTGATCGGCGACTTGACATGTGCCTGTTCTTCATATTCAGACTGTCTGACCACACAAACCTTTGCACAGCCTCTGAACAGGTGAGCAACAGTATTCAAATTCTTGCTCACAGTTGTTGTATTTGCATGTTTTTGCCATGAGGGTCTATATTGTAATAGCAAAATTCTTATCTGACCGTAACAGAATCATCTAGCCTAAATAAAACTGGTCCTTCAGATAGTCAAAACCGGTTAACTGAGGCAACATTACTTCATGCTGTGCAGACTTTACAAGGACAGTTATCTGCATTATCACACAGGATGCCAGATGCTGCATGCAGTACCTATTCCTCAACATAACGCTGATGCAATCATACAATTGCAATAGGGATAGAGGTCAATTAAATTAGTTTATAGCCTAGTGTAATCCGGGGTTCAAACATGCCCCAGGACTTATCATTCAGACCCTCTAAAAGTAGGGTTAATGTAAAACTTACTTAAAGGGCCAGTATTGGCATGGACTTCTCCCTATTTGGATTCACAGGATCCACTGCTACGTTCTTTTCCGTTGTTCCCTTATTGAGTCCAAGATGTCTGCCTTACTTCAGGGAATACGGTTTGTATGGCATTATGCAGTGGAGATACGGAAAGGCATATTGCTGCCAAGAGGCATGAATTCCATACAGGGCTAAATGGTAATATTAAAGATAAATTAGATGGAATGGATTCTCCAACAGGATTAGAAGAATTTATGGATCAACGTATTTCAATTGACAGAACATTGCAAGGAAAGGGTTATGAATCTCTGGGAAGATTCACAGTGGAACCATTACCAGGAATATGAAACTCAATATAGTATAGTGAGTTGATTGATTATTGAAGCTTAGGTGAGTCCATTGATTAAGAGTCGATTGATAAAAGATACTTGAAGAGTCAATTGATAAAGAGTCGATTGATAAGGAGTTGTGAGGGTAAGGTGGCTCCTAACTGAAATGTGGCCTTGAGGGCTGATATGTACTTGACAGGTTGCAGCCTTGAGGACTAATAAATACTTGACAGGTTGCAGCCTTAAGGACTGATAACACTTGGTGGGTGACAGCCTTGAGGGCTGGTATGTACTTGGCTGGTTGCAGTCTTGAAGACTGGTTAGTACGTGGCTGGTTGCAGCCTTGAGAGCTGATATGCACTTGGCTAGTTGCAGCCTTGAGAGCAGGTAAGCACTTGGCTAGTTGCAGCCTTGAGAGCTGGTATGCACTTGGCTGGTTGCAACCTTGAGGGCTAGTATGTACTTGGCTGGTTGCAGCCTTGAGAGCTGGTATGCACTTGGCTAGTTGCAGCCTTAAGAGCTGGTATGCACTTGGCTAATTGCAACCTTGAGAGCTGGTATGCACTGAGGTATATCAGAAATTGCTGTAGATGTTAATTGCTTGCTTGTATATACAGACAACGAATTGCAACTGAAACTGAGGAGTTGTAAATTGCAGATAGTGCACATAAACAATGAAATGCAGTGCAGACAGCTGAGTCTTATTTAGCTAATTGGCCACACAGACACAGATAAGCTGCTGAGACTGCAGGAATGTATAAACAAAAAGTTCACACAGAAGTGCAGCTGATACTGCTATAATGTACTGAGGTATGGCAGGCACTGCTCTGCTGTTACTTGCAGAGAATCTAGACTGATGCTTGGAACTGGCAGCCACTGCTTAGGATGTAACTTGGAGTACACAGAGGCTGAACATGAGGAGCTGGAACACAAAGGAGGACGAGCTTCTCACTAGAACCGGAAGCCACAAACAAACGCTATAGCTGGCATCAGAGCAGAGAACCAGCAGGGGTAAAGAAAGGAAGAAGATTCAATCAGCGCAGGGAGGTGGAGACAGAACAGTCAGGTAGGAGGACCTCGTAGAGCAGCAGCCCGGAATTCTTGTCTCTAAAGGTGGGTACACACCTGACAGATATATCTGCAGATGATGGTCGTTCATACACACTGAATGACCATCATCTGCATGCTGCAGTGGGTCCCGGCGGGTAGGAGGCGTGGCCTAATTGCGGCAGGCATGGCCACATCCCCTTCGGAGAAATAAAATCAAACATTTGCGGTGCTTGTGTGGGGGCGCTGTGTGCCCCTCAGCCCAGTGCACAGCCAATGGGGGGCGCAATCAGCTTGATCGCTCCCCCCTTTGGCGTAGGAGACTGTTCGGGCTGCTGCTTTAGCAGCCTCGTACAGTCTCCCAGTGCAGCCCAGCACACAGCAGCATGTGCTGGGCTGCTGTGGATGGGGAGCTGTGCCGGATCCGGGTAAGTATCTGTTCATTGGCTGTGCAGCACAGCCAATGTGATATGTCTGCGAACGACGTCGTTCACAGACATATCGTCTGTACGCACTGGTCGACGGGGGCATGATACATTGGCCGATCAATATATATCGGTCAGTGTGTACGCAGCATTAGCAACGGGCCTGAGAAAACCACCCGAAGCACCATTGTCAGACAAGGCGCAGCAGCGGCTTGTGACAGAAAGACACTAGTCACAGTATGTAAGTCTTCATTCATATATATCCATAACTCCCATATTTACTAAATTGGAGGAAGAGATGCCTGAGTCAGAAACTAGGCAGGTATGAAGATTCAGGACCCCTTAACTACCAAAGAAAGACAACATCTTAGGGAAATGTAATGTAATGTCTTTATTGTGTCACCCACCGTAATTTCCTGGGTATATATATTGTGCATTGTGTTGGGAATGACATAGGTGAGGAGCAATTATCGTCAAATAAATTAGGAGACACCTGAGCTTTCTTTCCCTCCTGCAGTCAAACATGAAGTGTGTGTAGGCTCTGCCTTGTGTCCTTTGCCTCCTCCGTCTAAAAGAAATTACCCCAATGTTACCAGGATGATACGATCACTTTGATGAGAGACAAACAGAAAAGTCTGCTCCACAAAGAGTCTTTGGTTGCCCTATTGTCATTGTTCCTGGAGCACAGATTCCTCCTCCCTATTAAGCAGAACTATATTGATGACTATCTAACACGTAGTTATATTCGGTTGCCCACTGAATATATTGGTTGCTGCAAATCTCTTTGCTGGCAACAAAGATGATGGACTCAGACCGTGTATACAGTAGAGGATAGAGCTCTGAAATCAGTGTCAGGAATAGTTACCCTTTGGCTTTCACGAGTGAACTTTTTGAATGTCTTCGCGGAGCTAAATCTTTTTTGTTAAGTTAAGCTTAAGAGGAACATGATATAACATGATCAGGATATGAGAAGGGGAGGAGTAGGAAACTGCGTTTAGAACCAGATAGGGTCACTTTGAATATCTCGTAATGCCCTTTGGTCTTGTGGATGCTCCAGCTACATTCAGCACTTTGAAAATTGCGATTTCAGAGACATTTTAAACTAGTTGTTAGTGATATATTTTGATGTTATACTTATAGAAGCTCAAAATTTGGAGATACATTGCACCCATATCAGATGTGTGTTAGAGCATACACGGTTTATATGATAAACTGGAAAAATGTGCTTTTGAAACAGACAACATTGAATTTGTGGGACATGTGTCAGCAACAGGAATTGCGATGTATAAAACAAGACTTGAGCTTTCCAAGGTTGGCCAGAACTAAAGGAAATAAAGCCAGAACGACGCTTTTTAGACTTTACAAACTATTATAGAAACTTCTTCAAAGGGTTCTCTAAAATTGCTCAACCCCCTAACTGCTCTTACTTGAAAAGATGTAAGTTTTGTTTGGACAGATGTGGTTTGTTCTGCCTTTAGTCAATTACAGAAAGCTTTTCAGGCTTCTCCTGTTTTAAATTATCCAGATCCACACATAACTTTAGTACTTCAAGTTGATGCATCAGAGACTGCTGTAGGGGCTGTATTGTCTCAACGGAGAGGTCTCATCCTTGATCTTACTTTTCAAAAAGGTTGTTGCCGGCTGAATGAAATTACTCCACTGATGATCGAGGATTATTCACAATCATCATGGCACTGAAAAGGTGGAGGCATTTATTGGAAGGGACATTTCATGTTCTGGCTGTCTTTACAGATCATAAATATAGCAAATCTGCTGAGGCGAAATTCCATGCAGGTGGGCGTTGTTCTCCACTTGTTGCAACTTTGTAGGAACGTATAGACCTGTGTCAAATAAATCAAAAGGCTTACACCAGGGGTCTTCAACCTTTAAGACCATGTGGGCCAAATTAAAACATTCAATGAAGCCCGAGGGCCACTAAACTATACTGCGGTATTTAGAGTCTGCCCCCTCCTCACACAATTATGGCCCTGATTCAGACCCACTCGCAAGCGGCTGTCCGCTCGCAAGTGGGTCGATGTTGTGCACTGCACATGCGCACGACGACGGGAGCTCCGTCGTGCGCATGCGCCAGACGCGACGAGCGAAGGAAAGTCCTTCGCTCGTTGTGTCTGATCAAAGGGGGCGTGCTGTCGATGTTGATTGACAGCACGCCCCCTTTGGTGGGCGTGCCGGGGGCGTGCCTCCCTGACGGGGGCGTTCCCAAGGGAACGCCTACCGCCAGAAGCCGGCCCACTGACATCACTAGTGATGTCAGTGGGAGTGATTTTGGCTCTGATAGAGCCAAAATCACTCCGGGCCTTGCGGTTGAAAACCTCAACCGCAGGCTCCGGCTCGCAGTTTCGATGGTCGCGATGGTCACGACTATCGCGGCCATCAAACTGCACGCTCGTATAGGCTGTGGGTGGTGACCCACAGCTATACGAGCATCCAGGGGGACGCTCCATAGTTATGGAGGACGGCCCTCATTCAGAGCGTGCGCTCTGCTCAGAGCGTACGACTCTGAATGAGGGCCTATGTCCCGTAACTGCTCCCTCCTACAATTTAAATTAGGACCCACAAAAGGCCACCTCTTCCAACAATTATAATTATGCCCCATAACTGTCCCTCCTCCATTAATTATGTCAGATAGTTGCCCCCATCCTCAAACAATTATGTCCCATAACTGCCCCCCTCTGCAGTGCCCCTTATATAGTGCCCCCAGTAGTGGTCCTCCCTATGCAGTGGTCCCAGTAGTAGCCCCCCCTATGCAGTGCCCCCAATAGTGATCCCCCTATGCAGTGCCCCTTATACAGTGCCCCAGTAGTGATCCCCCTATGCAGTGCCCCCAGTAGTGGTCCCCCCTATGCCCCTTATATAGTGCCCCCAGTAGTATTCCCCCCTATGCAGTGACCCTTATATAGTGCCCCCAGGAGTGATCCACCCCTATGCAGTGCCCTTTATATAGTGCCCCCCAGTAGTAGTTCCCCCTATGCAGTGCACCCAGTAGTGGCCCTCAATATGCAGTGCCCGTGCCCCTTACATATATAGGACAAAGAAAACAATACCCACTTGGCTGAATCCCAACTCCTGCGTCCACTCCTCCATCCTCCCGGCCCGCTCTGCACTATGGGACAGATGTCATGACGTTTCTCCCTTTACCCACTGCGGGAGCCGGAAGGTGGAGCCCATGAGTGAGCTCCAGCCAGGCTCTGGCCGTGGGTGCAGCAGCCAATGAGAGTCTGCCAGAATCTCATTGGCTGCCAAGACAAACACCCTGGCGCTGGCTGTGCTGTTTGTTTTACTTTGTACTACACTAACTGAAACGGACCTGGAGGGGGTGACATTAGAGTGTGCCTGCAGACCATCGGCGGGCCACGGGTTGAAGACCCCTGGCTTACACCTTGTCAAGAGAAAGAGTTCAGGATAAATCTCAAATAACATAACCCATCCTACTAGAGGATTATTGCTACTCTTACGCCATTTAAGGACACGTCTGATAATAGCCGCTTGTCAATCGAGAAAAGTGGTGACACAAAATTTATGGCCCAATGTAATAGGTTGCTTTTTGGGGGGATTTTTTACAAGTTTGAAATCGACCGAAATCGCAGCAACTTTCTGGTAAATTTGACCTCAAAGTCGCTGGATGCACTAATAGGGGGTTTTGTACCTTAGAGGTCTATTTTACTAAGCATCAGATTGTAAAAAATGCACGCACATGCGCGAGACCCGGCTACCGACGGGCGCTCCGTCGCTAGGGGTCTCGTTGCAGACAGGGTGAGCTGTCGATGTTGAGTGACAGCTCGCCCCGTTTGCTGGGCGGGCTGGGGGTGTGCCCGGCCAAACGGAGGCGTTCCAGTCGGAACGCTTGCCGTTTGGGGGCGGCCCCACTGACATCATTAGGGTCTGGTCGTAAGCTGCGATGGTGATGACCATCGCGACCATCACCCTGATGGCAAGCTAAGCTGTGGGTGGTAACCCACAGCTTAGCTTGCGACCTGGAGGCAGCACTTCAAAACAAGAAGTGCCCGCCCTCATTCAGAGTGAGCAATCGCTTCTTACGATCGACTCTGAATGAGGGCCAATGTCTCTGGCCGGAGAGATTGATCAAGCTTTATGCATACTGAGCTATCTGTCTGGACAGAACATAAAGAACATAATAAAGAGCCACGTTAAACATATGTATTATTATGTCATTAAGTAATAATTTATTGAAATTATTATTATGTGTTATTGTTATTATTAATAATTAAAAAGATACTGGTGTTTGTAGGTAGATAGTCAAAATTATTAATATTCATCATTAATAACTGCTTATTAATTAAAATGATTATTAACTAGCTGTTGCCCGCTGTTGCTGAAATCGTTTCTGCCAGCATTTTTTTTAAATAAGGTGTTCTGGTTGTATTTTTTTGCATCGAGGTCCTGTTGCGGGAGTGGCCCACGTGACCAGCAGCGCCTTCACCCACCTCTCACACCAATGTCACTGTGTGCCCTGTGCACAGACTGCTATGTAGCCTCTCCTATTCACCCACCTCTCACACCAATGTCACTGTGTGCCCTGTGCACACACTGCTATGTAACCTCTGCTATTCACCCATCTCTCACACTAATGTCACTGTGTGCCCTGTGCACAGACTGCTATGTAACCTCTCCTATTCACCCACCACTCACACCAATGTCACTGTGTGCCCTGTGCACAGACTGCTATGTAACCTCTCCTATTCACCCACCACTCACACCAATGTCACTGTGTGCCCTGTGCACAGGCTGCTATGTAACCTCTCCTATTCACCCACCTCTCACACCAATGTCACTGTGTGCCCTGTGCACAGACTGTTATGTAGCCTCTCATATTCACCCACCTCTCACACCAATGTCACTGTGTGCACTGTGCACAGACTGCTATGTAGCCTCTCATATTCACCCACCTCTCACACCAATGTCACTGTGTGCCCTGTGCACAGGCTGCTATGTAACCTCTCCTATTCACCCACCTCTCACACCAATGTCACTGTGTGCACTGTGCACAGACTGCTATGTAGCCTCTCATATTCACCCACCTCTCACACCAATGTCACTGTGTGCACTGTGCACAGACTGCTATGTAGCCTCTCATATTCACCCACCTCTCACACCAATGTCACTGTGTGCACTGTGCACAGACTGCTATGTAGCCTCTCATATTCACCCACCTCTCACACCAATGTCACTGTGTGCTCTGTGCACAGACTGCTATGTAGCCTAGATCCTATTCATTTGACCGCGGGCCCAAAGCACCTCTCCCCCCATCCCTTACCGGCCGCAAGCATGGCACCGCACTTATCTCATCAATGTCACTGTGTGCACCTCTCCCCCCTCCCCTTACCGGGCGTGCGCATGGTGCCACACCTGTCTCTTGCATTGACGATGACAATTTTTTTTTTGTTATTGCTCAGCTTTAACTTGACGGATGGAGATGAAACAAGGTGCAGGTTATTTCTAGGAGTTTCCACTACACAATGATGCAGTTATATGAAAATCAGTTCAGTCGTTTTTGCGCCAACTTGGAACAATGGGATACAATGTTTTTATTATATTAGTATAGATGAACTGGCATGGAGTTCTACCTAATTACCGAGGAATTCATAATTTCTCCTCTCCATCAGTATCCAATCCGAAAAGCTGTCATTTTAGCGATGACAGCTTTTCGGGAAATAGATAGTTTTCCCTCTCTACACTAACTTACCGCAGCTGGAATCAGTGCTGCGCATGCGCTGTTATATCCGTAATACCAGCGCATGTGCAGCACTACCTACAGCTGCAGTAATTTTGTGTGTCCCCCCCATCCCCGCACTTACCTGCCCGCTGCAGCGCCTCCAGCTCCGGTGGCTGGTCGACAAGTGTTCTCCCAGCTGACCACAGTAGTTTAGAAAAAGGAAAAAAAAAGTTTTTTTGTTTTTTTTTCTAAACTTTATTGTGTTCTGCTGGGAGAACACTTGTCAGACCAGCCACCGGAGCCAGAGGACAGACTAGAGCGATGGAGGAAGACGCCGGGGGACCTGTCCACGCTGACAAAGGTAAGTTTTACCTGCTATTCGCCACCTCACAGTGGCGAATAGTAACTCAATCAAATTCCGAAAATACATAAATTTCGGAATTTGATGAATACCATAATTTCCATATCCCCATACTAGTGTACTAATGTGTGGGGAGTGTGGAAATTAATACTAAAATAATGTTAATTAAGGAAAATTTCCTTAAAAACGTTATTTTAGTGTTGATGAATAGGCCCCAGAGTCTGGAAAGCCTTTTGTGAAATTCTTCATATTAAGCTGAAACTGTTATCTGGATATCACCCACAAATACATGGTCAAATTGAACGAGTAAACCATGTGTTTGGAGCAGTAATTACGTATGTGTCTACAGTAATTATCAACAAGACACTTGGTTCAAATATCTCGTCCTCGGTGAATCTACATTTAATAATTCTCTGCATTCGTCAACTCAAATAGCACCGGTAAATTTCCATCAGTCCAGTAACTCCA
The DNA here is from genome assembly GCA_031769625.1 of Taudactylus pleione. Taxonomy (NCBI): domain Eukaryota; kingdom Metazoa; phylum Chordata; class Amphibia; order Anura; family Myobatrachidae; genus Taudactylus; species Taudactylus pleione. The sequence goes on along the minus strand of JAUIMM010000348.1, from coordinate 1,871,486 downwards.
TGGAGAACTTAAAGATTTAGAAAAGTTTGTAATAAACATATGCTGGCATTATTGTTTATGAATTAAGAGATCAGTCCGGACAGATAAAAACACCCCTTCTGCCTTTATAAAGAGAACTCGCCTTGCACTAAGTGCTAGGTGATTAAGGTCCCTTTCCAGATACTGGCCAGAACTTGGCACCTGTTTGTGTGACCCCTGCACTTGACCTCTGGCTACGTTTTAATCCTTCCTTTGCCTCTGTTATTAATGTGATAACCTGTGTACAGACCCAGCTAGTGGACTTGATAGACCTAATATGCTGTGCACTGGCTGGACTGGTATTCTGGACTCAGAGGGAGCTGATAACCTGTGTCTGACCACAACCTCTGAACAGGTGAACAACACATTGAATGTTTGGTCACAGTTGACCAAACTATTACCATATACTGTTCCTGCAACTGGGATCTACAGTATATAGTAATAGAATTTATTCTTAACGGACTGTGGGCCTGATTAGCAGTACACGCTAGTGAACTGCTGAACGCAGATTCCCGATGTTTGGGAATCTGCGCAGGTGCCAGACCCGTTCTGCGCATGTTCGCTTGCAAATTGGCAGCAGACTGTCAGTGATTAACAGTCTGCTGCCGTTTGGTGGCGGGGAGGGGGCGGCGAGGCGTGTTGCTGCTGTTGGGGGGGAGGGAAGAGGCCAGTATCTCCGTCGGGTGATGGAGATTTCCTGGCCTCTTCCTCTAAGCTTTGGTGGCCTGCTGCGGGACCCTATGGGTCACCACAGGCGGCCGATGGTACGCAGAGTAACCGATGCTGCGTTGGACAATGCAGCTCGGTTAAGTAATGCACAGGGGGCGTGATGCCTCCTGTGTATTACCATATCTGCAAGGATCGTAATTGCAAAGCTGCCTGAGTGCATACATCATATATCTATAGCCTGCGTGCATACATCATATCTATAGCCTGCGTGTATACATCATATCTATAGCCTGCGTGCATACATAATCTCTATAGCCTGCATGCATACATAATCTCTATAGCCTGCGTGCATACATCATCTCTATAGCCTGCGTGCTACATCCTATCTATAGCCTGAGTACACACATCCTATCTATAGCCTGCGTGCATACATCCTATCTATAGCCTGCGTGTATACATCATATCTATAGCCTGCGTGCATACATAATCTCTATAGCCTGCATGCATACATAATCTCTATAGCCTGCGTGCATACATCATCTCTATAGCCTGCGTGCTACATCCTATCTATAGCCTGAGTACACACATCCTATCTATAGCATGCGTGCATACATCCTATCTATAGCCTGCGTGTATACATCATATCTATAGCCTGCGTGCATACATAATCTCTATAGCCTGCGTGCATACATAATCTCTATAGCCTGTGTGCATACATCATCTCTATAGCCTGCGTGCATACATCATCTCTATAGCCTGCGTACTACATCATATCTATAGCCTGCGTGCATACATCCTATCTATAGCCTGCGTGCAGCTTTGCATTTACGATCCTTACAGAATCAGGCCCTGTGACAATAGGATTCTAAGTAGCATCTCATTTTATATGATTAATTATTTGCTAAATATTAAGTTTATGATTCATACATTGTTTTACAGATGAAATGTATTGTGTCCCAGTGTATCAGTTCAGGACTCCACAGTGTACGTATGTTTTCAGGTCTTTGCAGTTACTATATTATGCTTTTTCAAAACTAAGTCAAGATTTTACGTTTTATCTCAATATTGTAACTTTATTAGTGCAATAACTCTCACCATCCCCAGGTGACTCTGTTAAGAGTCGCATTACAAAGAGATTTTGACGTTTGGATTTTTAGACCTAATGATATTAGACACCTGCTTTTATATTTGTATAATAGATGTCCAAGTAGCTATTTGATATTATCTATTGTAACATAATTTATATCCAGTGTTCTCTTTTTATTATACGCATTGACATTTTTTTTTCTTTTTTATATGTAATTTAGAATTTTTCGATTAATTTTTTGATTTGCTTATTTTGTTTAAGCTGTTGATTTTTTTTCTTTCATCATACTGTCAGCACTCTTAACAGGTTGATTGCTGTTTTATCTAGTTTGATACAGTTGTTCGAGCAATTGGTTTCAAGCCATGGAAATCTTAGGAGAATACAAGCAAAACAAATTAGATTAATCGTTTTTTTTTTTTTCTGTCTCTATTAGGGCCAACTTTTTGGGATTTACGTCACCTAAATCAGTGCCAAAAACTTTGACCACTTTTCCAAGTGATATAAATAGTTTATTTGACAAAGTTCAGCGCAGATCCGCGTTGAGATTACTAGATATGAAAGAGAAAACCTTTGTACCCTATTGCTGTGAGAACGTACTCTGGATGTGGGTGCAGGGTCACAGGAAATTAGTCAGAAAACTGATAATGATTCTAAGTAAAGGTTTACTGAGCTTATTTTTACCCCTAAATAAAATCAAATACCGAAAAATATTTTCCCTTTAGCCCTACTCCTGCAATGGCTGTATTGTCTCACTAGTATTGTGCTTAGATTTTTTAGTGAATAGGTTGTTTTGTAGCTTGTTGGGAAGGTGAATGTCATTTTTCACCCCTAAGTATTAATGTGACCCAACAGCTCAGCCACCTGTAACAGCTAATGAAACGGGGCAAAAGAACAGGTTTTCTATTCCCGGATATTACAGCGATAAAAATTCTTCTATTGCTGCTGTGTATCATTAACGTGTTGAGACGCTCAGCTCCCCAGCAATAGCGACCCTTCTGCACATACGTGAGATGGGTCACGCTGTTTTTGTCACATGCACACGACACTGTGTGCTTATTCTTTAGAAAATAAAATATAACAGGATGAAAATGGATAAAAAAATAGATAAAAATTTATATTTAAAACAAAGTATTTTTCTTCTATTGCACCCTACTTTTGCCAACCTGAGGTGGCGATCGAGCCAGTGGCAGATCTAGAGGGGCGATTTAGCATGGCCCTTGCCACCTCCGGCTCTCTCTGTGATGCTCTGGCCTCACATTGCGTAGCTGTGGCTGAGAAGCAGGCAGGGGGTGCTGCCCGGTCACTCAGATGTGTAAAATGTAATCAGAGTGGATGGGCAGGACCATCTGTCTGCCTCTCAGCCACCAGGCTCCTCCGGGTACTGTAAGGTCTAAGGAAGCCCGCTCCTGATGCCTCTGATTTACCATCAATATTACACCTCAACATACATGTCTCACATCATTACAGCCATTCCTTATCAATACAACACCAAACATACATGTCCTACATCATTACACCCATTCCTTATCAATACAACACCCAACGTACATGTCCTACATCATTACACCCATTCCTTATCAATACAACACCCAACATACATGTCCTACATCATTACACCCATTCCTTATCAATACAACACCCAACGTACATGTCCTACATCATTACACCCATTTCCCATCAATATTACAACTCAACATACATGTCCTACATCATTGCACCCATTCCCTATCAATACAACACCCAACATACATGTCCTACATCATTACAGCCATTCTGTCACGATTTGGTGTCTGTGAGTTACCTGTCTCAGGTGATGAGCTGGATTCAACGGAGACCGGCATGACTGGAACCACAGTTGACGTAAATAGCTCTATTGCAAGACTTATGTGGCAGTGAGAACTGCCTTTGATGATAAATTACAGGAACTTGGAACCAGTAGGAAACTTGGAGGAACCGGACTGGGACCAGCAGGAAGACTTGCTGAGTTGAACTTGGAACTTGACTCTGGACTGGAATAACGTGGATTGAACTGATGAACTTGGATCTTGACTCTGGACTGGAATAACGTGGATTGAACTGATGAACTTGACTCTGGACTGGAATAACGTGGATTTGAACTGGTGAACTTGGAACTTGACTCTGGACTGAAATAACGTGACAAAGGCTGAAGGGAAATTAGGTAATGCTGAGACTAGGGCTAAACAGGGTAATCCGGAAATGCTGTGACGAAGGCTGGAATTTAGGTGCAGGCTGGATTGGGTAATTGGGAATAACAGGTTCAGGAAGGAATGGGTAGGTTTGGGAATTTTAGGTTCAGGGAGGGAGTGGGTAGGTAGAATCGGCAGGAGTTGAGCCACAGCAGGAAGCAAGGCAGGGTAACATGATGCAGGTTTGCAGTGAGCCAGGGACCAACCTGGAGTAGGGCAAGCAGCAGAGCACAGTACTAAGGTCAGGCGCACAGGAACTCACTTATAGCTGATGCTGACACACACGAGTTGCACTGGCCTGGGAACTAGCAGGATTTCTGGATGCTCCAGTATTGCTGTAAGCAGGACTTCTGGATTTGACAGGTACTGCTGTAAGCAGGATTTCTGGATTTGCCAGGTATTGCTGTAAACAGGATTTCTGGATTTGCCAGGTATTGCTGCAAGCAGGATTTCTGGATGAACTGGTCTAGGAACCAGTAGGAGCAGGAGCCTGGGATACCCTTGTACTCAGAAGTAGCCCAAACTAACACCACGGGAAGTAACAAGATGTTCAGGCCCAGAATGCTATCAGAGGAGGATGTTTATACCCTGGGTCTCGCACGAATTGGTGGATACAGTCAGGTGGTCTGGCAGTACTGAGAGTCAGAACCACACCTGCAATTTCAATTAAGACTAGCAGTGTTCACAGACGGGAAAGGACCCAGGTGAACAATCACCGTGGAAAGGAATGCATTCCCAGCATGATCAGAACAGACCTCCCAGGCAAATTACACACACAGATCCATGAGACAGTTGGCAGGGGTAAGTCTACAGGCAAAAGGTGAAAACTAGAAAGTGTCGTGACACATTCCCTATAAATACAGCACCCAACATATATGTCCCACATCATCACACCCATTTCCCTTCAATATTACAACTCAACATACATGTCCTACATCATTGCACCCATTCCCTATAAATACAACACTCAATATACATGTCCCACATCATTACACCCATTTCCCATCAAAATGACATATCAATATACATGTCCTACATCATTGCACCCATTCCCTATAATACAACACTCAACGTACATGTCCTACATCATTGCAGCCATTCCCTATAATACAGTACCCAACATACATGTCCTACATCATTACACCCATTTCCCATCAATATTACACCTCAACATACATGTCCTACATCATTGCACCCATTCCCTATAATACAGCACCCAACATACATGTCCTACATCATTACACCCATTTCCCATCAATATTACACCTCAACATACATGTCCTACATCATTGCACCCATTCCCTATAATACAGCACCCAACATACATGTCCTACATCATTACACCCATTCCCTATAATACAGCACCTACCATACATGTCATACATCATTGCACCCATTCCCTATAATACAGCACCTACCATACATGTCATACATCATTGCACCCATTCCCTATAATACAGCACCAAACATACATGTCCTACATCATTGCACCCATTCCCTATAATACAGCACCCAACATATATGTCCTACATCATTGCACCCATTCCCTATAATACAGCACCCAACATACATGTTCTACATCATTGCACCCATTCCCTATAATACAGCACCCAACATACATGTCCTACATCATTGCACCCATTCCCTATAATACAGCACCCAGCATACATGTCCTACATCATTGCACCCATTCTCTATAAATACAGCACCCAACCTACATGTCCCACATCATTACACCCATTCCCCATCAATATTACACCTCAACATACATGTCCTACATCATTGCACCCATTCCCTATAAAACAGCACCCAACATACATGTCCTACATCATTAAACCCATTCCCTATAATACAGCACCTACCATACATGTCATACATCATTGCACCCATTCCCTATAATACAGCACCCAACATACATGTCCTACATCATTGCACCCATTCCTTATAATACAGCACCCAACATATATGTCCTACATCATTGCACCCATTCCCTATAATACAGCACCCAACATACATGTTCTACATCATTGCACGCATTCCCTATAATACAGTACCCAACATACATGTCCTACATCATTACACCCATTCCCTATAATACAGCACCCAACATACATGTCCTACATCATTGCACCCATTCCCTATAATACAGCACCCAACATAAATGTCCTACATCATTGCACCCATTCCCTGTAATACAGCACCAAACATACATGTCCTAAATCATTGCACCCATTCCCTATAATACAGCACCCAACATACATGTCCTACATCATTACACCCATTCCCTATAATACAGCACCCAACATTCATGTCCTACATCATTGCACCCATTCCCTATAATACAGCACCCAACATACATGTCCTACATCACTACACCCATTCCCTATAATACAGCACCCAACATACATGTCCTACATCATTGCACCCATTCCCTATAATACAGCACCCAACATACATGTCCTACATCATTAAACCAGTTTCTATCAATACAACACCCAACATACATGTTAAACATAATGTCTAATCTAGTAGTTGTGCAATGTAAGCCATATTCTTATTTCTCATTATAAATATTATAATTGTGAAAAGATTTAGAAGTGCCAATTACATGAATAAACCAAAATCATTCACAGCTGGCACTATGTCCATGTTTGTAGCTTATGTTTTATTTGATATTTTGCTCTGTAAACCACCCACGTGATGTACAGCTGAACATAGAGACCCCTATGCGTGTGAGCAGAAATGTGTCATACTTGCGTTCCTATGTTTGAGCTACACGCGCTTGATATGTCCATCCTTAAATCTATCTAGCATATAAATATACCAGGAGCAAAGATAAAACAATCGTCATCGTTAATTGGAAAATGTGCGCCCATTTTATGTCACTGCAAAATGTTAAGCTTACTTCAATTCTGAGGCCCATTCACATCTTGTACTCAATTTGGACACGATGGGATCTATGACCTAATGCCCCCATTCCCAGCATATCCCTTAATCTCACCCCCAACATGAAGCATTAGAATGCCCTCTCCCTGCCCATATTTATATTACTAACCCCTCCATTGTTGTCTCATTTCCCATGCATATCTCCCTGATTGGTGCTTCATAGCTGTCGTTCATTACTCACTCCAAAGCGCTTTTGCTGCCATTTCCTTCCATATAACACTGACCCCGCCACAGCTCACTCATTGCCCCACTAACGTACCCACTGACTGTCCACCTAAGTCCGTTTCATTGTCCACCACACAGCACCCCCCCTTCACTGCCACCTCACAGCACCTCCCCTTCCCACCACACAGCACTCCCAGCCCCTTTAACAACCACCCTACAGCACCCCATCATCCCATCCAATGTCCATCCCTCTTCTGTGACCCCAGCAGCCTCCCCTTCTGTGTCACAGCCAGCCCCCCTTCTGTGTCCTCAGCCAGCCCCCCTTCTGTGTCCTCAGCCAGCCCCCCTTCTGTGTCCTCAGCCAGCCCCCCTTCTGTGTCCTCAGCCAGCCCCCCTTCTGTGTCCTCAGCCAGCCCCTTCTGTGTCCTCAGCCAGCTCTTCTTCTGTGTCCTCAGCCAGCTCTTCTTCTGTGTTCTCAGAAAGCCCCCCTTCTATGTCCTCAGCCAGCCCCCCTTCTGTGTCCTCAGCCAGCCCCCCTCCTGTGTCCTCAGCCAGCCCCCCTTCTTGTCCCCATCCAGACCCCTTCTGTGTCCCCATACAGCCCCCCTTCTGTGTCCTCATAAAACCCCCCTTCTGTGTCCCCATACAGCCCCCTTTTGTGTCCTCATAAAGCCCCCCTTCTGTGTCCCCATCCAGCCTCCCTTCTTTGTTCCCAGCTGCCCCCTTTTGTGTCCTCAGCCAGCCAGCCCCCCATCTGTGTCCACAGCCAGTCGCCCTTCTTGTCCCCATCCAGACCCCTTCTGTGTCCCCAGCCAGCCCCCCTTCTGTGTTCCCAGACACCCCTTTTTGTGTCCCCAGCAGCCCCCTTCTGTGTCCCCAGCAGCCCCCTTCTGTGTCCCCAGCCAACCCGCCCTTCTGTGTCCCCAGCCAGCCCCCCTTCTGTGTCCCCAACCCCAGCAGCCCCCACACTTGTCTTGCTGTTGCTCACGTGCTGGGGCCTCTCCTCTCCCCACCCTCAATCCGCCTATGATGCTGCCCATAGCAACCAAGCAGATTCTAGTTATTATCTTCTGGAAGGTGCTAGATAAATGATAAGTAGAATCTTATTGGTTGCTATGGGCAACATCTCCACTTCTATAAACCCGCACACTAGTAAATATACCCCATTAAATTTCTGACCTCTACACTCCTGCAATTCGTAATATGAGGGATTCTTCAGTTTCACTGCATAAAGCTTTGGGCCCTTGGACACAATATTAATATATCTCTTCCCCTTATACTAACTACAGAATCCACTGATCTCTAGCGTTTTGCTATTTTGATTAACCACTCGAGAGGACACCCAAACCCGTCCACCCTTATCCCATCCCCCCCTTATTCCATCCCACCCCCAGCAATGGTAAGTGTACATGCTCTTGCCGATTCTGGCAACAATAATAAAATTCTCCCCTTTCTGCCCACTTCACTTCCGGGGGTGTGGGGGGGTTACCCGAAAAATTGGAGGCCTCCCGCAGTTCCCCAGAGAGTAGGCATGTATGGTCTATTATGTGCCTGGTTTAAACCAAATGCATTTGCTGCTTCTGGCCGGGATGCACCTCGAGCCCTGCTTATGGGCGTATATACGTTATTTGTGTACGTTTTTCTAGCAGTGCGTTATGCCCATATGCTGCCCAGACCCCAGGTGCAGTCATATATAATAATGTACTTTTACAACACTACAGGAAACCTGCCTGCACTAGAGATATGACTAATGCAGGTGACCGTCAGCCAAAACATGAACGGTGTAACTTTGCTATACGATAATGTCTGTATTGCGACATTGCACCACCTGTGGCTTTGTTATCTGACAATATCTAGTGTTTCCTCCCACTCGCCCCGGCCGGGTCTCTTCTTTGTCTTCTAGAAGTGTAGGAGAACCTTTTTGTACAATTAAACATCCTTGTGCTGTACATGAAATGATCTTATATCTGTCATTGGCGCGGTGGTTGCACCGTGGGTTATAATTGTTTTTCTGTTTCCGTTCTGTAATTGGACTTGACTGATATCATATCTCATACAACAATGTGCGGAGCTGGAAGGATGTGGTATTCTGGACTCAAATTAAAACCTAAAAAAAAACTGAAATGAAAATAAAACTCTGTGCAAGGGGCAGATAAATGTGTATTTTCCTGCTAGGATGTGACTGATGTGCGGAATGTACAGAGAGCAAATAATGATATCATACTAAATAGTGAATATGAGCTGCTTTGTTTAAGATTGATACACAATAAGAATAAAGCTGGATACAAATAAAGTCTCCTGTATAGTAAATTACTTTTATAGAATTATGGCAATGAGCATTAAGCAACTTTGCATTATGCTGGTTAACATACATAATGTCAGTGAAGGCCTGACTGATCTGCTCGGCCAGGCCTTCAGGCGCCTGGACTGGCCTATCAGGTCATCGGCCCTTTTTGCATTTGTCAGAATTGCCGTGCCAGAAACCGTTGATTCCGCTTGATGAATAGTTCCCTAGGTAACACCTAATTTTACTATGAAGCTCAGGAGACATTGTGGAGGTGCATGTTAGCTGTTTAGCTGCATATTTTAATTCCCCTTTAAATTGGCATGACGTCTACACCCAACATGAAACATACACACCCAATATGAAAACTTCTTGCAACATTACTAAATGTATTATGTTAAAGATTCTATACCATAATGGAACCCAAATATGTGTCATATGTAATGTGTCTTTATTTGCATTCGGTATGATTTACCGCCGGCCGCAATCCCGGCAACGGCAGCCAGACAGAGGAGGACATCCCAATCGTCCTAAAGGTAAGTATAAACTAATCTATTTCTACCCCCTAACCCTATCCCTCCCTTAGGCTGCCTAACCCTAACCTCCCCCCCTCAAAGTGCCCAAACCTAACCCCCCCACCGTCCCCGCCGCCCAAAACTAAGTCCCCCGGGGGAGTGCCTAATCCTAACCTCCCCCCGGGGGTGCCTAACCCTCCCTCCCCCTAGCCTAACCTCCCAGGGGGTTGCCTAACCCTAAGTCCCCCCCGGGAGACCCTAACCTAACCCTCACCCCCCCCACGCGGCTGTCCGCGCCCGGCATCACTTCGATCGGGATGCCGGGCGCCGGTCTCCCGGCGTCGGTAAAATGACAGGCGTCTAGATTTAGACGCCTGTCATTTAACCCTCACTGGGATTAAGTAGTTACAAATAAAAGGTATACATTCAGGAAGCCGGCCGTCGCAATGCCAACAGCCAGCTTCCTGAACGTATACCCTTTATTTGTAGAGACTTATTTAATGACAAGCAACGCACACAAGTCGTATCAGAAACCATTAGAAATGTTAGCTTTTATTATTAAACTATAAAACTGCCAGCTATAGTGTTATACCGCCTATCCACTACCCGATAACATTGAGCGATTGCACGATTACGACATTGTAATCGTGCAATCGTTCAGTAATCGGGCACACATCGGGGATGTAAATGTCGGAAACGACCAGCGATGCGCGCTCCCGCTGGTCGTTTCCGACATCAGTCATCGCCCGAACATGCTGGTCAACCTGACGATGACGCCAGGTTGGGCATGTTCGGGGATGATTGATGTGCCTGCACTGAACGACTGAACGATCAGTGTAGGTACAGCACAGACTGTGAAACGACTGCACGATTACAATGTCGTAATCGTGCAGTCGTTTCTATGTCTGCTAGTGGATGTGCCCCTTACCTGTTAAATTTAACTCTAATTTCTGTTTTATGTATCTTAGGGTGGGATGTACTAAAGGGGAAAATGCGGTAAAACCCCCAAAAAAGCCGTTTTTGGAGGTTTTACTGCATTCCCTGAATGTGCGCTGCATTCTGCTGCTTCATGTCCCTAGGTATCGCCACCTTCAAGTGGCATTACCCAATAGAAGCCTATGGGCTTCTTATCGCGACGCTCCTGGCTGGGAGTGATCCGATTGGATTCCTCCCATGAGCCCGCGCGGCAGAAGGACTTCTGGGTGTTCAACGCGGAAGTCCCTTTGTCCGACAGCCTCACAAATTTCAGCTCTTTTCGGGAGAGCTGTCCTTTGCGAAATTCTTTGTGTTCAGTAATGAACTGCGGTATGTACCCAAAGTCAGGGGAGATGTACCGCATCGTGGAAGCGATGCTTAGTACATCCCTCCCCTATTGTTAAAACTGTACAATACTTTTGAAACAATGTGTCCGTGTACTAGGATCCTATTTATCAAACTATATGTCCCAATAAATACAGTATGTGGGCACCACAATTTCTACCTGTTTATGTAGCCTCTAACTCCTCTGTGATATCTCGGTGCCCGAGTGCGGCCATCACCTGCAGTTGGCGTTAACCCACTCCTTCCTACGGGAAGAGGGTCTGGAGTATAAAGAAGATCCATGTGTATTATCTATTACTCTGCCCCTCATAGTATTCATGCGTAACCTAAGACAGGACAGCACATGACAGTGTAATATTAGCGGCGAATGTCTTAAACTGGGTACACACTATACGATCTATCGTCTGATATATCGCTCTGATGGTCCATGACCAATGGCAAGTGGTTTTGCCATTGATGCTGAATTGTTGAAGAACATTGCTGGAGCTGGCCTGACGCATGAGCAGCTCTCCGCCATGAGGTCTAAATCATTGATGGTTTTCTGACGATGGTTTAAAACCATCAATGGCCATCGCTACTTGCGGGCACCAGTGCTAGTGAGGGGTGTGCCCAAGTATGGGAGCGAATATCAGGCCATATGAACTGCGGACATTGCTCTGACTCCCTGGTTGGCTCAGGCGCCAGACAAGAGCGGGCAATATGTACCCAGCCATCCCTCTCAGCACCCATGTACACAGCATATCTTGTTGCATTGCTTCCGTGCCCATCCAGCATTCCCTCAGAAAACTTTTGTGCTGCTGAAACGTTCTTCATCAAATTCATATATCAGTGTTGTTATAAAAAATAAAATACAAAAAATGGTGGATCTTTGAATCGCTTAACTTCTGTTTGTTTTTGAAAACAAGATAATTTGCTAAATAAATTTGGATTCAGTTTATGAGCGTCCCCCTTTAAATGTTTTATGTGTTTTTTGTATCCAGGTTATTAATAATCCTTGTATCGCAACTGCAAACTAACAAAAATAATCAAATTTCTGCTGCCGGGATACAGTTAATCTTTTTTGTAAATACTGTACTTAAAAATGGATTGAAACAGCAATGGGAAACCATGTAGCTTCTAATCCCTAAGGTCTCCGTCACATCTGACTGTTGGACAGGGCCAGCAGTCTGTATACATGACGAGCAGTCTACACTCTATTATCATTCGTCCTCTTTCCATTTATAATGGGGGAGCAAAGAGTCCAGACTAAAGGAGAATAGTTCATCTTTTTGTGAATGCAAATGTAACTTTGTCATCACTTATATTATTTAGCAAAAGCAAGCGTTTAAGACAGAGCGTCGGTATTGCGTTTAAGACAGAGCGTCGGTATTGCGTTTAGTCAGCTCACATTCACCTTAACCAGGGTATCCACGCAGCAACCAGGGTATCAACCAATCAAACATTAGCCTTGATCGGTGTGTTACAGTTTAGACTAATGAAAGCAATTTTCCAATTGGTTGTGATGAGTTAGAACACATAGTTTTATGACCTTTTAGACGAGACTATTGTGAAGTATAAAATATGACACCTTGTGGGTATATTTACTAAAGTGCGGGTTTTTAGTAGTAGAGATGTTCCCCATAGCAACCAATCAGATTCTACTTAACATTTATCTAGCACCTTCTAGAAGATAATAGTTAGAATCTGATTAGTTGATATGGGCAACATCTCCACTACTAAAAACCCCAACTTTAGTAAATATACCCCTTATTGTCACGTAACTTTTTTTTTTTTTTAAAGCATCACATGAAACCATGATGAAGCTTGTTTTTCAACTTGGTTGGGTGCCGCCATGTAGCACCCAACCAAGGTGGTGTCTGAGGCAAATAAACAACTGGTATCATTGTCTAATCTGTATATATGTACTCAGAGTACTAACGACACTCTTTTTTAGAATTCAAAATCCGATACAAAGTGGATTGTACATTGTAGTTGTGAAAGATACATTATTGTTTAGTTAAAAAAAATAATAATAATCTTCCAAATATTGTGACATGTATGTAAAATGCAGCCAGAAGTGATGGTAACAAATGCTCCACTTTTTAGAATATCTGCGTTTCCCTATTGTCGTTGTGTGTTTGTAAGAATTGCCCTGAGAGAACCTTTTTGTGGGGAGACGAATATATAAACTGTGGCATAAAATCACTAATATGCTTTAATTATACAACAAGCAGATATATTGTAATCCCCGGCAATTACAGCTGTACACATGTCCCAGGATATTTATCTTAGGATCTCCGATCGTGTACACACAAACAGTGTCAGGACCTCACACGCAGCTCAAGACATGTTGTTCTAGGCATATAGATGATGTTTGTGGGCTAGGAATGCAGCTTGTCCAATCTGCCCACACACCGCCATCTGCGCACGGCTCAACTGCCGCCATGCAAACAAGATGTCAGAGGTGCATTTCCATGAAGGACTATTGCCTCTCTATTAAACTTTATCATAGTGCTAGTTCTTCTTGTACACACCTGTGATGCAAGGACATCTCCAGGCAGGGTTGCCATCAGGGGGGGGGACTGCCAGCACTGGAGTCCCGGGCCTGGACAGAAATGGCGGCCTGCTTCTGGCTTCTACTGCCAATTACTGAAGAGCTGCCCAGTTGTGGAACTTCCGGAGGTGATGGAAGCATTGGCCTCCGGGTGCCAGCTGTCAGGAGGGCACAGAGAGATCCATCTGCTACCTGCGCCATGTTGACCACTGCACCGGCACAGGCAGCAGTTATAGATGGCTCTATCCAATCCATACTGTGGGGTCTGTCCAAGGCGCACGTGACATCATGAGAGAGGTGCCTGCTGTTGCGCAAAGAGTAGCTGCCAATAGACACAGGAGAGGGTTAGTGAGTGTGGGCTGCAGGGGGCTAGATGTGGGGGCTGGCTGGAGAGACAGATAGGGTGCTGGCTGTAAGAGACAGAAGAGGTTCTGGCTGGAGAGACAAAAGGCGTTCTGGCTGGAGAGACAAAAGGGGTGCTGGCTGGAGAAACAGAAGGGGTACTGCCTGTAAGAGACAGAAGGGGTTCTGGCTGGAGAGACAGAAGGGGTGCTAGCTTTGGAAGCAGAATAGGTGCTGGCTGGAGAAACAGAAGGGGTGCTGCCTGTAAGAGACAGAAGGGGTTCTGGCCTGAGAGACAAAAGGGGTGCTGGCTGGAGAAACAGAAATTGTGCTGCATACAAGAGACAGAAGGGGTGCTGGCTAGAGAGACAGAAAGGATGCTGGCTGGAGAGAAAGAAAGTGTGCTGACTTTGGAGGCAGAAGGGGTGCTGGCTGGAGAGACAGAAGGGGTGCTGGCTGGAGAGACAGAAGGGGTGCTGGCTGGAGAGACAGAAGGGGTGCTGGCTGGAGAGACAGAAGGGGTTATGGCTGGAGAGACAGAAGGAGTGCTGGCTGGAGAGACAGAAGGGGTTCTGGCTGGAGAGACAGAAGGAGTGCTGGCTGGAGAGACAGAAGGAGTGCTGGCTGGAGAGACAGAAGGGGTTCTGGCTGGAGAGACAGAAGGAGTGCTGGCTGGAGAGACAGAAGGGGAGCTGGCTGGAGCTGGAGAGAAAATTTGTGGCTGGAGTTGCAGAAACATGGTGGAAGGGTGCTGCCTATTAGGGCATTCCCTGACTCCACAATTTCTGATGACAGCCCTGTGGCCAGGTTCCTTACCAACATTTAGGGGCGGGGTCCAGCAATGGCACTCCTCCCTCCTAAAGCTTTTGCTTTGCTCTTCCAAACGAGGGTAAGGAAAAGTAGAAAGAGCAGCACCTGTCCTACGTCCTAGTATAGTATATGTGATAGCAAAATTAGATCTTCAGCTCCATGGGGCATGGACTAATGTATCCGGATAGTGCGGCATTGTTCCCTGCGTTGCAACCTCACACGTAACGTCGCAATGTCACGATAAGGGTGCCGGGAATGGGAAATGAGCTGAGTGCGCTGACCACTGATTCTGAGTGCAAATGGCGAATGTTTGCTTGCAGCACATGCGCAGATGTGAATGTACGCTTATTTCTGTATCTTGGTCCTATCCTGTGCATTTTGTGATGGGAACTGGGCAGTGGCAATGCAATCTCATGGAACCGCCTTGACTTATGGAATTTCATGGGAGTTTCATGGGCAGTATCCTGAGTCCTGTGTCTGGGGGAGGCAGCCTGTACCTGACAGATCTCTTGCACCTAGCTAGGGGCTAGTGTAAGTGCGGATACGACTGATGACTGATACGGTGTAACAATCATTGGGCGACACTGGGTTTCCAGGCGCACACCCCCCACATTACCCCTACAGACACTGGCATTAGCATAAGGTAGTAAAGCAGGCTTCTGCGGCTGCCTGCAACTACAGACACTTAGCGCACAATTCCAGAACAGCCGGCAAAGACGCCGTGCCACCAGTATCTTCAGCAATTGTACATCGTAGGAGAATTGGCCAAGGTTGGCTACCCCAATAGATGGTAATGTAGCACATTAGCTAGGATTGTTTACTGTAATAATGTGCGCAACTAAACTTGGTGACGTAATGGATTCCCCCCCACCTTACTGACTACATCGCGCCCTAGATCTAACTCTGTACAAACCGCTTTCATGTGACTGATTCATGCAATATGTCCATAACTCAATCTGACGGGGGTTCCATTTTACTTTATGAGCGGAGAGGAAAATATGTTTGGCATTTCCTTCTGTTTGTAATATTCTATATATCCTTACAATCATTGGCATCCTGAGACAGTGAGAGGGCAGGTGTTGTGTATTAGGGTTTATAGGCAGCAATCACATGCTCCGGGAATTTTAAAGTAGTTCAACCACAATTTGCAAATCATCGGCTGCCCAGGTATTTTAGGCAGATACTGAGTTACATTGATGGACTTTTATCTGCATAATTTGTAATACACACAAATGTTTATGTAAATTAAAGGGGATACGTTCAGTATCCCGACAACGGGGATGTCGGCGGTCAGAATACCCAGACACTTGTCAGAATCCCGACCACCAGCATCCTGAAGGTAAGTAGCTTGGTTAGGGGGATGGTTAGGTTTAGGCACTAGGGGGAGGGTTAGGGACTAGGGGGAGGGTTAGGCACTAAAGGGGGAGGGGTAGGTTTAGCTAGCCGGAATGGAGAGTTAGGAACAGGGACGTTTCTAGAGAGGAGGGGGCCCGTGTGCAGTCTCCGACACGAGCCCCCTCCTCTCCGCCCTGCGGCCGGCAGCGCATTGAGCTGTGCGCAGCCAGCGCCGGAGTTATAGACTCTGGGCACTAGAGTGTGCCCAGAGTCTATAGTGTATGCACAGGTCACCGGAAAAATGGCCGCGGCGGCCATTTTGCCTGTACTGCGCATGCACAAACGGCGGGAAAATGGCCGCCGTGGCCATTTTCCAGTCGTTTTACAGCGCTGGACACCCGCGCCGACGTGGGACTCCAGAGAGGTAAGTAATATTATGGGTGCAGGGTGTGCGGTGCGGGGCCCCCCTGGACTCAGGGGCCCATGTTCCCCGCACACCCTGCACCCATTATAGATACGCAACTTGTTAAGAAACTGACTGACAGGTGTCGGTATCCTAACCCTGCCGGGATCTTGTCGTCTGTATTTTGACCACCGGGATCCCCAGCTCCGGCATCCTGTACCTATTTCAATTTAAAGTCCCCTTCTAACTTGTTTTGTTGGTTAGATACATTTTCTACCTAACGTTATGTGTAGCTGACGATCGTCGTCTTCAGTAGAAGCAGAATCTGCATATCCTTGGAATACATGGGTGTGAAATGACCACCGTGGCTATTTTGTGTCAGTGGTGTATTTAAAACCATTGACGTTGGGGAGGTAACGCATCAGTGGGACCCTTGACTTAGAGCATTCATTTCTACTAAAGATTGTATTTTAGTTATGCGGCAATATTGTGTCTATTTAGTAATATTTACATAACAAAATAATGTTCACAAAGGTGCACATCCATATAACTCTGCATGCCGATGCGTATACATAGGCTTAGGGGAATATTTATCAATCATATTATTCACTTCCATTTTGCAAAAACTCATGTTTTCGCACCATTTTCAATAGACACGAAGCATCATCAGCGTGTATTGTATCAAGGGATGTGCACAGAGGTCCGTCAGAATCAGGCCCTCTTGCTGTAAGAATTGCATCTGTTCTTTTTCTTGATCTCATTTTTTATACCTAAAATGGGAAATGCGGTATACCCCATGACTCCAATGGGAAATGCGGTATACCCCATACATCTAATGGGAACTGCAGTATACCCCATGCCTCTAATGGGAAATACGGTATACATCATTCCTCTAATGGGAAATGCAGTATACCCCATGCCTCTAATGGGAAATGTGGTATAACCCCATACATCTAATGGGAAATGTGGTATATCCCATACCTCTAATGGGAAATGCGGTATATCCCTTATCTCTAATGGGAAATGCGGCATATCCCATACCTCTAATAGGAACTCTGGTATATCCCATACACTGGATGTACACCAGGGAGGGACTTTGTACCAGCAATTGCATGTAGTGTGCAAGATGTGCAACCGCCAATACTGCACTATTGTATCCCAGCCCCCTATTTACAGTGGCTGTAATATCAGCATTGTATAACGGGGGGTGGGACCACAATGACGCGATTGAGCCCCCATACCCCAACACCGCCCACCTATGACGATGTCACGCTCCTCTGCTGGGACGGGGCAGTCAGAAAGTCGGTAAGTATGACTAGATTGTAAATGCACAAACTCATCAGTACATGCACAGAAATTAGGCTGCATCATTATGCACCTCTGCGCCTCTGTATGACACTTGCATCCGCTTGCTGCGCCCGGAGTGGCGGGTCAGGGAAGGGAATGGCCTGTCTAAGGTAGGCGGGGTATAGTAATTGTGAACAGTTACAGAACGCCATGGAAAACCATTGTCCGATTAGTGATTGCCCAATGCACTCTCACTATCCTTGTCTGCCACCATGAGGAGTTTGCAAGGCGATTTGGGTTGCATACTTTGATCGCTGGCTGAGAAGTAGGGAGGCTTAACCGGTGCAAATCCCTGACTGTTTGGCATTGACGCTTTTTGCGGCCCTTTTTTGACTTTTTGGCGTCGTTCAGAATGTCTGCCTTCATTCACTGTCTCCATGAAAATCTTGTAGGCGTGGACTGGTGCGCTCTACGGTGTCATTTTGAGGAATCCCCCATCCTGCTCTCCCTTTCGCAAATGTTCTCCAAACCCAGGGCCTGATTCAGGACGCTATTTGTGCTCGCTCGTTCAGAAAAAGGGGCCGGATATTTAAATTGAGCGCTTGCTCTTTGCGGTCTGTTGACGCCTCTATGTCTGAGCGAGCGAACGAAACATGCGCTCCCTATTTTGTAAAGACGCCCCCTGGCCGCTCGCATCCTACGTCATCTCCGCTATTTATTTGATTAATCGAGTACATCGAAAGGCGTCTGAACTGCTCGCAGTGCTTGTGGTTGGATTTTCCTACCGCAATCATGTGACCAGTTCAGGCTAAGAGACAACCAAGTGACGTGGTCGATGACGCTGCTTTGTTAATTATGCACACACTTAAAATGCCCGTTTTGACCGTTTGGCACGCCTGC
The DNA here is from genome assembly GCA_031769625.1 of Taudactylus pleione. Taxonomy (NCBI): domain Eukaryota; kingdom Metazoa; phylum Chordata; class Amphibia; order Anura; family Myobatrachidae; genus Taudactylus; species Taudactylus pleione. The sequence continues at coordinate 1,852,665 of JAUIMM010000348.1, read as the reverse complement.
GTTCGGATCTCCACTCCCCGTTTTCAAGCACCTTCCCCTGTTACCACCCACAAACGCCTCATCCTGTCTCTCAAATTAGCAGGTACTCGCTATGTGGCGAGTGCTCGATTTCCGATCGCACTGACTGGTTGGCGCATGTGCATTACGACCCATACGCATGCGCAGATGTGCGAACATCGCTCGGAGCGAACGAGCGGCCGCTTACGAGCGGCTCTGAATCAGGCCCCCAGTTTCTTTATTATCTTCTTGCTGAAAATGTTACACAATATACACTCAGATTACTGTGTAACAGATTTATTGTCACGGGCGTACGAATGTATGAAGTATATTATGTATTGACTTCTAATTAAAGATATTTGGGAAAAATAATTTTAAAAAATAATAGGTCATGCAAATATCTCTTTCTCATGCTAAAGGATAAAAAAAAAAAAAGTACAAAATGGAAAATCAGGACTTTGCTAAATAGGAAAATCTTAGTTTAGCTTCCCATTATTATCCACATATATTTAGGAACAGTGACACTTGATGACTGATAATGGCTTACAATGACGCATTTGTAAATATTTAGTTAACATTCTCTCCAGATTGTCTGTGTTACCCTGAAAGAGGGGAAACTAATAAACTCTATAAACAAGCTTACTGGTGGAGCGCTATAAAGCATATATTATATACTTTTTTTTGCTAGGCCTGAGCCACTAAAACCAAACACCCCTGAAGAAGTCACGTATTGATGAAACACGTTGGGTGATACCATTTGTCGTTTACAGTGTTTCGAACTGGTCGACATCAGAACCTTACGCCAATGGGGAAATAACAAGAGCAAAATCTGTACCTTACGAAGGTGATGTTAATTCTGTATTATGTGAAAATATTTTATTAATGTTGCTTTTAATAATAATTTATTGAATTTAGAAAAAAAAATGTGGGTATACTCTGTAGATTTTAAAATTACATACTAATCATATCTTCACACACACATGACATTACACAGTTGATTATATAAATAAGTGTATTAATTTACAACCATTTATTACCAATGAATATTGGTAAATTAAATATTAACAGTCGCTCTCCAAAAACCAAAAACTCCTATTGACATTGATAGGTCCCCACTGGCAAGGGACCTTTTTTGAATATTACCTGCCCGCAACCAATATAAGGGTCTAAAGAAGGAACACTTGAGATAAGGTTCTACTTTAGCGCATTCTAGGTACCCTTGTATTTTTTTATATTTATACATATATATTATATATAAATATTGCAATAATTTTATTTTGACAAGGCAAAACTAAACATACTTACAACTAACAATGTGTGGTTTGGTTCTCCAAAAATCCGTATCCACCTGAATTTCATGAATCCGGTTAAATCCGAGTCGCGGTTCTAATCTCCTGAGTAGATCAGGGTAAATCTGGGTCGCGGTTCTGATCTTTTTGTGGTTCGGAATTCAGATTTTAAATCCAAGTTTTGGATTGCATAAATTACATGATCTTAGCTATTTTTAAAACTTTTTATCTACTTTAAAACACTTGAGGGTGGTCTGCAAAACCAAATCCAGATCCAAAACCTTGAAGGAGAAACAGATCCAAAACCAAAACACGGGGTTGGCGCACATCCCTACTTACAAGACATTATTCTGTGCATTTTTATATACCACTGAAGCAAGTAGTCTTGTTGTATGACACAACTTGTCATTATCCATGTATAAATATGCATGTTTGGATGAGTTGGATTTTTACCTCTGTTTGGTCCTAAAGGCCCGGATGTCCCTGTTATGTCGTAGTCGTAATATAACATTTCATTTGTTTTCAGAGAAAAGACCTCCCCCTATTGTCTCCCCTATGTAATTATTGTAATGATGTAATCCAGGATACTTGTTAATTTGAAAACTTTTTTGTAGGCTGCGATGGAGCCCCGGTGGTGTCAAAAAATATAAGTTAATAATAATAAGTTCATCCTGGCTGCATTGTGATGAGGATCAAGGCACTATAGGCCTGATTCAGAGGTGGAAGCCGACGTGGCCGTGACGGCATCGCTTGGTGGTCGTCTGTCTGCCACTTTTTGCAAATGCCACTCCAAGGCCCTTCCCTGGTGTACATCCGCGCGACAGAATGTGCAAGGACTGAGACGTCCACTTTACGCACCTACAGACACTGTAAAACCACCTGGTGCATCTTTAGACGTCAATAGTGGTCGCACCATCGAAACTTACACCAGCCCTATGGCTGGTGAAGATTATACGCCGGAATATGGCCTCCAATGTGAGCGCTGAAACGTCTGTGTATGCCTAGCGAAACGCCCCGTAATACGCTTATAAGACTGGCAATTTTAGCGCGTCCTAATAGCCACCTCCCAGTCACCACCAAGAAATTTCTAATACCGTGCGTCTCAGTCGCAACCGGGCCTTGTGCGCACATACTATGAAACGTATGCACCATACAAGTGTTTAGGATTTTCCGCGCCTGTGCAGTAGCAAAAAGTTTATATAATTTTTAAAAAAATTGTTTGTAGAACAATGAGGGAGATGTATCAAGTATTCCAAAAGTTCAGAAGTTACCCATAGCAACCCATCAAGCAATATAGTAAGTCTATCATTTTATTGACTGTACTTGATAAATTCTCTTTATGGAATGCATAGAGGAAGTTGGCAGGAGCTAGTTTTTGTAAAGGAGCTTCTGATAATAAGAGGAGATGATGATTTATGAAAACAATTTGCCTTCATAAGACGTTTTTGGTGGTAGCCTAAATGAGCACAACAAACAAATGTGGATGGAAAAATGGTCTTAAACTAAATCTCAATCCCATTATTTATGTATAGGCAATGGCACACCAACTTTAAAGCATCTCTCTGTACCCTGGGAAGTGCCTACAGAGGAAACACTGGTTGGTGTGACCCATTGTTGTCTGTTGTTGACAGATTGAAACCATTATCGTGACTGTGGCCGGAGGCCGGCCTCACGTGGGGAATGGCGGCCGCGGCACTGAAGGGGTTAACCCCTGTGCTGCGGCGCCATTTTTTAATTGGACAACAGGCGCTGGGCGCCATATTTAAAATGTATTTGCGGCGCTAGGCGCCGAGGGTTTCAAATTAAATGTTTTAATTTATGCATTCTCCTGCCGCGGTCCAGCCCTGCTCTGGCGGCCGCGGCAGGGTTGAGGTAGCCCCCGGTGTGGCGGTGGGAGAACGGAGGGCAGGGAGCCGCTCTGCGCTCCACGCTGGGACCCGGTAGTGTGACTCCCGGCGTCCCAGCTCCACAGGGACGCCGCTGGTCCCTCCGTGCCAGCTGCTTACTGCGGCCAGGCAGCGGAGGGCAGGGCGGGATGCTGACCGCTGGGGACTGGGAGCAGAGCTCCTGGCGCCCAAGGCAGCAGGGAGCCACTGCAGCCGGGATACGATCGTCCCGGACTGCAGGGCTAAGTGGCTCAAGGGGCGGGGACCGGGCTAGCCGGCTCCCTCAGGTGGTGCTGATCGCTGGGGACCGGGAGCGATGCTCCCGGCGCCCCGGATGTACAACACAGCGGGGCTGGCAGTTAACCCTCGGTGCGTGGCACCGAGGGGAGAACCGCCGTAGCCGCACGCTGGGCGTCGGGAGTGCTAGCTCCCGATACCCCAGTGCAGAGGAGAGGCCACATGCTGGGAGACCGGAGAAGCCGGCTCCCAGTGCAGCGGGGCTGTATGGGGGCAGTACAGAGCGCTCGCAGCCAAAGTCCTGTGGCTGCGGTGCTCAGGAGATTTAACTCCTGGTAACCCCCAGCGCTGAGAGAGCCCCAGCACTGAACCCTGCAGTCAAGGGCTGCAGGGATAAGGGAGCCCAGCGCTGAGCGCTGGGCAGTGTAAAAAATAACTTAATATAAATGCATTCAAAAATGATTTGTGCAGCACTGAGCCAGGACAGCAGGTCCTGGGCTACAGTGCTGCAGTGTGTAACAGTCTGATGCAGGGCACAGGCTTGGTGTATGTGTAAGAACATAAAATGTATATGTTTAATGTATAATTTAAGAAAAGTGCACTTACCTGTGGTCTGTGGAGGTCCAGGGGGATCCGGAGCTCTCTGTGGGCTGCTGGGTCCCCCAGCCTCCTCCCTAGGGGAATAAAATGTCCTCCTATGCAGCCTCATACCTGGAAGTGGTATGAGGGGGTGCATAGGAAGCTGGCTAATGCAGCCAGCTAAATGGGTTTAGGGAGCTTCAAATCGCTTCCCTTCCATGGCCAGGAAACCGTGCCCAGGGATCCTGCTTGCCCACCTCTGGAGCTCAGATTCGGGCAAGAGTAGCAAGCTTGGTCCCTTAGCAGATTCCTGGAAGTCCGTTTTCGGAGGGAAATCCTTATCTTCCCAGGCTGTGTCCAGACGGAGCGGAGCCGTGGGCGTTGCCCAGCTCAGAGGTTGAGCCCAGGCACAGGGGAGTCACCACTCCCCCTTGCCATAAGGGACAATGTTAAATGTGCATGTGGCTAGCACATGCACAGGTCATGCACTTATGATGATTGGTTGGAAACCACAGGGCGGGCTTACCCCCTGTGGAAATGTGTATTAGAGTGGCATAAAAGAAGGGCCTGTGAGCCCTGTATGTGTACATCCTTGTAAATCCTGTGTGGAGAAGAATTGCTGTAACATCTTGTATGCTGATATTCCCCTTCAGGCGGAAGGGAGGGTCTTTTTTAAGACTTTGAGCAATAAACACCTTGCCTGACTTCAATGGTATCTCAATCCTGCGACTAACAGAATTGCGCAAAACGCTATTCCGTTCTCCTGCTGTTCTGGGTAAGAGCTCCGTGTCTCCAAGTTCAAGCCCTCTGCCAGCTACCGTGCAGACCTGGTCCATTGCGAGGGATCAGGTGCGAACAGCCGACACCAAACAGGAGGTGTGTCTGCAGTTAATCAAACGCATACGCAGCAGAAGCGGTTCCAGGTTCCAAGGCAGGAGCCTGAGTGTACCTAATAAGCGGTTCCAAACGCCGATGGTAGAGTTTGGTGGTGGCAGCACGTTACACGCCCACGGCGCAGTGGGCGGAGTCAGTGACAGGTGGTCACTGACGGTGAGTGGGAGTCCAAAAGCGCTAACCCGTGACCAGGGACGGCCTAGGCGAAAGGCGTCCGGTCACATCTGGTGGCACAGCGGTGGGATAATCCCAGGCGGCTTTTCGGTCACCCGACGAGAGAAGCCGAGTTACTCAGGAGAGGAGTAACTGCAGTTCAGGAGAACGCGCAGGATGACTGATTACAGCAGAATGGAGTTGCATCAGATGGAGGTGGAAAGTGCGGCCAGCGTAACAATGGACGCCCCTCAGAACGTGGTGAGAGCAACAAATCCCGCCTCCTCTCACAGCAGTTATGTTTCTCAGCATTCCCCAGCATGGCAGGGATCCCAACGTCCCAGGGGGGACAGAATGGATTCCCTAGCGGAGCGGCTAGCGGAATTGGGAGAAAAGGCAACGGAACAAGAACGTATGCTCATCATTCGGATGTGGCATGACGAGCGGGCACCACGGGCCGTGGTACCCCAAGCACCGTTGCAGACTGCTGTACCAGGATCAGGACGTATACAGTTTGCCAAGTTTGCAGACGGTGATGGGGACATTGATGGACATTTACAAGTATTTGAAAGGACTTGTAAACTACACGATTTACCCAAGCAGGAGTGGGTCAGACACCTGGTGCCCACACTGCACGGAGAGGCCTATCAAGGAGTGGCCACCGAGGACTGCGGTGACTATGACGAAGTCGTAAGGGCCCTCCTACAGCGATACTTTGTCACTCCTGAGTCCTACAGGAAAAAGTTCCGGGACTTGCCCAAGAACCCTACGAGCACCCATGAGCAGTTCGCCACTCAGCTGAGGCAGTACGTGGTGAAGTGGGTGAAGGGATCTGGTGCCACTACCTGGGACGCACTGATTGATCTGCTATGCCAAGAGCAGTTCTACCGCAGGTGCGCCCCAGAGGTGAAGGAGTGGGTGCTAGACCGGGAGCCACCCAGCTTGAAGATGGCGGCCCAGTTAGCGGATAAGTATGTGGCAATTCGGCCACAAGGGCAGAAGGGCCCGACTAGTAGCCGACCCCAATGTACTGTACAACCAGGGGAACACCCCTCTTCTGCTCATCACCCCCAAAGCGGGCATCCTCCATCCCGGGTGCTCTTGGCCAGCAATCGCCCCACCCTGTCCCTGCAAATCATCAGAGACCACCGGGGCCCCGACTGGACAAGAAGTGTTATGGCTGTGGGAAAATCGGACATCTGAGGATGAACTGTCCCACACCCCAAGCACCCCAGACTCGTGCCCCAAATCCGAGTGCTGGAGCCCGGCTTGCTTGCCTGACCCGGGGAGGTGAGCCCGAAGAGACTGTTCCTACTCCAGACAGTCCAATGGAGTGTGGGGAGAATCAGGTGAACTCTACGGAGAGAGTCACCTGCATGGCCAAGTGGCCACCCCAAAATATGTGGCAGCACCTGCAGATGGTCCAAGTGGGGCCCCTGCAGGGACAAGGATTAAGAGACTCTGGGGCCTCAATAACGGTTGTAAGCCCCTGCCTAATTGATCCTGCTGCAGTACTGCCAGGTCGCACTGCCAAAGTGACCGTGGCAGGCGGAATGGAGCGAGAGGTACCTGTGGCGAGAGTCTACCTGGACTGGGGAGCTGGCCCAGAGTTGAGGGATGTTGCTGTCATGGATGGCCTTCCAACTGATGTGGTCCTGGGGAATGACCTTGGTGGTGGAATCGTTACCACGTTTGCTGACGCCCTCGCCCGGAGTCAAGTTTCCAGATCACAGTCTGCATCAACTGCACCAGAACAGCCCAGCCTAGAGGAAAAGACCACAGCGGCTAGACAACCGCCAGCGCAGCTTACCACAGCATCAACCAGCCCAGAGGAAAAGATTACAGCGGCTAGATCAGCACATCTACCCAGCATGCCTTTTGACTCTGGTATGCCTACGTCCCCTAGCAACGCAGAGGGTGTTGGGTCCGGCTCGTTGGATCCTGTGAGGGTGCCCAGTGATGCTCCTGTCCCTAGTGGTTTGCCAACTCCGGCGGTGAGTATGAGTGACCACACTGACTTCCCTTTGACTGACCTCAACCAGACTGACCCTAGCGATGCCAACCCATATCCCCCTGTAGACTGGCCCTACTTAGAAGGAAGTAAGGGCCCCAGACAGGAGTTCAGGGAAGCTCAGCTTGCTGACCCATATCTGGAAGGCATATCGTGCCAAGCTGGCAGCGGCCTTTCAGGGGTAGCGGCAGTGAGTGTGACCTGGCGGGAAGGGTTAAGGTACAGGGTAGCCAGGAAGGTATAAGGGGATAGGCCAGTTAGGGAGCAAGGTCCCCTGCTTGTGCCAAGTAGATCGGGGAAGACATGCAGCCTACCCGTGGTGGATGCCACACGGAGGTCAGAGGCTGGTGATCTGTCCGCCATCACTGTGGAACAGGTAGCGGACGAGGTGGTGAGAAGAGGCCTAGGTGACAGGGTAGGTTCCCCTAGTCATAGGTCGTTGGAGGAGGATGGTAGGGCAGGTCTGACAGGTAGCGCAGACTGATGCCAGGTGGAGATGACAGAGGTGCAGTTCCAGGGTATAGAGTGGGGGGAGACAGGGGTAGGCCCAGACCAGTGGAGGTAGAGGCAACCAGAAACTGTCCCCGTCCCACAACCCAAAGACAGGTACTGACCTTAGAAACTGTAAGGCCCTACGGACGAGTTGTCCCTGACTTTAGTGATGTAGTGACACACTTTACAGAGTTGACCAGGGAGGGACTTCCCAAGTCAGTGGATTGGATACCCGCTCGTGAGTTGGCATTCCAGTCATTGAAGGTGGCTTTGATACCAGCTCCAGTGCAGATGGTGCAATTTCAGGACCAGGACATTGTGGTACAAACTAATGCGTCATTGCACGGACTGGGAGCAGTACGGAGCCAGGAGGAGCCATATGGGCAGGAGCACCCTTTGGCTTGTTTGAGCAGAATACTGCTATGGTGGGAGGTGGGGTATGCCACAATTGGAACACAATGGTTGGCAAGTGTTTGGGCATTGGACCACCTTCAGCACTATGTGTGCGACCGGCCCCCCAAAAGGGAAACTCACAGACTGTTGTGGTGGAGCCTTGGACTTCAGTGTGACTATTTAGACATTGTGCACAGACAAGGAAAGGCCCACTGCAATATGGATGAACTGTCCAGGCTGGAGCTGAAGCCCCCAGGTAGCTTCCCTGAACCCCCCAAGAGACTGCGGGACCAGGAGCCAAATCGTTGGGACATGGCCCTCTGGTGGCTCGCTTGAGGGGGGGGGGGAGAAGTGTGGCCGGAGGCCGGCCTCACGTGGGTAACCCCCAGCGCTGAGAGAGCCCCAGCACTGAACCCTGCAGTCCAGGGCTGCAGGGATAAGGGAGCCCAGCGCTGAGCACTGGGCAGTGTAAAAAATAACTTAATATAAATGCATTCAAAAATGATTTGTGCAGCACTGAGCCAGGACAGCAGGTCCTGGGCTACAGTGCTGCAGTGTGTAACAGTCTGATGCAGGGCACAGTCTTGGTGTATGTGTAAGAACATAAAATGTATATGTTTAATGTATAATTTAAGAAAAGTGCACTTACCTGTGGTCTGTGGAGGTCCAGGGGGATCCGGAGCTCTCTGTGGGCTGCTGGGTCCCCCAGCCTCCTCCCTAGGGGAATAAAATGTCCTCCTATGCAGCCTCATACCTGGAAGTGGTATGAGGGGGTGCATAGGAAGCTGGCTAATGCAGCCAGCTAAATGGGTTTAGGGAGCTTCAAATCGCTTCCCTTCCATGGCCAGGAAACCGTGCCCAGGGATCCTGCTTGCCCACCTCTGGAGCTCAGATTCGGGCAAGAGTAGCAAGCTTGGTCCCTTAGCAGATTCCTGGAAGTTCGTTTTCAGAGGGAAATCCTTATCTTCCCAGGCTGTGTCCAGACGGAGCGGAGCCGTGGGCATTGCCCAGCTCAGAGGTTGAGCCCAGGCACAGGGGAGTCACCACTCCCCCTTGCCATAAGGGACAATGTTAAATGTGCATGTGGCTAGCACATGCACAGGTCATGCACTTATGATGATCGGTTGGAAACCACAGGGCGGGCTTACCCCCTGTGGAAATGTGTATTAGAGTGGCATAAAAGAAGGGCCTGTGAGCCCTGTATGTGTACATCCTTGTAAATCCTGTGTGGAGAAGAATTGCTGTAACATCTTGTATGCTGATATTCCCCTTCAGGCGGAAGGGAGGGTCTTTTTTAAGACTTTGAGCAATAAACACCTTGCCTGACTTCAATGGTATCTCAATCCTGCGACTAACAGAATTGCGCAAAACGCTATTCCGTTCTCCTGCTGTTCTGGGTAAGAGCTCCATGTCTCCAAGTTCAAGCCCTCTGCCAGCTACCGTGCAGACCTGGTCCATTGCGAGGGATCAGGTGCGAACAGCCGACACCAAACAGGAGGTGTGTCTGCAGTTAATCAAACGCATACGCAGCAGAAGCGGTTCCAGGTTCCAAGGCAGGAGCCTGAGTGTACCTAATAAGCGGTTCCAAACGCCGATGGTAGAGTTTGGTGGTGGCAGCACGTTACACGCCCACGGCGCAGTGGGCGGAGTCAGTGACAGGTGGTCACTGACTATGAGTGGGAGTCCAAAAGCGCTAACCCGTGACCAGGGACGGCCTAGGCGAAAGGCGTCCGGTCACAGTGACTCTCTTGATCTGTACAGGACCTAAGATCATCACCATGAGGCAACTAATGGTCCACAAACCAAACAGAATTCGTAGATACCATATTCCACTCAAGTCCAGTTTGTTCTGCCCATGTAAATTGTATCCTTTGTATGTGATGACATTGGAAAAGGCTGAGAATAATAATCTGCCACCAGGAATCTGTTCATATTCTCATTAGCTCCTAAACAATTCTCAGTAGTGCCACAGCTCAACAGGAATGTCTCCTATTACAGCTCGTTTACTCTCAGCCTCCACGGATCTCAACTGCGTCTCCCAGTGCTGACACACTGTCTCCGGTTTTCATTCTCAGCTGACACTTCTGCAGTGGTCTCTCAGCGCACCATCAGCGTCTACTCAGTGGCTTCTGTCAGCTCACCACTTCAGCAATAACGCTTTGCCCCACTTATCTTACACATTAGACCTACAACAGCTCTCCCCTCTCTGCTCTCCACTCTTCAGAGTCTCCTGGTCTCAACTGTGCATGTGCAACCACAAACACACTGTCCTATTACTGACTTGTCTTAGTACTGGCGCATAACAGCTCCACCTGGTGGCAGCCTCCTAAATCCAACAGAATGGCAGCAGCGTCCAAGGCCATTGAGTAAAGCCGCCACAGAAGGCCGGGGGGATGATAACAGATCCCAGGATTCAGCAGGTGGGAGGACCACAAATGGGGGAACAAGGACAGAGGGAGAGAGCGGGTCATGTCAGTGCTCAGAAATGTTTGGTTTTAGGAGCTTTTTGGTGTTTAGAACACTGGATATGGGAGACTAAACCTGTAGTATAAATAAAATGATGGTTTGAATGAATAGGAAAAGTATATATAATAACCACGAGAATTAGGATAAACAATACAGGCAGGTAATAAAGTGAATAATAAACAGGTAAAGGCGGTGATTGGAACATTTTTAAAAACAAGTAGATAAGTAGGTCCCAGGGAGACAGACTGACAGAACTAGAAGATAGAGGGTCTCATTCAGACCCGGTTGCAAGCGCTTGCAACCGGGGACGATGTTAAGGCCCTGCACACGCGCAAGCCCCAGAGCGAGAGAGAAATTCACTCACTCCGGAGCTCACTACAAAAGGGGCGGCTGTCGATGTTTATCGACAGCTCACCCCGTTTTGTAGGCGGGGCGACTACACAAACGGAGGTATTCCTGATGGAACGCCTGCCGTTTTGTGGGCGGCCGCACTGACATCAGCAGTGATGTCAGTGGGGAGCTTCCTGCTTGATCAGAGCAGGAAGCTCCCTGGGGCTTGCGGTTGCCGAGACCCAACCTTAGGGTCTCGTCGATGGTCGCGATGGTCTTGACCATCGCGACAATCAACCTGGTCGGTCGCTGAAGCCGTGGGTGGCAAACCACAGCTTAGCTAGCGACCAGGAGGCCGCACTAAAAAAAACAAGCGGCCACCCTCATTCAGAACGAGCACTCGCTTCTTGCGAGTGCCTCTGAATGAGGGCCAGAGTCCTTGAACTACAGTATATCCTCCCTGCTCCACCTAACTTACAGACTACACCATGCTACTAAGAATGAAAGCCTCTGCACCTGATTCTGAGTGGGACGGAACTATCCTCATGGACGCAATTAGAGGGTTTTACCACACAGAGCATTTTTGCGCTTCTATGTTCAGTTCTGAGTTCTCCGGATTTTGCTTTGAGTGAAATTGGGCCGAATCTGGGCAGCAACACGTGAGAGGTCTCTCTCATGGGAGTGTCATGCTTCTGACGAGTCTCTCGCACCTGGCATTGGGCTGGTGTAAGTGCTGATATTAATGGTGACGGTTGGGCTCTTGGCGTATAATCAGTGTCTGGCACAGCTTCCTGCTCACAGACGCACGGATCCTGCATTAGCATAAGGTAGTAAATCTGGATTCTCCGGCTATGTGCAAACACTGTCACTAGTGTCCGATTTGGGATCAGGCCCATTGGGTCGCCTATGCCCCCATTCCACCATCCAAGTCTCTCCTGATTCCTACCCAATTTGAACAGCACCTACAGCCATGCACATAAAATACAACAGACATTTAGCAAATACATTTTGTCACGCCATCGTATTAAAATAGTTTCTAGGGGTGGTTAGCTGCTGAATTACGCGTTATACTGTCCCGGGGCACCTGGGAGCCCTACACAATGTATTTGCTGAATGTAACGGTAACATACTAACTGAGGAAATATTGTCACATACTGTTCAACCTAGTTATTAGGAAATACATGGTAGGGACTGCAACCAACATGAATTTGGAAAGGTGAAGAAGTAGAAAGAGGAAGGAAAAGGAAATAAATCAGAAACAGAGGAACATAATTGAGTCTGCAAATACACAAACATCCTTGATGAAGGCCTTTATATAACCGCAGCCAAGTGAGCGCATTCAGCCGGGGATTTAACTATCTTCTCCCTGGAGAAGACACTGACAGTATACACATATGTTTGTGTTTAAGATTTTTATGGGGATTTTTCATGGTTTTACAAACTTGCAAAGTGCCACAGAAATCACTGTTTCCCACATCTGCACCCCTCTTCCTCCCAGCAGCTCATGTTTTCAAGATCTCTGTAATCATGCATAGGTAAGTACTTGGTTGTGTCAGTAATTATCCTACCTGTTTCCGCAGACTGGAATACTAAAAACATAACTTGTTGTGGAGTTTGTGTGACCAGGGCCGGCTCTAGGGGTGTTCGACCAGTGCGGTCAGACAGGGATGCCACCCACAGAGGGCGCACCCCTCCCCAATATCCCGAAGTGGCCCGCGGGTGGTGAAATCGGGATGTTGGGGACCCCACCGCCGTAGCTGTTCGGCGGTTCTGGACCCCGGAGTCTGAATGGATGCTGTGCACGTGCGTGCGGCATCCATTCAGTGACGGGAGAGGGCTGGGGGAAGCCCAGCTAGTGAGGCTCCCCCCAGTCTGATATTTTTGAAGGCGTGCCACGCCGCCAAATATTGTCACATAGGGGGCGTGGCCTATGGTAATTAGATCACGTCCCCATTCTTGGTCGCGAACGGCGATGTGAGGGCGCACGTTGAAGAGCTGGCACAGGGTGCTCCGAACCCTGGAGCCAGCCCTGTGTGTGAGGACCAGATTTGGGAAGCACTGCTGAATCCTACCGTCTTGTGATGGATGTTTCTGGTACCTTCTGATTATATTCAGGCACTTAAAGGGTTCTTCCAGTTCGGGTTTATTGGTGTCAGAGGTTGCATTGCATCAATACATATAAAGGAATCCCTGATGTTTCACAAAATACTGGCACCCCTCCAGAGCCATGATGAAGTGATTGAGTGACACGTTCCCTGAGTCCGTTCTTCCTGAAGCTCCCTGTTAGACAGACATGCAGGGCGGCAGGATTAGGCTTCTGGGTGTTCTGAGGCAGCGAGTAAAGGTGCACACATGGGGATAGATTATCAGTTTTGCATTCTCCAGCAGTTTTCTGGCGGTTTTGTATTGGGCCGCACTGATTGGGCAGAGCCGGAGGTGTGGCCACGCTGATTTTTATAACGGTGTCAGAGTGACCTCTCTGTTGCGCCAGGTCTCCCGGAGAGAGCAGTCTTGTCTGTTGTTTTGCCAAGACTCGCGGGTGCTACATGGACCGAAAAGGACCTTTTCCAAGGATTTATGAGTAATAAATTGGTAAATGAGGATTGTGTATGTTTATTTAATAAAACTTTCACAACATTCGGTGTGTGTCTTTTTCATATTTTATTTTACGCATTCCAGTGGTCCTTTCTGCCTCTTTTGGTTCTCCAAGGGGTTATCATGCCCTGGAAGCATTTCTGGGACTAGTAGTCCACCTGTAAGAACAATATTATACAGAGCAGAGGCCGGTCACAGGGAGAGCTGCGGGCGCCACATACAGTCTGCTGTCAGCCCGAGGTACCCGGCTGGCCAGAGAAGGATCAGGAGTGACATGGGATTTGTAGTTTAACTTTTACTGCTCAGACTCTGAGCATATGACTGTGTCAGTGTACATCATGTACATCAAAGGGATTGTACAAAGAGATAAATTCAAAGTAATGAACAGACCTATTACTGTAGATAGTTCTCATTTTCATTATTTTAACAAACAGTCCAAAGTGAAACCTCTTTTAGCAGATGATCCCATCATGATGACAATATAAAACTTTGGGGATTTATTAACATCAGATTGAAAAAAAAATGTGATTTTTTTTTTTTTTTTTTACAATTTTGAAAACTTGGCTTTTGGAGAAAATCAAAATTTTGATTTAGAAAATGTTTCATTCTTATTGAAACATACTGCTGTGTTATATATCATATGAAAGCCCATAAAATGAGGTTTAAAATGAGACCTCCGCCAACTCTCTAGCTTAATTAGGTGAGCTATACAAAACTGGGGTGATATAAATGTGCGCAGTATGTCCCAACGGTCAGCCAGCAAAGACAAATAGGAAGTTTCACTTCCACAGACAGGGCCGGCGCTAGGCGTTGCTGTGCCCAGCGCCCTCCTGTGTTACCACCCCTTCCCTCCTCCGCTCCCTCCCCCTGAAGCTACATAATAACTATAGCGCCAGGAGGGAAGGTGGGCGTTTCCAGTGCCAGCCGGATACAATGGCGCTCCGGGCAACGGCCCGACTTGCCCGGGTCTAGAGCCGCTACTGTCCACAGAGTAGGCTTGTTCAAAATAAAGATTATGGGGCCTATTCACCAACACTAAAATAACGCTTTTAAGACATTTTCCTTAATTACAGTTTTATCTTAGTATTCATTAATACACTTAACACAGGCGATATCACTGATATCTCCTGATGAAGTCCGCCTGTGTTAATTTCCACATTCTCCATATATTAGTACATTAGTATGGGGATGTATTCATCACATTCTGAAAATTATGTATTTTTGGAATTTGATGGTGTTAATATACGCCATTCTCAGATGGCGTATAGCGGGTGATACTTAGCTGCTTTCAGCGTGAGCAGGTCCCCCTCTGCGCCCTCCGTCACTCCCTTGTCCCTCCTCCATTTTCCTGCTTTGTGTGTTCTCCCGGCAGAACACAGTAAACTAAAAAAAAAAAATAGGTCGGGGTCCGCGACTGCAGCCTGTGACAGGCGGCCAGGTAGGTGGGGGGGGGAGGGGGGTGTTGGGAGACACACACAATTACTACAGCTGTAATCATTGCTGCGCATGCACCAATTTTGTGGATGTAACGGCGCATGCGTAGCACAGATTACAGCTGCAGTAAGGTAGTGTAGTGAGGGAAAAGTATCTATTTTCTGAAAGGCTGCCATTGCAAAAATTACAGCTTTTCGGAATAGATACTTATGGAGAGGAGGAATGCTCCATGCGAGTTCTAAACCTAATTACCGCCATCGATTTTATAGTTATGATGAATAGGCCCCTATGTCTTCACTCGGGTTCTCTCAAAAGTTACCATGTAGTCCTCAATCCTCATAATAAATAACAAGTAACCATATTTGCAATGGTTATTTATAAGAAGGAGATTTCCATGTGTCCAATCACTTCTCTTTTAGGGATCTATTATCATTACTAAATAAAGTGATAAAGGCGGTTTTGTGTTTTCACACCCTTTTCACATTATTTTAGTTTCACCTAAAGTTACTAAAGGGCAATTGGAGTAGAATTCATAAAATTCTACTCCAAGCCCTAATTATCACTTATTTTTAGTAATCAGATCACATTTCCCATCATTGTAATGGGAAATGCGATCTGTCTGGTAGTGACTAAAATAAATTGTGAAAAAATACTGGGGGAAGTCCTGTGATAATAACGCCACCTGGAGGTCTGCCCCGGTCACCGGACTCCTGCTCCGCTATAACAGGCAGAGCAGAGCCCGGAGCCTGCCCCAGTGATGTGGTCTGTTTAGCATGTGGTCTAAACAGACCACATGCTGATCACTGCTAGAAAAAAAAAAAAATTACCAGAGTCCAGGGACCGTAGATCGGTGCTCCGGTGATGTCCTCCCTCCGGTCAGCTGGTCTCCCATCCTGCGCTGGGACCCGGTCATCAGGTGAGCGGGTCCCGCAGGATGGGATGTCAGCTGACCGGAGCAATGGAGGACATCACCGGAGCCCCGATCACTGCAGCTAAGTGAGGTGTGGTCATGGGGGGGGGGCTTAACGACGGCCAGTCGGCGCATGCGCAAGCACTTGTCACTTTATTTTTTTTGCAAAAATACCGTGAAAAGTGTGCAGAGGGGATTCGCAGGGACAAAGCTTTATCGCAGGCTCTGTCCCTGCAAGGGATTTGAGTAAATCCCTGTGATATTGGCTGAATTTGCAATGCGAATACAGTTGGTAATATCACACTACAATCGGATTGTAGTAAATAGAGCCCTTTATACCTACAAATAATGTGCTTGTATTACTCACATATACATGAGGCCAGGGGAAGACACAAAAGAAGAGAAACCAGTAGTGCAGAAATCTCAAGGTATATAAAACAATTTAACTTCACACATTACACTTACTGTACATAGTAAAAATTTATAAAAGCATATACAAGCAGAAAGTCTACTAAGGTGGCATAGGTTCTCCCACAAAGTTGCTGAGATGGTATAAAAACCAGGATAAGCACAGTTCCGGACACTTATCTCACCCACAGGGGGACCGGTGAATGAAGATTATCACAGGGTCTGATGTACAAGGTCCGCAGCCATTGCTTAACGTGTTTCTCCGGATCCAATATGACAACCGCTACTTCCTTCTGTGAGCTCCATAGACCCGATGCAATATGGCTGCCACAACTTCCGGTTTGCATTCCAAATGAGTTCCATATATCGCTACACCAGAAGTGCCATAGACAATGTATTCGGGCAGCATTTTCTACTCTTTAGGAGAGGTCCGGACAACCTGTGGCTCTCCAGCTGTTGTGAAATTAGTCCCAGCATGTCCTGACACAGTTTTAGCATTCCCTAATAGCAAATTTGTGGCAGAGCATGCTGGGACTTGTAGTTTCACAACAGCTGGAGAGCCACAAGTTGGCCAGGCGGGATGTAGTTGAAATACCGACGACCGGGAAGCCTGTCTAAATCCCGACTCGGGACTAAAGATAGGCGTCGAAATTCAGACTCCGGAATCTCGACAGAAGGCTTCCAGAACGAAGGTAAGCCAGCCCGTCTTAGCTCTTAGCAACGGGGTGTGGGGGGTTAGATTTAGGTACCCCCAGGGAGACTTAGGGTTAGGCACCCCCTGGGTAGGGTTAGAGTTAGGAACCACAGGGGCATCATACCCCACCCGGCCAGGCCTGTTTAGGACTTTTCCATGCAGCATGTGACATATGAAGAGAGGTAGTTTTCAATGTCAACTGTATATTCCAGTGCTTTTTACTCACAATACAATATTTCAAATATATTGATATTAGATATTGATATGATGGCTGGGAAGTGAGTATTTCGGGGAAGCTGGGGCTGCAGGCTACAAGAAACCTTGCACCGGTCCTAGTGATGATCAGTATACTTCCCCTCTCTGTACTCATCTGTAAATCGTATGAGAGTTCTCACAGACTGTATATCTCCACGGAGACAAGTGTTCTGTGTAAATTACATCCGCTGCCACTAAAGTGTATGGTGAGACGTGTCTGGAAAGCCGACAATAGGACGAGCAGATGGATTTACATCCCATGAGGGCGGCACTTGGCAGTAGCTCAAGGCTTCTCATAATAAAATTTCCTGCAGTGTTAGAATGGGTGCGTGCAATCAGTGTACAAACAGCAGGAGATGCTTGCACAGCTCTGTGGGAGATTTGCAGAATAAATATTTGCTTTAAATAACTAATAAACCTATAATACATAGCTATGGAATAAACTGACAACTTGTAATATTCACAAATGTGTATGTAAATAGGTACGGTCTATCGGGGAAGATTTATCAACGAGCAATAGGGTTTTTTTTTCATTTACATACCTATATGTCAAAAGGCTTCTCGTCAGTGGTCTCAGGGCCAACCTCCATTTCCTGAAATGGAGTCGTGTCGCTACTATTGGGGGGGAGGGAAGAGGCCAGGATCTCTTCCAGCTGACAGAGATTTCATGGCCTCTTTGTTGTATCTGCGGCGGCCAGCTTGCGTGACCCCACGCAGTGGCGTATCTATAATGGGTGCAGTGTGTGCGGGGCACACGGGCCCCCGGGTCCAGGGGGGCCCCGCACCGCACACACTACACCCATATTTTTTTAAACCTACCTGTCCGTGGTCCCGCGTCGGGTGTCGGCACTGCTCAGAACACCGGAAAAAAGTCAGCCGCGGCCATTTTTCCGGTGTTCTGCGCATGCACAGTAGACTCCGGGCACTAGAGTGTGCCCGGAGTCTACTGTCCATGCACAGAACGCTGGAAAATGGCCACCGCGGTGCCCAGAGTCTACTAATGCTCCGGTGGCTGGCCAGCCGCGTCAGTCGGCTGTCAGCCACCGGGGAGAGAGGAGGGGACCCCCTCCTCTCTTAAGACGCCCCTGACCCCACGGGTCACTCAGCCGGTTGATGTGATCGCAGATTATCCGATCCTGCGTACGTGTACACAGCTCGGAAAATTAATACATGCAGGAGATATAGCGCCTCCCGCTGCATTCACATAATTACAAGTACAGATTTGCAAAGCTGCAGCAATTCTGTCCACTACGGAATCACCCCCTCAGTGTTATAGTGGGTAATACACCTGCTGACGGTAAGATTCCGGCAGCCTTTACATACAATGACTTATTTATCAGTACATATACCAGCACAATTAAAACTGTTAAAATAAATGCAATATTTTTTTGAATACAGCATGTTTAATTTTTTGGGTAATATCTAATAACTAAAAAAAATATATATATGTATATTTTTATTCCATAACAATTGGAACTAAAAGCAGGAATCTGGGATTTCCATTATGCGGAGAACCAGCATGCGCAAATATGCATCTGCCAGCCCTTAGCGCTCTAGGCCAATAATCGCTGTTACTCAGCCGCACTATGAAAAGATCCAGAATGAGAATATTAATAAGCACTACTGTTCTAATGATCATGGCGTGGAGCCCAGCACATGCGTGTAACTAATCCGCTGTTAATACAAATAAAATAAACACAAACGTGTTAGATTTATTACATGTTATATTACCTCTCCCTCCATTTTCCCACAAACTAATGTGTATTTACTGGAGAGGGGATTCATTTAAAGAAAAAAAAGAAGAGAAAAATACTATATAAAAGTGATTTATTGCATACACAGGGGCCTATTCATCATAACTAAAGTTTCCCAGGAGGTAATTAGGTTTAGGACTGGCATGGAGTTCTACCTAATTACCAGAGGAATTCATCATTCCTCCGCTCCATAACTATCATTTTTGCAATGACAGCTTTTCGGGAAATAGTTATCCCTATCTACACTAACTTATGGCAGCTGGGAGCAGTACTGTGCATGCGCTGTTACATCTGTAAAACCAGCGCATGCACAGCACTGCCTACAGATGCGGTAAGTTTGTGTCCCCCCCCCGATCACCTCCCCCCCGTTCAGCACTTACCTGCTCGCCTAGCGCTCTCCGGCTCCGTCTGCCATGCGGACATGTGGTCTCCCAGCAGAGCACAGTACTGTTTAGAAAAAAAAAATGTTGTTTTTTTTTCTAAACTTTATTGTGTTCTGCTGGTAGAACACATGACAGCATAGCAGAAGGAGTCAGAGGACGCACCAGAGCGCCAGAGGGAGACGCCAAGGGACCTGCCCAGCTGTAAGCAGGTAAGTGTTACCTGCTATTCGCCACCTCACAGTGGCGAATAGTAACTACATCAAATTCCGAAAATACATAATTTTCGGAATTTGATGAATACCATAATTTCCATATCCCCATACTAATGTACCCATACTAATGTATGGGGAGTGTGGAAATGAACGCAGGGGGACTTAGCAAGGAGATATCAGTGTTATCTCCTGTGCTAAGTGTCATCATGAATACTAAAATAACGTTAATTAAGGAAAATGGCCCTAAAAACGTTATTTTAGGGTTGATGAATAGGCTCCACAGTCTTTTTCCCATCCAGAGGACGAAAGGTGGCAGAAGGTCTATTTATAAGACAGTGGCTCAATAAATAAGGTAACAAGACCTCTCATAACGTAAATTTATTCAACTCAATTCGAACATATACGTATAACCAACAGTATGGCCTTGGTACAGGTAACTTTTCCACATAGTCCCCCTACTTATCTAAGCATTTGTTCTAGCGCTACACTGGTTCTGCTTTTAGATCAGTTGGAGAATCACACATTGCCACGATCTTATCATCTCACGCCTCAACTACTGTAACCTACTTTTCTCCAGCCCACTCACTTCCCGTCTGATCAGAGGTTTGTGTGCAGCTGATCAGATATGGAAACCCCCCTCCTGAAGCTCCCAATGAACAGTTTTTGCGTTGTTGCCAGAGGCAGTTTGGAACTATATAGTATTAGTAAGTGTTGGAAAGGAGCACAGATTTTTATTCGCTATGTGCTTCAGCAGGGCTGTAGCTAGGGTAGTGCAGCCGGTGCCATCGCACATGGCACCACAGGGCAGGGGGCGCTGTTTGGGCCTGTCAAATTTCTGTTTATTATCATTCTCACTTGTAGCTTCCTCTTCTTTTATCCCCAGCATCTCCTGGCCTCCCCTATCTCTTCCCTGGCCCTTCCCCATGAGGCCATGGCCCTCTCTCAGGTGCACTATATTATGTCCCTATTTATCCCCAGCATCTCCTGGCCTCCCCTATCTCTTCCCTGACCCTTCCCCATGAGGCCATGGCCCTCTCTCAGGTGCACTATATTATGTCCCTATTTATCCCCAGCATCTCCTGGCCTCCCCTATCTCTTCCCTGGCCCTTCCCCATGAGGCCATGGCCCTCTCTCAGGTGCACTATATTATGTCCCTATTTATCCCCAGCATCTCCTGGCCTCCCCTATCTCTTCCCTGGCCCTTCCCCATGAGGCCATGGCCCTCTCTCAGGTGCACTATATTATGTCCCTATTTATCCCCAGCATCTCCTGGCCTCCCCTATCTCTTCCCTGGCCCTTCCCCATGAGGCCATGGCCCTCTCTCAGGTGCACTATATTATGTCCCTATTTATCCCCAGCATCTCCTGGCCTCCCCTATCTCTTCTCTGGCCCTTCCCCATGGAGCCATGGCCCTCTCTCAGGTGCGCTATATTATGGCCCTATTTATCCCCACCATCTCCTGGCCTCCCCTATCTCTTCCCTGGCCCTTCCCCATGAGGCCATGCCCCTCTCTCAGGAGCGCTATATTATGTCCCTATTTATTCCCAGCATCTCCTGGCCTCCCCTATCTCTTCCCTGGCCCTTCCCCATGAGGCCATGGCCCTCTCTCAGGTGCACTATATTATGTCCCTATTTATCCCCAGCATCTCCTGGCCTCCCCAATCTCTTCCCTGACCCTTCCCCATGAGGCCATGGCCCTCTCTCAGGTGCACTATATTATGTCCCTATTTATCCCCAGCATCTCCTGGCCTCCCCTATCTCTTCCCTGGCCCTTCCCCATGAGGCCATGGCCCTCTCTCAGGTGCACTATATTATGTCCCTATTTATCCCCAGCATCTCCTGGCCTCCCCTATCTCTTCCCTGGCCCTTCCCCATGAGGCCATGGCCCTCTCTCAGGTGCACTATATTATGTCCCTATTTATCCCCAGCATCTCCTGGCCTCCCCTATCTCTTCCCTGGCCCTTCCCCATGAGGCCATGGCCCTCTCTCAGGTGCACTATATTATGTCCCTATTTATCCCCAGTATCTCCTGGCCTCCCCTATCTCTTCCCTGGCCCTTCCCCATGAGGCCATGGCCCTCTCTCAGGTGCACTATATTATGTCCCTATTTATCCCCAGCATCTCCTGGCCTCCCCTATCTCTTCCCTGGCCCTTCCCCATGAGGCCATGGCCCTCTCTCAGGTGCACTATATTATATCCCTATTTATCCCCAGCATCTCCTGGCCTCCCCTATCTCTTCCCTGGCCCTTCCCCATGAGGCCGTGGCCCTCTCTCAGGTGCACTATATTATGTCCCTATTTATCCCCAGCATCTCCTGGCCTCCCCTATCTCTTCCCTGGCCCTTCCCCATGAGGCCATGGCCCTCTCTCAGGTGCACTATATTATGTCCCTATTTATCCCCAGCATCTCCTGGCCTCCCCTATCTCTTCCCTGGCCCTTCCCCATGAGGCCATGGGCCTCTCTCGGTGCACTATATTATGTCCCTATTTATCCCCAGCATCTCCTGGCCTCCCCTATCTCTTCCCTGGCCCTTCCCCATGAGGCCATGGCCCTCTCTCAGGTGCACTATATTATGTCCCTATTTATCCCCAGCATCTCCTGGCCTCCCCTATCTCTTCCCTGGCCCTTCCCCATGAGGCCATGGCCCTCTCTCAGGTGCACTATATTATGTCCCTATTTATCCCCAGCATCTCCTGGCCTCCCCTATCTCTTCCCTGGCCCTTCCCCATGAGGCCATGGCCCTCTCTCAGGTGCACTATATTGTGTCCCTATTTATCCCCAGCATCTCCTGGCCTCCCCTATCTCTTCCCTGGCCCTTCCCCATGAGGCCATGGCCCTCTCTCAGGTGCACTATATTGTGTCCCTATTTATCCCCAGCATCTCCTGGCCTCCCCTATCTCTTCCCTGGCCCTTCCCCATGAGGCCATGGCCCTCTCTCAGGTGCACTATATTGTGTCCCTATTTATCCCCAGCATCTCCTGGCCTCCCCTATCTCTTCCCTGGCCCTTCCCCATGAGGCCATGGCCCTCTCTCAGGTGCACTGTATTGTGTCCCTATTTATCCCCAGCATCTCCTGGCCTCCCCTATCTCTTCCCTGGCCCTTCCCCATGAGGCCATGGCCCTCTCTCAGGTGCACTATATTGTGTCCCTATTTATCCCCAGCATCTCCTGGCCTCCCCTATCTCTTCCCTGGCCCTTCCCCATGAGGCCATGGCCCTCTCTCAGGTGCACTATATTGTGTCCCTATTTATCCCCAGCATCTCCTGGCCTCCCTTATCTCTTCCCTGGCCCTTCCCCATGAGGCCATGGCCCTCTCTCAGGTGCACTATATTGTGTCCCTATTTATCCCCAGCATCTCCTGGCCTCCCCTATCTCTTCCCTGGCCCTTCCCCATGAGGCCATGGCCCTCTCTCAGGTGCACTATATTGTGTCCCTATTTATCCCCAGCATCTCCTGGCCTCCCCTATCTCTTCCCTGGCCCTTCCCCATGAGGCCATGGCCCTCTCTCAGGTGCACTATATTGTGTCCCTATTTATCCCCAGCATCTCCTGGCCTCCCCTATCTCTTCCCTGGCCCTTCCCCATGAGGCCATGGCCCTCTCTCAGGTGCACTATATTGTGTCCCTATTTATCCCCAGCATCTCCTGGCCTCCCCTATCTCTTCCCTGACCCTTCCCCATGAGGCCATGGCCCTCTCTCAGGTGCACTATATTATGTCCCTATTTATCCCCAGCATCTCCTGGCCTCCCCTATCTCTTCCCTGGCCCTTCCCCATGAGGCCATGGCCCTCTCTCAGGTGCACTATATTATGTCCCTATTTATCCCCAGCATCTCCTGGCCTCCCCTATCTCTTCCCTGGCCCTTCCCCATGAGGCCATGGCCCTCTCTCAGGTGCACTATATTATGTCCCTATTTATCCCCAGCATCTCCTGGCCTCCCCTATCTCTTCCCTGGCCCTTCCCCATGAGGCCATGGCCCTCTCTCAGGTGCACTATATTATGTCCCTATTTATCCCCAGCATCTCCTGGCCTCCGCTATCTCTTCCCTGGCCCTTCCCCATGAGGCCATGGCCCTCTCTCAGGTGCACTATATTATGTCCCTATTTATCCCCAGCATCTCCTGGCCTCCGCTATCTCTTCCCTGGCCCTTCCCCATGAGGCCATGGCCCTCTCTCAGGTGCACTATATTATGTCCCTATTTATCCCCAGCATCTCCTGGCCTCCCCTATCTCTTCCCTGACCCTTCCCCATGAGGCCATGGCCCTCTCTCAGGTGCACTATATTATGTCCCTATTTATCCCCAGCATCTCCTGGCCTCCCCTATCTCTTCCCTGGCCCTTCCCCATGAGGCCATGGCCCTCTCTCAGGTGCACTATATTATGTCCCTATTTATCCCCAGCATCTCCTGGCCTCCCCTATCTCTTCCCTGGCCCTTCCCCATGAGGCCATGGCCCTCTCTCAGGTGCACTATATTATGTCCCTATTTATCCCCAGCATCTCCTGGCCTCCCCTATCTCTTCCCTGGCCCTTCCCCATGAGGGCATGGCCCTCTCTCAGGTGCACTATATTATGTCCCTATTTATCCCCAGCATCTCCTGGCCTCCCCTATCTCTTCCCTGGCCCTTCCCCATGAGGCCATGGCCCTCTCTCAGGTGCACTATATTATGTCCCTATTTATCCCCAGCATCTCCTGGCCTCCCCTATCTCTTCCCTGGCCCTTCCCCATGAGGCCATGGCCCTCTCTCAGGTGCACTATATTATGTCCCTATTTATCCCCAGCATCTCCTGGCCTCCCATATCTCTTCCCTGGCCCTTCCCCATGAGGCCATGGCCCTTTATCAGGTGCATTATCTTATGTCCCTATTTATCCCCAGCATCTCCTGGCCTCCCCTATCTCTTCCTTGGCCCTTCCCCATGAGGCCATTCCCCTTTTTTGGGTGCATCATGTCCCTTTGAAAAATGAGGCGCCAATGCTCTTTCTGGCACAGGGCACCACAGGGCAGGGGGCGCTGTTTGGGCCTGTCAAATTTCTGTTTATTATCATTCTCACTTGTAGCTTCCTTTTCTTTTATCCCCAGCATCTCCTGGCCTCCCCTATCTCTTCCCTGACCCTTCCCCATGAGGCCATGGCCCTCTCTCAGGTGCACTATATTATGTCCCTATTTATCCCCAGCATCTCCTGGCCTCCCCTATCTCTTCCCTGGCCCTTCCCCATGAGGCCATGGCCCTCTCTCAGGTGCACTATATTATGTCCCTATTTATCCCCAGCATCTCCTGGCCTCCCCTATCTCTTCCCTGGCCCTTCCCCATGAGGCCATGGCCCTCTCTCAGGTGCACTATATTATGTCCCTATTTATCCCCAGCATCTCCTGGCCTCCCCTATCTCTTCCCTAGCCCTTCCCCATGAGGCCATGGCCCTCTCTCAGGTGCACTATATTATGTCCCTATTTATCCCCAGCATCTCCTGGCCTCCCCTATCTCTTCCCTGGCCCTTCCCCATGAGGCCATGGCCCTCTCTCAGGTGCACTATATTATGTCCCTATTTATCCCCAGCATCTCCTGGCCTCCCATATCTCTTCCCTGGCCCTTCCCCATGAGGCCATGGCCCTTTATCAGGTGCATTATCTTATGTCCCTATTTATCCCCAGCATCTCCTGGCCTCCCCTATCTCTTCCTTGGCCCTTCCCCATGAGGCCATTCCCCTTTTTTGGGTGCATCATGTCCCTTTGAAAAATGAGGCGCCAATGCTCTTTCTGGCACAGGGCACCAAAAAGTCTAGTTACGGCTCTGTGCTTCAGCATTAAGCGGTGAGCTTGTCTGGTCTTCTGCTCGGTGACTTGGCTTTTGTTGCTTGCTTCCTAAATATTCCCTTTTACAATACAGTAGCAGCACTTCCATTTGGCAAACTGACTTGTTGGAAAGGTGGCATCCTAAGACAATGCCACGATGAAAGTCCCTAAGCTATTCTTAACAGCCCACTCTACTGATATTGGGTGACTATGGAGATTGCATGCCAGTATGCTGGATTTTAAGCACAAGAAGACAATACATTGTAATTGTCAAAATTATCCAGAAGACCCAAGGAATACAAGCCCAAGGACATGAGTGGGGAAGCATTGCCATTATGAAAGGACAACAACCATGGCGATCAGGTGGAGAGAAAAGGAGTTGCTTTATTACCTACAGGGCTGTATATGCCCCATCTGGTAGGTAAAACCAAATTGTGTCTCAAGGGAGGGTGGTAATTGCGATTTCCAATTAAATGCAATAGGGCATTTCATCGCATTTAGAATATGCCAAATTAATTTTTGGGTGTATTTAGGGACTCCGGGGTCTAGTCCGAAGAGAGTAGGTGGGTGAAGTAGAGGTGGTAACACTAATGACTTCAGGGATGAGATGGTGCACCATTGTCCACAAAGGGCCCCAACTTCAGACAAAATCGTGATGCAGAGTGCCAACAGAGACCCGAGGAGGAAAGGTAGATGTTGTGTAAGCTCTGTGGGACCATGTACCGACGAAGGTACATTTTCAGTGAGTTTTCACAATGATGAACAGATGATGCTGAAGATATTAAGTTAACACGTATCTGGTCCAAAGTGTCTACTCCAAGGGTCTCCCCTGTATCACGCTACCACGCTAACTCATGGGGTTCTAAGGGGTATATTTACTAAAGTGGGGGTTTTTAGAAGTGGAGATGTTGCCCATAGCAGCCAATCAGATTCTAGCTATTATCTTCTAGAAGGTGCTAGATAAATGATAAGTACAATCTGATTGGTTACTATGGGCAACATATCCACTTCTAAAAACCCGCAATTTAATACATTTACCCCTAAGAGAGGAGCACTGTGTGACAGTAAGGGTGGATGGATTGAGGATAAGAGTCCCCTGGCTGGTGAGCGTAGGTAAGAAAGATTATAAAGTGGTACGCAAGTTGAATGATAAAAGCTGCATAATTGCAGATACTGATAAAAAACAACGAGAGGGAAACTGAAACCCATCCTGAACTTCAGAGGGGAAAGAGCGTAAAGGGGCAATATTGGATAGGAATAGTAATCTACAACTAACCCAGGGGTAGAATGCCCCATGGATCGTATCATGGTGAAACACATGTTGTCCTACAACGGAAAATGGAGATGACAGAAGAAAATTGGCTTTCGAAACACGTTCCCAAATGGTGGTGGTAATAGCTATAGTGGGAAAGTCTTGTAGAGGATAGCGTCTATGGAGGTGTTGGGACCACAATAAGAAAGAGCCAGAGACAAAGTGAAACAGTTCAGCTTTAATTTGGAGCCATAGCCTAGAAGCAGAAGTAATGCTGAAATCTGAATCCTATCTCTGCACTCTGGGTTTTTCTATAAGAAACTCTTAGTTAGTCAGAGAAACCTCAGTGCCAAGCCAACCATTACTGTGACCCGCTTCTGTTATACTCATTGTGCCATAATAAATAAACTTACTTATGGTCCTAGTCATTGCAAAGGCTCTCAGCACCTAATGAGGATGGCAGACTAATATTAAAGGCTTTGGTGGGTGGGCAATCAATTACCACCAACAGACTATTGAATACTCTCTTGTTCTTGATGCAGACCCTACTTGAAGGTGGCAATTAGCACTAGGAAAGGAAGTTACTGGTGTACCCCATTAGGGGATACCCCGCTGCAAATTCTGTGTATGCCCATTTTGAAGCTGCAAAGAATTTATTTTTTATTTTCCAAAAATAATTTTGTTGTGGAAAAAAAGAAAGAAACATAAATGAAGTAAATGCATTGAACTAAAATATTCCTCACTGAATCTATACGGACCAGTTGATTAATCATTGTGGCCGGAGACCTTGCCCACGTGGTCAAGATGGCGGCCACAGCACTGAGGGAGTTAATCCCTTTTGCTGCATCACCATTCTCATATGAACTGTTGGCGCTTGGCACCATGTACTGTAAAGGTCCCTACAAACTACACGATATTGCTAACAATTTGTCTGATTCCGGCGCATTGGAACGACAAATCATCCTGATCGCCACATCGCCTGATCTTTTGTACATGCAGGAAGATCAGGCAATGCGATTGACAATCCCATGCAGTGCTATGCGGCGGGGGCTGGCATATCGCACGGTCGGGCACCAGTTAGCCCAGTGTGTACGGACCGTCCTATATGTCAGCCCGTTGGTTCTGGGGTCGAGGGTCGTATCGCTGGGTAAACAATCGTTGAGTGTGTACTTAGCTTAACTGTATATGTAATATTGTGTTTTCATGTTATATTTAATGCACAGTGCGTGGTTGTGGAAATGCATTTTTAAATGTATAGACTATGCACTAGGAACAGTGCCAGATTAAGGTCCATGTGGGCCTGGAGCTGAAATGTATAAAGGGCCTATTGTGTGCCGCTGCGGCAGTGTGACTAGTGTGATGTGAAGGCATGACCAGTGCTGTTTGTGTGGAGTCAGAATAGGTGGTGTGGCTAGTTATATTGAGGGCATAGACAGTGACTACCTTCAGACAGTTTACTTTATAGTGGAGTGATAATAAAATGTATTTTTGTGAAAGGTAAGAACTGTATTGTCTGCCTTTACTTGAGTGCTAGAATAGTTTAAATCAATAAAAAAGAAAAAAATCTAAAATTGTTAACTGATTACTGCCATATTTCTATCAGTGTTTATCCCACGTTCCTAGACACTGCAGTAATAATACATTAATCGCTTTAGCTGTAACCTTAATTAAAAAAACAACTACTGGGATAACTTACCCGGGTTCTAGACATGACCAAGGTCATCAAGATGGCTGAACCGTCTAAAGTCAAGGTTAGAGCACCCAAGCTACAGATATGCCCAGCAAACATCCTTACCGCTGATGCAGCAAATCGCGCCACGCATAGTGCAAGACACGCGCCCTCGAGCAGATTCGCGCACAGCATTCGAGCCCCCGCCTCCATAGGAATGCATGGTGAGAGCGCAGTGCGCGCCATAGCGTACCGTAGCGTATACAGGCACGGGAATCACATGGCGCAATGCATGCCACATTTGTGGCACGATCAGCCGCAATTTGACTGGGCGCATCTGTACCAACTGGGCGCCCAAAACTGGGATTTCTGATCGTCTCTTCAGGAGGGGGTGAGCAGAAATGCCGAGGCGCGTGTCCTTCATTAGGCGCTTGGCACTACCAGCCATCAGCAAAAACAATTGAATCGCCCCCTCTATGCCAATCTCTTGTACCCTCCCATGTTAGCATTGTATCAGCTGCTGGCAACCCCTTAGAGTACCACTATTAAATTAAATAACCCACCATCATAAACATATATATATATATATATATATATATATATAGAGACATGCATATAGGCAAATCTCAAATTGGCTGTACATCCACTTTACAAGTAACCAATCTGTAGCATGTGGTGGTTCATGTATCTGCAAGAGGAAACACATAGTGCCCATTGATTTAATGCCAACCTCTGCAACTGTCATAATAAGTATCTGCACTGGCACCGGATACACACCCATAGCACTCTAACACTCCCACATATCAGTGAGGTTATGTGTATTGTCACTGCTTAGTTCCTGCCCTATAACACTCTAACACTCCCACATATCAGTGAGGTTACGTGTATTGTCACTGCTTAGTTCCTGCCCTATAACACTCTAACACTCCCACATATCAGTGAGGTTACGTGCATTGTCACTGCTTAGTTCCTGCCCTATAACACCCTATTTCACAGAAAGACAGCTAAGTTTCGTCTGACTCAGGATATGATGGGATACGCAATAAAGCATAAATTAACATATGCACATGTACTACAATGCCAAAACTCACCACAGAGGTCCATCTTGTCAGGCCCATCATGTCATCATGTAAATGATATCGACATTGACCAACTTTGAGCGTCCATCTTTTTTTAATATATATTCTAAATAAATATATTGGAGCCGGACAGAGGAAGTATTTGTGTGAGCGTCTGTGTGTACATACATATATATACATACTGTATATACACACATGCATATGCATAGGCAAACGCAGGGGGGGTTTCCGTCTGCCTGGAAACCCCCCTCCCCAGCCCACACCATGACCTCAATAGAAATAGTAATATAATAGAATTTTACAAGTGCTGCATGTTCTTCTCAGTATCACAAATTAAATAATTAGTGTGGTTCTTTCACATGTATCAACTATTGATAAATAACCTATGCATCAACTAGGAGATCTGGAAAACATGCACTGTTAGGGATGTGCTGCTATAGAGCCCAATATGTACATATATGTCCAGGGCAGTGCTAGGTTATTCTGCTGCTCCCCCAGACTCCCGGACTTACTCTAATATACTGGAATGGTGCTCACATCTAAAATAAAAACATTCAGCTCAGGCAGGATAGCCATACTGTCATATCTAATGGCTTACTGTGATCTCTGGTCCTGTATATGCTGGAATTATGACACACAATACATTATGTATGACGCATATTAAAGCTGGATAAGTGGTAATTATGCCCTCTTCATGGACTGGCCACACTCGCTCTAAAATCAAGCATTTGGAAACCCCCCTCTAGAAATCCTGCATTTGCCACTGATATGCTCATACACACACATACACATATATATACTGTATAGTTCACAAACATTACACCGACCTGTAGATCTATGTGACAGCTGCCATGTGTCCATGGGCTCTATTTATTAACATTATTTTGACTACAATAAAGTGAATAAGGCTGTTTTGTGTTTTCACACCCTTTTCACATTATTTTAGTATCACCTAGTTATAAGCAATTGGAGTAGAATTTTTAGTATCACTTATTTTTAGTAATCAGATCGCATTTCCAATAATTGTAATGGGAAATGTGATCTGACCAGAGTTACTAAAAATAAATTGTGAAAAAATATTGAGGAAAGCCCTGTGATAATGTCACCTGGATGTGGCGTTATCCAGGGTCTCCCCTGGTTACCGGGCTTCTGCCCTGCTCTAATGGGGAGAGCAGAGCTGGGACTCGGTCCCACTAATCAGCTGTGTGGTCTAAACAGACCGCATGCTGATTACTGTAAAAAAAAAAGAAAAAAAAAATTGGTAAAAAAAAATTTACTTACCTGACTCCATGAACCGGTGATCGGGGCTCCGGTGATGCCTCCCCTCCGGTCAGCTGGTCTCCCATAGTGCACTGCTGCCCGGTCATCAGGTGATCGGGTCCCAGTGCTGTATGGGAGATCACCTGACCGGAGGCATGGAGAACATCACCGGAGGCCCGGATCATGCAGGTAAGTGTAATTAAGGGAGGGGGGGTCGCGGGGGGGCTTACCGTCGGGAGCGGAGCTTAGCTCCGGGGGTAGCAGCGGCGGCCGGTCGGCGCATGCGCGGGCACTTTGTCACGGTATTTTTTGCGAAAATTCCTTGTTAAGGCTCCGAAGGGGATTCGCAGGGACAGAGCTTTATCTCAAGTTCTGTCCCTGCAAGGGATTTGTAGTAAATCCCTGTGATATTGCCTGAATTCGCAATGCGAATTCAGTCAATAATATCACACTACAATCTGCATTCAATATGCGGATTGTAGTAAATAGAGCCCATAGGAAGTTATATGATAATTATCCTGGCTAGCAGGTGGATTGGTGTTGACTCACCGAGCCTTTGCTTAAAGCACTTACTTTGAAATGTACTGCAGGGGGTATTCCTGCATAGTGGAAGTTAAAGAAGAAGAAGGTGTTAGGATTGTGTTTAAGCTAAACTGGTTTGGGTTATAGATATTTGAAAGGAGGAATGCAATTGAAATGTGCGTTATATTTACATTTTGACAGACATATATCTGTTTGTGTTCTAGTTCTCAGGCGCAGCGGGTAGGCCCGGCGATAGGGGGGGACTAAGGGCACACCCATACTGGGTCCTGAGATTCAGAGGGGCACCGAGGTCTGGACGGGCACAAAGCAGGGCCACGAATGGCAGTCTCTGCTCCAGCAGGCGTGCCGTAGCCACCAGTACCCATACCCGCCCCCCAGCTCCCTTGTAGCCTGGTCCGGGCAGTGCTGGGCTCTTCCAGGTAGCTCAGATGCAGTCCAGGCCGGACATGACCTTTCAGTCAGCTACACGGCAACATGACATCATCATAGGTCATGCCGCCGCACATCGTCCCTTCCTGTCAGGCAGGCTGCGGTGGTGAGGAGCTGGGTGCGGAGGAAGGGGATAGGGGTGGAGGAAGTGGCAGGGGGCAGAGGAAGGTGAAGGGGTTTGGGGATGAGGAAGATTAAGGAGGTTGGGGTTGAGGAAGGTGAAGGGGGCTGAGGGCTGAGGAAGGTGATGGAGCTGAGGAAGGTGATGAGGGGCTGGGGATGGAGAAAGGTGATGGGGGCCTCTGGGCTGAGGATAGTGATGAGAGGCTGAATTGGAGGAAGGTGATGAGGGGCTGAGGACTGAGTATGGCTGCAGACACCATCCCTCCTACACCTGAGGCATCCACAGCACTGTCATCAAGACCTTGCAAGAGACGTCAGACAAGAACTACAGCGGCATCATCAGTGATAGAGAGACAGTGTGGTAAGTCATAGTGTATTTTTTTACTTTATTTAAAGGCTGGCATATCTTTCAGTTTACATTGTCATGCTTCACATATCACACATGCAGGGGAGGGATGTGCGGGATCGGAGGTGGTGGTGAGAAGGTGGGGCCCCCAGAGACATCAGTGTACCGGGCCCCGAGATTTCTGTTGCCGGCCCTGGCAGCAGGGTAACACTCCCCACTGTTCATTAGGGACAATGTTAAATGGGTGCATACACTTAACTTGATTGGTTAAGGGACCCATGGCTGGCTTTTATCCCCTGTGGTCTTGTGTGTTAGAATGGGATAAAAACAGGGCCTGCGAAACCTGAGTGTGTGTATCCTCTCTGACATCAAGAAGAATTGTACTACTGTGATATCTGTATGCTGTGATTGCCCCAAGCACCTTTTACAAGGGGAGTTGTCTTTTTTAAGACATTTGAGCCATAAAACATTTTGTCTTTAGATGCCTGCATCTGCTTGTATCCTGTGACCACCAGCATAGATGCCTGCATCTGCTTGTATCCTGTGACCACCAGCATAGATGCCTGCATCTGCTAGTATCTTGTGACCACCAGCATAGATGTCTGCATCTGCTAGTATCCTGTGACCACCAGCATAGATGCCTGCATCTGCTTATATCCTGTGACCACCAGCATAGATGCCTGCATCTGCTTATATCCTGTGACCACCAGCATAGATGCCTGCATCTGCTTGTATCCTGTGAACACCAGCATAGATGTCTGCATCTGCTTGTATTCTGTGACCACCAGCATAGATGCCTGCATCTGCTTGTATCCTGTGACCACCAGCATCGATGCCTGCATCTGCTTGTATCCTGTGACCACCAGCATAGATTCCTGCAGCTGCTTGTATCCTGTGTCCACCAGCATAGATGCCTGCATCTGCTTGTATCCTGTGACCACTAGCATAGAGCAAAATGCTGTTCCGTTCTCTGGCTGTTCTGGATTGAGCCCAGTGTCTCCTATCTCAAGCCCTCTGCCAGCTACCCTGCAGACTGGTCCAGAGTAAGTGACCAGTAGGAATTAACGGACACTACCCAGGATGTGCCGCAGCAGCATGTCCATTCACATACTCAGAAGTAGGCGGTTCCAGGAGTCTGGGAGAAGTGGTACCAGGTGCCAGTGTAGGAGTCTGGGTGCAATGAGTGGTTGCAGTATTACCACACAGTGGGAGGAGTCAGCAACAGGCAGTTACTGATGGTGGGTGGGAATCCTTAGAAGCGGTGCAGTAAGCCCGCTCAGGTTACTCTAGGACAAGAAACCACCCTCTATTCTATCAGAGGACAAATATCTGTGACCACCTGGTGGAGCGAAGTCACAACCGATTCATTACAATTACATTATTGTGTCCCTGTCACATCAAGATATATGGGGAAAGACTTGTTAAATGCAAACAAGGTTATGATCTGGGATGCATTATTCCTCTGTATATCCTGCTGTCTTGATTTAATGATGTCTTCTCTTCTGAAGGACAGGATAATGCACAAGCCCCAAATAATATTAAATCAAGATGTTTTTTGTGTTTGGAATATGAAATTCCGTTCAGATTGGATTTGAATGTAAGATGTGTCACAGCGCACGGGCCCTGCAGTATGCAGAGCTTTAACCCATGAGACTGTTTAAAGGGGCCTATCCGTTAGCAGATGTATTTCTGAGCGATGAAAGACAAGATATCCCTTGAAAATTCCGGTGGCTGTGGTGAACGATATCTGTCATGTACATGACAGATTTTGGCGAACGATGAACGATATCGCATGACATCATTCAGGGAGTGGATTTTTTTTCTCTGCAGAGCTCTGTAGCTGCTGCTAATATCTTTTGTCGTTTACCGCATATAAACTGCACGATATTGCTAATATTGTACAGCTATATGTGGTAAGTGACCAACATGTTGGAGAGATAATAGATGCGATTTATCAGCCGCGGGAGCGCGCATCTATCATCGTTCAGGGCCTATCCATTAGCAGATATAATGTACGATTGAACAGTATATCATTCAAGTCATTAATTTTATCTGCTAATGGATAGGCCCCTTAAGTCAGATATGTGGTTTATTTTTTAAGACAACTTTTTCAAGCAGATGTATAGTAATTAGGGGTGAGCGGCTACGGATTTCTGAAATCCGAACCCCCCCGAGCCCCCCCGATCCGAAGCCGATCCGAGTCAGGCTCGACTTTTCCCGCCTGACTCGGATCTGAAATCGAGGCAAAACGTCATCATCCCGCCTTCCGGATCTCGCGGGTTTTGGATCCTATATAAGGTACCCGCGTCGGCGCCATTTTCTCACTCGGCTGTGGACAGTGAATAGGGAGGGTGGGAGTTAGGGCTGGCTGGGCTGTGTAGTGTAGTGTAGTGTTGTAGTGTAGTGTAGTGCAGTGTAGTGTTGTGCTGTGCTGTGCTGCGCTGCGCTGTGCTGCTGTTGTCCATAGGGGCTGTGTCCACTACTTCAAAGTCCATAGGGGCTGGCTGGACTATGTTGTGCAGTCAGTTGTCCAAAGGGGCTGTGTCCACTCTAAAGTCCTGTGCAGTGTCCCAGTCCTAAAGGGGTGCTGTAGTGTTGTCCAGGGGGTGCTCTGTCCGTCAGGTGTGCTCCCCCCAAGTGCTAAACAAAAAAAAAATATTTTTCTGTGTTTGTGAATTGTGTGCACTGTGGCTGCACGTGCATCAACAAAGGAGCAGCGCAAAGCGTGCGCCTGTGTCCCATAAGTAAAAGGCCGGCTGGCTTGTCCGTTAAAGGGTGCTGTAACCCCCAAAGGGCACTCCAAACAAAATAAAAAAATATATTTTTTTGTGTTTGTGAATTGTGTGCGCAGTAGCCGCACGTGCAAAGTAGTGCCAAGCGTGCGCCTGTGTCCCATAAATAAAGGGCCGGCTGGATTGACCGCTAAAGGGTGCTGTAACCCCCAAAGGGCACTCCAAACAAAATAATTTTTTTTTTTCTGTGTTTGTGAATTGTGTGCACTGTGGCTGCACGTGCATCAACAAAGGAGCAGCGCCAAGCGTGCGCCTGTGTCCCATAAGTAAAGGGCCGGCTGGCTCATTTCTTAAAGGGTGGTGTAACCCACAAAGTGCACTAGTCTCCAACAAAAATAAAAAAATATTTTCTGTGTTTGTGTGCGCCTTAGCCGAAAGTATATATCAATATAACATAAATGGAGGACCAAACTTTCTCCAATAAAAATAAAATAGGGAAAGATCAAGAACCACTTCCTCCTAGTGCTGAAGCTGCTGCCACTAGTCATGACATAGACGATAACATGCCATCAACGTCGTCTGCCAAGGCCGATGCCCAATGTCATAGTAGAGGGCACATACAATCCCAAATGACAAAGTTCAGGAAAATGACCTTGAAAAAAACATTTAAATCATCTGAAGAGAAACATAAACTTGCCAATATGCCATTTACGACACGGAGTGGCAAGGAATGGCTAAGGTCTTTCCCTATGTTCATGACTAGTGGTTCAGCTTCACATGACGATGGAAGCCCTCCTCCCACTAAAAAAATCAAACGAGTTAAGCTGGCAAAAGCACAGCGAAGAACTGTGCGTTCTAAGAAGATATCACAAATCCCCAAGGAGAGTCCAAGTGTGGTGGTTGCGATGCCTGACCTTCCCAGCACTGGACGGGAAGAGGTGGCTCTTTCCACCATTTGCACGCCCCCTGCAAGTGCTGAAAGGGGCACCCACAGTCCACTTGCTGATATGCAAATTGAAGATGTCACTGTTGAAGTACAACAGGATGAGGATACTGGTGTAGCTGGCGCTGAGGAGGAAGTTGGCGAGGAGGATTCTGATGGTGATGTGGTTTGTTTAAATCAGGCTCCGGGGGAGAAAGTTGTTGTCCGTGGGATGAAAAAGCCCATCACGGTCATGCCTGGGCAGAAGACCAAACATTCCACCTCTTTGGTCTGGCAATATTTCTATCCAAATCCTGACAACAACTGTCTTGCCATATGTACCATATGTAAAGGTGGAATAAGTAGGGGTAGGGACGTTAACCACCTAGGAACATCCTCCCTTATACGGCACCTGCAGCGCGTTCATAAAAAGTTACTGTCAAGTTCAGAAACTTTGGCTAAGACCGTAAGCAGTCCAGGGACACCTAAATTCTGTTGTCCTGTTGTATCCAAGCGCCTGCAAACCACACCGTCAACTCCCTCCTCGTCAATTTCCTCCTTAGTCAGAATCGGAAGTAGTCCTGCAGGCCATGTCACTGGCATGACTGACTCTCCTATCCGGGATTCCTCCGGAGGATCCTGCATTGCTACGCCTCCTGCTGCCGCTGCTGCTGTTGCTGCTGCTGGGAGTCGTTCATCATCCCAGAGAGGAAGTAGGAACACCACTACTTTTACTAAACAATTGACCCTCCAACAGTCCTTAGCGAGGAGGATGAAGTACGACAG
The DNA here is from genome assembly GCA_031769625.1 of Taudactylus pleione. Lineage (NCBI taxonomy): Eukaryota > Metazoa > Chordata > Amphibia > Anura > Myobatrachidae > Taudactylus > Taudactylus pleione. The sequence continues at coordinate 1,816,365 of JAUIMM010000348.1, read as the reverse complement.
CAGTCATCCTGAAGCAAAACGTATAACTGAGGCCTTGACTGCTATGTTGGTGTTAGGCGTGCGTCCGGTATCCACCATTAGTGCAGTGGGATTTAGACAATTGATGGAGGTAGTGTGTCCCCGGTTCCAAATCCCGTCTAGATTCCACTTCACTAGGCAGGCGATACCGAGACTGTACAGAAACGTCAGAAAAAGTGTCCTCAGTGTCCTGAAAAATGCCGTTGTACCCAATGTCCACTTAACCACGGACATGTGGACAAGTGGAACAGGGCAGACTAAGGACTATATGACTGTGACAGCCCACTGGGTAGATGTATTACCTTACGCAGCAACAGCAGCTGCGTCACCAGTAGCAGCATCTCAGAAACGCCAGCTCGTTCCAAGGCAGGCTACGCTGTGTATCACCGGTTTCAGTAAGAGGCACACCGCCGACAACCTCTTAGAGAAACTGAGGGAAATCATCGCCCTGTGGCTTACCCCACTTAGACTCTCCTGGGGATTTGTGATATCTGACAACGCCACCAATATTGTGCGGGCATTACATCTGGGCAAATTCCAGCACGTCCCATGTCACTCACACAATAAACTTGGTGGTGCAGAATTTTCTGAAAAGCGACAGGGGCGTGCAGGAGACGCTTTGGGTGGCCTGAAAAATTTCTGCCCACTTTCGCCATTCAGCGACTGCACGCCGAAGACTGGAGCGCCAGCAAACACTCTTGAACCTGCCCCGCCATCACCTGAAGCAAGAGGTTGTGACGCGGTGGAACTCAACCCTCTATATGCTTCAGAGGATGGAGGAGCAGCAAAAGGCCATTCAAGCCTATATATCCACCTATGACATAGGCAAAGGAGGGGGTATGCACCTGACTCAAGCGCAGTGGAGAATAATTTCCGTGTTGTGCAAGGTTCTCCAGCTCTTCGAACTTGCCACACGTGAAGTCAGTTCAGACACTGCCAGCTTGAGTCAGGTCATTCCCCTCATCAGGCTTTTGCAGAAGCAGCTGGAGAAAGTGAAGGAGGAGCTAGGACGGAGCGATTCCGCTCGGCATGTGGGACTTGTGGATGAAGCCCTTCATTCGCTTTGCCAGGATTCCAGGGTGGTCAATCTGTTGAAATCAAACCACTACATTTTGGCCACCGTGCTCGATCCTAGGTTTAAAGCCTATGTGGTGTCTCTCTTTCCGGCCGACACAAGCCTGCAGAGGTGCAAAGACCTGCTGGTGAAAACACTGTCAGCTGAAGCGGAACGTGACACGTCAACAGCTCCTTCTTCATTTTCTCCCACAACTGGGGCTGCCAGGAAAAAACTTAGGTATCCTAAGCAACCCGCTGGCGGTGATGCAGGGCAGGCAGGACCAAGTTTGGACATCTGGTCCGGACTGAAGGACCTGGCAACAATTTCTGACATGTCTACTGTCACTACATATGATACTGTCACCATTGACAGAATGGTGGAGGATTACATCGGTGACAGCATCCAAGTAGGCATGTCAGACAGTCCATACCTGTACTGGCAGGAAAAAGAGGCAATTTGGAGGCCCCTGTACAAACTGGCTCTATTTTACCTGAGTTGCCCCCCCTCCACTGTGTACTCCGAAAGAGTGTTTAGTGCAGCCGGGAACCTTGTCAGCAAAAGACGTAGGAGGTTGCTTCCACAAAATGTGGAGAAGATGATGTTCATAAAAATGAATTATCAACTCTTCCAGGGAGACCAGCCTCCAGAACGTACAGAGGAACCTGTGGTGGTGAATTCCAGGGGGGACGAGTTAATACTCTGTGAGGATGAGGATGTACACAACACTGAAGAGGGTGAGGAATCGGTGGATGAGGAGGATGAGGACGACATATTGCCTCCGTAGAGCCAGTTTGTGCAGGGACAGATTAATTGCCAGCTTGTTTTGTGGGGGCCCAAACGAACCAATCATTTCAGCCACAGTTGTGTGGCAGACCCTGGCGCTGAAATGATTGGTTTGTTAAAGTGTGCATGTCCTGTTATACAACATAAGAGTGGGTGGGAGGGCCCAAGGACAATTCCATCTTGCACCTCTTTTTTTTCTTTGCATTATGTACAGTTTGGGGCCTAGTTTTTCAAACTGCCATCCTGTCTGCCACTGCAGTATCACTCCTAGATGGGTCACGTGTTTGTGCCGCCCACTCGTGTCGCTTAGCATAGTCATCCAGCTACCTCGGTGCAACCTTTTGGACATAAAAACACTATTGTGAGGTGTGAGGTGTTCAGAATAGACTGGAAATTAGTGGAAATTAATGTTATTGAGGTTAATAATAGCATAGGAGCAGAAAAACCAACACATTCTGTGATTTTAGCTGTTTTTATGCTTTTTAAAAAAAAAATACAGATCCAAAACACAAAACCCAGAACCCAAACACGGAAGGGTGGTTTTGGCAAAACCAATCCAGATCCAAAACACGAAGAAAGATCCAGATCCAAAACCAAAACACGAAAAGTGGCCGGTGCACATCCCTAATAGTAATACACAATACAGAATGCAAAGATGCCCAGATTCTAGAGCAATATACCGGTAGCTAGGGGCCTTATTCCGAGATGAGCGCAATGGCGATTCCGGAGTGACAGTTTGTCAGCGGTTGGGGGTGGTAACATAGGGGGTGGTCAGCGGTCATAAAAAAACGCAGGCATGTCTGCCCGTATGAACGCCATTTCATGGGCGTGCATAAATTAGCTGTGGCGATCACCCCTGGAGACTTGACGGTCACTTTAAAAACAATTGGTGAGTAATGGAAACAAAGAGGAGTTTCCAGATTGTGGGCCTCATTCAGAGGTGGACGCTGCTGCCTCCGCTCTAGCGCCTGTTGGTGGAGTTGTGGGTGCGATAATATGCAAATGCTAGTTTCAGCCTTCCATTTGTGCCCCAGCGTGCGCCGCAGAGTTGGAGCACTGAGACGCCCACTTTCTGCTCACCTGTATGCAATAGCAGCGCCAGTGGTTTCAGACAGTGTACCATCGCTTCAGTGCACCACCGCCTCCACCATCGACACTTGAACCTGACTATGTCTCCATCTGAACATGGCCTCTGTGGAAGTGGCTATGCGTCTCAGAATGAAGCCCACTATCACTGACACGTCCGTGACACACCCATAACACGCTCATGTGGCGGATAGTTTGCGTTCACTTCAGGCCACCTCACAGACACCGCCCAGGAACGCCCATCGCTGTGCCTCTCAAGTTTTGTTACAAGTTCTTAAGATCACAATAGAGCCTTTTTGTGTAGTCTCTGTGGTACATATGTGCAGTACGGGTTTTCAGAATAATTTGCGCATACATAGTAGCAAATAATCGCTCAACTACGCCAACATAGCCATTGCGTTCAGAAAAAAGGCGGAGGGGTATTTTGGTTCCACATTTGAAGTGTATTTATTTTTGTTATTTTCGGTAACATTGCAAACAGTCTTCTTGTCGGCTCCATAGTTCCAGCATGTTGACAACCATACTGCATGCAAAGTTCATGTCAACATATTGTACCACAGCATTATTTTTTGCTGCTGCTGAAACTGCAGGTAGCGTGTTTGTAATTGTTACACTCAAAGGCAGTTTACTCAGTGTAACCCACTTTGGGGTTATGGTGTACTAGCTCACTTAGGAGTCTATTCATCATCACTTAATTTCTACAAGAGCAGGTGAAAATGCACATTTTCTCCTGCTTTTGTAGAAATTAAGTTTTTGCACTATTCATCAAGAAGGTAAAGCAGGAGATATCACATCGCTGTCCTCATACACTAGTATCACAGATATCTCCTGCTTACCTTCCTCTCCCGGAATGGCCCGCTGTCCCCATATACTAGTATCACAGATATCTCCTACTTACCTTCCTCTCCCGGAATGGCCCACTGTCCCCAAACACTAGTATCACAGATATCTCCTGCTTACCTGCCTCTCCCGGAATGGCCGCTGTCCCCATACACTAGTATCACAGATACCTCCTGCTTACCTTCCTCTCCCGGAATGGCCCGCTGTCCCCATATACTAGTATCACAGATATCTCCTGCTTACCTTCCTCTCCTGGAATGGCCCGCTGTCCCCATATACTAGTATCACAGATATCTCCTACTTACCTTCCTCTCCCGGAATGGCCTGCTGTTCCCATACACTAGTATCACAGATATCTCCTGCTTACCTTCCTCTCCCGGAATGGCCCGCTGTCCCCATACACTAGTATCGTAGATAGCTCCTGCTTACCTTCCTCTCCCGGATGGCTGCTGTCCCCATACACTAGTATCACAGATACCTCCTGTTTACCTGTCTCTCCCGGAATGGCCCGCTGTCCCCATACACTAGTATCACAGATACCTCCTGCTTACCTTTCTCTCCCGGAATTGCCTGCTGTTGCCATACACTAGTATCACAGATATCTCCTGCTTACCTTTCCCTCCCGGAATGGCCCACTGTCCCCATACACTAATATCACAGATATCTCCTGCTTACCTTTCTCTCCCGGAATGGCCCACTGTCCCCATACACTAGTATCACAGATATCTCCTACTTACCTTCCTCTCCCGGAATGGCCCGCTGTCCCCATACACTAGTATCACAGATATCTCCTGCTTACCTTCCTCTGCCGAAATGGCCCACTGTCCCCATACACTAGTATCACAGATATCTCCTGCTTACCTTCCTCTCCCGGAATGGCCCGCTGTCCCCATACACTAGTATCACAGATATCTCCTACTTACCTTCCTCTCCCGGAATGGCCCGCTGTCCCCATACACTAGTATCACAGATATCTCCTGCTTACCTTCCTCTCCCGGAATGGCCCGCTGTCCCCATACACTAGTATCGTAGATAGCTCCTGCTTACCTTTCTCTCCCGGAATTGCCTGCTGTCCCCATACACTAGTATCACAGATATCTCCTGCTTACCTTTCCCTCCCGGACTTGGCCCACTGTCCCCATACACTAATATCACAGATATCTCCTCCTTACCTTTCCCGGAATGGCCCGCTGTCCCCATACACTAGTATCGTAGATAGCTCCTGCTTACCTTCCTCTCCCGGATGGCTGCTGTCCCCATACACTAGTATCACAGATACCTCCTGCTTACCTGTCTCTCCCGGAATGGCCCGCTATCCCCATACACTAGTATCACAGATACCTCCTGCTTACCTTTCTCTCCCTGAATTGCCTGCTATCCCCATACACTAGTATCACAGATATCTCCTGCTTACCTTTCCCTCCCGGACTTGGCCCACTGTCCCCATACACTAATATCACAGATATCTCCTGCTTACCTTTCCCGGAATGGCCCGCTGTCCCCATACACTAGTATCGTAGATAGCTCCTGCTTACCTTCCTCTCCTGGATGGCTGCTGTCCCCATACACTAGTATCACAGATACCTCCTGCTTACCTGTCTCTCCCGGAATGGCCCGCTGTCCCCATACACTAGTATCACAGATATCTCCTACTTACCTTCCTCTCCTGGAATGGCCCGCTGTCCCCATACACTAGTATCACAGATATCTCCTGCTTACCTTCCTCTCCCGGAATGGCCCGCTGTCCCCATACACTAGTATCACAGATATCTCCTGCTTACCTTCCTCTCCCGGAATGGCCCGCTGTCCCCATACACTAGTATCGTAGATAGCTCCTGCTTACCTTTCTCTCCCGGAATGGCCCGCTGTCCCCATACACTAGTATCACAGATATCTCCTACTTACCTTCCTCTCCCGGAATGGCCCGCTGTCCCCATACACTAGTATCACAGATATCTCCTGCTTACCTTTGTCTCCCGGAATGGCCTGCTGTCCCCATACACTAGAATGGGGACAGGAATTCATCAAGCGCCGAAAATACAATATTTTCGGAGCTTGATTGCGGGAGCATTCGCCATCTTCGGATGGCGTTTGCTCCTGCTCGCAACCCACTCCTTCCCTATGACGATCCCTGCACCCCTGTCCGGCTCCTTCTGCCGGACGTCGGGGCCTCTTGTCCACATGCGTAGCCTGCAGGTCACTGCTCCAAAATGAATATTACAGTATGCTATTAGCGCTAGTGGCCGGTAGCTACTGGTCTCTAAGTGACATGCGCGCAACCGTCTTCTGGCTGCGCAAGTCAGAGACGGACATTTAGCAGCATTATAAAATATACTGTCTATTATAGTAATATCAATAGCCCAAAGAGTTCACGCATTTATTTTTATCTACATAGTGTAAGCTGGCATTTAGTTATGTGACATCTCTCTCATAGACACAATGCACACAGTGTTTAGCATATTGGCAAACAGCCAGATAAGACTGATGGAGGAAGCTGCAGATTGACTAATTGTATTTGCTCTGGAGCAAAACCAAACCCATGTAATCTCTGGTGATTCAGTGAGTTTGAGGAACCAAGTCATGCCAGCTGTTTAACTTATATATTCCCCATGTGATGCAATCAGCAGGTCATCTCTCGTGCAGTCACGTCACTGGTCTTCCAGCTGTTCGGCATGCCCTGCTCAGACTTGTAGTTCCACAGCTACCAGAGAACGACAGGCTTACCAAGCTAGCTTTATACTGTATGCAATAAATTGCACATGTGCCTTAGTCGCATTTTGCACGCAAGCTGATTGAATTGCCATCAAATGCGACTATAAGAATATTTAATTAAGAAATTTTCCAGTGCAGCAATAAAAACTAGCTGCCCCTGGTTACTCCCATAGTGTGGATATACGCCACAAAACGTCGACCGTGATCCAGCAACTGTGAACGCTGACCTCTGAAGCGATCAGAGACTAAAGCAGGCTCTGATCCCTACAGAGGCAGCGTTCCCAGTGATGCAATGTACGGGTGACGTCATGACGAGGAGCCCGGGCTCCTGCTGGATCTAGTTGGATCTATAATATGTAGCAGAAAGCAGCTGGTTATTCAGAGGGTGAATACAATATAACAAGGTTCGATTATATAAAAGGTTGTTTTTATTAAATGAAATATCAATAAAATTCAATGTGCATTAATCCTTATTATACATATTAAATATTTGAAACATTTAAAATATATATAAAATATATAAACAGAATGATCAGATGGTCCTGTAACCTGCACAGACAGTAATCTCCAAAATGTACTATTGTGGTGACTTGCAATACTCCAAAATGTTATATGTTTGCCAGCTGCAAACAGAATCTGAGCAGCACAAAGGTCCCGTATATAATGACAGACTTTCTTGGTACCAAGACTGGACAATAAACGGAGAAATTCTCTATATCATTGGAGACAATACTACCTATTACAGCCTCTACACGGAGATCCAGGCTCCCTTACAAACAGGTGAGAGCCTTGAATAGTGACACCGTGATTCAGACTGCATAAATTCACCACAGGTATAATCCTGCTATTAAAGTCTGTCATTATATACGGGACCTTTGTGCTGCTCAGATTCTGTTTGCAGCTGGCAAACATATAACATTTTGGAGTATTGCAAGTCACCACAATAGTACATTTTGGAGATTACTGTCTGTGCAGGTTACAGGACCATCTCATCATTCTGTATATATATTTTATATATATTTTAAATGTTTCAAATATTTAATATGTATAATAAGGATTAATGCACATTGAATTTTATTGATATTTCATTTAATAAAAACAACCTTTTATATAATCGAACCTTGTTATATTGTATTCACCCTCTGAATAACCAGCTGCTTTCTGCTAAATATTGTATATCTATTTTTGGGATTGACTACCCCAATCAGCTGAAGTATTCAGGGTGTGTCATTAACTCATCAAGCGCCTAGGTATCTCTCTTGTATCTAGTTGGATCTAAGCAGCAACAGCGGGAGCCCTGACGGTATGGAGCCAGCGTTGCCCAGCGTGCTAAGGTAAGTACAGCACAGGGGTGTAGGGGGCCCGCTGTTGGCTGCACTGGGAGGGGGCACTACTACTGGTGGCACTGCATAAGGGAACATAACTACAGGGGGCACTGCATAATGGACACTACCACAGGAAGCACTGCATATGGGACACATCTACAGTGGGCACTGCATAATGGGCACTACTACAGGGGGCACTGCATAAGGGGCACTACTACAGGGGGCACTGCATAAAGGGCATTACTACAGGAAGCACGTGTAACACTACTACAGGGGGCACTGCATAAGGGGCACTACTACAGAAAGCACAGTGTAAGGGGCACAACTACAGGGGGCACTGTATAAGGGGCACTACTACAGGGGGCATTGTATAAGGGGCACTACTACAGGGGGCACTGCATAATGGGCACAACTACAGGGCGGACTGCAAAATGTGCACAACTACGGGAGCACTACATAATGGGCACTACTACAGGGGGCACTGCATAATGGGCACTATTACAGGGGGCACTGCATAATGGGCACTATTACAGGGGGCACTGCATAATGGGCACTATTATAGGGGGCACTGCATAAGGGGCACTAATCTGATACACACAGAGTTTACAGGCTATAAGCTATGTTCCCAATAATCTCGTTCTACATGGACATAGAAACTGTGCAACCTGTCTTCAGCTGAGGTAACAGACTGGCAGGAGTAGAGAGGAGGGTTGGTGAGGTAGATCTCTCAGGATGGGATGTAATGGGCATTTACTTGGTGGCATAATGTGAAAGGGGCATTACTGTGTGCCACAATGTGCTATAAGGGGCATTACTTAGTGTGCCACAATGTTCCATAAGGGGCATTACTTAGTGTGGCATAATGTGTTATAAAGGGTAGTACTGTGTGGCATAATGTGTTATAAGGGGCATTATTGTGTGGCATAATATGTTATAAGGGGCATTACTGTGTGGCAGGGGGTGGGATGTAATAAGAATCGCATGCGTGATGCGGTACCCCCCCTGTCTTCGGGTACATAATGAACCGCAGTATATACCAATGCTCTCTCGATAAAAGCTTTCCTTTGCGACATCTCTGGAAAGAGGGACTTCCGGGTTTAACAGCCAGAAGTCCCTCTGGCGTGTCCCGATAAGAAGGCCATATGCTTCTATTAGGTAATGCCACTTGAAGGTGGCATTGCCCATCGGAATGAAGTACATTTGGGGAATGCGTTAAAACCCCCGAAAACTGCATTTTAGGGGGTTTTACCGCAATTTCGCCTTTAGTACCTCCCGCCCGTAATATCTGTTATACGGAGCATTACTGTGTGGCATAATGTGTTATAGGGGCATTACAGTGTGGCATAATGTGTTATAGGGGGTTACAGTGTGGCATAATATGTTATAAGGGGCATTACTGTATCATGAACCCACACACCTCATTTGCCATCTTCTTTGGTGGGGGAGGGGTTTGGGCAGGGAGGGCAGCAGAAACTTTTTTGGCAGAGGGGAACAAAATTTATAGATACGACACTGTATAGTCATCTACAGTTGGAGATTAGTAAGTTTATGCACACACCTCTCAGAGCAGTACATATCCTCCTCAGCACCACACACACCTCTCAGAGCAGTACACATCCTCCTCGGCGCCGCACACACCTCTCAGAGCAGTACACATCCTCCTCAGTGCGACACACACCTCTCAGAGCAGTACACTTCTTCCTCAGCACCACACACACCTCTCAGAGCAGTACACATCCTCCTCAGCACCACACACATCTCTCAGAGCAGTACACATCCTCCTCAGCACCACACACACCTCTCAGAGCAGTACACATCCTCCTCAGCACCACACACCTCTCAGAGCAGTACACATCCTCCTCAGCGCCACACACACCTCTCAGAGCAGTACACATCCTCCTCAGCACCACACACACCTCTCAGAGCAGTACACTTCTTCCTCAGCACCACACACACCTCTCAGAGCAGTACATATCCTCCTCAGCACCACACACATCTCTCAGAGCAGTACACATCCTCCTCAGCACCACACACACCTCTCAGAGCAGTACACATCCTCCTCAGCACCACACACCTCTCAGAGCAGTACACATCCTCCTCAGCGCCACACACACCTCTCAGAGCAGTACACATCCTCCTCAGCACTGCACACACCTCTCAGAGCAGTACACATCCTCCTCAGCACCACACACACCTCTCAGAGCAGTACACATCCTCATCAGCACCACACACACCTCTCAGAGCAGTACACATCCTCCTCAGCACCACACACACCTCTCAGAGCAGTACACATCCTCCTCAGCACCACACACACCTCTCAGAGCAGTACACATCCTCCTCAGCACCACACACATCTCTCAGAGCAGTACACATCCTCCTCAGCACCACACACACCTCTCAGAGCAGTACACATCCTCCTCAGCACCGCACACACCTCTCAGAGCAGTACACATCCTCCTCAGCACCACACACACCTCTCAGAGCAGTACACATCCTCATCAGCACCACACACACCTCTCAGAGCAGTACACATCCTCCTCAGCACCACACACACCTCTCAGAGCAGTACACATCCTCCTCAGCACCACACACACCTCTCAGAGCAGTACACATCCTCCTCAGCACCGCACACACCTCTCAGAGCAGTACACATCCTCCTCAGCACCACACACACCTCTCAGAGCAGTACACATCCTCCTCAGCACCACACACACCTCTCAGAGCAGTACACATCCCCCTCAGTGCCACACACACCTCTCAGAGCAGTACACATCCTCCTCAGCAACGCACACACCTCTCAGAGCAGTACACATCCTCCTCACTGCCACACACACCTCTCAGAGCAGTACACATCCTCCTCAGCACCACACACACCTCTCAGAGCAGTACACATCCCCCTCAGTGCCACACACACCTCTCAGAGCAGTACACATCCTCCTCAGCAACGCACACACCTCTCAGAGCAGTACACATCCTCCTCACTGCCACACACACCTCTCAGAGCAGTACACATCCTCCTCAGCACCACACACACCTCTCAGAGCAGTACACATCCTCCTCAGCACCACACACACCTCTCAGAGCAGTACACATCCCCCTCAGTGCCACACACACCTCTCAGAGCAGTACACATCCTCCTCAGCAACGCACACACCTCTCAGAGCAGTACACATCCTCCTCACTGCCACACACACCTCTCAGAGCAGTACACATCCTCCTCAGCACCACACACACCTCTCAGAGCAGTACATATCCTCCTCAGTGTCGCACACCTCTCAGAGCAGTACACATCCTCCTCAGCGCCACACACACCTCTCAGAGCAGTACACATCCTCCTCAGCACCACACACACCTCTCAGAGCAGTACACATCCTCCTCAGCGCCACACACACCTCTCAGAGCAGTACACATCCTCTTCAGCACCACACACACCTCTCAGAGCAGTACACATCCTCCTCAGTGTCGCACACCTCTCAGAGCAGTACACATCCTCCTCAGCGCCGCACACACCTCTCAGAGCAGTACACATCCTCCTCAGCACCACACACACCTCTCAGAGCAGTACACATCCTCCTCAGTGCCACACACACCTCTCAGAGCAGTACACATCCTCCTCACTGCCACACACACCTCTCAGAGCAGTACACATCCCCCTCAGTGCCACACACCTCTCAGAGCAGTACACATCCTCCTCAGCACCGCACACACCTCTCAGAGCAGTACACATCCTCCTCAGCACCGCACACACCTCTCAGAGCAGTACACATCCTCCTCAGCACCACACACACCTCTCAGAGCAGTACACATCCTCCTCACTGCCACACACACCTCTCAGAGCAGTACACATCCCCCTCAGTGCCACACACCTCTCAGAGCAGTACACATCCCCCTCAGTGCCACACACCTCTCAGAGCAGTACACATCCTCCTCAGCACCACACACACCTCTCAGAGCAGTACACATCCTCCTCAGCACCACACACACCTCTCAGAGCAGTACACATCCTCCTCAGTGCCACACACACCTCTCAGAGCAGTACACATCCTCCTCAGCACCACACACACCTCTCAGAGCAGTACACATCCTCCTCACTGCCACACACACCTCTCAGAGCAGTACACATCCCCCTCAGTGCCACACACCTCTCAGAGCAGTACACATCCCCCTCAGTGCCACACACCTCTCAGAGCAGTACACATCCTCCTCAGCACCACACACACCTCTCAGAGCAGTACACATCCTCCTCAGCACCACACACACCTCTCAGAGCAGTACACATCCCCCTCAGTGCCACACACCTCTCAGAGCAGTACACATCCTCCTCAGCACCACACACACCTCTCAGAGCAGTACACATCCTCCTCAGCACCGCACACACCTCTCAGAGCAGTACACATCCTCCTCAGCACCACACACACCTCTCAGAGCAGTACACATCCTCCTCAGCGCCACACACACCTCTCAGAGCAGTACACATCCCCCTCAGTGCCACACACCTCTCAGAGCAGTACACATCCTCCTCAGCGCCACACACACCTCTCAGAGCAGTACACATCCTCCTCAGCACCACACACACCTCTCAGAGCAGTACACATCCTCCTCAGCACCACACACACCTCTCAGAGCAGTACACATCCTCCTCAGCGTCACACACACCTCTCAGAGCAGTACACATCCCCCTCAGTGCCACACACCTCTCAGAGCAGTACACATCCTCCTCAGCGCCGCACACACCTCTCAGAGCAGTACACATCCTCCTCAGCACCACACACACCTCTCAGAGCAGTACTCATCCTCCTCAGTGCCACACACACCTCTCAGAGCAGTACAAATCCTCCTCAGCACCACACACACCTCTCAGAGCAGTACACATCCCCCTCAGTGCCACACACCTCTCAGAGCAGTACACATCCTCCTCACTGCCACACACACCTCTCAGAGCAGTACACATCCTCCTCAGAGCCACACACACCTCTCAGAGCAGTATACATCCTCCTCAGCACCACACACACCTCTCAGAGCAGCACACACACCTCTCAGAGCAGTACACATCCTCCTCAGAGCCACACACCTCTCAGAGCAGTATACATCCTCCTCAGCACCGCACACACCTCTCAGAGCAGTACAAATCCTCCTCAGCACCGCACACACCTCTCAGAGCAGTACACATCCTCCTCAGTGCCACACACACCTCTCAGAGCAGTATACATCCTCCTCAGCACCACACACACCTCTCAGAGCAGCACACACACCTCTCAGAGCAGTACACATCCTCCTCAGAGCCACACACACCTCTCAGAGCAGTATACATCCTCCTCAGCACCGCACACACCTCTCAGAGCAGTACAAATCCTCCTCAGCACCGCACACACCTCTCAGAGCAGTACACATCCTCCTCAGTGCCACACACACCTCTCAGAGCAGTACACATCCTCCTCACTGCCACACACACCTCTCAGAGCAGTACACATCCTCCTCAGAGCCACACACACCTCTCAGAGCAGTATACATCCTCCTCAGCACCACACACACCTCTCAGAGCAGCACACACACCTCTCAGAGCAGTACACATCCTCCTCAGCACCACACACACCTCAGAGCAGTACACATCCTCCTCAGCACCACACACACCTCTCAGAGCAGTACACATCCTCCTCAGCACCACACACACCTCAGAGCAGTACACATTCTCCTCAGTGCCACACACCTCTCAGAGCAGTACACATCCTCCTCAGCACCACACACACCTCTCAGAGCAGTACACATCCTCCTCAGCACCACACACCTCTCAGAGCAGTACACATCCTCCTCAGCACCACACACACCTCTCAGAGCAGTACACATCCTCCTCAGCACCACACACACCTCAGAGCAGTACACATCCTCCTCAGTGCCACACACCTCTCAGAGCAGTACACATCCTCCTCAGCACCACACACACCTCAGAGCAGTACACATCCTCCTCAGCGCCGCACACACCTCTCAGAGTAGTACACATCCTCCTCAGCACCACACACACCTCAGAGCAGTACACATCCTCCTCAGCACCGCACACACCTCTCAGAGCAGTACACATCCTCCTCAGCACCACACACACCTCTCAGAGCAGTACACATCCTCCTCAGCACCACACACACCTCTCAGAGCAGTACACATCCTCCTCAGCACCACACACCTCTCAGAGCAGTACACATCCTCCTCAGCACCACACACACCTCTCAGAGCAGTACACATCCTCCTCAGCACCACACACACCTCAGAGCAGTACACATCCTCCTCAGCGCCGCACACACCTCTCAGAGCAGTACACATCCTCCTCAGTGCGACACACACCTCTCAGAGCAGTACACTTCTTCCTCAGCACCACACACACCTCTCAGAGCAGTACACATCCTCCTCAGCACCACACACATCTCTCAGAGCAGTACACATCCTCCTCAGCACCACACACACCTCTCAGAGCAGTACACATCCTCCTCAGCACCACACACCTCTCAGAGCAGTACACATCCTCCTCAGCGCCACACACACCTCTCAGAGCAGTACACATCCTCCTCAGCACCACACACACCTCTCAGAGCAGTACACTTCTTCCTCAGCACCACACACACCTCTCAGAGCAGTACATATCCTCCTCAGCACCACACACATCTCTCAGAGCAGTACACATCCTCCTCAGCACCACACACACCTCTCAGAGCAGTACACATCCTCCTCAGCACCACACACCTCTCAGAGCAGTACACATCCTCCTCAGCGCCACACACACCTCTCAGAGCAGTACACATCCTCCTCAGCACTGCACACACCTCTCAGAGCAGTACACATCCTCCTCAGCACCACACACACCTCTCAGAGCAGTACACATCCTCATCAGCACCACACACACCTCTCAGAGCAGTACACATCCTCCTCAGCACCACACACACCTCTCAGAGCAGTACACATCCTCCTCAGCACCACACACACCTCTCAGAGCAGTACACATCCTCCTCAGCACCACACACATCTCTCAGAGCAGTACACATCCTCCTCAGCACCACACACACCTCTCAGAGCAGTACACATCCTCCTCAGCACCGCACACACCTCTCAGAGCAGTACACATCCTCCTCAGCACCACACACACCTCTCAGAGCAGTACACATCCTCATCAGCACCACACACACCTCTCAGAGCAGTACACATCCTCCTCAGCACCACACACACCTCTCAGAGCAGTACACATCCTCCTCAGCACCACACACACCTCTCAGAGCAGTACACATCCTCCTCAGCACCGCACACACCTCTCAGAGCAGTACACATCCTCCTCAGCACCACACACACCTCTCAGAGCAGTACACATCCTCCTCAGCACCACACACACCTCTCAGAGCAGTACACATCCCCCTCAGTGCCACACACACCTCTCAGAGCAGTACACATCCTCCTCAGCAACGCACACACCTCTCAGAGCAGTACACATCCTCCTCACTGCCACACACACCTCTCAGAGCAGTACACATCCTCCTCAGCACCACACACACCTCTCAGAGCAGTACACATCCCCCTCAGTGCCACACACACCTCTCAGAGCAGTACACATCCTCCTCAGCAACGCACACACCTCTCAGAGCAGTACACATCCTCCTCACTGCCACACACACCTCTCAGAGCAGTACACATCCTCCTCAGCACCACACACACCTCTCAGAGCAGTACACATCCTCCTCAGCACCACACACACCTCTCAGAGCAGTACACATCCCCCTCAGTGCCACACACACCTCTCAGAGCAGTACACATCCTCCTCAGCAACGCACACACCTCTCAGAGCAGTACACATCCTCCTCACTGCCACACACACCTCTCAGAGCAGTACACATCCTCCTCAGCACCACACACACCTCTCAGAGCAGTACACATCCTCCTCAGTGTCGCACACCTCTCAGAGCAGTACACATCCTCCTCAGCGCCACACACACCTCTCAGAGCAGTACACATCCTCCTCAGCACCACACACACCTCTCAGAGCAGTACACATCCTCCTCAGCGCCACACACACCTCTCAGAGCAGTACACATCCTCTTCAGCACCACACACACCTCTCAGAGCAGTACACATCCTCCTCAGTGTCGCACACCTCTCAGAGCAGTACACATCCTCCTCAGCGCCGCACACACCTCTCAGAGCAGTACACATCCTCCTCAGCACCACACACACCTCTCAGAGCAGTACACATCCTCCTCAGTGCCACACACACCTCTCAGAGCAGTACACATCCTCCTCACTGCCACACACACCTCTCAGAGCAGTACACATCCCCCTCAGTGCCACACACCTCTCAGAGCAGTACACATCCTCCTCAGCACCGCACACACCTCTCAGAGCAGTACACATCCTCCTCAGCACCGCACACACCTCTCAGAGCAGTACACATCCTCCTCAGCACCACACACACCTCTCAGAGCAGTACACATCCTCCTCACTGCCACACACACCTCTCAGAGCAGTACACATCCCCCTCAGTGCCACACACCTCTCAGAGCAGTACACATCCCCCTCAGTGCCACACACCTCTCAGAGCAGTACACATCCTCCTCAGCACCACACACACCTCTCAGAGCAGTACACATCCTCCTCAGCACCACACACACCTCTCAGAGCAGTACACATCCTCCTCAGTGCCACACACACCTCTCAGAGCAGTACACATCCTCCTCAGCACCACACACACCTCTCAGAGCAGTACACATCCTCCTCACTGCCACACACACCTCTCAGAGCAGTACACATCCCCCTCAGTGCCACACACCTCTCAGAGCAGTACACATCCCCCTCAGTGCCACACACCTCTCAGAGCAGTACACATCCTCCTCAGCACCACACACACCTCTCAGAGCAGTACACATCCTCCTCAGCACCACACACACCTCTCAGAGCAGTACACATCCCCCTCAGTGCCACACACCTCTCAGAGCAGTACACATCCTCCTCAGCACCACACACACCTCTCAGAGCAGTACACATCCTCCTCAGCACCGCACACACCTCTCAGAGCAGTACACATCCTCCTCAGCACCACACACACCTCTCAGAGCAGTACACATCCTCCTCAGCGCCACACACACCTCTCAGAGCAGTACACATCCCCCTCAGTGCCACACACCTCTCAGAGCAGTACACATCCTCCTCAGCGCCGCACACACCTCTCAGAGCAGTACACATCCTCCTCAGCACCACACACACCTCTCAGAGCAGTACTCATCCTCCTCAGTGCCACACACACCTCTCAGAGCAGTACAAATCCTCCTCAGCACCACACACACCTCTCAGAGCAGTACACATCCCCCTCAGTGCCACACACCTCTCAGAGCAGTACACATCCTCCTCACTGCCACACACACCTCTCAGAGCAGTACACATCCTCCTCAGAGCCACACACACCTCTCAGAGCAGTATACATCCTCCTCAGCACCACACACACCTCTCAGAGCAGCACACACACCTCTCAGAGCAGTACACATCCTCCTCAGAGCCACACACACCTCTCAGAGCAGTATACATCCTCCTCAGCACCGCACACACCTCTCAGAGCAGTACAAATCCTCCTCAGCACCGCACACACCTCTCAGAGCAGTACACATCCTCCTCAGTGCCACACACACCTCTCAGAGCAGTATACATCCTCCTCAGCACCACACACACCTCTCAGAGCAGCACACACACCTCTCAGAGCAGTACACATCCTCCTCAGAGCCACACACACCTCTCAGAGCAGTATACATCCTCCTCAGCACCGCACACACCTCTCAGAGCAGTACAAATCCTCCTCAGCACCGCACACACCTCTCAGAGCAGTACACATCCTCCTCAGTGCCACACACACCTCTCAGAGCAGTACACATCCTCCTCACTGCCACACACACCTCTCAGAGCAGTACACATCCTCCTCAGAGCCACACACACCTCTCAGAGCAGTATACATCCTCCTCAGCACCACACACACCTCTCAGAGCAGCACACACACCTCTCAGAGCAGTACACATCCCCCTCAGCACCACACACCTCTCAGAGCAGTACACATCCTCCTCAGCACCACACACACCTCTCAGAGCAGTACACATCCTCCTCAGCACCACACACACCTCTCAGAGCAGTACACATCCTCCTCAGCACCGCACACACCTCTCAGAGCAGTACACATCCTCCTCAGCACCGCACACACCTCTCAGAGCAGTACACATCCTCCTCAGCACCACACACACCTCTCAGAGCAGTACACATCCTCCTCAGCACCACACACACCTCTCAGAGCAGTACACATCCTCCTCAGCACCACACACCTCTCAGAGCAGTACACATCCTCCTCAGCACCACACACACCTCTCAGAGCAGTACACATCCTCCTCAGCACCACACACACCTCAGAGCAGTACACATTCTCCTCAGTGCCACACACCTCTCAGAGCAGTACACATCCTCCTCAGCACCACACACACCTCTCAGAGCAGTACACATCCTCCTCAGCACCACACACCTCTCAGAGCAGTACACATCCTCCTCAGCACCACACACACCTCTCAGAGCAGTACACATCCTCCTCAGCACCACACACACCTCAGAGCAGTACACATCCTCCTCAGCACCACACACACCTCTCAGAGCAGTACACATCCTCCTCAGCACCGCACACACCTCTCAGAGCAGTACACATCCTCCTCAGCACCGCACACACCTCTCAGAGCAGTACACATCCTCCTCAGCACCACACACACCTCTCAGAGCAGTACACATCCTCCTCAGCACCACACACACCTCTCAGAGCAGTACACATCCTCCTCAGCACCACACACCTCTCAGAGCAGTACACATCCTCCTCAGCACCACACACACCTCTCAGAGCAGTACACATCCTCCTCAGCACCACACACACCTCAGAGCAGTACACATTCTCCTCAGTGCCACACACCTCTCAGAGCAGTACACATCCTCCTCAGCACCACACACACCTCTCAGAGCAGTACACATCCTCCTCAGCACCACACACCTCTCAGAGCAGTACACATCCTCCTCAGCACCACACACACCTCTCAGAGCAGTACACATCCTCCTCAGCACCACACACACCTCAGAGCAGTACACATCCTCCTCAGTGCCACACACCTCTCAGAGCAGTACACATCCTCCTCAGCACCACACACACCTCAGAGCAGTACACATCCTCCTCAGCGCCGCACACACCTCTCAGAGTAGTACACATCCTCCTCAGCACCACACACACCTCAGAGCAGTACACATCCTCCTCAGCACCGCACACACCTCTCAGAGCAGTACACATCCTCCTCAGCACCACACTCACCTCTCAGAGCAGTACACATCCTCCTCAGCACCACACACACCTCTCAGAGCAGTACACATCCTCCTCAGCACCACACACCTCTCAGAGCAGTACACATCCTCCTCAGTGCCACACACCTCTCAGAGCAGCACACACACCTCTCAGAGCAGTACACATCCTCCTCAGAGCCACACACACCTCTCAGAGCAGTACACATCCTCCTCAGCACCACACACACCTCAGAGCAGTACACATCCTCCTCAGCACCACACACACCTCTCAGAGCAGCACACACACCTCTCAGAGCAGTACACATCCTCCTCAGAGCCACACACACCTCTCAGAGCAGTATACATCCTCCTCAGCACCGCACACACCTCTCAGAGCAGTACAAATCCTCCTCAGCACCGCACACACCTCTCAGAGCAGTACACATCCTCCTCAGTGCCACACACACCTCTCAGAGCAGTACACATCCTCCTCACTGCCACACACACCTCTCAGAGCAGTACACATCCTCCTCAGAGCCACACACACCTCTCAGAGCAGTATACATCCTCCTCAGCACCACACACACCTCTCAGAGCAGCACACACACCTCTCAGAGCAGTACACATCCCCCTCAGCACCACACACCTCTCAGAGCAGTACACATCCTCCTCAGCACCACACACACCTCTCAGAGCAGTACACATCCTCCTCAGCACCGCACACACCTCTCAGAGCAGTACACATCCTCCTCAGCACCGCACACACCTCTCAGAGCAGTACACATCCTCCTCAGCACCACACACACCTCTCAGAGCAGTACACATCCTCCTCAGCACCACACACACCTCTCAGAGCAGTACACATCCTCCTCAGCACCACACACCTCTCAGAGCAGTACACATCCTCCTCAGCACCACACACACCTCTCAGAGCAGTACACATCCTCCTCAGCACCACACACACCTCAGAGCAGTACACATTCTCCTCAGTGCCACACACCTCTCAGAGCAGTACACATCCTCCTCAGCACCACACACACCTCTCAGAGCAGTACACATCCTCCTCAGCACCACACACCTCTCAGAGCAGTACACATCCTCCTCAGCACCACACACACCTCTCAGAGCAGTACCCATACTCCTCAGCACCACACACACCTCAGAGCAGTACACATCCTCCTCAGCACCACACACACCTCTCAGAGCAGTACACATCCTCCTCAGCACCGCACACACCTCTCAGAGCAGTACACATCCTCCTCAGCACCGCACACACCTCTCAGAGCAGTACACATCCTCCTCAGCACCACACACACCTCTCAGAGCAGTACACATCCTCCTCAGCACCACACACACCTCTCAGAGCAGTACACATCCTCCTCAGCACCACACACCTCTCAGAGCAGTACACATCCTCCTCAGCACCACACACACCTCTCAGAGCAGTACACATCCTCCTCAGCACCACACACACCTCAGAGCAGTACACATTCTCCTCAGTGCCACACACCTCTCAGAGCAGTACACATCCTCCTCAGCACCACACACACCTCTCAGAGCAGTACACATCCTCCTCAGCACCACACACCTCTCAGAGCAGTACACATCCTCCTCAGCACCACACACACCTCTCAGAGCAGTACACATCCTCCTCAGCACCACACACACCTCAGAGCAGTACACATCCTCCTCAGTGCCACACACCTCTCAGAGCAGTACACATCCTCCTCAGCACCACACACACCTCAGAGCAGTACACATCCTCCTCAGCGCCGCACACACCTCTCAGAGTAGTACACATCCTCCTCAGCACCACACACACCTCAGAGCAGTACACATCCTCCTCAGCACCGCACACACCTCTCAGAGCAGTACACATCCTCCTCAGCACCACACACACCTCTCAGAGCAGTACACATCCTCCTCAGCACCACACACACCTCTCAGAGCAGTACACATCCTCCTCAGCACCACACACCTCTCAGAGCCGTACACATCCTCCTCAGCACCACACACACCTCTCAGAGCAGTACACATCCTCCTCAGCACCACACACACCTCAGAGCAGTACACATCCTCCTCAGCGCCGCACACACCTCTCAGAGCAGTACACATCTTCCTCAGCACCACACACCTCTCAGAGCAGTACACATCCTCCTCAGCACCACACACCTCTCAGAGCAGTACACATCCTCCTCAGCACCACACACACCTCTCAGAGCAGTACACATCCTCCTCAGCACCACACACACCTCAGAGCAGTACACATCCTCCTCAGCGCCGCACACACCTCTCAGAGCAGTACACATCCTCCTCAGCACCACACACCTCTCAGAGCAGTACACATCCTCCTCAGCACCACACACACCTCAGAGCAGTACACATCCTCCTCAGCACCGCACACACCTCTCAGAGTAGTACACATCTTCCTCAGCACCACACACACCTCTACAATCTACTTTTAGGACAAACACTTAAAACTGAATGGAAAGCATCAATCCTCCAATGAAAAATGGTCCTGGGGGTAAATTTATTAATTGTTCGTTTTGGCTCATTTCCAAAACCTACGGACAGCAACGGGCATCATTGTCGGATTGTAGAGAAAATAAAAACAGCATTTACTATGCATTGGCTTTGACTGCCATTTAAAATCACAAGTCGAAACCTGAGGGATTTCCTCCCCTTTTCCTGCCATCAAACAACAGGTACACACATGATGCACCCTGCATACGCCACAAAGAAAATGTACAATTGCCCACTTCAGCTTCCAGGTTCATACTTGCATACAACAACCATTCGCAGAATCTGAATCAACTGCCTTCTGTACACGTCAGATCTTCCCACCATGTTAGGTTTTCTCTTTTCATTTATCCATTCAGGAAACATAATTGATGGCTTGAATACCTCAAAGACATCATTACTGTATTAGGCAAACAACAATCATTGCATACAGATTCAGGGCGGTAGAAAGGTGGCGTGTGGGGAGGGTGTGTGGCCTAATTGCAGGAACCGTGGCCATGTCCCCTTAGGAAAAACAAAAAAAGTGTGCACTGGGGAGGGGACGTCATGAGCCCCTCAGTGTGATCGCTCCCCCCTCACAGTCGAGCAGTTTCCCACTGCAGACCAGAATACAGCAGCGTGTGCTGGTCTGCTGAAAAGTAAGGGGATGGGGGGCTGCATCAGACCTGTGCTTTGGCCGGGCCCCTCTAAAAAGCCTGGACCCGGGTAATTAGTACCTACCTCCCCCTCTTGGCGCCCCTGTACACATTGAATTTGCTTATCCCCTCCATACATTATGGCTGCTTCAAAGGGGATCAGTTTAATATGCCGACAGCGGGGGATTCTGACGGTCAGAATGTAGACTTTACATCTCCCTTATGTTAAATTACTATCTTTAAACTGAGTCACCGCAAATAAAAATGGCCTTGAGCGATGATAGTTAATAATATATGAAAATCACATTTCAGATGGGCTGACTTCCGCTGCAGGGAGAGCCGGCACCACACCATGAGGACTGGTGGGGGGCGGATTCCTCAATACTTGGAGTTCGCCCCTTTTGGAACAACCGACACTGGGATGTATAGAGGAGCAGGAGGTGGTAGGCGTGGTCAACGTACATTTTATGGATTAATATGAATGGAATTTTTTTTGGTGTGGGGGTTACAGATGTTTTTGATGACCCTCCTGGGGCTCATTCTGAGGAGGAAGCGGCACTACCACCACCCACGCCAAAGCCACCATCAGTGCCGCACCTCTCCACCAGTGACCCCATGCTCGCGGTGATCCATGCTGAATCACAGCGCAATGGGCGGATCTAATAGGAGATTGCGGCATCACTGGTGCGACAGAATGAGCTCCTGAGGTGGCAGAAAGAGATCATCGAGAGCGATCTCTGCTCTTTTTTACAATTAAGAGCTGGTGCTCGAGGAGCATTGCGAGCCCTATTCTATGTTCAGTAAGACGGTTATATTTCATCATTGTAAAAATGTCACTAATAAATACTGATTTTTCTAAAAGCCAAATGTATGTCTGATACAAATGCCTTTCATATTTTTGCAGGTTATGCGTAATTAATTAGGTTGCATAGGAAAGCAAGCAACTTTTTGCTCTGGATCAAAAGGTTAATTTTGGGTATATATATAGAGATGCAGTCAGGAAGCCGACGGTCGAAATGCCAACCTCCGGCTTCCCGACTGTCTAATCCCGGCAGGGGTCTAATGATAGGCGTTGAGATCCCAACACCTGACATTTTCCCTACGCCGGGAGCCCGACGCCCGGCATAGCGATCGAAGGTAAGCCGGGCGCCAGGCAAGGACAGCCGCAGGGGGGAAGGATAGGTTAGGGGCTCCCGGGGGGGTACTTAGGGTTAGGCACCCCCCGAGAGGGTTAGGCTAAGGGAAGAGGGGGTTAGCGATAGGCATTCCCCCCTCCCCCCCAGGGAGGGTTAGTTTTAGGCAGCGGGGAAGGGGGGGGGTTAGGTTTAGGCACTAGGGAGGGAGGTTAGGGTTAGGCACCCCTAAAGGAGGGTTGGGGGGGGGTGGTTAGGTTAGTTAGTACTTACCTTTAGCGCAGTCGGGATGTTCACTGGTACTGGGCTTGCGGCGTCGGGATTCGACATGTTTGCCATGTTTTTCCCCTTGTGTACATCCATGCAGCTGAATGGTCAGGGACTGGGACGCCCACTTTTCGCGCCCATGTGCGCTGTATTACTGATTGGTGGTATATAGGAATGCACCATCGGTCTCACCTTCAAAACTTGCACCTGCCCTATGGTGCAGTTTCTCAGTTTGGCCAGCTATGACTGGGGCGGTGCGGCTGTGGTCGGAGCTGCCTGCATTTACAAACCTGCAATGCTCCCATAAACACGCCCATTAAATGGAGCACTGTTGCGGTAATTTTTAGTCACCCACCAGGAACGCCCAGTACTTTTCCACCGTGCGGCTTTGGGTGCACGCTCAGTGTAACACGTGTGCCGTAAAGAGTATTTAGGAATTTCCACGCAAACACAGCTGCAAAAATTCGCTCAACTACACAGTGAGTCAAAATGTCATGTCTGCGGCAGATCTGGGCTTTGTGGCTAGGGATTATCACAAGCCCCCACCTCATCCCCATCTGGTCACATGACAGTCTGCCCCTCTTACTGTACCTCAATTCGTTACATGACCCAAATCTCACCTCTCCTCCTGGTCAGTTATATGAGCCGGCTTACCTGTAACTAAAATTCTCTTTCATTGCCTGGATAATAGCTCCTACATTCCCAGCAGTGAGAAGGGATTCCAGAACAAAGCACGAAATTTCGATGGCGAGATTTCACACACACACACTATTCAGCCCCGGTGTATTGTGTTACGTCATTAAAAATGTCATGTTTTGTTTTTAGTTTTGTATTTGTTGATTTAGCGGCTGCTAAACGGATCGTTTCACAAAGATGAATTTATTTCTCAGCGCCGGGTGTCGTGCAACCATTTGCCAAAATGATTTATGAGGCCAAAAACATCCCTCTAGTTTTATTGGTGTAGTAGAGAGAATATGGAATCATTAAATATTCTCCTGCTCCCGAATTGTGTGCACCGTTCTATTCGCTCGGTTCCCCCCTCTCAGTCGCCAGAGGAGATGCCACTAAATTGCCTATGGTGATCCTGTACCGCCCATAGTAGCGTGCGCCCAGCTCCACAGTACGCGCGGTGCCAAAACACACAAGATGCGCTTTGCAGACGGAGTCGCGTTTAATTCTGCGTCAGCCTCAATTGTTGATACTTGTCGGCAAATTGCTTCCCACGCTGTTGGGAATAATCTGTCATATAACAATGCTTTATGTCAATTTTATTTAAAAAAAACCACATTGAATACATAGACACGTCTAATTAAATAACATTTATATTGACATATTACCAGTAACAGACTTGCTGCCTATGGAATGTACACGATCAGTACACTTGTAGATACATCAGGTATAAGTCACTAGGCCTGATTCAGAGATGTCCGCTAATGATGCCGCAGCTGTGAATTTATGCGCAGTTGCTATGCGAACATATACAATTGTCACAGCCGCTAGATTTGTATTGAGACGCTCACCAGCGGCTTCGCAAACCCAACGGACTGCGTACAAAGGATCTGATTCAGAGCCGCTCGCTAAGCTGCGCTCTCGCTCGCTAGGAGCGATTGTCATCCGTCTGCGCATGCGTCTAAGTCGCAGTGCATGTGCGCAAACTAGCGTCTGCGATGTACAATCGAGCACTCGTAGTACACAGACAGGACGCTAATTTGAGTCACAGATTGCGCCGTTTGTGGGTGGTAACAGGGGAAGGTGCTTGTGAACGGGGGAGTGGTTGTGCGAACGCAGGCGTGTCTGACCGTCAGAACGGCGTTTAATGGGTGTGCATAATTAGCAAAGTAGCGTCATTACACACGTGACTTGGTTTTAGCCGGAACTGCTCGCAGTGCTTGGGGTAGGTTAGGTCAACCCTAAGCGCTGCGAGCAACTCCGATGGCCCTCGATGTTCACGATTAATCAGACACTTCCCGGAGATGACGTGTGCTGCGAGTGACAGGTGGGAGGTTTTATAGTCCAGCGTACGCTAACTGCCGTCGCTCACTAAGACATAGAGGGCGTCCTTATAGCGCAAAGAGCGATCGCTTGATTTGCATACCCGGCCCCTTTTTGCAAGCGAGCGATCGCATCTTGTGAGCGGCTCTGAATCAGGTCCAAAGACACAGATTCGGCCGCGGATCGGCTATCAGACTTCTAAGACACCCTTTGGTCGCACAGAATGGGCACCGGGACTGAGACGCCGGAGCTACTATCACTACATATGGGATCGCAGTGGCAGGCAGAGACAAGACCTGAAAACGGTCGCGCAACTTCTGCGTTTCAACTCCCCCCCCCGTTGGCGCCCACAAACGATCGCTGACTATCAATCAATTTGCATATAAATCCGCACATCGGTAACGACACCGGACGCATGCACAGTGCGACTCAGATGCCGTTACTCTCTGAACTGCGCAAACAGCGGCATTATGTCCATCAGTGAATCAGGCGCAATGGTCAGTTCTCAAACAGGAATTGTAAACATTTTATTTTTCTGTAATGGATAGAATGGGGACAGGTTTATATTTCTATAATTATTCCATAAATACCCATATATTTTACTTCATCGTGAACTGACGTAAACAGACACACACAGACGCACAGACACACACAGACGCACAGACACACACAGACGCACGCACAACTAAATTGTGTTCAGAATAATCTGTGTTTTGCCTTTCTGCATGATGATACAATGTATTTTTTATGCTTGTGTTGAACAATATTTCCACCTTAAATGTATTTTTACGTCACATTCACTTTAGTTTTCTGTATATGTTACTATTCTGGCCCAAAAACGCCGGCATTTGAATCCCAGGATATGAGCAATGCTAAACGCAGATTCCCAATTATTGTCAGAAGCATTTAAGGGGCGGTGCAGGGGCGGGGACTGCAGGCGTTCACAGACACCCCCTCCGATGCTCTCGCGATATATAGCTCGTCGATCGAGCTAAGAATAATGGATAAGTGTGTACCCAGCATAAAACCGTGCATGCACACCCCATAGCCTGCAGCAGTGATTTAGTTTTTCAACCAAACTACAGATTATTAAAATCTCAATTTTTTCCCTCTGTAGGTTTGATAAAGATTGTCCCAAAGGTTTAAGCACCAGAATCGTTTTGTCTACCTGAAGGTACCCAATAACAATATAACCCAGTGGTTCCCAAACTTTTTTGAATCATGGCGCCCTAGAGTATCAGTATTGTTTCCATGGCACCCCTAAGCCAAGAGTTTGTTACTGAGAAATTCAGAGAAACTGTAGTGAAGTAGTAAAGTGAAGTAAATTGTGCTGACCTGTCATCCTCAGGTTTAGTTATGTGGTGGGGGACAGGTTTGCGCTTCTGTTTGTTCACATATTTACATTACATTGACCATAAATAATTTGATTTGGTGCTGGACCACCATCCTGAGGCACCCCTGCAAGTGTCCCGAGGCACCCCAGGATGCCACGGCGCACAGTTTGGGAACCACTGATATAACCTATAATGAGTTATTTTACTTGTAGATTATGTTTAAACAAAATACATAACACAAAGGGGTCTATTTATCATAACCTGCAATTATTAAGTATCCCCCCAATGTACGAAGGAGGGAGGAACCGCAGCAGAGGATACGTTCCGTATCCCGACAAAGGGGATGCCAGCACCGGGCACCTGTCAGAATCCTGACCCCCAGCATCCCGAAGATAAGTAGTGGGAATTGGAGGAGGGTTAGGGTTCAGGCACTAGGGGGAGGGTTAGCATTAGGGTTAGGCACTAGGGGGAGGGTTAGCATTAGGGTTAGGCACTAGGGGGAGGGTTAGCATTAGGGGTTAGGCACTAGGGGGAGGGTTAGCATTAGGGGTTAGGCACTAGGGGCAGGGTTAGCATTAGGGTTAGGCACTAGGGGGAGGGTTAGCATTAGGGTTAGGCACTAGGGGGAGGGTTAGCATTAGGGTTAGGCACTAGGGGCAGGGTTAGCATTAGGGTTAGGCACTAGGGGGAGGGTTAGCATTAGGGTTAGGCACTAGGGGCAGGGTTAGCATTAGGGTTAGGCACTAGGGGCAGGGTTAGGCACTAGGGGGAGGGTTAGCATTAGGGTTAGGCACTAGGGGGAGGGTTAGCATTAGGGTTAGGCACTAGGGGGAGTGTTAGCATTAGGGTTAGGCACTAGGGGGAGGGTTAGCATTAGGGTTAGGCACTAGGGGGAGGGTTAGCATTAGGGTTAGGCACTAGGGGGAGGGTTAGCATTAGGGGTTAGGCACTAGGGGGAGGGTTAGCATTAGGGGTTAGGCACTAGGGGGAGGGTTAGCATTAGGGGTTAGGCACTAGGGGCAGGGTTAGCATTAGGGTTAGGCACTAGGGGGAGGGTTAGCGTTAGGGGGTAGGCACTAGGGGGAGGGTTAGCGTTAGGGGTTAGGCACTAGGGGGAGGGTTAGCGTTAGGGGTTAGGCACTAGGGGGAGGGTTAGCATTAGGGGTTAGACACTAGGGGGAGGGTTAGGTTTAGGCACTAGGGGGGAGGTAAGGTTTAGGCACCGGGGAGGGTGAGGTTAGGTTTAGGCACTAGGGGGAGGTTAGGTTTAGGCACTAGGGGGAGGGTGAGATTAGGTTTAGGCATTTGGGGGGGAGAGATTAGGTTTAGGCACTAGGGGGAGGTTAGGTCTAGGCACCAGGGAGGGTGAGATTAGGTTTAGGCACTAGGGGGAGGTTAGGTTTAGGCACCGGGGAGGGTGAGATTAGGTTTAGGCACTAGGGGGAGATTAGGTATAGGCACCGGGGAGGGTGAGATTAGGTTTAGGCACTAGGGGGAGGTTAGGCATAGGCACCGGGGAGGGCGAGGTTAGGTTTAGGCACTGTTGGGGTGCGGGCATCTGGATTTTGACCGTCTGGATCCCGAGCACCGGCATCCTGTTCCCAACCCCCGCAGGAGATATTTCCATTTCTGACAGCAGCCACAACCCCAATAGGTGAGTATGGGGGTTGTGATGCTGTCAGATTTACAAAGCACTGGAACAGAAACACCGGGATTGTATTGAGAATGTGATTATTGATAAATGGGCGCCAAAGAGTCCTGTCAAATTTGGTTTCCCCCCTCTAAGATAAATGAGGCTCTTTGTACTATGTAGTTAATACTAAACTGAAAGAAAGGACTTTCGCAAACTTTCTGCTGTGAAACTGGAGTGCTGCCTGCATAACATGGGTGGCAATATAATGGTGGGGGGGGGGGTTATACCATATACTGTAGTTACGTAGCAACAAATTATCAACTGACGCTGAATGATCACCTGAGATCACAAGTCCTTATCCCAAATGACAGAACACCAATAAAGGGATTTCAGCCAAGGTAAACAAAACGGACATCACACACATTCAACAAGGACAGAAAATAATATCATCACATATTTGTTGCATAAGTTTTTTTCACCTATAGTGCTTATATCTCCAGGGCTCTTCTACCCAACGAGCCGCCCGACCAAAGTCCATCACATCGCCCTGTTCCAAAAAGTTGCCTGCAGATCACCTTTATTTGCAGCTACCAAATGTTCCTTTCGATATTACACCTTGTGTTTTGATAGATTGCCTCTATGAACGTCCAAGGGCCTTCATAATGTACTAGAGTTGCAACCACTGTTTGCCATGGATAAACGCTTACGCCTCTAGGTTTGGGTTTTGTCTCCCCAGGCGATTTTGTCCTCGTTACAGAAATGTTTCTTCTGGGAAATCCCGTAGGTAGTGTCGGAGCAGTTCAGCTTGTTACTGGTTGATAGCCGGCTGTTGAGGGAAGGGGACCTGGTGATACTCTTGATGCTAAATGGGGTGTAACAGCATAGGGCGGAGCGCATCAGCCTGAGGACCGAGGGCCGTAATATGGTGAAAATCCATGGGTCAATGATAGAATTCACCGACAGGAACCGGAGAGCTAGAAGGTCCATTTCATCTTCTCCCTTATCACCTTTAACTCTGTTTAGATATGCCTGTACCTGTAAAACAAACACAGATGTCTCATCAGAAGTGATGCCTATCATCGTCTAACCACCTGGAGATAGGTAGGAAATTGTATGGAAGACTGGTGGCACCTCCAATCCGACACTGTTCTCAACAGGATAGTTGTGTTGGCCAATGGCATCATCAACGTAACAAGACTATTTTTGAATGTATCATCACATCAGCAAACTATCTTACAACCTTTCAATTGAGTAACAGACCATACAGGGTTCCACTGCTACCAAATAAGATCCCCCCCCAAAAAAGTTTACATTCTCCAGATAACTGTTCGCCATTAGATGAACCAAGATGTCTGTGAGAAGCACCACTAGGTCCAACATTCGCCCAGCTCTCTAGGGTAATGCGTGCAGTTACGCAGCTGGCACTGCTCTGTTTGACTATAGTCGGCAAGCACCTGTATTTGGAAGGTGGGATAATATACTACACAGGGTTTCCCCAGTTTCCATGGTCATCCCTGTTTTTCAGCATTGGGAACCTTTAGTACATATTATCAAGAATTTATAGTCCTGATGCCAAATTAGGTTAATAAATGGGAGAGGGTCGCTGTAGTGTCATAACATTGGGCACACCTTACAAAACAAAAGGGAAGGGTGACAATAATAGATTGCAGAAATATTGTCAAACCTGTTTTCTGTTATAACGGGATTTTTTTGTATTCGTTTATATAACAGGATTTTTAAAAGGTCACTACTCTAAAAAAAAAAAAAAAAAAGTTTTTGTGTATTTTTTTTTCCTAGCAAAGTATACAATAAACATAGGTTTGTGTGTTATGAGATTGTTTTGTGGGGTTGCATGCAGATACACTACTAGTGTACAGTATCTGCATGCAAAATACTATCTTACAGTCTCTGCATGTAGATACAGCCGCAGTCGCACGCAGAATATAGGCATGCCGCAGCGGCTGTGACACTGTAACGTAGCATTTAGCAGGCAGATACAGCCGCAGTCGCACGCAGAATATAGGCATGCCGTATATCATTTTAATC
Organism: Taudactylus pleione; assembly: GCA_031769625.1. Taxonomy (NCBI): domain Eukaryota; kingdom Metazoa; phylum Chordata; class Amphibia; order Anura; family Myobatrachidae; genus Taudactylus; species Taudactylus pleione. The sequence continues at coordinate 1,785,671 of JAUIMM010000348.1, read as the reverse complement.
AGCAGAAGCTGCTTGTGCGTTCTATTCACGTTGCTTTGTAAATAAGACACATTTGAAGGTAAAGAGGCTTACAAAAATACATTTGGCGCTACAAAGTCATCCCACGGCATGGTGCGACTAGAAGAGCTGTTTAAAACGCAAGGAAGTAAAATGTATGTGGACACATCTCTACGTTTGCGAATTTCACAGTTTTGTTCTGATTTCACATGCAAAATTTGACGCGAGTTCCATTGTATCCCAGATCTGACTGATCTCGCACACGCCACGACACAGCTAGTTACACATCGAATGACAAGACTCAAGCAACAACGAAAAACTTTCCTGCAATAAGGTGCGAGTATAGATTGCAACCTAACATGATTCTTAGTAAATTTCCCCCCAAGATGAGATGGGATCGGTATGATTTACGGTGGTTCAAATCCCGACGCCGGAAGACCAGCACCAGTGAAGATCCCGACAGCAGCTAAGGTAAGTATAAACTAACTTAAACCCCACCCTAACCCTCCCTTAGGGGTGCCTAACCCTTACCTACCCCCCAAGTGCCTAACCCTAACCCCCCACTAAGTGCCTAAACCTAACCCCCGCTTCCCCACAACCTAAACCTAAGTCTCCTGTGGGGGTGCTTAACCCTAACCTCTCCCCGGGGGTGCCTAACCCTAACCCTCCCTTCCCCTAGCCTAACCCTAACCCTCCCGGGGGGGTGCCTAACCCTAACCTAACCCTCCTCCCTGTGGCTGTCCGCACCCGGCGCCCGGCTTACCTTCGATCGGGTTGCCGGGCGTCGGGCTCCTGGCATAGACAAAATGACAGGCATCAGGATCTTGATGCCTGTCATTAGACCCTTGCCGGGATTAGACAGTCAGGATGCCGACGATCGGCATTTAGACCGTCGGCATCCCGACTGCATACCGATGAGATACAGGGTTAGTGACAGGCTGGTGGATCCTCATCATGTCACAGATATATATATATATATATATATATATTCCTTCACATATAACTGACCTGTCTCCTCATATTGCGGCTATCCCTGGCAGATTGCTAGTTACAGAGTTTACACTCCGGCATCACATTATCATGAATAAATAAAGTAAATAATGAATTCTGGTTACATTTCTGCATTCAGAAGCTGCAGCTGTAAAAGCTCTAAGAGGCTGGAAAACAACGATACAGCTTCTGGTTAATGTGTATAATGTCTGCACAGCTACAGGATGCTATCTCTCTCCTGATAATGTTTATTGCCATTCAGATGAATCATTTATAGTGGTTTGACAAATAAAAGATCTCGGCTGATTAGGAAAAATTCCTAAAGCGCTTTGCTATTCAATGCTTTCCTCTAATGAGCATCACGGTGGCACAGTGGTTGGCATTGCTGTCTCAGAGAAAATATATATTATGGCGCTGGCATCCGCGGAGCCAGTTTAGTAGGTGATATTTGTCTCTTTCTGTAGTTTTGGCACTGATCTGCACTTCTGGGGGGAAATTTACTAAGGTGAGAGTTTTTAGAAGTGGAGGTGTTGCCGATAGCAACCAGATTCTACTTCACATTTAACTAGCACCTTCTAGAAGAAAATAGCTAGAATCTGATTGGTTGCTATGGGCAACATCTCCACATCTAAAAACTCTCACTTTAGTAAATTTACCCCCTGGAGTCCTTCATGTTGTCAGTATAGCGTGTGGTTAGCACAATGTTATTAAGTATTAAGTGGTAATGGTTTCTTCTTTATTTCCTTTTTGCTCTTTTACTATTTTTAACATTTATTTTGTATTGCATATAGTCAAATACAATGTTTATATGGGTTAGTGTGGGGTTTTGTGTCATGTCTGCCCAATGACGCTGAGCTGTGTCAGCCTATGATTTTAGAACGGCACACAACACAAATTCAGCCGTGGGCTGACGGCCATTGGCGCTTGGTCTCCTACATTAACCCCATGTTCAGTTTTGGGTCTATATGAATATTTACATGATTAAAATGTCACAAGTCACGGATGGGTATTGGATGCTTAGCCTGTATTTCAGGATTGGCGAGACCTAGTATTAAGGTGCAGAGTCTAACGTGCCGGCGGCATTCACCAGGGACCCCCACAAGGAGGTTTGTACTTACCTGCGTCCAACACGCAGGTTCGCAGCTCTCAGACTAGGGGGTCTAGTTACTAAGCTGTGTTAGGAGATAAAGTGAAAGGTGATAAGGTACCAGCCAATCAGCTCTTAACTGTCATTTTTCAAACACAGCCTGTGAGATGGCAGTTAGGAGCTGATTGGCTGGCACCTTATCACTTTTCACTTTATGTCCTAACACAGCTTAGTAAATAGACCCCTAGTTGTCCTAGTACAGGTGCTGGTGTACTCTAGATACAGTGGCGTATAAAGAAGGCGTATGATCGTAGTCAACAAACCGGTTCAGAACCAGACAAGACGGTACCAGGTATCAGACAATATCAGGGACAGGAACAAAGCCAAGGTCACAACCAGTACCAGGGAGGAGACGAAATTGGGTCACGGACAAGCCAAGGTCAGGAACAAGCAGGAACAATCACGGAGTAAGGAACGCTGGAGTAAAATTGGGGGCCTATACTCTGGCACCTGCCTAGAGCCCAGAGACTCCTTTTATAGGGAGGAGTTACATTCTCACGCCAAACGACACTTCCGTTTGGCGCGCCTGTCCCTTTAAATCTACTTGCACGTCGGCGCACGCAGCCCTATGGGCGCCACGACCACCAGTATTGCGGGTGCCATGAAGGGAGAGAGAAGAAGCCAAAATCCAGAACAGCAGCGAGCGCCGGGGGCTCCCCATCTGCTGCCCCACACAGGCCGAGACCCCCAACGCTGCCGGACCCGGTAACAAGCTGCCGGTAAGTTTTAATTGGCATTTTTGCAATTTAATCCAGTGAATATCCTGAAATGGTACAAAATTAATTTGTAAACTGCAAAAAAAGAAGAAAAATAAGTTTAGGTCACCTAAAACTGAAAATAATCTAAATTTCAAAGTTGTTAAAAAGTCCTTTATCAGGGAACAAGTAATAGATGAAGAACTTATTACAGCTGTTCTGTGCAATGAGACAAAGGCCTGTCTGGGCCATGAAGTGACGCTACTGGGGGCTGGAAGAAGTTCTGACGGGCTGATTGATCAATATTATAAATCTTTAGTCTATCTTGCAGAGTTCTGTACGTTGTTTAGTAGGTGAAAGGTTGGTTCCTCAGCGTGTGGGGTTTACTTACACCCTTCACACTGGGAAGTGGTGGTTTTTACAAGCCGTCCCTTCTTTGTAAATAAGCCCTTGTGACACCAGCTGTCACACATGGAGGAGGAAGCGCGATGGTCTGCGGCTCTTTTGCTGGATGAGTTGGTGACTTGAGACAAAAAAGGGAAGAAATACAATAATCCGCACAAGTATCATGTAGAAAAGAATTAATCTTCTCGAGACCCCTAATATCTAGTTGAATGGCTGCACAAATATACCATATCTTGGTAGGGGGCACTATCATAGGCAACAGTTATCAGAGCTTTTTTGGAGTTGTCTCTTGTTGATACACGAGTTAAAATATAACTTTTATTTATATATATATATATATATATATATATATATATATAATGAATTACAGTTAGTGTAATATGGCAAAATAAAAAATAAAGGAAAAATAAAGAAATCAATGATCAATAATATATTGAAATAGTGTATTAAAAAATTATTAAATTGTATCCATGCCAGTACGGGTCTGTATATTTATTAATGGGATATATAAATCCCTGAATTCTAATATTACTGATATATAAGTCTTCAAAATTACTATATATTATAATCAATGAATACTCTTTATACCTTAGTGATGCAGATGAATATTTCTTTATATCTTTATATGTTTGTCTGTTCAGTGTGTATCTCCTATAGTTGACTGTAAATATACACACTAGGTTTCCTTTACAGACGTAGGAAATAGTTATTTATTATTAGTCACAACACAATATATTTAAATGATTTGTAACAATTTATTCCTCATAGGATCTGTGGGCCTGATTCAGAGCCGCTCGTAAGCGGCAGTATGCTCGTTCCGAGCGATGTTCGCCCATCTGCGCATGCGTTCGGTTTTTAATACGCATGCGCGAACCAGTCAGTGCGGCCGAAAATCATTTGTTCGCTATATAGCGAATGCCTGCTATTTTGAATGACATGAGGAGGCGTATGTGGGTGGTAACAGGGGAAGGTGCTTGAAAACGGGGAGTGGAGATCAGAACGCAGGCGTGCTTAAAGGTCAAAACGGGCGTTTTATGGGTGTGCATAATTAATACAGCAGCGTCATTGACCACGTCACTGGGTTATTTTATAGTCAGAACTGCTCGCAAATTTGTGGTAGCAAAAACCAACCACAAGAATAGCGAGCAGTTCATACGCTGGTCGATGTACTCGATTAATCTAATAAATAGCGGACATGACGTAGGATGCGAGCGGCCAGGGGTTGTATTTTTACTAAAAAAGACCGCAAGTTTGGTTCGCTTGTTCAGACCTAGAGGCGTGAACAGACCGCAAAGAGCGAACGGCTCATTTGAATAGCCACCCCTATTTTCTGGACGAGCGAGCGCTAATTGCGTCCGGCTCTGAATCAGGCCCTATGTCTCCAAGTTGTTATATTGCTGCTGTTCACATTCAGGGAGTCTGAAAACTCTCCTGTCCTTTACAGAACAGCAAATTGTCGTTGTAAAACATGCACAGATTCTTGTACTGAGTATTGTGGATTATCATATATTATAGATGTAATCCCATGAATTTGGTTATATTGGAAAGATTGGAAAACTGTTATTGATTATGGTCCTCAATCTGTACTTGGCAGTCAATGCAGCATATACCCAAATCACTGCACTCATTATTTAATATATGCATGGGATGTGTTGCTGGCATGAGTATTTAACATGTAGCCGTATGATTTATTAACCACTTATTATGGTTCCAATTACTGCTAATCCCAATTACTCCTGTAATATCTGTGTAATATATTTCTTCGTTTGCAAAAATCCCTGATTCACTACAGATTATTATATTAAGTAATGTGCCTTCAACATATAGACTAATTCCTGCCAAATGATTATAAAAATACCAGACTATCTGTCATTATTATCGGCAGCTCATATATAAAAATGGCATTGGTATGAAATACGTCCAGCGGTTCGAATCCTGACGCTGGAAGACCGGCAGTGAAGATCCCGACAGGTAAGTATTTTCTATATTCACTAACCTAAGCCCCCCCTAACCCTAACCCTTCCTTAGGGGTGCCTAACCCTAACCTGTGCCAGGGCTGAGACGCCCACTGTCAGTGTCCGTAGACGGTGAAATACCCATGGGTGCATGTTTAAACCCCACCGCGGCATTGAAACTTGCACCAGCGCTATTGCAGGTACAGTTCCTTCATCCGTGTACGGCCGCCTATGTGAGCGATTGAACGTCTGTGTACGTAAACACGTTCACCGACATGCCTGTGACACTCCCATAACCCGCCCATAAGACGGACCATCACCCTGCGTGCGCTAAGCCACCTCCCTGTCGCCGCCCGGGAAAGCCTGCTTGATTTGTGGCACTGCGAGGCTTATGGCGCATACACGGATAGAAAGAAGGAATCTGGACGAGACGTTCTGACTTCTGAGGCTTGGCTCCTACAGACCGTATAACACTTATGTTGGCATATAAACTTTTCTATGAATAGTGCTTAATGTGCGGATATTTTGCTTATTATTCCTGCAAAATATCATTGATAGAAGCAGATTCTACAAAGCGTACACTCCTAAAATGAAGACTAGACTTGTTATTCTGGCAGCATAGTGTAATGAGTTTGGAGGCAAAAGGAATTTTTACTGTGCTTATTGGTTCATGCCATTAGACGGTCGTCTTTACTATGTTTGGAGGACAGGGAAAGTTTTTTTTAACTTTCTAATTCGCCCAGATATGATAGTTGTGATTGTGCACAGATAATTAGATTGAAGAGTTATACTTTCGGAAAGTGATGCCGTTTAACGTGTCTCGTCTTCTCGTTCACCGACATTCTTATTGTGTTCTAACTTGCTGAAGAATGTTTTATATTAGTCAGACTTGTACTTTATCCTGTGTAAATATTGTACTTGAACAGAAGGAAAAAAAGTTTATAGAAGAGGTTTATGCAGCTCAGTCATTCCCCAAATATTTCTCTACTGAACAGAAAATGAAACGTTTATATGAAAAAAAAAAGTTTAGCGCTTTCCGTAGATTATTTGTCCGATCAATTTGTCTTCCTTGTATCTTTGGAGAATTGTGGCAATGCAATTTATAGGTGTTTCGGTAAAGGTGATCTTTATCCATTTATTTAGTGCGTGGGTTCATTGTGTCATACATAGCAGTCAGGGCTTACTCAATGATACGTCTTGTTCCAGTCACAAAATGTGCCGCTAATTATTATTGTTACTATGGGGTCTAATCTGCAGTTTTTGAGTAATTCAACGCCTTTTGCTTTGCTGAATAGGCCCCTACGTCCAGAGGCGGGCTGGGCCGGGGGGCAGGGTGCCATGTGCCTCCCGGGCCGCAGCGCCATGCGTGCCGTGGGCAGACTGTGTCTCTGTGACACAGCTGCCTGCACCGCGCGTGTAGAGCTGACCGGACGGAGATCGGTCAGCGCTACACAGTGACTGACAAACACAGCCGCCGGCAGCTGTGTGTTTGTTTTTAGTAGCAGCCAATGAGAGTCTGTCAGACTCTCAGTGACTGCTGCTGCGCCCACTGCAGGAGCCGCTCCATCTTCCGGCTCCTGCAGTGGGTAATGGGAGAGACGTCATGACGTCATATGACGTCTCTCCCATAATGCAGAGCAGCCCGGCCCGGGAGGACAGACGGAGGAGCGGATGGCTGCGGCGGTAGCGGGGATTCAGGTGTTTATTCTTTTTATTACGTGTGTCTACTGGGGGGGCACTACAAGGGGGGAGACCACTACTGGGGGCCCTACAAGGGGGGGGACTACTACTAGGGGCACTGCATAGGGGGGAAGGGACTACCACTGGGGGCACTGCATCAGGGGACCACTGCTGGGGGCCCTATATAAAGGGCAATACTGGGGGTACTGCATAGGGGGAAGACTACAACTGGGGCCACTATTTAAGGGTTACCACTATTGGGGGCACTGCATGGGGGGTGGACTGCTATTGGGGGCACTATATAAGGGGCACTGCACAGGGGGGACCACTACTGGGGGCACTATATAAGGGGCTTACTACTGGAGTCACTGCACAGGAGGGACCACTACTGGGGGCACTGTATAAGGGGCACTGCATAGGGGGGGGTCACTACTGGGGGCACTACAGGAGGCCTGCATAAGAGGGTCCTCTCCTGGGGCACTGCATATGGGCACCACTACAGGGGGCTGCCCCTAATCTTTATTTTTACTTTACATTAATCCCATATGGACCCGCCTCCTCCTTGGAACACTTGAGGGGGGGGCGCCGTAGCATGCACGTTCTCTGGGCACCCTGGCTACACGCCAGAGCCGTAACTAGACTTTTTGGTGCCCTGTGCCAGAAAGAGCATTGGTGCCCCCCTCATTTTTCAAAGGGACATAATGCACCCAAAAAAGGGCCATGGCTTCATGGGGAAGGACCAGGGAAGAGATAGGAGAGACCAGGAGATGCTGGGGATGAAATAAGAGGAAGCTACAAGTGAGACTGATAATAAACAGAAATGTGACAGGCCCAAACAGCGCCCCCTGACCTGTGGTGCCCTGTGCGATGGCACCGGCCGCACTACCCTAGCTACGGCCCTGCTACACGCTACTCCTCTGCCAGGCCGCCTGCATGCATTTGCCCCCAGGCTAAAAGTTGCCAGCCAGCCCCTGCCTATGTCTTATTATTAAGGCAGCAAGAAAATTGTGCAGCAACGTGCAGGGTATATACACAGTAACGGTGTAACTTCATTTATTATAAATATAATACAATGTCAATTGACATCTTAGGAACGAAGAACAGACAGCAATAATGATAGGTACTGTGACTATGAAATACTGCACATTAGATATTGGAAGACACAGGTTCCTAAAACAGGGGACATAGTTACCATCCCGGCGCTTGGGATGCCGGTGTTCAGAATCCCGCCCGCCGGCAATCCGACGGTAAGTATTAGGGTTAGGGGTTATGCACTAAAGGGAGAGTTAGGGTTAGGCTGCGGGGGGGAAGGGTTGAGGTCAGGCTGCAGGAGGGGGAGGGTTATGGTTAGGCTGCAGGGGAGGAGGGTTAAGGTTAGGTTGTGGGGGGGAGGGTTAGGCTGCAGGGGGTGAGGGTTAAGGTTAGGCTGCAGGGGGTGAGGGTTGAGGTTATGCTGCAGGAGGGGGAGGGTTAAGGTTAGGCTGCAGGGGGGGAGGGTTGTGGTTAGACTGCAGGGAGGGAGGGTTAGGGTTAGGCTGCAGGGGGGGAGGGTTCGGCTGCAGGGGGTGAGGGTTAGGGTTAGGCTGCAGGGGGGGAGGGTTCGGCTGCAGGGGGTGAGGGTTAAGGTTAGGGTGCAGGGGGGAGGGTTAAGGTTATGCTGCAGGAGGGGGAGGGTTATGGTTAGGCTGCAGGGGGGGGGTTAAGGTTAGGCTGCAGGGGGGGGGTTAAGGTTAGGCTGCAGGGGGGGAGGGTTATGGTTAGGCTGCAGGGGGTGAGGGTTGAGGTTAGGCACTAGGGGGAGGGTTGGGCTGCAGGGAGGGGGAGGGTTATGGTTATGCTGCAGGGGGGAAGGGTTGAGGTTAGGCACTAGGGGGAGGGTTGGGCTGCAGGGAGGGGGAGGGTTATGGTTAGGCTGCAGGGAGGGGGAGGGTTATGGTTAGGCTGCAGGGGGGGAGGGTTATGGTTAGGCTGCAGGGGAGGAGGGTTAAGGTTAGGTTGTGGGGGGGAGGGTTAGGCTGCAGGGGGTGAGGGTTGAGGTTATGCTGCAGGAGGGGGAGGGTTAAGGTTAGGCTGCAGGGGGGGAGGGTTATGGTTAGGCTGCAGGGGGGGGAGGGTTGTGGTTAGACTGCAGGGAGGGAGGGTTAGGGTTAGGCTGCAGGGGGGGAGGGTTAGGGTTAGGCTGCAGGGGGGGAGGGTTCGGCTGCAGGGGGTGAGGGTTAAGGTTAGGGTGCAGGGGGGAGGGTTAAGGTTATGCTGCAGGAGGGGGAGGGTTATGGTTAGGCTGCAGGGGGGGGGGGGGGTTAAGGTTAGGCTGCAGGGGGGGGGTTAAGGTTAGGCTGCAGGGGGGGAGGGTTAAGGTTAGGCTGCAGGGGAGGAGGGTTAAGGTTAGGTTGCAGGGGGGGAGGGTTATGGTTAGGCTGCAGGGGGTGAGGGTTGAGGTTAGGCACTAGGGGGAGGGTTGGGCTGCAGGGAGGGGGAGGGTTATGGTTATGCTGCAGGGGGGAAGGGTTGAGGTTAGGCACTAGGGGGAGGGTTGGGCTGCAGGGAGGGGGAGGGTTATGGTTAGGCTGCAGGGAGGGGGAGGGTTATGGTTAGGCTGCAGGGGGGGAGGGTTATGGTTAGGCTGCAGGGGAGGAGGGTTAAGGTTAGGTTGTGGGGGGGAGGGTTAGGCTGCAGGGGGTGAGGGTTGAGGTTATGCTGCAGGAGGGGGAGGGTTAAGGTTAGGCTGCAGGGGGGGAGGGTTATGGTTAGGCTGCAGGGGGGGGAGGGTTGTGGTTAGACTGCAGGGAGGGAGGGTTAGGGTTAGGCTGCAGGGGGGGAGGGTTAGGGTTAGGCTGCAGGGGGGGAGGGTTCGGCTGCAGGGGGTGAGGGTTAAGGTTAGGGTGCAGGGGGGAGGGTTAAGGTTATGCTGCAGGAGGGGGAGGGTTATGGTTAGGCTGCAGGGGGGGGGTTAAGGTTAGGCTGCAGGGGGGGGGTTAAGGTTAGGCTGCAGGGGGGGAGGGTTAAGGTTAGGCTGCAGGGGAGGAGGGTTAAGGTTAGGTTGCAGGGGGGGAGGGTTATGGTTAGGCTGCAGGGGGTGAGGGTTGAGGTTAGGCACTAGGGGGAGGGTTGGGCTGCAGGGAGGGGGAGGGTTATGGTTATGCTGCAGGGGGGAAGGGTTGAGGTTAGGCACTAGGGGGAGGGTTGGGCTGCAGGGAGGGGGAGGGTTATGGTTAGGCTGCAGGGAGGGGGAGGGTTATGGTTAGGCTGCAGGGGGGGAGGGTTATGGTTAGGCTGCAGGGGAGGAGGGTTAAGGTTAGGTTGTGGGGGGGAGGGTTAGGCTGCAGGGGGTGAGGGTTGAGGTTATGCTGCAGGAGGGGGAGGGTTAAGGTTAGGCTGCAGGGGGGGAGGGTTATGGTTAGGCTGCAGGGGGGGGAGGGTTGTGGTTAGACTGCAGGGAGGGAGGGTTAGGGTTAGGCTGCAGGGGGGGAGGGTTAGGGTTAGGCTGCAGGGGGGGAGGGTTCGGCTGCAGGGGGTGAGGGTTAAGGTTAGGGTGCAGGGGGGAGGGTTAAGGTTATGCTGCAGGAGGGGGAGGGTTATGGTTAGGCTGCAGGGGGGGGGGTTAAGGTTAGGCTGCAGGGGGGGGGTTAAGGTTAGGCTGCAGGGGGGGAGGGTTAAGGTTAGGCTGCAGGGGAGGAGGGTTAAGGTTAGGTTGCAGGGGGGGAGGGTTATGGTTAGGCTGCAGGGGGTGAGGGTTGAGGTTAGGCACTAGGGGGAGGGTTGGGCTGCAGGGAGGGGGAGGGTTATGGTTAGGTTGCAGGGGGGGAGGGTTAAGGTTAGGCTGCAGGGGGGGAGGGTTATGGTTAGGCTGCAGGAGAGGAGGGTTAAGGTTAGGTTGCGGGGGGGAGGGTTATGGTTAGGCTGCAGGGGGGGAGGGTTTGGCTGCAGGGGGTGAGGGTTAAGGTTAGGCTGCAGGGGGGGAGGGTTATGGTTAGGCTGCAGGGGGGGAGGGTTGTGGTTAGACTGCAGGGAGGGAGGGTTAGGGTTAGGCTGCAGGGGGGGAGGGTTAGGGTTAGGCTGCAGGGGGGGAGGGTTCGGCTGCAGGGGGTGAGGGTTAAGGTTAGGGTGCAGGGGGGAGGGTTAAGGTTATGCTGCAGGAGGGGGAGGGTTATGGTTAGGCTGCAGGGGGGGGGGTTAAGGTTAGGCTGCAGGGGGGGGGTTAAGGTTAGGCTGCAGGGGGGGAGGGTTAAGGTTAGGCTGCAGGGGAGGAGGGTTAAGGTTAGGTTGCAGGGGGGGAGGGTTATGGTTAGGCTGCAGGGGGTGAGGGTTGAGGTTAGGCACTAGGGGGAGGGTTGGGCTGCAGGGAGGGGGAGGGTTATGGTTAGGTTGCAGGGGGGGAGGGTTAAGGTTAGGCTGCAGGGGGGGAGGGTTATGGTTAGGCTGCAGGAGAGGAGGGTTAAGGTTAGGTTGCGGGGGGGAGGGTTATGGTTAGGCTGCAGGGGGGGAGGGTTTGGCTGCAGGGGGTGAGGGTTGAGGTTAGGGTGCAGGGGAGGAGGGTTAAGGTTATGCTGCAGGAGGGGGAGGGTTAAGGTTATGCTGCAGGAGGGGGAGGGTTAAGTTTAGGCTGCAGGGGGGGAGGGTTATGGTTAGGCTGCAGGGGGGAGGGTTAAGGTTAGGCTGCAGGGGGGGGTCAAGGTTAGGCTGCAGGGGGGGAGGGTTAAGGTTAGGCTGCAGGGGAGGAGGGTTGAGGTTAGGTTGCAGGGGGGGAGGGTTATGGTTAGGCTGCAGGGGGGAGGGTTAGGGTTAGGCTGCAGGGGGGAGGGTTAAGGTTAGGCTGCAGGGGGGAGGGTTAAGGTTAGGCTGCAGGGGGGAGGGTTAAGGTTAGGCTGCAGGGGAGGAGGGTTGAGGTTAGGTTGCAGGGGGGGAGGGTTATGGTTAGGCTGCAGGGGGGGGGGGGTTTAGGTTAGGTTGCAGGGGGGGAGGGTTATGGTTAGGCTGCGGGAAACGTGAGTTACAGTTAGGGGTTAGGCACTACTAGGGTGAGGGGAAGCAGTCAGGAAGCCGATGGTCGAAATGCCGAATGAAGGTAAGCCGGGTGCGGACTGCCGTGGGGGAGGAGGGTTAGGTTTTAGGGCTCCCAGGGGGACCTAGGGATAGGCTACGGAAAGGGGGGATTAGAGTGAGGAACCCCTGTAGGGAGGTGTGGGTTAGGCACCCCCCCGGGAGACTTAGGTTTAGGCTGCGAGGATGGGGGGGGTTAGGTTTAGGCACTTAGGGGGTGTTAGGTTTAGGCACTTAGGGGGGGTTAGGGTTAAGCACTTGGGGGGAGGTTAGGGTTAGACACCTCTAAAGGAGGGTTAGGGTTAAGGGCAGGGTAGGGTTAGTATTACTTACCAAAATTCTCTGTCGGGATCTTCACCCCTGCTGGGCTTCCATCGTCGGGATTTGAATTGCCAGCCATACGGTAATACATACTAATTCCAGGGGGAGGGTTAGGGTTAGGCTGCAGGAGGGGGAGGGTTAGGGGTAGTAGCCTGCAGGCTTCGGGATACTGACTTCTCGGGATGCCGCTGTTGGTATTGTGACTGCTGGCATCCCGACTACCAGGTTCTCATACCCAACCCATAAAACAGAACACGGTAGTGACATAAACCCTGACCAAGGGGATATTTAATGTGGTGTATGCGTCACATTTCCAAATATATGATATATAACACCAGGATGGAGGAAGAGTAATAAGTCTTTCCTAGTCAGACCAAGTAAGTGACATTTCTCAGTCACAGATGACTAGTCAGTAACCGGTCATACACTGACAATTCTGCAGCATTTACTCATTTTTACATTACAAAATATGTATTTAAAAAGGCAGTTTCCTGACTAAAAATAAGTATTCACCATCCCCCAACTTTTCTACACCCTCTATAATAACTCATTTCTTTTTATATCTTCATACCAAGGCTGCAATCCAGCACTGATCGCTAACCCCCCTGCTCTCCACCGGCATGTAACCTTGTAAAGCGGTTTATTAGCCCGTGGAGCGGCGTTTCCGTGCAGCTGGCCGGCTTGGCTGTTACACCAGAGCATAGAGATCAGCCGTCTGTACTCCCTGCACGCGGCTTCCTCAGGGCTGGACTGGTGGCTTGGGCACGTTTTGATGAATAGAAAAAAAATGAAATCTTTCCAAGTATATATTGCATTTACCAGTTCAGTGATAGACTAGTACCCTGTAGAGCAGCCATTGTCCGTTAGCACGTCGCAGTTGCTTGTCGCAATAAACTGGCTAGATGTGTGATTAGAATCGGGGCAGGTGTTTCAAAGCTTGGAGAAAAAATAAGGAGCGATAAAGTACCAACCGATCAGCCTGTAACTGCCGTTTTTCAAATACAGCCTGTAACGTGACAGTTAGGAGCTGATTGGTTGGTATATTATCTTTTATCAATTTCTCTCTCTCCCAGGGGCCCAGTTATCAGTCTATATTTGTGGCTATATCCCCGAAAACACCCGTTTTCGGTGTTAACCGCAAATATTAAGTATCCCCCGGATGTATGAAGGAGGGACTGCAGCAGGGATCTCCGGTACCTGCTGCGATCCCTCCATTCACGCCGGCAGCCGCTTCCCCCCATAGGTTTCTATGGGGGATGCGATGCTGCCACATTTACCAACATCCGGAATGCGATGCATCCGGGGATTGGCCCCCGCAGCTAACGCCATCTGAAGATGATGTTAGCCGCTGTAGCCTATGGGCTACACCACGCACTATTAGCCGGCGGAGGGATCCTCCGGAACCTTCTCCGGCTTTGGCGGCTGTGCATGTGCAGCAGTCCCGGCAACTCTCCGGGCACATCGCAGGGACGGGCACCTTTTCGGAGCCCTTGTCCCTGTATGTGCCAGATGATACATCGTGGCAATAGGATCGCATTTTGCAAATGCGCTCATGGGCGGTAATGTCATGGCCAGATCGAGATCATTTCTGAATGGGCCCCCGAGGGTTGATACATCTCCCCCTAATGGTATACAGGATGTGGAACGTCTTGGAAGCAGCTGAGATGCACGTGCGGTGGGTTTGTAAAGTACAGAATCATTTCACAGGAAACAAAATGTTTTGCTTCTGTTTATTAATGAGCTAATACTGTATATTCTGGTTTTGCTTATTGCTGTGTTGTATATAATATTAGTACGCGGCGCTTGTGTATAGTGACCACACCTGGTCATGACATTGCGGCATACTTGCCAACTCTCCCTCATGCCAACTCTCCCACATTGTCAGGGAGACTTCCTGAAATAGTTGTAATCTCCCTGTCTCCCTGAAGCATCTAGTAATCTCCCTCATTGCACCTTACCCCCATTTTGAAGCTGTTCTATGTAAAAAAAATCAGAGATACTGTATATACATTCAAATGGGATGATTAGTATCATTCCCCTGCATTGGTTACAAATATCATTCCCGTTAGGCACAATAATCCCTATGGCTACATGCATTGGGTATAAGGCACAATGATCCCTATGGCTACATGCATTGGGTATAAGGCACAATGATCCCTATGGCTACATGCATTGGGTATAAGGCACAATGATCCCTATGGTTACATGCATTGGGTATAAGGCACAATGATCCCTATGGTTACATGCATTGGGTATAAGGCACAACGATCCCTATGGTTACATGCATTGGGTATAATGCACAATGATCCCTATGGTTACATGTATTGGGTATAAGGCACCATGATCCCTATGGTTACATGCATTGGGTATAAGGCACAACGATCCCTATGGTTACATGCATTGGGTATAAGGCACAATGATCCCTATGGTTACATGTATTGGGTATAAGGCACAATGATCCCTATGGTTACATGCATTGGGTATAAGGCACAACGATCCCTATGGTTACATGCATTGGGTATAAGGCACAATGATCCCTATGGTTACATGCATTGGGTATAAGGCACAATGATCCCTATGGTTACATGCATTGGGTATAAGGCACAACGATCCCTATGGTTACATGCATTGGGTATAAGGCACAATGATCCCTATGGTTACATGTATTGGGTATAAGGCACAATGGGCCTGATTCAGACCCACTCGCGAGCGGCTGTCCGCTCGCAAGTGGGTCGATGTTATGGACTGAGCATGCGCACGACGGAGGGAGCTCCGTCGTGCGCATGCGCCAGACGCGACGAGCGAAGGAAAGTCCTTCGCTCGTTGTGTCCGATCAAAGGGGGCGTGCTGTCAATGTTGATTGACAGCACGCCCCCTTTGGTGGGCGTGCCGGGGGCGTGCCTCCCTGACGGGGGCGTTCCCACGGGAACGCCTCCCGTCAGAAGCCGGCCCACTGACATCACTAGTGATGTCAGTGGGAGTGATTTTGGCTCTGATAGAGCCAAAATCACTCCGGAGCTTGCGGTTGAAAACCTCAACCGCAGGCTCCGGCTCGCAATTTCGATGGTCGCGATGGTCTCGACCATCGCGGCCATCACAAAGCACGCTCGTATAGCCTGTGGGTGGTGACCCACAGCTATACGAGCGTCCAGGAGGATGCTCCATGAAAATGGAGCCCGGCCCTCATTCAGAGCGTGCGCTCTGCTCAGAGCGTACGGCTCTGAATGAGGGCCAATGATCCCTATGGCTACATGCATTTTCTGAGAAGTATTAGTGTGTTTTCATCAACAAATAGATCTTACTAACTGCTTTGGGGCTCATTGACATTTGGATGTAAAGGTGTCCATCCACTAGCAGATCAGGGAAAGACGGTACGATTACGACATCGTAATCGTACCATCGTTCTAGGGGGTGCAGTACCTACACTGAACGACTTATCATTCAGTGTAGGCACATCAATCATCCCCGAACATGGCCAACTTGTCGTTATCGGCAGATTGGCCTGCATGTTCAGCCGATGATTGATGTCAGAAACGACCAGCGGGAGCGCGCATCGCTGGTCATTTCTGACATTTGGATGCACGATTTGTGCACGATTTGCGGCCGATTACTGAGCGATTGCGCGATTACGTTGCCGTGCAATCATACAGTGTAATCGGCTAGTGAATGGGCACCTTTAATCAGCTCTATGGCACGCCCGCCAGATGTAGCAATACATGTCCACTTTAAAGCGCGCTCATAGGTGTTGTATTCACAATCTCCCTGAAATACTTTTTCAAAACTAGGCGAGTATGCATTGCGGACGATCGTAATGAGCATAGATAGCAAAAACATATCAAATTATTTTGTTCCTGATTGGGCTCTATACTGAGAAATGAGTGTACAGTACAACACAACGGCTCCAATTTCTGCTGTGAAAAGGGGCAGAACCTGAGATTTTGGGGTGAGGTTGCGACGCCATATTGCTTGAGAGTTAGCGTAACAGCTAATAGGACCTATTCAGGGGTGCAAGGCAAGTCGGCCACGATTAAACTCATATATTCGCTCGTATGCCTATTTGCGAGCATCTATGAGAGTATTCCCCTATTCATCGGCTTATTCAGATAGCCGTCATGATTATCGGTGCTCACTTACTTAATCAGACAGATTTCCACGTACACACAACACAGCTTAGCCCGCATATTCCGTCTACACGCCCTCACTAAACCTAGCCTCCGTGCTAAGCCTCCCCACTGCCGGCCAGTTATGCCCATTCAGCCGCTGAGATGCCAGCACATAGCACTGGGCTATGGAGCGTACACAGGGAGCGATTCAGACCCGCTTGCTAGATGCGTTCACACGCAGCCGCTCTGCTGCTAATATATGCAAAGGAGGCGATCGCACGGCAAGACATTAGTACGCCCACTATGTCTTAGCGAGCGACATCAGAGCGATCGCAGGCCGGTCTAATGACGCCCCCTTTCCCTTCGCAGCACACGTCATAGCCACTCGCAGCGCTTCAAGTCAACCCTACCCCGCCGCAACCACTGCGATCGCGGCAGTGTGAAAGACAGCCAGGTGACGTGTACAATGACGCTCCATGTTAATTATGCACGCCCAATAAACGCCATTAGAACGCACAGACACGCCTGCGTTCACACATCCACTCTCCCGTTTTCATAGACCAGCCCCTGTCACCGCCCACAAACGGCACTTTCTGTCACTCAACCTAACGTGCAGACTATGACTGGCGTGCGATCGCTTTCTGATCGCAGTGACTGGCTTGCGCCCGCGCACTGCGATGCATATGCATGCGCAGATAGAAAAACTCGTCTGGCTCTGTGCGAACGCAGCCTAGCAAGCGGGTCTGAATCGGGCCCACAATGCTAAGTATTACAAGAACCAATCACAAAATGGATGTGCGTCTAATTCTGCATCAGCCACAAAGTATCCATATTTTTCTCATTTACACTGCAAGCATGTATAATACACAGCCTGGCATCTCTGGTACACTGCGAGCATGTATAATACACAGCCTAGCATCTCTGGTACACTGCGAGCATGTATAATACACAGCCTGGCATCTCTGGTACACTGTGAGCATGTATAATACACAGCCTAGCATCTCTGGTACACTGCGAGCATGTATAATACACAGCCTACCATCTCTGGTACACTGCGAGCATGTATAATACACAGCCTAGCATCTCTGGTACACTGCGAGCAAGTATATTACACAGCCTAGCATCTCTGGTATAGTGCGAGTATGTATAATACACAGCCTGGCATCTCTGGTACACTGCGAGCATGTATAATACACAGCCTGGCATCTCTGGTACACTGCGAGCAAGTATATTACACAGCCTGGCATCTATGGTATAGTGCGAGTATGTATAATACACAGCCTGGCATCTCTGGTACACTGCGAGCATGTATAATACACAGCCTGGCATTTTTGGTATACTGCGAGCATGTATAATACACAGCCTGGCATCTCTGGTACACTGCGAGCATGTATAATTCACAGCCTAGCATCTCTGGTACACTGCGAGCATGTATAATACACAGCCTGGCATCTCTGGTACACTGCGAGCATGTATAATACACAGCCTAGCATCTCTGGTACACTGCGAGCATGTATATTACACAGCCTAGCATCTATGGTACACTGCGAGCATGTATAATACACAGCCTGGCATCTCTGGTACACTGCGAGCATGTATAGTACACAGCCTGGCATCTCTGGTACACTGCGAGCATGTATAATACACAGCCTGGCATCTCTGGTACACTGCGAGCATGTATAATACACAGCCTGGCATCTCTGGTACACTGCGAGCATGTATAATACACAGCCTGGCATCTCTGGTACACTGCAAGCATGTATAATACACAGCCTAGCATCTCTGGTACACTGCGAGCATGTATAATACACAGCCTGGCATCTCTGGTACACTGCGAGCATGTATAATACACAGCCTGGCATCTCTGGTACACTGCGAGCATGTATAATACACAGCCTGGCATCTCTGGTACACTGCAAGCATGTATAATACACAGCCTAGCATCTCTGGTACACTGCGAGCATGTATAATACACAGCCTGGCATCTCTGGTACACTGCGAGCATGTATAATACACAGCCTAGCATCTCTGGTACACTGCGAGCATGTATAATACACAGCCTACCATCTCTGGTACACTGCGAGCATGTATAATACACAGCCTGGCATCTCTGGTACACTGCGAGCATGTATAATACACAGCCTGGCATCTCTGGTACACTGCGAGCATGTATAATACACAGCCTGGCATCTCTGGTACACTGCAAGCATGTATAAGATCTGTATTGGTTTACTGCTTTACAATACTTTAACACCTGATTAGCTTACTTAACTTAAGTTACAAATAAATAAAGACATGGACACCAGAGCTTGGCTAAAAAAGGTCACAGCTTTTTATTTATAAATTAAATTCAATCAACCTAACCAGGGTGGCCAAGAGACGCTGCAACTCAGTTCTAGCTTTCACCTTGCTCAATACTCGGAGGACGACTAAACGACCCCCCTTCAAGACGTACTAACGATGCAAGAGTCTCACTTCCCTCCTGGGCCAATCCGAGGTGCTTTCGCACTAAAACAGCACCCGGGTCCCCCCGCAAAGAGAAGGACAAATTCGCCAGGGGCAATGAGGGACAGTGCCCCCACAAAGTTGTCTTACGCCACCTAAAGCCACTGAGTTGCAGCGAACTCCCGCCATGCTGTGCCTCACCTAAATTGGAAAAAAGCAGATTAGTGAACACAACTTAAATGTGGGTGGGATGGTGGGTTCCGAAATTCCACTGCAAAAGAGGCTGAGCTGCCCTCTAACCCTTCCTTATATATCCTCCATTTAACTCCTCCTATCCCTCTGCCTATAGGATGATCTGGCCACCTGACACAAACCATTCACTCAGCCAACCAGGCTGTCACATACAAGAACACCTTGCAGAAACCATCAATCTTATCTATCCTCAATCCTATACAGATTTCGTCTACCATAAGATCTGTATTGGTTTACTGCTTTACAATACTTTAACACCTGATTAGCTTACTTAACTTAAGTTACAAATAAATAAAGACACGGACACCAGAGCTTGGCTAAAAAAGGTCACAGCTTTTTATTTATAAATTAAATTCAATCAACCTAACCAGGGTGGCCAAGAGACGCTGCAACTCAGTTCTAGCTTTCACCTTGCTCAATACTCGGAGGACGACTAAACGACCCCCCTTCAAGACGTACTAACGATGCAAGAGTCTCACTTCCCTCCTGGGCCAATCCGAGGTGCTTTCGCACTAAAACAGCACCCGGGTCCCCCCGCAAAGAGAAGGACAAATTCGCCAGGGGCAATGAGGGACAGTGCCCCCACAAAGTTGTCTTACGCCACCTAAAGCCACTGAGTTGCAGCGAACTCCCGCCAAAGCCAGGCCCTAAGGAAAGACTGGCCCGCCACCCAAAAACTACACCAAAAATGAGAATAAATCCTTCACAAACAAACTGGTCCCCACAGCATTCAAATGCACACCATCATGACGAAGGAACTTCCCAATATCACCAACCAAAAAGCCATGACTCACCAAAATTCCTCCAATTTTTTCCACATGCTTGGCAATTGCAACATTCGCTTTCTTACGTGCTCTCTCCAAAGCACCATACTTGCGCACTCCCCTCCATGTCAAACGAGGCATCATTTCAGACCATACAATCCGAATATTGGGCCACTGCAAACGTATCTCGTCCATCACTTCACGAATCCTGACAATCAGCTCCACACCTTTCAACTGGCCCACATCATTGCCACCAACATGTAAAACCAATATATTCGGAACTCCCCACTTAGCCACCGATGAAACTATCAGTGCCAACACAGATGCCACACGCAAGCCCCTTACACCAATCCAACGCACTCTAAACCTGCGAGGCCACAAAACCTGTTTTTGGGACAACACATATTTTTCCGCCCAAAAAATATATGAGTGACCAAGAAGCCACACCTGCCCCTCTTCTTCCGTCAATGCTGTGGAAAAAGAGAGAACCTAACCGTGAGAACCGCACCAAACCCAATTCCAAACGGACACAACTTTAGTAACACATAGCAACTGACTAGCAGGGATGCAGAACTGGGGAAAACAGGAACCCGAGTGAAGAAGAAAAACCAAAAAACCTGCCCGTGAACCAAATGGGTCAAATCATGGCTAACGGGAGGAAAAATTAAAAATCCCTTCACACCCCCAATTGCTCAACGCTAACCGTTGACCAATTGGCGGGTAAGCAACGTTTTCGGGTTAACGCAGGGTGCGCCCCTATACCTTATCGCATCGCACGTACTTTTTATATGCAGCTGACTTCCAGCGCACCACCTTCTGATTGTCCTGCACAGACGCCCCTGAGAGGGCCGCACAAGTAGCAGCGCCAATACGAAAAGAATGCGTACCATACTCTGACGGATTCAAACCCAATTCTAACAAACATTTCTTAAAAACCGCTGCAAATTGAAACTTGCTCAGAGGAGTGCCATCCGCATGAATTAGCCACTGCGCACCCCCACTAGGACGTAACCCCATAAACCTGGCAGCTAACTGAACTGGACAGATGTCTAAATCCCTATTCTTATGCAGAGTAACCCATTTCCCCCTGCCTGTTTGATCTGTTTTGGAGAAACGCAGCTTGCAAAGTATCGCTGAGTCACGAAAAACAATGTCTTTTAACAAAAGACCAGAAACTGTGGAAGTTTTATTGGTAGACACTACCTCGCTAACCCGAAACGCCCCAAAAAATGCTACCGCAAAAGCAAGCCTAAAAAGAAAAGTTTCATACAAATCAACCGCTATCCTTCCCATTGAAGTCAACAAGCCAGACAAAAGCTGCAAATCGACTGGCCGGCGAGAGTCTGAACGAGCTGGCGACCCCTTAGCCCAACCCCTCAAAGCCTTCACTAACACGAAAGCCTTGGTGGGGTCATGCAAATCTTTTAATTTGCAGAAAAAGGAGATACCAGCAAGCGCGGAACCTATAAACGCTCTAGATCTGCCCTGCTGATAACGAAACCAAACAAAAGATGAAATCAACTGTTCCGGAGACTTACCCTCCACGTCTGGGAGAGCACAATGCGTGCACCAATCCCGCCAAGCGGCTGAGTAAGCCCGGAAAGTCGATGGAGCAAGCGACTTTAACGCCAAACCTTCTAAGCCGGCCTGATAATCTGCCACACAAACGAGGGGAAGACCAAACCAACGTTAGAAGCCGACGGCACCAGCGCCCGGAAGCGATCAAATTGAAATCGGGACAGCGCGTCTGCAATGTCATTACACACCCCTGGCACATGCTTTGCCCTGAATCTAATATTAAACTCCAAGCAGCGCAAAACTAAATGTCTGAGCAAACGTAAAACAAAATGCGAAGACGAACGCTGATTGTTGATGGCATGAACCACACCCAAATTGTCGCACCAAAATACTACATGACAATTGCTCAGTCGCACGGACCAAAGTTCAACTGATACGACAATTGGAAAAAGTTCCAGCAGCAACAAGTTATCCGTCAAACCCTCTTCACGCCAAGCTATCGGCCATGGAGCCGCGCACCATACCCCATTGAAAAAGGCCCCAAAACCAGATGATCCGGCCGCATCCGTAAAAAGTTGCAACGAACTGTTCGCTAATGGAGGCGAAGGCCAGATGCGTTCACCATTAAAGTGTATCAAAAATCTATTCCACATGCGAAGATCCTCCTTTATCTCCGCGGACAGGCGAATGTAGTGATGCGGCCGAACCACGCCAGCTGTTGCCCTCTCCAATATTCTACAAAAGACCCTACCCACAGGAATAATACGGCAAGCAAAATTTAAAGAGCCGAGGAGAGACTGAACTCTACGTAACCTTACTGAATCCTCTGCTAAGCAGACCTCAATAAGACCACGCAGCTTCTCAACCTTATCCATGGGAAGTCTACAACAGCCCTCTATCGTATCTATCTCAATTCCCAAATAAGATAAACAAACAGACGGACCCTCTGTCTTCTCGTTCGCAACGGGAACACCTAAAACTCTAAATAAGGACTGCGCAGAAAAAAGGAGGTCAGCACAAACGTCACTTCTTCCTGGACCCATAAAGAGAAAATCATCTAAATAGTGTGCTATGCCCGTTTGTCCGGTCCCGGTATGGAGACACCACTGAAGAAAGGAGCTGAATTTCTCAAAATAGGCACAGGAAACCGCGCAGCCCATAGGTAAACACTTATCTACAAAATAGCCCGAATCTAACCTAAAACCCAGAAATCTCATGGCCTCAGGATGCATTGGTAATAAACGAAAAGCTGATTCTATATCTAATTTAGCCAACAAAGCGCCATGTCCAAAACTACGAACTAAATTCAAGGTATCGTCAAATGATTGGTAAACGACCCTACGACAATTCTCTGGTATGGCATCATTAACAGAACCTCCCTGCGGGTATGAAAGATGCTGAATCAACCGAAACTTGCCCGGTACTTTTTTAGGAACTACGCCAACCGGAGAAATACAGAGATTATGCAAGGGAGGACAAGGAAAAGGACCCTCCATCCTCCCCAGCAAAACCTCCGCACACACCTTAACCCTCAATTCCCCTGGAAAATCCCTGGCAGAGCGCAAATTCTGGGATGCCCTAACAATCAACTGCCTGTCAATGGGTAAACGAAAACCTACTGAAAAACCTTTGTAAAGAAAAAGTGCATCCTCTCTACATGGGTATAAATGTAACCATCTAATAAGAGAATCTAAACGGACTGGAGAACAAGCCTTAACTAGCACTCTTGGGGCCCTCAGCACGGTCCTGGGAAATACCTCCTGCCCCACGTCGACAGTCCTTGGCCGGATGCTCACCTCCGCAGAGACGACAGGAGTGGCAAAAACGACACCCCGACCCCCTAGTACATTTGGAGTCGTTGTAGGCAAAGCATTTTCCTCTCCCCACTCCTGCCGACCCCTGTCTGTTGGCAGCATAGCTTTTCCGAGGAGGCGCACCGTCCAACGGAGGCCGACGCTGTTGAGAGACCTCTAACCAGACTTCAACATCCTTAACCCCGAAAGGAATAACTAAAGAACCGTCATGTTTTTTCCTAAATTGTGAATCATATTCACGCCATGCCAAGTTACGAGACCTGAC
Source organism: Taudactylus pleione (assembly GCA_031769625.1). NCBI lineage: Eukaryota > Metazoa > Chordata > Amphibia > Anura > Myobatrachidae > Taudactylus > Taudactylus pleione. The sequence goes on along the minus strand of JAUIMM010000348.1, from coordinate 1,762,280 downwards.
GAACATGTCGAGCACTAAAAATAGATACCTGAGAATGTTAACGTGCTCCTGCGCCCTGGTCTCCAAATAACATGTCGCAAATATGAGCATGCCTTCAACCACGTATTAAAGTTGCAAAAAGCATCTTCTCCTATGCCTCCCGATTTTTTAGCCTGCACCAAGCCCTTCCTCATGTCATCAGTGAGTGAAAACAGGTCTACAAATTTCCCTTTGCGAATTTTGCCTTTTACACTTTTTCGCAAGCCTCGTAGCACCGCAGTATTCGCGCAATGCACTGTATCTGCCCCTGCTTCCTGCGCTTTTGCCCCTGACTCATCAGATCTCCTAGACTCGCCGCCTGACTTTTTCGCCAGCCGCCGCGCAACCAGTCTAGCAATTTTACGGGGGCGAGCGGGGGAACCAGAAGAGTGGGATGAAGAAGAAGAAGAGTCAGAAGAAGACAAAGGAGTTTCATACTCACCAGAACCAGATGGAAGCGGACCCGCTTCAGCAGACTTCTCCCTTGACGGCGCCACAGCTTCAGATACCGGTGCCGAATCTTCCTGTCCCGAAGCAGGCAATGAAAGAACTGCGGACGCCTCACCACTTGGACCATCAGATACTTCAAGGCCTGGAACTAAGGAAGACGTGTGAGCCACCGCAGAAACGGACCCGGAAACCTCCGGGGTGGGAAGGGACAGGGTGACCGGCTTAGGAGGCGGAATGGCTGGCGCCCGCGGAGGAGGCGACAAACTGGGCGGGGGAAAAACAGAGGAAGTTTGGCCGGAGTGTGAGCTGAACGAGGAAACTGGGGGCAAAGGCAGAGCCGCACCCGCTGCAGGTGGGTAAACTTGCCAAGCTGGCAGGTACGGGTACTGAAACTGCGCATGCTGAAAAGCAGGAGGATATGCCGAAGGAGGGGTCGCGAAATGGGGAGAATAAAAGTGGGCAGGAGGAACAGCAACAGAAGATGACAAAATCGGAGGAGCTACGCCTGAGCTCCAAGAAGTCTGACCCCAAGAAGGGCCAGCCACAGAAAGAGGAGGTGGCACATTAAAGGATGGTGCCTGGTTGCCAGCTGGGGTGTACCATGGGGGTTGAATCGAAACCGGCACCATGTGCCCAAATGATACTCCAGCGAATGGAGTTGCGGGCAAAGTTGGGGAGCTTAACCGCTGCACTGAACCCCCCGAAAAATGTGAAAAGGTGCCGGGGAAATAGGGAGACCCCGCACCTAAAATGGCCGCCTGAGGCAAGATGGCCGCCGGGCCCGCCGCATGGGCCAGGCCGGCTGGGCCACTGGTAAGCAGAGCGGCGGAGGTCGCAGCCGCGGTGTATATACCCCCACCGGACCCCGCATAAGGCCAGGACGGGGCTGAGGTCAGGTGACCCCTGCTGACTGCATGGGGCAGACCAGCTGAGAACGCCGCGTGCACTTCCGCGACGCTGCCGAGAGCCCCCGCAGAAGCCGCGGACAAAGCCGGTATGGTAGGGGACCCCAGCGGCGCCAGAGGAGACGTGCTGCCGACCGGAGTGAGGGTGCATGGAAGGGGACGTCCGTGCGCGTCACGCGCCGGAGAAGCAGGGGCCGTGATGCTGCAAGGAGAGCTGGCGCCGGGGCGTGGTGGGGATGCAGCCGGGCCAGATACTGACGCGCCTGGGCAAAGCGTGCAGGAAGATGAGGGAGCGGACCCAGCAGCCGCTGGGGAGCCGACGGTAAGCGGGGCAGAGCCGCTCGGGGAAGACATAAATATCTGGGAAGGGGAGGATGGGGGAGATATTCGGGCTGGCACAGCGCGCAGGGGACAAGCAAATTCAGCAAGCCTGCGGGGAGGGGGGGCATCGCGACGAGGACGGGACATGGTGATAGAGACAGTTGGTGTAAATGGATAGGAATAAATATGCAAGTGATACTCAGCCTTTCCGAAATTCCACTGCAAAAGAGGCTGAGCTGCCCTCTAACCCTTCCTTATATATCCTCCATTTAACTCCTCCTATCCCACAAAAACACCTTGCAGAAACCATCAATCTTATCTATCCTCAATCCTATACAGATTTCGTCTACCATAGTACACAGCCTGGCATCTATGGTACACTGCGAGCATGTATAATACACAGCCTGGCATCTCTGGTACACTGCAAGCATGTATAATACACAGCCTGGCATCTCTGGTACACTGCGAGCATGTATAATACACAGCCTGGCATCTCTGGTACACTGCGAGCATGTATAATACACAGCCTAGCATCTCTGGTACACTGCGAGCATGTATAATCACAGCCTAGCATCTCTGGTACACTGCGAGCATGTATAATACACAGCTGAGAAGTACTTATTATAACAATGTCTGTCTTCGAACCATCCACATAATTCACTGACGTGTGGAATTTGCGAGTCTGTAAAACAGTGCCACAGGGACGCCACACCCTGCTTCCCTGCCCATCTGTCACTGTCACGTGACAGGTCTGGTGCCAACGTATGAAGTGACTGAAACTACGTACATATTACATAGCAATCACCACCCTTTCTTGTTTTCATACAGTCAAAAATTGCCTCTACAGTATTTTAACTATAGAAAGTAAAAAAAACAAAAACAAAGCAAAAGACAACCCCACGCTACTTAGCATGTACTGGCGTCATACACGTGCCCTGGGGCATGGATAGGTGTTGCAGATTAGCAGATTAGGAAGTCCGCAATGCCCACTTCCCCAGGAAACAAGTTACTTAGTAAAGTGAAAAATAAAACAAATAAAAAAGATAGAAAAATGTAATAATTGGGCTATCAAGAGCGAAAACAACTTACTGTGCCCCTTTCATACAGAATGTGAATTCATTCAATACAACCTATGTTAGATGAAAAATAAACAAAATGCTTCAATTTTAAGACACATGGGGGTATATTTACTAGGGTGCAGGTTTTTAGAATTAGAGATGTTGCCCATAGTAACCAATCAGATTCTAGCTATTATCTTGTAGAAGGTGCTAGATAAATGTTAAGTAGAATCTGATTGGTTGCTATGGGCAACATCTCCACGTCTAAAAACCTGCACTTTAGTAAATATACCCCATGATCTCCATTCATAACTTGGAAAATATAAATATAAATAAATTACTATATATAAGTGTATATATAAATGATGGTTTCCATGAGTGTGGTATCAGCTAAGTGGAGATCCTGCATGTAAGAGAACCCAGGGCCTGATTCAGCATGGATCGCAATTGGAACCGCGTACGCAGATCGGCCGATGGTGCTGCAATCGCACTGCGATCACGCACGCACACCGGAATCTAATGCAGAGTGAGTGACAAGCCGTGAGCATTTGGGGGTGGTGACGGGGGAGTTGTCGGAGAAACGTGGGCGTGCCTGTCCATTTTATGGGCGTACATAAATTAGCCACTGCGACGGCATACGCAGCTTGTGTGCTCACTGCGTGTAACGAGACTTGCAATCTATGAGACAGGTCAGAGCTGCTGTAATTGTGCGTGAGGGGCCGATGTTACTTGATGGTACCGATGTATACGCAGGACTGTGAGTAATTACGGATGTGAGAAGGCAGTAGTGGGCGTCTCTATGCTGGCTGAGCTGTGGCGGGCATTATATAAATATATATATATTTTGTTTTGCAGCAGCAGCACTGCGTGCGATTACGGAGCTGCGATCACAATTGTGATCCTTGCTGAATCAGCCCCTCATATATATGTGAGAACCCCCTGAGGTGATCTATGTAATATAGGCCCGGGGTAAAGGTCACAGGTGTGAGGGGCTTATTTGCTGCCAGTCTGCTCTTTTATGACTGAAATAAAACTCGTGTTGTGTAAGCAGCAGTGACGCGGGGGCAGACTCCTGTCATGTCTCATGCTGCCGTACTGCTAAGCTCTGTACACAATGTGTACATCTACTTCCTGCCTTCTGGGATCAACCACAGATGTTTGTTTAATAAATCCTGCCCAGGTGTTTTGTTTTATGTATCGCCCCTACCCGGGCGTCTTACGTATCGCTACTACATGGGTGTTTTATGTATCGCCTCTACCCGGGCGTCTTACGTATCGCCCCTACCCGGGTGTCTTAAGTATCGCCCCTACCCGGGTGTCTTACGTATCGCCACTACCTGGGTGTTTTATGTATCGCCCCTACCCGGGCATCTTACGTATCGCCACTACATGGGTGTTTCATGTATCGCCCCTACCCGGGCGTCTTACGTATCGCCACTACATGGGTGTTTTATGTATCGCCTCTACCCGGGCGTCTTACGTATCGCCCCTACCCGGGTGTCTTAAGTATCGCCCCTACCCGGGTGTCTTACGTATCGCCACTACATGGGTGTTTTATGTATCGCCTCTACCTGGGTGTCTTACGTATCGCCCCTACCCGGGTGTCTTACGTATCGCCCCTACCTGGGTGTTTTATGTATCGCCTCTACCCGGGCGTCTTACGTATCCCCCCAACCCGGGTGTCTGATGTATCGCCCCAACCCGGGTGTCTGATGTATCGCCCCAACCCGGGTGTCTGATGTATCGCCCCAACCCGGGTGTCTGATGTATCGCCCCAACCCAGGTGTCTGATGTATCGCCCCAACCCAGGTGTCTGATGTATCGTCCCAACCCGGGTGTCTGATGTATTGCCCCAACCCGGGTGTCTGATGTATCGCCCCAACCCGGGTGTCTGATGTATCGCCCCAACCCGGGTGTCTGATGTATCGCCCCAACCCGGGTGTCTGATGTATCGCCCCAACCCGGGTGTCTGATGTATCGCCCCAACCCTGGTGTTTTATGCAGAAAATTGTTTATTGTGTGCCCATAAACCTTAGTGATAGGCTAATGCAGTTGCTGCAAAGTTTTAGGAATCAGACTTCTGACCATTGGCTCAGTGCGGGATTTGTCGGTTGTAGAGAACTGCTCCTCGTCTAGTCAGCTGACACTCCGACACAAAGCCCGTTATGTTTCAGCGTCTCATAGATGTCAGACTGCTTATGTTGCCAGCAAAGGAGGCTGTATTCCAAACTGTGGTGTTCCTTGGTGTGTGACCTCCATGCAATTTGGGGTGTGGGTGGGTTTCTAGTAACGGATGGAGTTCTCGATTAAAAACAACCCACTTACTAAATGGAAAGATCACATCATTTTATAATCACTTCTTCCGTCTGTAGCAGCTGTTAGGCGAGCCAGTACTTTTAATAGAAAGTAAAATAACCAAAAAGAAAGAGGCAGGCAAAACACAAGGAGCCAGATTATGAAATCCCCCATAAAGACCTGCAGCACTTGTGAGGTGGTGGGAGGAATGGGAAATGCCAGGGTTTAACAGCTATCAGTGCTGCCCCCTTTGCCCATGTCATCATGACATCGCACATAAGGGGCGGGGCCGCAGCACCTCGAAGTGAAGCAGTCTTGAAGACGCTCAGGACAGCTGTACGTATGGCAGGGTGTCTGCCTGTAGTATCCAAAGGACACTATGGACGAAACTGCGGCAGCGATACTGGCTGCAGGGCGCCATTCCAGTCAACCTGATAGCCAGAAGCAAGGGCTGTGGAGCACACCCCTAGTTACGGCCCTGGGTCCCCGATGCTGTCCCTGAACATGTGACATCACGAGGGGGCAGGCCGGCAGCAGGAGAAAGCGCAGAGCTGCCCAGGACGCTCCGAGCAGCACTGCAGCAGCGATACACGGCTGAAGGGTGCCGCTCCAACCCTGCTAGCCAGGTGAAGGGACCATGGGGCAGCAACGGTGCCTTCTGTATACTCCTGTGTCCTAGGCTACGGCACCGCTCACGCACCCCTCCCTACGCCCCATCTGTACACTTGGATTAATAATACCCATCATTATTGGGGCGCACTTGCACCAACCCCATCCTTGGTGCAATAGATGCATCTGAAAACAGGCAAATTTCTGCTTCCAGACAACTCAGTATAGTCCGCAGTTCCGGCGCCACTTCCTCAGTGACAGCGGCCCCGCTACAGACCAGTTGTGACTGAAACGCATCACTCGTACTCGAGTTTAAGTAGTTCCTGAGCGTGCACTCTGCAAAAAGATGCAAAGTAATCTGTGCAAATGGGCACACGTTCAACTCTGCACCACCGCACTGTGCATTCACTTAAAGTAGAGTTTACTATGCAAATCCGTACTACAAGGAAGTGACAGCGAGTGCCGTCATGCATGGGAACATAGAGAGATCAGCCAGGCACTTCCTGCAGTGAGAGCAGGTGTCCAAAGATCTGTGCACTGAGAAATACGGATTAGAGACTGTCCTGATACAGCAATACACAATAGGGAGAGGACCAGACGTGTTCACACACATCTTACCTCCGTGCGCTACAAGTGGCGTTAAACATAATGCGTAAGCGCCGTAAGGCTCTGCCTCTTTTCATGCGACTTTTTACCTTTAAAACCTTTTCAACTAAACTATTATGTACATAAAATAAACATGTATTGAAATATAAAATGATCAGCAATAGAGAGGAAACAGAATTGGGAATAACAAGACTACGGGTGTTCTGCACTTAGCTGTAGTTAAGGATTTGTAAGAGATGGTTTTTACAAAACACTATGGGCGGGGGGGGGGGATTTAAGTTGTGACATCGACACAATGTGCCGATTCGGAATGGCACAACGCATCCTGCCGGCATCGCAATCTTTACCTCACACCTTACAGAGGTGCGAGGGAAAACTGATGATGTCGGTACTACCGTACATGGCCGATATGTGCCCTTCATTTGTTTTTTAAGCATTTCTGCTTTTCTGCTACCAGAGCGTTTTTTTTTTTTTTAGTGATCTAAGGGCCTGATTCAGCAGCGTACGGAATAGCGATCGCAGCTGTGTCCAACCTCGCTTTTCTATGTATACATCGGTACCATCGACGCACTTTGGCTCATCACGCAGATTTACAGCAGGTCTGACCAGACACAGAAATTGCAAGTCTCGTCGCTCGCAGTGAGTGTTCAAGCTGCGTAGGCCATCGCAGAGGCTAATTTATGCACGCCCATGAAATGGCGTTAAACCGAACAGGCGCGCCTGCGTTTTTCTGATCACTCCCCCGTCACCACCCCCCAAATGCTGACAGCCTGTCACTCACTTTGCGATGGATTCCTTTGTGCGTGCGCACGTGCAGTGGGGCTTGTACGCATGCGCAATGGCAAACAATCGCTCGACTGCGTCCATAATTGCTATTGCGTGCGCTGCTGAATCCGGCCCCAAGTCAGTGTTTTAGGATGGGGATGATCTTTCACAGAAATTTGGCAACACGTAGTGAGCAACCTCTGATTTTTTTCAGAGTAAACAAAGCATTTCTAAGGTTTAGGGAACAAAACACAGAACAGCCGGCCTTCTTCAACAAACATTTTGAAATTATTTTTTCCTATATCTGAGATAATTATTTTGTATGAATATATACAGGGTGACACATATGTGATTTTAATTTTCTTTTTTAGTTTGTTCTTGGCCTAAGAAAAAAATAATGTGAAAGCAAAAAGTTTATAAATTCTTAGACATCAGAGGGAGAGTATATGGGTCTGTCTATCATGCACACATGTGTAGCACTCTACATGCCTGGTTTATTTTATGTTATTTAAACATGTGTGATCAATGTAGATGCAAACTAATTATTGGGCGGATGCAGCGTTGGACAGAATTCATCACTGACCTTTGCCTATGTGAAAACACATTTATTACAGCCCAGTTACGGAGCACGCGCACTGCAAAACCATGCGAGATGCGCTCTCGGCAACCAGGTGTATGTTCAACTGTGCCAACCCGAATATGTGTTTCCTGGCAACCTTTGGGTGGCTCAGTGATTAAGCCTGATGATTGCAGAAGATTGTCATTATAACCCCTATACTGAATCCCTTTACTAACTGCTTCTGAACTTACAGTATACAGGTCTCCCAGTGCTTAAGCAAATAATGCAAATAAAAAGCCAAAACATTTAAGGGGTCAATTCAATTAGATGCGAATTTGCAGAATTGAGCTAGCATCATAAATCTCGCATACAGAACTCGCTGCAACGTGCGCACCCAAGAAATGTAAGATTCATTTAGAAGTGGTGAATTCACATTGAGATTGCGTCAATTTTCTACAAAAGTTGATCTGGGAGAAGTGCATGAAAATTGTGCCCTGTGCCGGAGCATGACCAGCTGCTCCTGTTAGTGCAGTGCTGCCATTCCAGGCATCCTTCTAGCCAGGAGAAAGGACCATGGGGCGGCATCAGTGCCACCCACAGAGTCTCTGCGCTCTGTGCGGCGGCACCGGTCTCCCATTGCTAATTACCACCCTGGAAACCATACTGTACCCCCAAAAAAGTGTCAACTTTTTGGGGTCCATCTGCAAGTTTGATCTGCAAGTTAAAAAATCTTATTGCCAGCAATATGACACTTCTACATACCTGACCCACATCATTTACACCCCCACATATCTGTCCCACATAATTTACACCTCTACATACCTGTCCCACATAATTTACACCCCCACATACCTGTCCTCCATCATTTACACCTCCACATACCTGTCCCCCATCATTTACACCTCCACATACCTATCCCCCATCATTTACACCTCCACATACCTATCCCCCATCATTTACACCTCCACATACCTGTCCCACATCATTTACACCTCCCCATACCTGTCCTCCATCATTTACACCTCCACATACATGTCCCACATCATTTACACCTCCACATACCTATCCCCCATCATTTACACCTCCACATACCTGTCCCCCATCATTTACACCTCACCATACCTGTCCCACATAATTTACACCTCCACATACCTGTCCCACATCATTTACACCTCCACATACCTCTCCCACATCATTTATACCTCCACATACCTGTCCCACATCATTTACACCTCCACATACCTGTCCCACATCAATTACACCTCCCCATACCTGTCCCACATCAATTACACCTCCACATACAGTACCTGTCCCACATCAATTACACCTCCACATACAGTACCTGTCCCACATCATTTACACCTCCACATACCTGTCCCACATCATTTACACCTCCACATACCTGTCCCACATCATTTACACCTCCACATACCTGTCCCACATCATATACACCTCCACATACCTGTCCCACATCATTTACACCTCCACCTACCTGTACTACATCATTTACACCTCCACATACCTGTCCCACATCATTTACACCTCCACCTACCTGTACTACATCATTTACACCTCCACATACCTGTCCCACATCATTTACACCTCCACATACCTGTCCCACATCATTTACACCTCACCATCATTTAGCCCATTATTGAGTTGTTATTTTTAGAGCTATTTACCTGAAAACTGACGTGTTTATTGGCCAAATTATACTATTTAAAGTTTTAAACCCCATCCAAGTGCATTGTTACTGATTGGGAGAGGTGTACCAGAGGTTCTGCCCTGTGTTCCCAAATTTCTACCTTATGATAAAGATCTTACAGACCTTTTTAACCTGCTCAGGGGGGTGCGCACAAAACAAATGTGAATTTGAAAATGTATTGCGGTTTTGGAAGTGAATGGCAAATTCAATTCAAAGGGCAAAATTCACTGTGAAAGTAGCTCGGAGATCTCAAATGAATCCTAAATAAATTGACCCCTAGGAGTCGGTCTTAGAAGTCTGTGTAAAACATAAGCATGTGACATTTGCAGTGTGCTACGCAGCAGACATTGCAATACAGGCTGCTCCATATGCTAGGTAATAAAAGGAAATTACTTCCTGACAAATAAGTCAGTAATAAGGAACTCACTAGTAGTTATCCCTATCCCTGCTCTAGCAGCTGTCAGTCACTCCACACAGCGATAACCTCCCCACCTCTGTCTGCGCTCATCAACATCTCACCCTTAATAAACTCAGTTCAGGAGCTAGTGGAAAACAGGTCAGTTTTTCTGGATTTGCCATTACAGCATACTTGCCTACTTTTGAAAAAAAAGCATTTCAGGGAGATTGTGAAAGCAGCACTTATGAGCGCGGAGGTAAAGTGGGCGTGTACTGCTACATCTGAGAGGTGTGTCATACATGTGATGGGCGTGTACTGCTACATCTGAGAGGCGTGTCATAAACCTGACTTACATCCACATGTAAACGAGCCCCAAAGATGTTAGTAAAATCTATTTGTTGATGAAAACACATTGATACTTCCCAGAAAATGCATGTAGCCATAGGGATCATTGTGCCTTATACCCAATGCATGTAGCCATAGGGATCATTGTGCCTTATAACCAATGCATGTAGCCATAGGGATCATTGTGCCTTATACCCAATGCAGGGAAATGAGGGTTGGGTATGAAATCCCAGCTGTCGGGATGCCGCTGGTCAGAATCCCGACACCCATAGAGAATGAAGGTTAGTGTAACTCTAACCACTACCCTAACCCTCCCCAGTGCCTAAACCTAACCTGCCCCCTAGTGCCTAACCCTAATCCCCCCTCCCCGCACCCTAATCCTAGCACTCCCTTCCCGATGCCTAATCCTAACCCTCCCCCTAGTGCCTAACTCTAACCCCGCACCCTAACCCTCCCCCTAGTTTCTAACCCTAACCTCCCCCTAACACCCCGATACTTACCTTCGGCATGCTGGCGGTTGGGATACTGGTGCCGAGATCCCGACCTGTCAGGATTTTGGCGCCGGTATTTAGACCGTCGGCATCCCGCACGCCAGGATGCCAACTACGTCCCGGGAAATGGCACTGATTATACCATTTGAATGTATAGAGCTCTGTTTTTTTATGTATATAATATATAAGTATTTTATGTATATATACGTTTAATAATGGGGGTAAGATACAATTACGGAGAGTGTTAGGGTGCATACACACCTGCATGAAATCGGCCTGATTTAGCCAAATTGGAACGACAAATCGGGCATATCATACAATGTGTATGCCCAATTTGCGCGTACCCGAGGTCGCATGCGATATCGTGCGATTGGCTGTGCTGCACAGTCAATCACACGATATCGCATGTGAGCCTGTACATGTTAACGAAGGACGGAACAGTGATTGTTCCATCTTTCATTAAATCTTTCAAGTGTGTACCAGCAATCATGCGATGTCCAGGGTGATGGCAAATTGCCCTGAACATCGGCACGATTGCCGGTCCTTTAGGTGTGTACCCTGCCTTAGACTCTTCAGGGAGTCAGGGAGATTGCTACTATTTCAGGGAGTCTCCCTGACAATCAGGGGGAGTTGGCAAGTATGCATTAAATGTAGGTTTGATATACCTGGATGTGTGTTGATACTAGCATGACTGGCTGCAATAAAGTTAAAGGCAAAAGTTTGTTTCTTGTTTGAAATGTTTTTTGTTTTGTTTTTAAATATATCTATAAAAAAGGAATACAGGAAGATTCTGACATTTGCAATACCCAGGGTACAGCCTTGTACATGATTACTGATGCCGCAATAGTGGTGGTCAGTGCGGCTGCGACAGAGCTAAGCACACGAGCTGCGCGCATTTAGGGGCTGGTTCAGGGTTTGGAGCAAAGCAAAAAAAAAAAAAAAGCAGCAGCTTTGCACCTGGACAAACCATATTCCGCTGCAAGGGGTGCAAATACATTTATTGTTTCTGCATGCAGGGTAAACAGCATCTGCTTTTGTATGCAGGACACAAATGCTGGACAGCTTTAATTTTAAACTGCAATTAGAGTTCCGCTGGGACACGACGCTCTTCCCCCATCCCTCAATTCCCAGCACATGTTACATCTCCTGCAGTGCAGCACGGCTTTTCCCTAAGTGCAAAATTGCTCCTATTAATTGCTTTGCTCCCAACTCTTGATCAGTAATAGAGGGTATCTACACTTACACACGCAGAGGCGGTCACATCTGCAGACGCGTACAACGCCGCACACGGGTGAATATAGGCATGTTTCCACCTACTCTTATATTGAGCACATTATGACAAATTTACTTCCAAATCTGCATAAGGCCGATCAGCCTTTGACTACGTTGATAGAGGAGCAATTATTGTTGTAGTTTAGATATTTGGGGGGCCATTTATTAATGATTGCTTTCGCAATGTGATCTGGACATGACATTAACGCCCATGATTGCATTGCAAAATGCGATCATAGCGCCGGAAGGTATAATCCGCCACACTCAAGGACTGGGGCTGCGGGGGAACCATCTGTCGGCTAATTATGTAAAGTGTAGCCCGTTGGCTACAACAGGTTAACGCCATCTTCAGATGGCGTTAGCTGCGGGGGTCAATCTCCGGAATACAGTACATCGCAGTTGGTAAATATGGCAGCATCGCATCTTCCATAGAAACCTATGGGGGCTGCGGCTGACGGTGGGAATGGAACAATCGCAGCAGGTATTCACCCCCCCCAAAAAATAAAAAACCACTCTCAAAGCCTCAATTATACAATGATAAATATGATAAATGGGCCCCTTGGAATGGAAAGTACAGAAGAAGCAGAAATTAGAGAATTTTGATGAGGACAGGGAATAACCGAGGGAAGTAATAAATGGACAGCTGGTGAGTGCTCTGTATAGTTTAAGAAAAGTGTATATGAACTCGGACCTGTAAGTAAGAGTATACAGTTTACTTACTGTAAAAGGTACTGAACAAATAATGAAGGTGATGGTCATGATGGACAGAAGAATGAGGTGGTCAATTTCCTCGGACATGGAAATCCTCTCTCGTTTGTTGGTCATCAGGGAGCTAACTCTCCGCGTCTTCTGTCTCCTGTGCATCTTGATCAGACTGACGATGACGATGAGGTTGCAGGTCAGCACGGCGACGATGAGGATCAGCAGCAGCCCGGCGTACAGCATGGAGTACCCATTGCTGGTGTACCCGCTCATCTTCTGACCCCTCATGTTTATAAAGCACCAGGTCCCAGGACAGTATTGTACGTACTCCCCAAAGCCCAGGAACGGCAAGAGGCAGAAGCAGATGCTGAAGCAGTAGATGACCGGGAAGGTAATGATGCCACATCGCTTCTTGATGAACTTCTCGTAGAAGTAAGGATGCCCAATGGCCATCGCCCGCTCCAAGGCCATGGCGAAGAGGACCATCATGGTGGCCAGGCTGAAGAAGGTCATGGCAAAGGCAAAATATTGGCATAGACCCAGGGCATACAGAGTGCGTCCCTTGGTATAAGATACCAGCACCACCGGGCTAATCATGCAGGTGCCCAACAAGTCTGTGATGACCAAACCAGTCACCAGGATGAAGAATAGAGAAATCTTCCCCCTGCTCTCCCGCCTGCGCCTCTCCAGCAGCACCAGCGCAATTAGGTTCCCCAGCACCCCGGTGGAGAACATCACAGCGCTGATGGCCGGACTCAGCTCCGGATTGAGAAACTTTGTGGAGTTGCATAATTCGCTGGAGTTAAAATTTCCCTTTTCCCCATTCATTCTCCCGAAAGAACCAGTACGGCCAGTTCACCTCCCAGGTTCAGCCACGGCTAGTCCAACTCTTCCCACTGGTCAGGCACATGGCAGGATGAGCTGGGAGCACTCAGCAGATGGGAGAGTGCGGCTTCTTCAATCAGCCCAGGCATATAGAGGCACAACGTGCGAAGCCACTGGCATCACCCACAGCTCTCACCCCTCCCCAAAGCACACGCTGTGGGACAGAGAAAAAACAAAACAAGAAAAAAACAATATTAAAGAGTCTAAGAGGCTGGAGATAGTTGTGTCTGGATGGTCAGGTCTCCAGGTTCAAGCAGTGTTCTTCTGGCTTTGCCCCAGCCTGGAGCCCGCTCCTCTCTGCCTCTCTGAGAAAGCTGAGAACGGAGTTTATGAAGTTGAATGAGAACAAATTCCATGTTGCATGTAGTCACACCCATGGCCTCTCCCCCTGCAAGCTGTCTGCCTGCCTGCAGGGCTACTACCAATTATCCCCTTGTCAGTCACTCTTGCTGAAAGTGCAAGCAGTGTGCGGGGAGCTGGGCAGCTCATGTCAGGAGAGATAAGTCTGTAGCTGTAGGCAGCTGTAGCTGAATTCAATTATCTGCAGGAAATTGCTTATCGCGTAGCAAGCTGAAGGCTCCTATGTACTAAGGCTGCAGACACCAGCTAATGATCATTCTTAGGACCTGATTCACTACGGATCACTATTCTGCTTATACGCACGCACTGCAGGTGCTATTTAATCGTTTGCATTCACATTGCGATCGCATCCTAACATAAGCATACCTCCCAACATTTGCAAGAAGTAAATAGGGACACCCGCTCGCTGAAGGCGCACGCTCCCGAAAAGGGGTCGTGGCCTACTCATAAAAGGGTTGTGGCCTAGCGGCACACCCCGTTTCCGTCACTAATGGGGCGTGCCCAGCATCTCCCGGATGCTGGGCTGCCCCCGGGCTTCCCCCAGTACTGTGAATAGATGCTGTGTGCATGCGCACAGCATCTATTCTCGCTCTGCATACACCGTGCTCTGCATAGCAGAGCAGCGGTGTATGCGTCTCCCAACTTCCCCCCCCCACCGCGGGACACTGCGTCCTGCGGGTGGGACAGCGGGACAGTCCCCCAAAAACAGGACTGTCCTGCTGAATGCGGGACAGTTGGGAGGTATGCATAAGGAGTGGACGCCCACTTCCCATACTTACCTGACTTCCTGGAAGTGTCTGGAGGCTCCCGAATTGTCGGGTATCCCCCCCCGCACCCCGGGAAGAGTACCCACATCTCCCCCGCATCCCGCCCACTTTCTAGTGAAGTGAGTAGGATGGGGAGATAAATGCCGGGAATCACAGCATCATTGCATGATTCACGGCTCCGCTTGGAGGGGGCAGAGCTAAATGGCGTGAAAATACGTAATCTCCCAGAAATTTTACAGGTCCAAACAGCACCCCCTGACCTGTGGTGCCCTGTGCGATGGCACCGGCCGCACTACCTCTAGCTACGGCCCTGATCAGCATAGTTGTTATGAAAAGGCCCTACACCTCACTGACCCTGAGGGCATGAGATTAGAGAAGTGGAGTCAAATCATTACTATTCATTTCATTTTTTAAAGTAGAAATATTATTACAGTCTCGGAAGTCTAACCAATGAACAGATCAGCACTTAGCGTGTGTACATTGTGCAATATGGAGCCTGTCATATGGGCAAGGAGGGGGGTAGTGGGGGAAGTAGAGAGGAAGCGTGGGACTGAGATAGTGTCTCCACTCTGTTACACTGAGAGTATCTCCTGAGAAGGAGGCAAAGTGGGCTGTCTGGGGAGACCAGCTACTGTGACACATACAGGGGCGCTCCCCC
Organism: Taudactylus pleione; assembly: GCA_031769625.1. Taxonomy (NCBI): domain Eukaryota; kingdom Metazoa; phylum Chordata; class Amphibia; order Anura; family Myobatrachidae; genus Taudactylus; species Taudactylus pleione. The sequence continues at coordinate 1,747,112 of JAUIMM010000348.1, read as the reverse complement.
GTGTGTAGTGCCAGTAATAGGGAAGCAGTGATTCGCAGTAATCACGTTGTCTATTGGGGATGTATATTGTGTAGTATTTCAGTTCTGAGTCCCTTTTAGCGTGCAAGGGTGTATGAGAGTAAACCGGGGCGCCAGGGGGCAGTCAGTGCAGGGTTAAAGCTTACTCACATGCAGTGCCGTAACCTGGTGGCAGTGCGCCCTGTGCATGATGTCATGGCGTTGCACAGAGGCACAGGGCGGCTGTGTAGAATGCAGGGTGCCATTCTGCTAGCCAGATTCAGGGGCCATAGATTCCTGCGCTCACACACCCTATTTCCCTGTTCACATGAGAAAGGCTGTCTAATGACCGGAGAGTGGGTGGAGATCTTATATGAATAAAAGACGAAACATAACGGGGATCATTCTCTTTACAAGAAAATCTTTATACAAACTCCAACAAAGGCCTGAAGCACCCTGAAAAATTGCAACAAAGGCGCAACGGAGGGAAATACCACCCTAGGGCATCATATGCACCTTCCTCCTTGATCCTGAAAAGTTTTGAGATTTTGGAAACCATTTCTACCATTGCCACCGCCCCCGTGTCCAGTGCAGCAGTGGGCTGCATAGGCAAACGTAGGGGGGGGGATTCCGTTTGCCTGCACCATGCCCACAATAGAAATAGTAATATAATAGAATGTTACTAGTGCTGCATGTTCTTCTCAGAATCACAAAGTAAATAATTAGTACCACCTGTGGATATTGTTAGCCAGTAGTAAATACACCTATGCACCAACTAGGAGATCCGGAAAACATGCACTGTTAGGGTTGCACTGCTGTAGACCATCTATAGGCTTAATTATTAATACTGTATAATACACTATCCAGTGCATAATGTGACCAATATTTACATACATATATGTCCAGGGCAGTGCTAGGTTCTTCTGCCGCTCCCCCAGACTCCTGAACTTGCTCCAATGCTCTGGAATGTTGCCCACATCTGAAGTAAAAACATTCGGCTCAGGCAGGATATCCCTACTGCCGCTTAGTGTGACCGCTGGTCCTGTATATGCTGGAATTATGCTGGATCAATACCAGGGGTGTTTCTAGATAGGAGGGGGGCCGTGTGGAGTCTCCAACACGGGCCCCCTCCTCTTTGTTCGGCGGCCGGCAGCACACTGAGTTATATACTCTGGACACTAGAGTGCGCCCAGAGTCTATAGAGTATGTGCAGGTCACCAGGAAAATGGCCGCAGCAGCCATTTTCCCTGTACTGCGCATGTGCAAACCACAGGAAAATGGCTACCGCGGCATTTTCCAGTTGTTTTTACAGCGTCAGACCCCCGCTCCGACGTGGTACTCCGGAGAGGTGAGAAATACTATGGTTGCAGAGTGTGTGGTGTGGGGCCCCCTGGACCCAGGGGCCCGTGTGCCGCGCACACCCTGCACCCATTATAGATACGCCCCTGCTCAATACACTTTGTATGAGGCAAAGATGGATAAGTCCTAATTATGCCCTCTTCATGGCCTAGCCACACTCACTCTAAAACCCAGCATTTGGAAACCCCCCTCAAGAAATCCTTTGTTTGCTACTGGGCTGTATTAAGGAAAATACTGATCTTGCGTGAGGTCCATTTTTCAAATGATTTATAGTCGAGACCCATCAAGAAACCTCAATGTTCCGAATATGTTTTATTTATGTTGGTTACCTGTAAGGGAGAATGCCTGCTTGTAATTCTTTGATAAATAATTTTATTAAAAACAATTCTATGCACATTGGCACATTAGCATGTCACTGGCAGTACCCGTGAATATTGCAGAACGTGTCGCCACAAAGCTGGAGTGACACAGATGTTATTTCTGGTGCTGCACAGAATAACGGCAGCCAATCTGAGTTCTCTGTGAGATAGAACCAGGCAGCTGGTTACAAGGCCATCATTTGGCAGCAGAAACTATCTGGTTCGACTGTCAACATTCTACTGTCAACGCTATAAACGCCGACATTGTGCAAGTCGACATGCTGACTGCATCCTGAAATTACCAATATCGTGACCTTTTATTAGTAATAATTACAAAAATAGTTTGGTGCCAAACTCAAGGCCTCTAGTCCCCCATAGCAGTCGCACAGGTTATTAGGAGGTACTATGAGCTTCTGGGAGTCTCTCAGTTGTGGATACGACCCCTGGTGAGAGGTCGTGTTAGTCCATTATACCACTTTATGTGTATGTGGAATGTTCTAAGAGAATTGTTGCCCATTGTTTTTTCTCGGCTCGGGAAAGCAATATATCCCAGAACGACGGTAGCGTTCCATCTTCTCTTTACGGCATACTTACCGGCTTTATACAAATCCTTTCCAGGGAGCAGCCCGGAGAGGGGATGCTTCACTCTGCTTCGGGGGGCGGGGCCAGAGTGTAGCCTTTATTAGGCCCCGCCCCCTTTACAGGAAAAGAACGCAATTTGCGGGTCCGCGAGGAGAGGGCAGGGCTAACTGGTGCTATTCATTTAGCCCCGCCCCTCCCTCTGGACCGCAAATTTCCCATGAAATCTCCCCATCCTGCCCATTTTAATAGTAAGTGGGCGAGATGTGAGAGATCTCCTTACTCTTTTGGGGGTGCGGCAGGCTACCTGAAAAATCGTGAGCCTCCCGCAACTTCCGGGAGAGCAGGTAAGTATGCTTTAAAGTTAATTTACTTACACTGTATTTAGGCGTAAAATTTGCACTAAGCCTTAGCAACCAATTATATACTTGTGTAGTTTGCAGTAGACAGCTAGAAGCACCGTCGTGTTTACATGTGCTGCAAGGACCTGGGAGAGGGTCTCGCAGATTGAAAAAGACGCCAGCGAGCGTCAAAACGCACAGAAGGAGTGACAGTGGACAGTTTATCCTGCCTTTAAACTTTAAAGTCCGTTATATATATATATATATATATATATATATATCCCACTTGAAATATCCCTGTTCCATTCTATATATGTGGTAACTGTAGAATCTGGTTTTATTTTACATCTGGCATAGATACATTTTCCCACGTTTGTGTGTGGTAAGAAATGTATGAACTATATATATACCGTGAGTTTTTTTGTTTTTCTATATGCCCATGTACTTAGGAGGAAAAATAACAGTCCGGAAAAAGAAACTTACATGTTTTCTGAATGCTTTGTTAATGTAAGCATACAAGTAAGCATTGTTCTTTATATATGTTTCCCTGTATACACGCATGAGAACTTATCCCAGTCTTTTTCTGAGGTCCACACTGGTGATTTCAGAGATTCCATACCTTCGGGAGACTGCACGAGGACTAGTGACTATTAAGAGGCCTATCCATTAGCAGATAAATTGGACGATAGAACGATATATCGTTCAATCGTTCAATTTATCTGCTATGGATAGGCCCTGAACGATGGCAGATGCGCACTCCCGCTGCCGATAAATTGAATCTTTCATCTCCCCAACATGTCGGTCAATTTTCGCATATCGCTGCCAGATATTAAAAATATCTTGCAGTTTATATGCGGTAAACGCCGAACGCCGAAAGATATTAGCAGCAGCTACAGAGCGCTGGAGAGAAAAACTCCACTCCCTGAATGATGTCATGCGATATCGTTCATCTTTTGCCAAAATCTATATCGTTCACCAAAGCCACCGGAATTTTCAAGGGATATCTTTTGTCTTTGATCGCTCAGAAATACATCTGCTAATGGATAGGCCCCTTTAGTTACAACTCTCATTCCCTGATAGTCACGAGGTTAGAATAGTTTTATTAGACCATTCCATTTATTGCCTTTATTTTTGTTTGTTTTTTATAAATTTGAACATCTGGACAAAACTTATAGAGACATAGGATACCCTACTGGAGAGAAATCATATCTCTATTTGGAACCACTTCTAGCACAAATTTGGGTTTCTCTTGTTTATTTTTACATCTTTATGAATTGGTGTTTCAATTTGTTTACCCAGTGCTGCCCTGAAGCGTGGCGGCAAACTTTTTGTATATTTTGTTTTTGTTACAAGCTCATTGCTGTTTAGTTTGCTGGGTGTTTTGCACCTGGATGCAGTGTTAGTAAATATGTTGTTTTGTCTACTAAATCAATATACACTGGCGGTTCTAGGGGTGGGCAATCAGGGCTATCGCGGCCGTTCGTTGTTCCCCTCCACTCTCCCTGTCAGGAATTGGGCTTACCCTCCTGGTCTCGCTGTTCTGTCTTGGCAGGGGGCCCGGCCTGGGGATTCCCAGAGTGTGCTGTCAGCGAGTTCCCATTGTGGTGGTGGTCCCAGGGGCCCGGAGCTCTGGCGGAATTCCCTCTGGCTCTGGACACTGGGCGTGGCCATGGCGGCTCCTGCTCAGCCAGGTGCTTTGCTCGCAGGTTCTCAGTGTGGTGGTGGTCTCGGGAGGATCGGGGCTCTGGCGGCGTTACTGCCGGCCCCAGACACGGGGCAAAGCCATATTGGTCCCGGTCAGCTGACCACTAAGTCTCCAGTGATAGCCAGGCTGGTGTCCACCTGACCGCATCAGCCAATCCCTGTGCATCAAAGGGTATATATTTCTGGTGATGACAGCATCCAGCAGTCTGAGCTTCGTCGCTGTTACTTGTCCTTGGCTCCAGATCCTATGCTAGCGGTTTTTGACATTCTGACGAATTTTCCTCCGACTCCGAACGTGTATTCCATGTCTGGTCCCACTCCAAGCTCCAGTCTATGGGCCCGATTCAGACCCACTCGCTAGGATGCATATGCACGCAGCCAGCCGATTTTTTTTCATTCTGCGCATGCGTACGCATCGCAATGCGTGTGCGCGAACCAGTCCGATCAATCGGGAAGCGTACGCTCGCTGCGTATAGACTGCCTGGCTGAATGAGTGAGAGGAGAAGCCGTTTGTGGGTGGTAACAGGCAGGCAGCTAGAAATGGGGGAGTGGAGGTGCAAATGCAGGCGTGCCTGAGCGTCTTAACGCCGTTTCAGAGGCGTGCATAATTAAGAGGCAGCGTCATAGTACATGTCACTTGGCTGAATAATACACTGAAGCGCTCGCAGTGCTTGCGGTAGGGTATGGTCAGCCACAAGCGCTGCATATGCATCCGATGGTACTTGATGTTACCAATGGTGGCATAGACTTCCTGGAGATGACGTGTGCAAGTGGGCGTCTTAAGACAGGCTGGTGAGCGTCTGCATACACAATGCGATCGCACGCTAAGACATAGTGGGCATACTAATACCTTGCCGTGCAATCGCCTACCTTGCTGTTAGTTAGCTGAATTTGCATACGCATCTAGCGAGCGAACGCATCTAGCGAGCGGGTCTGAATCCGAGCCCTATATTCCAAGTTCAAACTCCACTCCAGCTTCAGTGTATAATTCAGGTCTTGTCCCACTCCAGGCTCCAGTCTATGTTCCAAGTTCAAACTCCATTCCGGCTTCAGCGTGTATTCCAAATCTCGTCCCAATCCGGCTCCTGTCTACAGTATGGTCCCTGTGCAAAACTGCATTCTGACTTCAGTGTGTATTCCAAGTCCAGTTCCACTCCAGCTTCAGTCTATGGCCCTGATTCAGAGCCGGACGCTCTGACCAGAGCGCTCGCTCTGAATCTGGGCCCTCCTCCATTAATATGGAGCGTCCTCCTGGACGCTCGTATAGCTGTGGGTCACCACCCACAGCATATATGAGCGTGCAAGAAGATGGTCGCGATGGTCTTGACCATCGCGACCATCGGAATTGCGAGGGAAACCCTGCGGTCGGGTTTCCCTGCCGCAAGGCCAGGAGTGATTTTGGCTCTATCAGAGCCAAAATCACTCCCACTGACATCACTAGTGATGTCAGTGGGGCCGGCTTCAGACGGTAGGCGTTCCCATGGGAACGCCTCCGTCTGGCAGGCACGCCCACCAAAGGGGGCGTGCTGTCAATCAACATCGACAGCACGCCCCCTTTGGTGCGAGACCCGGAGCGATGGAAAGTCCTTCGCTCGCCGGGTCTCGCGCATGCGCTCGACGGAGCTCCCTCCGTCGTGCGCATGCGCAGTGGGGAACATCGACCCACTTGCGAGCGTACTGCCGCTCGCAAGTGGGTCTGAATGACCCCCTATGTTCCAAGGTCAAACTCCATTCAGGCTCCATTGTAAACTCCAAGTCCGGTCCTACTCCGGTTCCAGTCTATGGGCCTGATTCAGAGCCGGACGCTATTAGAGGACGCTCATTCTAAAAAAGAGGCTGGATATTTAAATTGAGTGCTCGCTCTTTGCAGTGTGTTGACGCCTCTATGTCTGAGCGAGCGTATGAAAAATGCGCTCGCTATTTTGTAAAGACGCCCCTTTGCCATTCACATCACACGTCATCTCCGGTATTTATTAGATTAATCGGGAACATTGAAAGGCATCTGTTCTGCTCGCAGTGCTTGTGATAGGATTTTCTTACCGCTATCACTGCGAGCAGTCCAGGCTAAAAGACAACCAAGTGACGTGGCCGATGACGCTCCTTTACTAATTATGCACTCCCATTAAACGCCCTTTTGACCGTTAGGCACGCCTGCGTTCGGATCTCCACTCCCCCGTTTTCAAGCACCTTCCCCTGTTACCACCCACAAACGGTACATTCTGTCAATCAAATTAGGTGGGGAGTTTGACTGGGGCGGTACACCTGTCAAACCGTAACGCAGGTGTCCTAAGGCGAGCTCAGGGAGGACAGAAACCTCCCGTGGAGCAGAAGGGCACGATTTCCGACCGCAATGACTGTTTTGCGCATGTGCATTACGACCCATACACATGCGCAGTTGAGCGAACATCGCTCAGAGCGAACGAGCGGCCGCTTACGAGCGGCTCTGAATCAGGCCCTATGTTCCAAGTCAGGCTCCATTCCGGCCCCATTGCAAACTTTAAGTCCGGTTCCATTGTGTGTTCTAAGTCCAGTTCCAAGCTGCGTCCACTAGTCATATAGTACTGACTGCGTTTGTCTTCTAATACTGTATGCATACCATATTATTTATTACATTGATGAGGAAGAGTTACATACGGCCATCATCACACAATACCTCCCAAACTGCCAGCTCTCTTCTGGGCAGCAATCCGGAGTCCGCAGCCCTGACAATCCCCCCGGGAGTCCCAGTCACCCAGAATACCGGTGTGGGGTGTAACGTCGCACATAGCATTCCAATAGCGGCCGTGGTGAAGAGAGGACTGACTTGGAGCAGCAGCAGCAACAAGGAGGAGGATCACGTCTGCCTTCATAAGTTAAGAAATTAGGCAAACCATGCCCCCCCCTGCCCTGAGTTCCCGGAGAGCTTTGATTTCTCTTTACAGTAAATATATCTAGACGAATGATTGATACATAGTTACTGTGACCACAATACTTCCTCTCACACAGGATATAATGGAATTATGGGACAGAAATTAATGGTATTTCCTCCTCTCCATCCATTTGATGTTGGACAGTGACGACAAATTATTTTAAACACAGGTAAATGCTCAGTAAACGCCTCATCCTCATGTAATGGGAACTAAACTCTTCATTTGCTTTGTAATGTGTCAGCCCTAATTACTCGCCTCTTTCCTGATGATAATACCAAAGGCTCAAAGTGTTTGATCAGTTAGGGACCTATTCATCAACAATAAATTAAGGGTTTTAAGGAAATTGTTCCTTAGTATTCATTAACACACATAACGCAGGAAATATCACTGATATCTCCTGGTTAAGTCAGTCTGCGTTAATTTCCACATTAGTATGGGGATGTAAAAATTAGGCTATTCATCAAATTCCAAAAATTATGTATTTTCAGAATTTGATGGTGTTACTGTACGCCAACTTCAGATGGCGTACAGCCCCTGTAATGCTGGAAGAGCTGCCTTTTACACGGCAGCTTGTGTAGCAGCGGTACAGTATATACTTACCTGCAGGTTTTCCTCCAGCTCCCTCCTTTGCTCCCTCCTCTGGCTTCGGCTGTGTGTTCAACCCGCTGCCTGAAGCTGGAAGTGCCTCCCCTCTGTTCCCCGGTGACACTTCTAAGTTCTTCTTCAATTTACTGTTTACTATAAACAGTTAAATGAAGAAGAGAAGAACTTACAAGTGTCACCCGGTAACAGTGGGGAGGCGGTTCTGGCAGCATCATGCGGCAACGGGGAGAAGTGAGGAAAGTATTGACGCAACTCCTGTGCACAGCTCACATCTCCCCGCCGGCCGCGTTCCTTTAAAGCCGCCCACAAGTGACAGAATTACCGCAGCTGTAATCAGTGCTACGCATGCGCTGGTATTACAGATGTAACGGCGTATGCGTAGCACAGATTACAGCTGCGGTAAGGTAGTGTAGGCAGGGAAAACTATCTATTTCCCGAAAAGCTGTCATCGTAAAAATGACAGCTTTTCGGAATAGATAGTTATAGGAAGGAGGAATGATGACTTCCTCCTGTAATTAGGTAGAACTCCATGCGAGCTATAAACCTAATTACCTCCATCTATATTTTAGAGTTGATGAATAGGCCCCATTAGTCTTAACTATGACAAAAACCATTTTAAATGATGAAATGTGCCCATAGCTTTCCTTGTAGAACTTTAACCAAAGTATGATTTTAATTAATAAACCATGGAATTAATTGATAATGGGATAATTTGGTATGTAGTCATTATGGGGTCTATGTACTAAGAACCGGACGCTCTGACAGAGCGCTCGCTCTGAATCAGGGCCGCCCCAGCTCCATCGGGCTTGCGACGAGACCCTGCGGTAGGGTCTTGCTGCCACAAGCCTAGGAGTGCTTTTGGCTCTATCAGAGCCAAAAGCACTCCCACTGACATCAGTAGTGATGTCAGTGGGGCCGGCCCCAGACGGTAGGCGTTACTATGGGAACGCCTCCGTCTGGGCAGCCACGCCCCCGGCACGCCCACCAAAGGGGGCGTGCTGTCAATCACCATCGACTGCACGCCCCCTTTGGTGCAAGACCCATAACGACGGCTTGGTCGTCGTTATTCAGGTCTCGCGCGTTTGCACAACGGAGCCGCCTCCGTCGTGCGCATGCGCACTTGGGCACCATCGACCCGCTTGCGAGCGCTCAGCGCTCGCGAGCAGGTCAGAATCAGGCCCTAAGTTTTGTCGAGAGAGATAAAGTACCATCCAAACAGCTCCTAACTGTCACTTTACAGGTTGTCTTTGAAAAATAACAGTTAGGAGCTGATTGGTTGGTATTTTATCTCCATCCACTTTATCTGCCTCGCTTAGGTCATAGGGCCTGATTCATTACCATATGCAACTGTGAATGCAATTGCGATTGCGCACGCATTCCAACTGCGATAGTATGCTAATTAATTGCGATCGATATTCCCTTCGCAGCACTGCACAAGGACGCCCACTTTACTTAGCACACATCTGTAATGTTTAGCAAGGCTGCGAAACCATCGGTAACATGGAGAACCATCGCAGCCTCACGCACACTTACACAAGCTCTGACCTCACTCAGGAATTACTAACTTCAGGCTGCGTATGGCAATGCAGTGGATAATTGATGCATGCCCCTGCAACGGCGTTGAAATGCACTGGCACGCCTGCGTTCACCCAACCACCCCTCATCACCTCCCACAAACGGCACTTCCTATCAATCTCTCTGCAATGGGTCTGCGTGGTCACTGTGACCGCAATCCAGATCGCAGTGGCTAGTTCGCACACGCGCACAGTAGCAAAAAAATACCTCTCAACTGCGAAAACATCAACACAGCCGTACATCTCTGAATCACATCCTCTGGGACCTAATTGCAGCATGTAAGGACACCTTTACGTACCTGTAATCTAATCATTGTAAGTCGCTTTGTATGCATATACAATACAGTAGCATGTCATTAAGTCTGGTTAAAGTAGGGATTCGTTTGCTAAAGTAGGCGTGAGATGTGCATTCGCTGGCAACAAGCCATCTAGCTGGAGAATTAACCCAGGATGACGAAACACACCCACAATGTGTCACATATTCTGCGTGTTTTATCCCTCACAGTAAGCACAAACGTGCAAGTAGCAGGTTATCCACCTTTAGTGTCACATTTCTCTTCTCGGGCTTTTAAATATTTCCGTACATGTCAGGAGAGCGATGTGTCAATCAAGAATGTTTGCTATGATTAGTTGCTATGGGCAACATCTCTTCCAAAACTCGCTTCTAAAAACTCTCACTAGTAAATCTACCCCTTAGAATCTGTCTTGATACAAAACCAGTGCATTTTTGGTTATAGCCACCAAAGTCGGCACTTAGAAGGTCTACACTACAAACGTTCCCACTATGTTTTTTTTCCTTCTATACTAATTAATCCACCGATATTTATTTTCAAATTATTTCGAACTTTAACACAACTGAGCTCACATAACATTATCCAATCTGATAGCCACCCAGATGGCATTTGGCCGCAACCAGTGGCGTCAATCAGGGCCGCCAAGATCCAAGGCGGGCCCCGGTAATAGGGGGCGTGGTCTAATCTCGGGAGGCGTGGCCACGCCCCCTTGCCGAAAAAAAAGAAATAAATAAGATTTGCAGAACCGCGCGCCGGGGAGGGGGGCACTCTGAGCCCCCTCAGCCCAGCGCAAAGCCAGGGGGGGCGCGATCAGTGTGATCGCTCGCCCGCACAGGCATAGGAGACTGCTGTGGCTGCTACTCAGCATCCACGAGCAGTCTCCAACTGCAGCTCAGCACACGCTGTGTGCTGGGCTGCTGTGAGGGAGGGGGGGGCCGCGTCGGACCCGGGCCCCCGCCGGGCCCCTCAGGAAGCCCGGGCCCGGGTAATCTGTTCCCGCTCCCCCCCCCTCTCGGCGCCCCTGGCATCACTAGAGGGGTGCGAGCTGTACCTAGTGACACCATCTGAGGGGTGGAGCTGCTTTGCTATTTTGCTATAACCCCCTTGGATGGTGTCACCAAGCAGAGGTGATATCGGTGATGGATGATGCGTGCGGACGCGTCATCTACACTGTGGGCAGGGGCGTATTTATAATCGGTGCAGGGTTTGCGGTACACATCGCCCCCAGGGTCCAGGGGGAGTCCACACCGCACACCCTGCACCCATATTACTTAAAACTTACCTCTTACACTCTAGTGCCCAGAGTCAGACTACATATGCCCCGGTGACTGGCCAGCCTCGTTAGCCGGCTGCCGGGAAGAGAGGAGGGGCCCCCGGATGGGGAATGCACACGGGCCCCCTCCTCTCTAAAGACGCCCCTGTCTGTAGGCCTGATTCAGCTTAGGACAGAATTGCAAAGCTGCACGCGAGCAGTTTTGCAATTCCGTCCTTGCAATTAAGGTAATGCCTCACACCTCCGGCACGCATTACTTATACGAGCTGCGTGGTACAACACAGCATCGGATAATCTGCGAGAACATCATCAGATGAGGAAATCTCTGTCAGCCGATGGAGATCCTGGCCTCTCCCCCCCTCAGCGGCAACAACAAGCCTGCATTTCAGGAAATGGAGGCCGTCGCTACCCCCTCCGCGCCGACAAACGGCAGCAGACTGTCAATCACTGCCAGTCTTCTACTGCCACTCTGCATGCGAGCATGCAGGTCCCGTAATACACATGCGCAGTACAGGTCCAGCGCCTGCGCAGATTCCCGACCGGAGGTTAAAGTGGGCGTTCCATCACTTCTATTTCGAGAAGGAACCAGTTCTGCCTCCTTCAACCCACCTGGCCCGCAGGGAGGCTCCAAATGCCGGGCACCTGCTTACATTTAGTTACCAGCGGGTGCCCGGCTCCTTCCCCACAGCGCCAGCCGGAGCCTGGAGCTCGCTCCTGAGCTCCGGCTTCTGCAGTATGCAGGGCACTATGGTAGAGACATCATGATGTGGTACCAGACGGCAGCGGGTGCGGGAGCGGGGCTTAAGGTAAGTACATATTAGGTTTTTTTTTGTTTTGTTGTGAGGCACTACTACAGGGGGCATTACTCAGGGGGCACTACTACTGAGGGCATTACTCAGGGGGCACTACTACTGAGGGCACTACTACTAGGGGCACTATTACAGGGGGATTACTAATGGAGGCATTGCATAGGGGCACTGCATAAGAGGCATCACTCCTGGGGGCACGGCATAAGGAGGGCTCTGCACAAGGGGCATCAATACTGTGGGCTCTGCATAAGGGGCACTACCACTGTGGCCACTGCATAAGGGGCACTACCATTACTGTGTGCCCTAGATAAGGGGCAGCACTACTGAGGGCACTACATAAGAGGAACAACCACTACTGTGGGCTCTGCGTAAGGGGAACTACCACTGAACTACCACTGTGGGCACTGCATAAGGGGTACCACTACTGAGGGCACTGCATAAGGGACACTACCACTACTGTGGGCTTTGCATAAGGGGCCCTACAACTGTGGGCACTGCATAAGGGACACTACCACTACTGGAGGCACTGCATAAGGGGCACCAATACAGTGGGCATTCTGTGTAAGGGGCACTACGGCTGTGGGCATTATGTGTAAGGGGCACTACTGCTGTGGGCATTGTATAAGGGGCACTACTACTGGACATTGTGTAAAAGGGGCACTGCTGTGTGTCATACATGAATAAGAGACACTACTGTGGTGTAATGTGAATTTAAGATTGTGCTACTGTGTGGCGTAATTTGAATTGGGAATACTATTATGTGACCACGCTCCTTTCTTTTGAGACCACGTTCCTTTATTGAAATAGCACCGAAGGGGGGCAGTGAGTTCCACCACTTCTCTAGGACCACTTTAAGCACTGTTCCTGACCATAGGGTATCTGCATATAATGCATATAATGTTAGGACAATGACAGTATGGGTCGGATTCAGAAATGGACGCTAAGCCGCCACCAGAGCTGGGAATTTGTACGCAGCGGCTGTGCGAGAAAATATGCAAATGTTGCAGCCGCCAGAATTAGTATTGAGACACCCAATGGTGGCCGCGGCATCATATATCAAGCAATTGTATTAGAAAGACGCAGCTTGGCCGCAGATCAGTAGAATATTCAGAGTAACGCTGGAAGAGAGACGCTGCAGCCGTTATCACTGTGCATGGGAGGCATGCCCCAAAAACGGTTGCAACACGCCTACGTCTGAGTCGCGGTGTCCCCATTTCCACCCAAAAACGGTCCCTGCCTGTCAATCAATTTGTGAATAAATCCTTACTGCAAGCGACAATGGTAATGACACTTGTCTCATGCGCAGACCACCGATAATCGCTCAATTGTGTAAACACTTTGCGTCCATCTCTGAATCAGGAATATGTCCTAGTATGAAATAGCGCTGCCTCTAAGTACGCACAAATTACCTGACTGCCAAATCACTGCAGCGGCTTATAGACAATTAGCACCGCAGAAAGAAGGGAATGGGTATGAAATACCGCTGGCCGCATGCCGGCGGTTCGATTCCCGTCAGCGTCAGCCCGACAAGAGCAGAGTTAGAAGCAGCGGAAGCCCGACAGAGCTGGAAATCCCGATCATGGATAGGTAAGTATCTACTAACCTAAGCTAACCCCCCTAACCCTCCCTCCCCCTAGCCTAACCCTAACCCTCCCGGGGGGGTGCCTAACCCTAACCCTCCATCCCCCTAGCCTAACCCTAACCCTCCCGGGGGGTGCCTAACCCTAAGTCCCCCCCGGGGGTGCCTAACCCTAACCCTCCCTCCCCCTAGCCTAACCCTAACCCTCCCGGGGGGTGCCTAACCCTAAGTCCCCCCCGGGAGCCCTAAACCTAACCCTCCCCCCCGCGGCTGTCCGCTCGCGGCGCCCGGCATCACTACGATCGGGATGCCGGGCGCCGGTCTCCCGGCGTTGGGGAAATGCGGGCGTCTACATCTAGACGCCCGGCATTTCACCCTTGCCGGGATATGACAGTCGGGAAGCCGGCTGCCGGTATTTAGGCAGTCGGCTTCCCGATTGCTTCCCGAAAGAAGCATTTGTTTACTCCTGTGGTTTATGTCTAATGGGCCCCATACATCTGCGATGGATTGCCGCGATCCCGCTATGCTGCAACCTGGCATCGCAGGATTGCATAAATCCAACATGTTGGATTTCGGCGATTTGACGATCGTGATCAAAAAATTATCGCAATTGTCAAATCGCGGACATTTAATATGTGAAAGGTCTGTGCGATCCGGCGACATCGGAAATTTCTGATGGTGATCGGAAATTTCCGATCGCAGTCCAGCATCGCGGGATCTGTCGCAGATGTATGGGCACCTTTAGGGCATTACACACATGAATTGATTATGATCCTTTTTAATTCACACCTTTAATTCATTAACACAGTTCAGGCCGATGATTACAGTTCACAGTCATAGCGGAGGTCACGATGATGTGTAAAATGTACGTTTTATGTTACTGAATAGTAATTTCCCTACTTCCATGTCAGCTGTGGTTTTAGATTGGAATGTTAGATAAAGGATGCATTGCCTGCCTACAGACCAGGGCCCTGATTCTTAGCCGCACGCAATGCCTGTTTGCAGAGTTCAGCGATTTTTTTTGCTACTGAACATGAGCGAAAATCCTAAAGCTCCCCCAGCGTGGTGTGTACAGAGGGCCTGATTCAGAGCCGCTCGCAAAAAGCGAGCGCTCGCTCTGCATCAGCCCGGCCGCTTTTTAAAAAAAAACGGCCTCCTGGTCGCTTGCTAAGCTGTGGGTGAATACCCACAGATTTTGCGAGCGGCCAGGTGATGGTCGCGATGGTCGCGACGAGACCCTTGTGGTCTCGTTCCCGAAAGCCCCAGTGAGCTTCCTGGTCTAATAGAGCAGGAAGCTCACTACTGACATCACGAATTATGTCAGTAGGGCCGCCCTCAAACGCAGGCCTCCGTTTGGCCAGCCACCCTGCCTCCCCGCCTACAAAACAGGGAGAGCTATTAATCAACATCGACAGCCGCCCCGGGTGTAGCGAGCCCCAGAGCGAGTGAATTTCTCACTCACTCCGGGGCTTGCGCACGCCGCGCGTGTGCAATGCCCCACCGTTGGCCCGCTTGCGAGCGCATAGCACTTGCAAGCGGGTCTGAATCAGGCCCAGTGCTCACAGAGGTGCAGGAGCCATTGAGACAGGGGTGTTTGAAGAGAGGAGCGGGCCCGTGTGTAGCCTCCGTTTGGGACCGCACCTCCCTGGCAGCGCAGAAAATCCTGGCTTAATGCCAGAATCTACTGCACCTGCGCGAATCTCCGGGAAAATGGCACCCGCGCCTTATTCCCGGGGACATCTTTTCTGCACATGCTAGAGTCCCCGGGAAAGTGGCCGCCGCCATTTTGGCTGTGATTTTTCTGCCTTGCAGAGCCGGCCCGCATAACCCACGCAGAGCTTCCTCCACAAAACAACCACCTAAGGGCTTTACAGTCATTGTTGGCGGGACTTTGTTTGTTGCCTAGAAGCAGGTGGTGCATTATGCATTAGAGTAGAGCCAGATAAGAAAAGGCGGAGGAGCCGATGACAGACAAGTTGTGTTAGCACTGGAGCGGATCATCCACCCAGATCATCTTTAGTTACCGTAGAGTGAGTTATGATAACATAATACTCAGCAAAGGCTTTTCAGAAGCTGTGTGAACACCTGGGCTGGTAACAGAAGGATTCTGTACATAGGGGCTGGTACAGAGGGGGATGTTGGTCCGATTGTAACGCAGATGGGAGATGTTTTGTAGACTGCGCAAGGATCGGAGACACAGTGCGCATGTGCCTCAATACAGCTGCAATGTCGGTCGCAGTGCTCTGTTAGCTGCAGCTATTTGACAGGCTGTAGGTGTTTCGGGGGTCGCGACGGCGAGCACTGCCGCAGGAACTGAGACGCCAGATCCATATTTCTTGCTTATGGGATTGTAGACGCAGGATGTGACATGCCCCCCCAACCGGTCTGCGTTTTTTTGACACTCCTCTTCGCTTCCCCCAAGCGCTCCCTGTCTGTCAATCACGCTGCGAATAAAGACTTGTACATTACTGTGCAATGACAGTAACGTACCTTGATGAATGCGCAGTGCGACTCGACACATGCACGGTGGCAAAAAATTTTTTTTATGAATTTGCATAAACATCAGTATAGGGTACGTCAGAATCAGGCCCTTACTGCGTCAGTGTACATGACGGTATTATTTTCTTTTTTTTTATAAAAAGAAAATAATACATTGAGGGGATAAAAAGCATGGCACAACTTATATACAATAGAATAAAAATAGTAGACAGAGGCCCTGATTCAGACCCGCTCGCTGCCGCAGGCAGCTCGCTGGGTCTGTGGGCGTTTTTTTTTTTTTTTCCAGGCCGCTCGCAAAGCTGTGGGTGTCCACTCACAGCTTGTGCGAGCGGGCTGGAGACCATCGCGATTATCGCGACCATCGGGCTTGCGACGAGACCCTAGGGTAGGGTCTCGGCTGCCGCAAGCCCGAGTGGACTCCCTGCTCTAATAGAGCAGGAAGTCCACTGCTGACCTCACTAGTGATGTCAGTAAGACCTCCCACAAACGCCAGGCATTCCTAAGGGAACGCCTGCGTTTGTGCAGCACCCCCCCTACCCGCCTACAAAACGGGGCGAGCTGTCACTCACCATCAGCAGCCGCCCCGTCTTGTATCGAGCCCCGCAGCGACTGAAGCTCAGTCGCTCGTCGGTGCTCGCGCATGCGCACGCCGGACCTGGCGCATGCGCAGGGCCCAAACATCGAGCCGCTTGCGAGCGCTGTGAGCATGCGAGCGGCTCTGAATTAGGCCCCGAGTGAGATGGCCCTGCCCAAATGGGCTTACAATCTAAATTAAGTTTTTTTTAATTCTATAGAGATTTTCATAGAACAATGAAAATGATTAATATGCTGTGGTATACACTGAACTGGATACTGCGCAAAACGGGATGTAGCTACCATCTCGGCAGTCGCAATGGCAGCGCTCGGAATACCGGTGCCGCAATCCCGGCAGCAGTAAAATCCTGTCTCCAGAATCCAGAGCGGATGCATCCTGATGGTAAGTAGGGTTAGGGGGAAGGGTTAGGTTTAAGGGTTAGGGTTTGGCACTAGGGGGAGGGTTAGGCTGCGGGGGAGGGACCGTTAAGGTTAGGCTTGGGGGATCGTTAGAAGGAGGGATAGGGGTAAGGGTTAGTATAACTTAAGTACTTGTATCGGGATCAGGGCCGTAACTAGGGGTGTGCGAGCGGTGCGTCGAACAAAATGCAGCGCTCTGTAGGAGGCACCGCCACTCACCCACAGCTCCCTCAACTGACTAGCAAAGTTGCCTAGAATGGCACCCTGCAGCCAGAATCTATGCAGCAGTGCCACCTGGAGCGCCCTTAGGACGCTTCAGATGGCCACACCGCTGCCCTTACAGCTCCCCGAAGCATCACCAGTGATTGTGGCCCCGCCCCTTCTGTGTGACATCAAGGGGGCGTGGCCGGCACCGGGCGCGCTAGTTACTGCGCTGGTCGGGATTTTGACTGTTGAGATACCACTCTTGGTATTCTGACCACCGGCATCCCGACCGTCGAGATCCCGTACCCAGCCCTGCTAAACTGACTGACTTGAATTTTATGGACTTTCAGTTAGATTAGTCAGGAGGGAGAAGTATATTTGTAAATGATTAAAATGATTCACCTATTACACAGTTATTTGATCAATTTAATTTTTTTTTTTATTATTATTTTATGACTGTTTAAGATATGACTTTATTATAATATATCGTCAGGCTTCTCCACTGTGCTATAGTGCCCTCTGCTGGAGGAATATGCTACAGGTCTCATTGGTAACGTGAGGGACTGTGTATTTCAATCTACAAGATACATAGCACAAATGAGGGGAGTCACTCAGTTATATCAGGTATCTAACTCCCAGTCGCCCTCACACTACTGACCTGAGACCATAACGAGATCATCTTTAATTCCACTTGTGCAATAATAACTGCCTAATTATTTGGTAAATCCAGTCCAGTCATTGGTGTAATCATACTGCCTCTCTCACCATGTGCAGTGTTATCACTGTGCCCCAGATGTTTCTCACAGTAACCACTGTCTGCAACATTTAGCTTCAGTGCATTTGCCATACGTAACGTTTTGTCATGTTTGCAGGCAGACGTGGAATTAGTAATAACCAACAATTTATATTTCCGACATCATACAGAGGATAACACCCCCCCATGGAAATCACCTTGGGTTTCTGTAGCCAGTTATTATTATTGCTCTTTACCCTTCAAGGGTCCCTCCATCTCTCCCCTGCTTTCTCTCTAATATCATTCTCTCTTCTGTCCCCCAAGTCCGCTGCCTCTGAGTTATCCTCCACACTGCTCTCTTCTCTGCCCACATTCGGGCTACTTCCAGGTCCGGAACATCTCCAGAGTCTGTCCCTTCCTTACCCCCGATGCCACCAAAACTCTAATTCATGCTCTCATCATTTCCCACTTAGACTACTGTAACCTACTTCTTTCTGGTATTCCCCTGTCTCGCCTCATCACACTCCAATCTATTCCCATAACTTCTGTTGATTGTCTCATATTTGTCTTCTGCCTACAGCTTCTGCCTCTGCCCTCTGCAACCTGTGTCACTGGCTCCCTCTGTTTCACTTAGAATCTAGGCCAAACTACTCACCTTCATGTCCAAATCACTCCCCGACTACCTACATCTCTAATCTCGACTTTGTCCACATTCCCTCCCGCCCTCCTCGCTCCTCCTCTTTCCTACGCCTCTCCTCCGCACTGATCACTTCCTCTCACGCTCGCCTTAAACTATTTCTTCCTACTCTGTCACCCAGTCAGACTCTCAATCAGTCATAACTTTTATGTCAAAGCATAACAGCTCTCCTGGAAACTCGTCAGTATTCTCCTCTACCCCCCCCCCCCATCATATATCAATCCCAGTTTACCTTCCAATTGTTTACCACTTCCACTTAGTATGCACGCTCAAACAGGCAGGGCCCTCCACACTCTTGTTCCTTCCTAGCACACTTCAGGTCACCAGTGCTCCGGGCACTTGTACTCTTCTCTCCTTCCATGACTCTGTCTGCTTGCCCATACGTTCGGTTCAGGATCACAGAATACTGAATTGATTCCCTACCATGACTCACCACTGTATGCTCCAGCGTGTTGCCCTACCCTTGCCCCTGTTAGTTGTCCTGCCCAGTCTGTGGTGGGGTTGGGTATGGGTTGCCGGCGCTGGTCAGAATACTGACACCCATAGGTAAGTATGCTAGTACTAACCCTAACTCCTACCCAGGAACGGCTCTAGGGGTATTCGACCCATAGAGGACGCACCCCTCCTCAAAATCCCGATTTCAGCTGTTCCACCTGTGGGCCAAAGTGGCCCGCGAGTGGTCAAATGGGGAGGTTGGGGACCCCCGCTGCCGCAGCTGTGCGGTGGTGCCGGACCCCCGGAGTGTGAATGGCAGTAAACTACAGTGTAGTTTTAAATTAAGGTACATTACAAAACAAGTAACGTTTTTTAGTAATCTCTTAAATTTGTTTTAATTAATGTTGAATGTATACCTGTTTATAAACATTGGCCAATAATGGGCCTCATTTATCAACGAGTTTATCACTCACAACGAGTGATAAATTTAACTTTTTATGATAAAATGTGCTCCAGCCAATCAGCCCACAACTGTCATCTGTTTGAAGAGTGACAGTTGGGAGCTGATTGGCTGGAGCACCATTTATTATACACAGTGACATTTATCACTCGTTTTGAGTGATAAACTTGTTGATAAATTAGGCTGAATGTGTACTAAATAGCTGGTAGTAT